>CM017477.2:7929716-9129716 GCA_007827005.2 Populus simonii
TTGGGTTTCCGCAGAACATCAATGTTACTAAAACGTTAACATCGACATTGAAATTCCAGAATCGGCATAAAGGGCAGGAAATAGAGACGCGGATGATGCAGAAGAAGAGAAATTTCAGGAAGAGGACTTTCGAAGAAGATGAGCATAACAAAGCATCAGACGACGACGAACAAGAAAGAAGGTAAAAAATAAAATAAAAATAGATTAAATACAGTTTCGAGAAATAATTAGGGTTTTCAGTTACATCGATTTAATTAATTATTAATGGATGTCAGATTGGCATTAGAAGAGGTGAAATTCCTGCAGAAACAGAGGGAGAGGAAGTCAGGAATCCCTGCATTAGCAACAACTTCGCAAACTGCAACTACAGTAGCTGCCAAATTAACCGAAAAGGCCGATGGAGATGGCGAAAAAGAAGAGCTTGTTCTTCAAGACACTTTTGCTCAAGAAACTGCTGTCATGGTCGAAGATCCCAACATGTACCTTACCTACTATCTTCTTTTTCTTTACAAATTTATTTTTGAGGTTTCTTCATCCTGGGCGGTTGTGTTTGTCTTAATTAAAACCCACAGGTTGCAGTATGTTGAGCAAGAATTGGCCAAGAAAAGAGGAAGAATATTGATGCAACTGATCAAGTTGAGACGGAGTTGAAGCGTGCTGAAGATGAATTATACAAAATTCCGGAGCATCTTAAAGTGGGTAGCTTGGTTTTAATACTAAATATTTCTCCATTTACTATTTATGTTGATCATGCTTTTTTATGTCAATTTTCAAGAATGTTCTTGTAACGTGGAACTTATTGTGAGTATTAATCTTTTTTTTTCTTTTTTTGAAAATATGTATATGTACTTGCGTGTGTGTGTGTGTGTTTTATGCTGTTCTGAGATGCTGGTTATCTTTACCAGGGACAATCTGATATTACTTTCACTCTTCTAACTGTTTCCTTGAACTTCTCGCTGCATGCTGTCAGGTGAAAAAGCGAAACTCAGAAGAAAGCTCTACTCAGTGGACTACTGGGATTGCGGAGGTTCAGCTACCCATTGAGTATGCCTGCCTTTTTAATTTGTTAATAAATTGTGATCTGTGTTTTGGCGTATCTCTTTTGGCATCATTATATTTGGAGCACTACCATGCTCAATTTGCTTCATGAAAGTGGAGTGTTTGCCTTCAAGGGCAATCCTTATCTGATTTGTTTTGCGTCAATTATGTTACTGCATGATGTAATGGGCATTATAGAAAGTTTCTGAGGTATGGCTTGACTGTTTATTCTCAATAAACTTAATAACTGTTTCCTTGGTTGCAGATACAAACTGAGAAATATTGAGGAAACAGAGGCAGCCAAAAAGCTTCTACAGGAGAAAAGGCTAATGGGTAGACCAAAATCAGAATTTAGCATCCCTTCCAGTTACAGTGCTGATTATTTCCAACGCGGCAGGGATTATGCTGAGAAACTTCGACGAGGTTGCTGGATGTTTCTTATAATATTGCACCCTTTCATCATATGAGTGGATTGGTTCTTTACTTTTTACCAAAATCAAAATCCAGGTTTTGCAAGTCTTGAATGTGTGGGCTGTTTATATCCCTATATTTCTTACAACCTTCGCTAAAAATATGCTTGCTCCATCTTTTGATGCTCGAGTGATTTTCCTTTCTTCTTTTGTTTTTTGACCATGAAAATGAACTTGCAGATCATCCTGAGCTGTACAAGGACAGGAGTATGCAGGATGATGCTGTTGCTGGATCCAAACCAGCTGATAACAGCACTGATGCAGCTGGACGGAGGCAAGCTGCAACGGATGAGTTCATGCTAGAGCGCTTCCGAAAACGAGAACGTCATCGGGTCATGCGTAGATAGCATGCACTTCAAACATGCGACATTCTGAGAAAAGTAATTTGGCAAGGATGGCTCATTTTTTGTTGTAACCTTTGCTGCTTCAAAATGTTTTCTTAGCAACATAAGATGGCATGGTCACTGCAACCACTCATGATTCAACTTGCCTGTATGGTCATGCAGCAGACAGGGATTGGGTAATTAGATTGGAAATGTCACCAATCCCTCGTTTTGCAAATAACTTGCAGGTTAGTGGTTGGAACCTTACACTTATGGTGAATGTGCATTTCCTTAGCCACCAACTACTTTCCGTTTATTATGAACTGCTTTCTGTTTGAGAAATCAGGATTCTCAAGGCCTTTTTGTTTTGTTTTTATCCTTTTGCCAGCTCGTTCAAATCATGGTTGTCAATTGACAAATTGAGGTCGACGGTACTTTACATCTATAAGGCATGGGTAGAAGTTTGTGGCAGAATGGGGCTTAGCTGTAGTTTTAATTTAATGTTCTAGCGTGTTCGGTTTAAGCAACCTATATCGTATGAAGGCTTTGGTTTTTCTTTTCATCTGTGAAACTATTTCAGCTGTTTTAAAAATAAGATAGTGGAGAACCGTGTTTGTTAACATCTGCATTGCAGCGCAGATGATATGATAATGTAGATTAACTCCAGTGAAATAAAGCCATGCTCGATCCATTTGCCATGGCTATTGGCTATTATAGGTCCAGATTAAATGATCACATAAACTATACCTTCTCGCAAAAGACCTGATGATGATGATGAATTTACATTTTATTTGAGTTATGGCTTTATTTATATTTAAAGTTTTCATTTTGCATGTAACATGTTAAATTTTATCATTGACTTTTTTTAGTGTACGCCAAATTTTCAAAATGATTTTGAACTTATTTTCTTAGAATTTATCTTCGAATGAATAAAGCCTTCAATAATGCTAATAATTCAAAAAACTTTTTTAATTTCACTCCTACTATTTTTTAATCTTTAAGTTTTTTTTTATTTAACTCCACTACTATTTTTAAATATATAAATAATCTATCAAATTATAATTATTTTTTAATTTCACCCTAATATTTTTTTTAATCTTTCAAATCCAGTCTTTATTCTTTTAATTGTAATTCATGTTGTTTGGCATGATTTTTTTTTAAATCAAAATTTATTTTTCTTGGGTTTTTTTCTTGCAAATTTTTTTCTTATTTTTTTTGTTTTTATTTTATTTTTGGCTTTTGCATGTTTTTTCTTACTGATATTTTTTCACTGATTTTATTCTTTAAAAATAAATTGGTTGAGAGTTAAGCTTTTTGATTTAACTCAAGTTCAAGATTTCATAGGTTGTGAATTTTAAAGGATAGACTAAGTTTAGAAGATTTGTCTGAGTTTGTTTGGTTTTTTTTTAAAAAAAAAGTGATGTCCTTTTTACTCTTTTTTTGTTTTCTTTTATTTTTTGTGGTTTACTTTCAATTTCACTTCCTAACATTTTTTTAATCTATGAATAATTTATGAAATTACAAATATTTTTTAATTACACTTTTATTATTTTATTATCTTTCAAGTTTGATTTTTATTATTTTAATTACTATTTATTTTAAACTATTTATTTTTTGACAAATTTCATTCTCTTGGAATTTTTTCTTTGCTTTTTTTTTTTTGTTTTTGCAAGTTTTTTTTTAATAATATTTTTAACGATTTCATTACAAGAATTAAGTTTTTTTTATTGAATTTAGGTCCATGATTTATTGAGATACAAGTTTTAAAGATTAAAGATTAGATAGTTTAAGTTTAGAAGGTTTGTCTTTTTTAAAAAAAAAAGTTTTTTAGGGAGGTTTTATATATATATATATATATATATATATATATATATATATATATATATATATATATATATATAAAAATTAGGTTAGTATTGGGTTGTTTGATAATATGGGTAGTTTTAAATATGAATTTATTATTTAGTTTATTTATGGAATTTGGATTTTGTACCCTAATTTTTTTATTAAAAAAAATTATTTGTTGTTAGTAAAAATTTTGCTCAGCTCGTGACGAATCACGGGCACACATCCAGTTACATACTAATCAGTTGAAGATATTTTAGGATTATAAAACAGTCATAAATGGGGGATGGTGATCGAGAGAATTCAAGCGTATGTCGGTTCAAGTTTTCTGAAATTTGGACGAGATCCAAAGTTACTACGTTGTACTATCCGTTGTACGTACACTTGAGATGCCACTAATTTTCTTCCAATCAGACAATAAATTATAATCGCAAGCATTGTTGTCAAAATCGCTATTCCTCTCAACACATTTCTCATTTTCGAAATAGCTATTAACAAGAAGTAATTGACAAGGGAAAACCGCTATTCTTCTCCTCACATGTTTCTGCTAACTGGAAGCTTCTGTTTTTTACTCTTCTTTTATTTTTTTATTTTAATATTAAGTTTATTAAAAATTAAATTTTTTATTTTTTAATTTTTTTTTATATGTTATTATGGTCTTGAAAAAACATTCTAGCATTAAGATATGTTAAGTTTACAATCATTTATTTTTTGTTTTATTATTAAGTAAATAAATTATTCATAATATTATTAAATAAAAAATAGTTTTGAAAAAATATAATTAATATGAATTGAGTTTCAAGATTAATTTTAATTTATTTTATATATTGTTATCATAATATTAAAAAAAACATATTGTCATTGAGTTGGCTCAATTTTTTAAACATCTATTTTTTTATCATATTATTAAACAAAAAATAATTTTAAAAAACATAATTATTAAGAATTATATTTCATGATTTATTTCGATTTACTTTATAAAATTATCATAGTCTTAAAAAAAATCACAGTATTAAGTTGGTGCTTGGTTTTATAAACATTTATTTTTTTATTATAAATTAAATTAAAAACAAAATTATTAAACTCAATGAAATTCATGATCCAAGTTACGAGTTCAAGAAGTGAACCTAAATTAACTCAGATTAATTTAATGTGTCATTGTTTTTATTTTTTTAAAAAAATATCATTTTTAAAATATTTTTAAAATCACACCATATTTTTATTAATTATTTGAGTTTTTTATCCTGTCAAATTAACTGTGTTATGTTGAAAAGAAATTACTTATACAATTTAATTTAAAATTTAAGTTAAGCAAGAGTATAAAGGAGATTTCGGATTCAACCACATTAGGTTTAATGACACATCGAAGAATTATTGGCGTTATTTTTTTACGTACAAGAAATTTTTGATCCCGCCGGGTAGGCAGGGAATTGTCTATTGATCCACTATGCATGTAATTCTTTTCCTATATGCTATCCTGGTTAGGCAGACTTTTGTATACTAGAGTTTTCTGATTTGTAGCTGCAAGAAACCAAATAAACAGAGAAGGTATACTGTAGAGAAAACATCCTCGGTGCTGCAGCAGTCATTTCATATCGGTCGACTGACCGAGGTACACATTCTTCCAATTCAGAAGGCATATATGTACTGAAAATCTTCGCCGTGTAAATTTCTTGGATCAGTGTTGAATAAGCCAGTACATTGGTTAATCCATTTACATTATATGAGGAACCATACAAGAACCTGTCTTAAGAATTTCTGCAGCAGCAAAAATTCTAGAAGATAGTCTATACTGTATCTTCTAGTTTAATAACATCCAGCACTGAAAAGAAAGGTACCTTGTTTTGTCGCCAAAGGAACATTCATTCATTTATTCTTGCTGCACAATCTAGCCAAACCTGTACATTTGAACTTGGGTATCAGCTCCTCCACAAAGCACTTGCAACAAAATAAACAGCCGCGGATCAGTCAGCAACAAAACAAATACTCAATATTTTAAGGCCACAGAAAGCCACCCAGCTAAAAAGAGTAGCTGCACCTACGCTCATTAACTTATTCAAGAACTAGGCAACCATTCCACATGCAGGTGTAAGAGGTCCACCACAATACCAATGAAACTCTAACTCTAAGCTCAGCCCAGAAAACATTGTGACTACAAATAAATTTTACTCTTGCTCTAACTTTTAACTTTTTTCACCTCAAAAAATTCATGAGCACACTGACTTTTAGCTCCGCTCTAATGTGACCATACAAACTTTTGTCATATGCTGCAAATATGCTTCCTATTTCAAGGCATTTCGAGGCAATAGAAATCCCCACACCACCACCCACCCAAATGCCCACCAAATGCTTAAGGCAAGGTTCTGAACTGGGCTCAAACACAAGGCAAGCCCATGCAAGCTGAGCCTAGCAGCCATATGTGTAGCGCTATTGCAGCTCCAATTCGGTGGCAAAGTACTTCTGAGTTATTTTTTATCTCTAGGGAAAGAACTTGTGTTTATAATGAAAACATTGCCAAAAATCCACTTGAGCTGGTAAATTACATGCGCTCTTCTTTAGAATTACCTTCAAGAGTCAATGTGAGGGTTTGGAGCACGTATCTAGCATTGTGCAGAATACCACTTGCCTCCTCATTTGAGGCATCAAGCAACCTCAATTCTTTGATCTCCTCCTGCCATTTCTCCATTTGCTCCTTGTGTACCCTGTGGCCACACCATAAAATATAGAAAACATTGAATAACCACAGCTGCAACGATAAAAATTGCATTTAATAAGATTTAGAACTCACGAAATCAAGCGTTCTTCAAATTCATTACTCAGCTCCTTAAACATTGCCTTTCCTGATTCCAGTAACTCAGATACCTACATACATGAATTAATAACAAAAGTATAAAAGGTTAGTAAGAAACGAAAGTGCCTAGACATAAATATCAACGAAAGGGACATTGCTGGTGTATATAAATTATCTCCTCCCCTTGGTACATTTGGTTTTTTTCATCTGACGACCAAAAAAGGGAGGTATTTTACATGCAGGAATTCATCAATGGCTCTTCGTACAAAATATTCTAAGAAATGGGACGAAAATAAAGCAGAATTGAAAGCTAACTACCATTTGGGTGAAGTGTTCAATCTTTTCGAAAATGTGAGCAATGTTCAGTTCCATCTCTTCAGATCCCACAATGTTTGTCTCAGTTTCTTCCTTCTCTACAATCACCAGAGCTGCTCCATCTATGACCTCTTGTCCATTCTCATCTATCTGAAAAATATTACAATCAAATGCTGCCACAAAAAAAAATTCAAACTTTGCATTACAAGTAAAGGCTTTGGAAAGTGAAGGACAAACAGTCATACACCATGCTTCATGCGCTTCCTTGATTCGCCTTCCATATCCGTTGTTGCTGGTCAAAAATCATAAGGTTCCCTCAGTTCTAGATATATAGTTAAATTGGAAGAAACACATAATCATGCAAAAAATTTGAAAAAAAAAATAGGTCAGAAAGGATGTCGAAGAAAATGTCCACAGTATCTGTTCAACAAATACACAGTATCATGAGATATTTGTTACTTAAAATAATACCTTCAAGTAATTTTCTCTATAGCCAACTGCAGGAGTGGCATATTTCAATAACAGTTTGGAAAGTATAAATGAATGTGGAAATCACACGGCATCAATCATATGGAGCTGATAAAATCAACAACTAAACACTATTCAAACACGAATCCAGGCAGAAAGAAGATAGCATACGCATTTTACAAAATCTTGCACTTATAAACTCATTACAGACAATCAGGACCGCGTTATAACAGAACTTATAACAGCCATCATTGCAAAGAAGAGCATTACAAACATCAAATTGTAAACGAAAGAAGAGATATAAAAATTTCCATGGAAATGATTGCTTGCTTGTTTGTAAATCCAACAAGTCCTTAATTCACCAAACAATACCTTTTTGTAATCCAAGCTAAACGCAGTTATAATCACAATAATTTGTATAATTATCCTACAAAGTACGATTCTGTCTATTCCGATCACTAGATAACTAAAAGATGAGACGATTAAAATGCGAGTCAATTCCTTGTGGCAGAAAAAGGAAAACAAAACCCTAAATTATACAGAAATTGGAGGTAATATCAGCAATTGATGATAACTAATAATTCTTTTATATATAATATTTCTACTCGAGAGAGGAAAAAGAAATGGGATGTACGATAAAACATCGCTAATACAAGACCGGATCATCTACGACCAAACACAAAGTGCTGTTCTTAAATTTAATATACAGAGCGTGGTTTACCTTCAGTAGAATCGCAGCTCAAACAGAAACTGAAGGCTGCAAATTGTTTTCCAACTCTGAAATTTGCCACCGGCGGAGAAGGGGAGGCACAGAGAAAGAGAGAGATGTTTTTATGGTTAGAGAAGTGAAGGATTCGAAATAGCTTTCCAATTCTTTTTAAAAAATTTGGTACGTTTCGGGATGCGCGGGAAATATATTCGCTACTATCCTCGGGTTAAAACTATGCCGTTTTAATGCTTTCCAATTTCTTTTGTTTTTCTTTGAATAGTAGTACATTAATGCTAATAAATTTTTTTTCTTCATTCAATTGGATAATTTTTGGAAAGGTGTATTTGCATTTTGTATTCAAGTAATGTTCTTCAATTTTACGTGGGTGATGTCAGCCTGTCGCTGGCAACAAAGTGATTGTTAATAATCATTTTTTAAAAAAAACATGATATATTATTGAAAGTAATAAAATTGACACTTTTATCTTTGATACTAATAAATTACAGTTACTACCCGATAGTGAAAAATAATATATACTTTTTTAATTATAAATTTGATTACTAATTTAATTCATATATGAGAAGCTGTGAAAAATTTCAGAATGAATTGAGTTTTTTACAGCAATAATCTTAAACTAGTAAAGTGATTAGATTTGACGACCAGTCTATTAACTTTCCTGTGAAACAAATCTCTTATGAAAACAGGAGATATTTCGATGCTCAAATTAGTAAATATAAGGAAAAAATAAAATATTATAAGAAAAAATAGAATAAAATTGTAAGGAGTGTGTATATATATGTTATGTGTTCCTGTTTAAGAACTTGTATTGTTGTGTGTTTCATTTTAATATATTATTATTTTTAAAAAAAATTAAATATCATTTTAAATTTTTTTAAGTCAAGTTACATTTTTTACTTAGTTATTTAAGCTTTTTTTAACCCGTAAATTAATTGAGTCACATTTTCAATTCGTATTAATTTTATGAATAATTTTGAATTTTCAAGGCAGTAAAATTCTATACTAAAACTCAATTTTTTTTTTTCATGGGAATTTTTATCTTTTTAATAAGTAGTGAATAACTAGATGATTTATGAATAAAATTTTTTTAAAGAGACCTCGAATTGGATTTTGATATTTTTTAGGACGTTTCGTTGGTGAGTGTGTTTGCTCTCTTTTTTATTATTTTAGGATTCAAAATTCAGGAAAAATCACGATAAAAATATATTAATTTGAATAGAGATAACTTACTAAGGATTTTAACCTTTATGCAAAGACCAATCATTGAGTCTCAGGCCGCCATCAAGCATCAAATGTGCGGAAGTTACCTCAGTAATATTATGATTACCACACGAACTATTAAAAAAAAACGCTATTTTAATATAACAAATAAATCAAAATGGAACACTGTAGTTCTATATTCAATGGCACTATGAATTAGAGCAATTAAAAAATGAATTTGCCTCTTTCAATACAAAAGGTTGTCCTGGATGTTGGGGGTGTTCGGGCTTTATGCCTTTTTATGCGCAATAAAAGTACTTGATTGCTTTTAGAATAAATAAATAAATAATGAATTGGTGTCCGAGGGCTCTTTTGGATTTTTCAATTATAAATGCACAATAAAATTACAGGGATGCGCTTACAAACAAAAAACCTTCAACTTTCATCCAGGGTTACTTTTGTCATTTTACCTTCTTCTTTTTTTTGCTATAATTAAGTGGATTGAGGGGAATATTGATACTTTAATTTGTAATAAATATTATTTTAAAAATAAGTGGTTACACATATGTCATCGTATGGGTTATTTGTGATCTTATTAAAGTGCATGTGGTATCTTTCGGAATCCAAATGCCAGCTCATATGACAATGTCTAAAATGTATCCTGACCCCTCCATCACGGGCTAACATGTGCTGTAAACAAACATCCAGTTTGGCACTAATGATTTTTTTTTCTTTTCTTTTTTTATCTTTTTTCTTAATTTTTATGCATAACACTCTAAATTTACAAAGCAGCCTCTTAATTTATTTTTTCTTTGGATTTTGTCAGTGCTCTATTGATTGCTAATTTTTTATTCTTAACCCTTTTGTAAAGTTTTGATTTTTTTTCAATTTTATTTTAATCCCAACTTGTCATGTATTGTTTTTTTTTAACTTTGGTCATCTTTTTTTTCTTGACTTTTGTAAAAAAATTTATTGGTTTTTAATTTTATCATTTGATTCAAATTTATGATATATTAGTTTTTTCACTTTAGTTCTCATTGTTTTGGTTTTTTTGTCCTTTTGTTAAAATTATTTTTTTTAATTATTTTTCTTTTCAATTTCACTCTTTAATAAAAAATTTGTATCTACCCTCTAACTTGTTTTTCATTTTGATTTTTATCCTCATTCTTTAGTTGCTATTTTTTTTTGAATTCTTTTTATAATTAATTATTTTTCACAATTTCATTACTCGATGTTTTTCACAGTTATGAGTTTAAAAGTTAACACGAATTGAAAAAAATTTACTTATTTTTTTCTTATTTTATTGTCTAACATTATTTATATATATATATATATATATATATATATATATATATATATATAATTGGTTTTATGGTTTCTTTGATTTTTTATATAGAGTTATCTCAGTTTTATGACTTGGATCGTGAATTTTACTAGTTAATTCAATTTGGCTTGCCTTTATTACTCGGTTATATGTGCATCATGCTAACCTAGATTGACTTTGGCCAGGTTCCCTTTATTTTATCCAATTTCATCATTCCTAAAGTTTTTTTTTCAAGTTATCGTGATCACTTTTGTTTTCATCCGTTTACTATCGTTATCTATTTTTTATCATCTAATTCAAATAAAACTAATATATTAGACACAATTAAGACTATAATTTGTGTTATATATTTTTTTTATTTCTTTAAAAAGCGTTTACAAAATCTAAATCACTTTATTTTTAATAAAAATTCATTTTAATTGTGATGTAATTAAATTAAAAAAATTCAAAAAGCCTTTCACTTTTTACTTCTTACAAAGAAGATGATGTTAAAGCCTTTCACTTTAGTTTTTTATTAGTAATAATATTTTTTTTAATGATATATCAGTTTATATTTTTTCAATTCATTTTATTAAACACAAACATCATCCTTTTATTTTAAAGAATAAAAGAGATAAAATGCAAGTGTTTTGGAATACCAATAAGTATTTTATTATTATTTTAAGAATATGGTATTCCGAAGTCAACTTTCATGCATTGAAATTAATAACTTAAAAGGCATATTTATTTACCAAAAAGGCTAGGCATTAAAGGTGACACCTAGGCACAAGAAATTATGGTAGGGTGTCTTATGTCACACCTAACGCCCCAAATCAAAATAAAAGGAGAATTGTAACTTCCAAGTCAAACCATATTGGACTCCTAATAATGTTTATTGTAACTTAGCTCATAATCCCGTGATGGTATCATTATTTCTCTTGCTCTTATTTTAAAGTGATGCTAAAATCAATTGATATTCAATTGCATTCTTCCATTCAGGATATATATATATATATATATAGAGAGAGAGAGAGAGAGAGTTATATCAATACCATAGAGACTTCATCGTGCACAATATGAAATAGATAATTTTTTTTTAAAAAAGAAACAAAATTAGGACTTCTTGGGGGCAAGCTTGGTTTTGATCTTGTCAATCTCCTTGGTGCCAACTTGGAAAGCTTTAGTCAAGACATTGTCAGGAACTGGGGTTGAAGTAAACAATGTCATGGCAATGGACTGAGTACCAGGCAACTGACTATTGAATGCTGCAATCACAGAGGCTTCTTTGTCGCCATTGTTCTTCTGGAAATGAACTAGACCTCTGGGGAACACAAAGACCTCGCCTTTCTTGACAGTCTTTGAGATCAACTTGTTTGCAGTGGTGATGAATCCAACATCCAATTCACCTTCCAAAACAAAGATCATTTCGGTGGCTCGGGGTGAGTGTGAGGTGGGTTAAGGCCATCAGGTGCATAGTCAATACGTGACAGTGACACGCCCAGTGTGTTTAGGCCTGGGATTTTCTCAACATTGGCTCCTGTTACAAGTGATCCTACTGAATTGTTCACTTTTCCTGGTTTGGCAAGACCGTCAAAGAAAAAATCAGCTTCAGTAACATTTCCCTCAGCCTTGCATGTAAACCCGTTCACTTTAATTCCTGCAAAATTAAGTATCTTATCAGATTTAATCATGCCAGTCGAGTCTTTGTACGAAGATCATGGCAGTGTTCTAAAAGCAGGGAGAACCAATTCTAAACAAGGCTACATGAAACAACCTGCATGAGTATTAGCCACACAGAGGTCTTGAAGCATGTCAGGATCATATGCAAGGGCGCTGGAGATGACAGTAAAGATGACTAGATATGTGACAATAGCTGCCATTTCTTGCATTGGAGAAGGGTGGTGCAGCTATCTATCAAGGAGACTCGAGTTATTATGATGCAAAGGAAGAACAGTTACGGCTCTGGTCTCGATGTGGAAGTACTAGCTATACTTTATAGTCTCTGTCTTGAGCATAAAAAGATGATTCTAGATATGGTTGTTTGGAGAAAGGGACGGGGGTGATACAAAGGCATGGAAACTAGAAGGCCTTCAACTTAACTGCAAAGCAATTTCAAATACAGGAAACGATTTTTCTATTCTACTTAGACCACAATCAGAATCTGGGTTTTTTATGGGTCAAAGAAATTTATTAAGAAGGGAAGCTATAAAAGAAATGCATACCTCAATTAGCTTCTAAATTAATTAAGAGCTTGAACGAACAGGTTATTAACTGTGAAGCGAAAAAAGAAAGATTTCAAGGATTAGGTGACAGATGGGTCATGGGTGCTTCGGCCTCTGGGTCCACATGATACATGGGAAATTGGGACTGGGAGAGTCGAAAAAGGCCTTAAAAAAACAACACTTACCAGCACCAAACAAGAAACAAGGAAATTGGGCCCTTGAGATGGGACAGCTCTACCACCGCACTTTAGTCTTTTCTTTTTGGAAATTCATGTGTAGCTCGATAAATAAATAAAAAATTAAAAAGGGTTTGGTTAGCCAGCCCTGTTTCAGTGGTTGGATGGTCCAATCCATGAAGCATGGACTATCTTTTAAACTCGGGTTTTCTCTTTTCTGTCGTCTCTGCTCATGAGGTCCCCTTGTCACTTGCTTTCCATAAAGCAACCCGAATAATGCCCGTCTTTATGAAAAAATTAAAGGTAATATTAAAGAAAAAAATTGCATCTCGCCTCACGTAACTTCTGGCGACAAGAGTGTAGGTGGGAGAAGTCTTTCGAGTGATTACTATGGCCACAAGCCTTGCAAAATACTAAATGTGCAGAGACAAAAGACATCTAGTGTCTAATAAGGCACCGATTACCTTATTTCCAGTCTATATCGTCAAAGTTCAATTCTCCTTCATACACCACGAAAGAAACACTTCACGGTAAGTAAGCTCACAATGCTTTTTGCACCCATGTAGCGACGTAAAGTATAAAGGCCGTAGGGATTGAGAGAGGGCCATCGAGCTACTCCACCGACAAAAGAAGAGAAAAGAAAAGAAAAAACCAATATAGAACATGGGTATCGGGGAGCGGGAGAGTCCAACTCAGGAGTTCGGAGTGCCCAAAGAATAGGCATTAGGCCTCTACCCAATTTGTCTGTGCAGAATTGGACCTATAGAAAATGGGCCACCAAAATATAAAACACATTTGAGTAAACTAGCCAGTATCTGTTGAAAACATTCTCTCACGCTATAGACACCCTGCAAGCAAGAACCCTCCCCCTGTAGTAATGTTTAAGATTGTGATATTACTGTGATAATGGATGTTTTTTAAAGTGAATGAATGCTTTTCAAAGCAAAAAAAGAAGAAGAAAGAACTAGAATTTAGAAACAATCAAGCAGGTGAAGCTATCTTGCATATCCGTGGATTGCGAGTTCTTATTTGCTAAGGACATGGTGAGAAACCCCAGCATCTGAGCATCTAAGAGTACAAAAACTAAAGACCAGTTTCTGCATGTGAAGGTAATAGGAGTAGGAGAATATCCATCGGAACGCAGTGGGAAGTATAAATTAAAGGGCTTTCCTTTAACATTAACGAATCTTAATTTATCAACGAGGTTTAGAGGACCAAAACAATTGTAATCCATTTAAACCAGGCTTCCTCTGCCTAGCTTTCAATACATCAGATAATACAAGGGCCGTTTCAGGAGAATTTGGTGAACGTGGGAGTGGAGAAATGAAAAATATTAACCGCCAGGAAAGGATAAAAGAGGTGAGGTCGGACTAGGAGTGCGGGAAATAAATCTTTAATCATCTTATATACCATTCCAAGGAGAAAGGAAATACAAAAAGGACTTTAATGATGGAGGCGGCATACAAAATAAATGGATATACTGGAAACTTCAAGGGGCATCTGATTGCAACATTCTAGCAGCATGGGCTGGTGATTTTTTTGCCCTCCTTGAACTATCACTGGATGAAGAAAGGAAATGACAGGAGGAAAAAATTATATTCCTGAGAATGTCATCACTGATTTCTAAATTCTGAATTGCAGAGACGGTTACCACCCCCTTGAAAATGTTTACATTGTTGAGGCAATACGCGTAAACTGAAAATAATTATCCAGAGGATCTCCAAATTTCTCCTCCCTCTAGAGAAACCACCATAACAGAGACATCATCATGATATTTACGTCTGTCCCCATGAGGAATATCCAGCAATTCATGAAAATCCATTCCTGTAACCACCAATAAAAGACAATCAGAGAATTGCTGAAGACTTCAATTTGCGGAGAGGAAGTATGGATATGGATTCAAACTCGTAAATAGCAAAGGTATAAGAAAGATTATGATTTCACTTGAATACCCATGTCAAGGGCAAAGATCTAATGGGGTGTGCTCTTCCTTGACAGTTGTAATTGAAAATTTGAGCAAAAACTCTACAGAACTTCGACATCCTGCCTTTTCAACTGAAATTATGGCAGCCAGACACCGCGCTGGTGATTTGATTAACCACATTAGGTGACAGTTTAGTTATTGAATAAAAAATTTGAACGGACTCCTGATAATTGATTTAGTAACCATGCCAATGAATTTATGCCAGATTTTCAAAGTGGGTTGGATCTTTAATAATTTAAGGTGCAGTATGCATTTGTTTTTATTTTTAGCTGAATGCCTTATTCAATGACTCCATGTCTCCATCCTCTCCTTTTTTAACTGAATTACACCAACCTGTCAAGTACTGTTTTGCAGAGCTTCGCAAATAAAAACTACAGGGCCACAGCTTGGTAGATTAAATGAGCAAGTTCGAAAATCAGATAGAGACGTTACAAACCTAAGTTTCCTAGAAGGTATCACTTCCACCCCATCAAAACTTTTTTTTTAAAAAAAAAAAACAGAAGATCAGGAGATTTCATCTCTCGGTATGAAATTAATAAGACAGGTAGCAAGTTTTTTCAACTAACCATTCTTTTTGGCAGCACGGAAGAGAAGTTCTGCAATGAGATACTGTGCAGGATCACCTTCAGGGACATTTTCCATGAACCATGTGACATGAGCAACCACCTCTTCATTGCTGAAGTACTGGTAAAGCCCATCAGAGGAGAGAACTAAGAATCGATCACTTGAGGAGAGTCGGTGGTGAACTAAAGAAGGAATGCAGCTCACATAGGGATTAGTTCCCACATAAGCGATCCGAAAAATCTCTAGCAGAGCTTCATTACAAGATGGCTGCAACCAGCATCCAAAAAGGTTAATAAACAAAAGAATAAACAAATAAGACAAGGCGTAAAATTAGCAAATGATGCTGACTGTTTACATAAATTCATGATTTGCTAAACATGGGAAGCTGTTAGTAGAAGTAAATTATTGCACATAAAGCGTTCATTTGATGAGAAAGATATTTGCACAAGCAAAGTATGAAGCTCATTTTCAAATTTAGCTGGATAGTGTGAAGATTAATTATCAATGTGCAAACAGCAGAACTCACAATGAAGTATGCAACTAGTGTTCAACAAAGTTTTCAAGCTCAACATATTTTGCATCCCCTCAACTGAAATGCTACGGGGAAGAATAAGACTTCAAACTAAACTACAAATAACTTGTAAACATGAGTATTCCAAATCCAATCCCAACACCCATCCGGTACTCCCTTGTTTCAACAATCAATATGTCAGTACACAGCTTCTTGATTGTCAACATGATAGAACATTAAAGAAGCTCCCCTCCCCACAACCCTTCATAATCCTGCAAACTCTATGATGCCTGCAACAAATGAATTCGCCACGCAAATTTAACCTAACAGATGAGTTCATCAAGTCATTGCTGTGGGATGGCAAATACTAATTTCAGCCTTCCTCCATAGCGCAGATATCATCCAGCAACTTGAGTTGATCATGGCATCACTATGGTACCCTGATTTGACTTTTTAACTCCTTGTAATTATAAGATTCAACTCACTTCTGGCCCAGACCAGCATGCCTATCTTATAGCACGTAGATGGAAATGTATATGTGAACATTTGTAGACATGTCAAGTTAATAAATTATCAAAATTGATGAATTGTTAACAAATAGCAATTTGTGTTTCCAAATTTTTGAAAAGCTCAAGTACCTAGAGATACAAACAGAGAAAAGTGGTCAAGGCTGCACAATGACTGACCTTCTTCAAAAATCCAGCACCGAAAGCTCTGGTTACTTTCAATTGTCCCTTCACTCGATCGTTTAAAATCGCTTGGTTGTCATCAGGATGTTCTGCCTTTATTCTAAGCACTTCCTGAAGCACGCAAGAATTCAAGATCAATTTTCAATTACAGCATAACATGATCAAAGTGTTGCAATAAACTCTTTTTCACTGATCCATTGGATGTTTTAATGTTTATAGCTCTATGAAAATCCTTAAACCAGAAGCTTATGCCTGAAATGATATTAACCAACAATCAGTTAGGCAACTGGTTGGTAGACATTTTAGCTTAAATCATTCAGATATTGCTGCACCTAGCATGGACTTGGAAATACGATACCTTTGCTTCACATCTTTCAAAACCGGTAAAAGAAAGTGACCCGATGTTTAAGCAAATGGCGAATCACTGGAGTTGCCATGGGCATTCTATCCTGTTGATACTCAAAATGAATAAATACATGCTGGGGATTTTCAGGTTTATTCTAACTCATGATGCAATTGATGGATAGTACAGTAAATGAACATACAAAGGTCCAAAATATAGATAATCATTTATGGAACACTCACAATATTAGCCATATTGAAAATTTCAAGAAGCACACCTCTTCAATACTCGTGCTGTGATCAGTTGAAAGCTGAACTGCCCTCATCTTCAATCTGCAAATAGAGATCTCTCTGTTCTTGTTGATCATATTAACCTGACTGTTATGATTATGCATTGGAGACTCCTCTGAGATTCTGTCCAGCTCCATACGTACTAGAAACTCTCGGGATCTATTCTTATACCTCATGTCATCCTTCGCCAAAGTTGGATTAGGATGACGATCATTGGGTCGTTCTTGTGCTAATATTGCACGGCTATCCCCAAGGTTCATGACATACACGTCTTGATCCTTCATTAACATCACTAGAACACATGATCCCATCAAAGCAAGCTCTGCATTTCTATCAAGGTCCTTTTCCACCATTTCCATATATTGCTCTTCAGTGTGTTGAAGTCCCCGAGCCATTGCTCTCAAAACTGCATCGTGGTCAACAATTCCTGTTTTCCATCTCCTAATAGGTCCAGAGGGTTCCACCACTCTCTCATCAGCACAAATCTCCTCTCTATGCCAATCATAACTCCAAGGAAAGAGTTTCTTACGCAAGGACTTCTGCTTCCGATACATTTTTCGGATCTTTGAGCTGATAACAAACTTTCTTGTACCCTGTCTTTGAACAGAAACAGAAAGATCAGTTCCACCTCCCTGATTACCAGATTGAAGGCCAATCCCTCCATCTTCTCCAGATGTTGTGGGATCTTCACCTCGATGACTAAAACCTTCTCCTCTGCAGTTATCCAATGAGGAGGATCTCGACGGTTCTTTTCGCAAAGTTTGATCAAAATCCAAAGCATCTGAGCTTGGTTGACAATTCCATGATCTGCTTCTTTGGCTTTTACCCACTGAGAATGATGCAGAACCTGAACCGTCGCATGATTCCATCTGCAGCAGCTCGTAAAGCCGAACGCTTTTCCTTCCTTTGCCAGTCAAGTTGGCAGTTGGAATAGAGGCAGAAGCAGGGCCCAAGCTGCTGGGCTTTTCACAATTAGATGATTGCTGCTGACAGCCCCTAACATCAATTTCATCCACAATCTCACAATTAGAAGATTGGCCCCCAACATCTCCAGGACTACACAAGTTGTTTAAGCTGCAAGAGGTTGTTTGACTTGAGTTAGGCTGCTCTTGCTTGCTGCACTCTGAAACTGCCTCAGCAAGTGCACTCTTGGACAGTTTAGGTTTTATTGGATCATTGGAAGATTTATATTCATAATCCCACAGCAGTCCTTCTAACTCCCTGTCAATAGCTCTATGAAGATGGCTCATCAGAAAATCTGGTGCATCTGGACCACTAAAGCCATCATATATCCCAATAAACAGCCATCCCTGCTCATCACAAAGTACGACATGAACCCTGTCCCCCAGCCTTGCCATGAGCCCATTGTAAGTTGCAAATGTCCACGTACTCGCTCTCTGATGGCCCTCCTTCAAGACAGTTCCTTGAGGCTTCTGGCCGAAACTTTGGCTCCCTAACCTGCCAAGCCAATTGGGTTACCGGGTGCAAAAAAAACCTCTGCATCCAACCTGAACCCATCAAATGTCTTGATAATGTTCGTGATAGAGTGTTTTTCATAGGTCCACTCACACTCCTCACTAAACGCTGAAAGCGGGGTCTTCGACGACCACGTGCAAGTGGAGCGGAGAAATTGGATTTGTCAGTGACATCAAGAGGACCTGACATTACCCCTTCTCAATAGGTCCAGACATAAAACCACCACCCTTATCTAAAGGACCTGAAGCAAATCCTCTCTCAAGAGGACCGGACATAAAGCCATTCAAAGGTCCAGAGCCACGAGGCAATGGCTGCAGAGGAATTGCAGAAAAAGATGAGGTGCTCTCGAATGAAGCAGCTGGCTCTTGCATTTCACCAGCAAACAATGCACTCTGGTTACTCCTAGCAGTTGAAACATTGGCACTAACTGACGCCCCAGATATTGTTTTAAATGTAGTTTCAGGGAAAGTCTTGTTTTGTCTATGCAAACCCGAGGGATCATCTATGATATCATGTCTAAAAGAACCACTTAATGTTTCAGAATCTAGAGTGCTGGAATCAACAGTAAACCTCTCAGAGTTTGAGGGGGTAATGGCAGGGGAGTCAAAAATAGGTGGCCTAACATAGCAAAATGAATGGCCTAACCCTTCATCCAATGGCTCTAAAAACTCTAAATCAACACCATTCTTGCCATTAAAAGCAAAACAACCCACGACACGAGAAGTGCCGTTACCCATTTTGCAATACAGACCTCACAAAAAAGGCTTACAAGACCTCTTACATGGAGGGCTTATCTCACTTCGCACCATAAGCACATACAACATAAAGAAACTCAAACAAAATCCCAAAAACCCATGAAACCTCCCAACCACCTTATAACTTTTCAAGTATCTGCACATCATCAAATTATCATACTCCAAAAGCAAAAAAACCCGAAACCCTTGTGTCTGAAAAACTATAAATATCTAAACTATAGCTAGTATAAACGGCGAACTGGATTACAACATCAAGAAAACTATATAAATTAATAGATACGAGGCGTGAAATGTGATGATCTAACCTTGGAAGGGAGAGGTAGAGCGTGAGTAAAGCAGGGGATCAAATACGGCAGCAAACAGATCTAAGAGAGATGTCTTAAAAGAGACAGTAAATGGAACACATGAGATACAAAACCCATGAAACACTAAACTAGATTCTCCTCTTTTCTTGTAATAAATGGAATCTGAAAAAGTCCCCGGATGAAAAACCAAAAACCCAGATTGAATTTATCCCTCATGATTCAATCACGCAAACTATTTATATACAATAGCAAAAAAAATAAAAAAATCAACTGTTCAAAAGTAACCCGGAACAAAAAGGAGAGAAGAAAAGAAGAGGGAAGTTTTAGAGTTCAAGGATGGAGATTGTGGAGAAGCAGCTAGGGAGGAAATGAGGGTATTTGTTTGTTTTTTTATTAGTGAGTGAGCGTTGATTAAAAATGAAAGTAAAAAATTTGGGATTCGGTGTGATGATGAGGAATCAAAGCATTGAGTTCATCAAGGAGGGGGTCTCTCTCTTTCTTGGGGTTTTCAAATGGTTTGGGAGGGTTTAATAAATTAAAAAAAAAAAAAAAAAACAAATTCTTTAGCTGAGTTGAAAAGTCGAGACTTGAGCCTGTTATTGTTGTCGTACTACCATTGGATTGGTTTTTCTTTTGCAATTTGTAAGTATGTTTTCTTTTTTTTTTTCCTAAATAGGTTTTCGTGGCAGATGATCGGTGGTGTACTGTGACTGTTAAAGTCAATATATTGACACTATGCGAGAGAGTTCGTTTTTCATTCAAAAAATGCCTTTTAATATTTTTTTTTAGATTAATTTTTTTATAATTCTGTATTGTTTTGAATAAATTATAAAAAATAAAAAACTATTATTTTAATTTTTTTTTAACTAGAAAACACTTTAAACAATTGATACTATAATCTCAACACTACTTCAATTATTATTATACTCATTAAAAAACAAAATAAACCATAAATGAGCAAGTGGAGCCATCATTTTAAATTTTGAATTTAAATTTATATTATAATTATAACTGATGATTTTTTTAGGTGGGATAATAAAATATTTGTGGGAGATATCTTTATGGAAGCACTAAAGAATATAAATTGTATCTGTTTTTGCGTTTTAAAATGTTTTTTTAAATAAATTTTACTTTAAATTAATATTTGATGTTTTTAGATTATTTTGATGTGCTGATGTCAAAAATAACTTTTTAAAAAATATATATTATTTTGATATATTCTGAGTGAAAAGTAATTTGAAAAGCAATAATAACTATACTCTTAGGTACAAATATAGAGAAGATATTAGAATTTAGAGCAAATCTATTATGGTATTGATGTAGATTAGTGTTATTTAAGCCCTTTTTGGAGTAGATACGATGCCAATCTAATTTTAAATGCCTTGTTTTTTTCTTTTTGAATCAGCATTGCATGTGTAGGGTTTTTAATGATTTTCACAGATTTTGGTTAAGATTTTAATCAATATCATTGATAACACACACTCCTTTTTAAGACCATTTATTTGATTCTTTCAGATTTAATTTTTTTAAAAAAATGAAAAAGTCAACTTGGTCCTCAAATTTATCCATTTAAAATAAGATGAGAGTTTGTCTCTGCAATTTTATTTTATTTTAAAAAAATAAAAGTTATCGCCCCACAGAGGCACAAACAAACAGCTTTCAAAAGAATTTTCAAGCGAGCAGCTCTCATTGGGATTTGTTACGGAGACAAGAACCACAGCGAGATTGATTGATCTTCCAATGAGTATACGATTTGTTCAATTAATTCACTGCCAAGTGTTGACTGAACAAATTTGTCATTTGTGAGATAAGTCCTTGCAAGCGATAGAAAGCTACACTTACACTCGACGGATGAATTTCCATCGTTGAAAGATTCTTTCAGTGTTTAATTTTGTTCAATTATTTATACCAATTTGCTTTTGGTTTGGATTTCCAGCAGCAAATTGATAGTGTGGATATTCATCTCTTAATAGCATGTGCAATCTTTATACCTTGCCAGAGAGGCTAATTTGACTTTGCTCTTATCGCTACTTCGTCACTTAGCTGACCCTTAAAAGGAAAAATCTACTTAATTATTATCGAGGAGATTATTTTGTATTTTCAACATGGTTTTTTTTTGTTGATATCAAATTAACTCTTAAATATTTTTATATTTGATTAAATATTAAATAATATTAAAAAAAAGTTGCACGCGTTCACGGATGGATGACGCTTGTATAGTTGTTCGGTGACTAAACTCTACCTTTTACGACAACATTTGAATCGTTTGGCATCCTCTCGTAAAGCGGTGCGTGGCCAACATCCATTGGTTTGGTGTCAACATCTTTTATTTAATTATTTTTTTTTTTCTGCTTGATTTTTGTGTTGTCATTCAAAACTTTAAAACAACCCTTCAGTTTGTTGTTCCTCCAAATTTGATCTTTATTTTCATGCTTATTATTTATTTTATCTAGAATAATTTATAAAACTAGAATTATTTTTTGATTTCATCCCCCTTCAACTTTTCATCTTGCAAATCTAGTTTTTATTATTTTAATTGCTATTTGTTTTATTTGAGAAAGTTTTTTAAATTGATTTTTTTTTACAATTTCATCATTCTTAAGTTTTTTTCTATAAAAGTTAATCATCATTTTTTTTATTGCTATTTTTTTACTTTAAATTTTTTCTAAATTTTTTATTATTCGATACTAAATTAGTTTAGGATGTTCGCTCAAGTTTGTTTTTTTTTCTTTGTTAAAACTCATGCCTTTTTAATTTCATCATTTAATATTTATTCAGTATTTAAAAACCTACGGGGTTTTTTTATTAGATGTGCTCTCTTTGAATAATTTTATTGTCTGGATTTTTATTTTTTTAAGAAAAAAACAACTTGAATTAGTATTTTTCATATGTATGTATGTATATGTATGTATGTTTGTGTAGTAGTCAGTGCCTAACTAGTAGAGCATGCACAAGATGCCAACTCCACTCCCTAGCAATTCCATGAACACCCACCCCATATTGTTGACTTAACCAAATCCACCAGACGGTAGAAAAAGAGAGGCTGGCCACCTTCTACTCTCGGTTGTTCTCCGTTCAACGCTCTAATTAATCACTCCTTTTTCTTCTTCTTTTTTAATATACACGACCATCAAGATTTAATTATTCTTCTTTCTATCCTTTTGTGTGTTTTTAAGATCTGTGCACGCAAGAATAGTGATGAAATCCGTCAATAAACAATGACATTTCTTATTAAAAAAACAGAAGAAGAAGAAGAGACGACGACGAGGGGTTGAAGTGGGCATCTCTAATCAAAGTCTAACCCACCTTCATAATTATATATTGTTTTGGGGGATCTCACCCACGAGTTAATGCAACAAAATCTCCTAATGAAAACAAAAACCCTAGTCAGGAACCTCCATTAAGAAGAAAGAAAGTAGAAAAAATATATATAAAAAGCCCATCTGGTCTATTTTGATTCTTCACATCCTTCCAAACCACCCGCGCTAGAACAAGACACTCCTTCTTCTTCTTCTCTCTTGCAATATAAAATCCTCGAGTCTTTACACCAGGGCAGGCAGAGCAGCGGCAACGAGACGCGTGTCGATGATAATAACATAAAGTGTAGTTTAGAGTACGTTTAGAGTTAGTTTGTTGTTGTAATTAAAAAAAAATGTGGTTAGATAATGTTAGTTGGATTTAGATACGTGTTTGATAAAAAATATAGTTAAAGTTTATGTAAAGTAAAAAATATATATAAAATGTGTTGGTTATGTTACTTTTCAAAAATGCTTTTTACTTGAAAATATATCAAAATAATTTTTTTATTTTTAAAAATTATTTTTGATATCAGCGCATTAAAATGATCTGAAAATATAAAAAAATAATTTGAAGTAAAGAAAAAGAATAAAAAAAATTCAAATTTTGAAAAAAATACTTTTAAAACACAAAAACAAATAGAGTTTTACAAAACTCAGTTAAAAAAGCATGTAAAAACCGTGTTTCAAACTTAATTTTTTGATGGGCCTCACAATATAAAATACAGTTTGGTGTATTACCAAACAATTAATTGTGTTTTTTACACCGCAAACGCAAGAGCATGTGAAAAAAAAACGCACCCTTAGTATTTTAGTATTGTTTGTTTGGTGGAAAGTAATTTTTATTTGGAAAATGATTTTTTAAAAAATAAATTCCTGAAAAGTAAATTATTTTTTGATATATGGTAGTATCATGAAAAATATATTGAAAAATATTTTTTCAGTGTTTGATTATGTCATGAAAAATAAATTGTTAATATTTTTTTCAAGTTTATTAAAATAACAAGGAACAAATCTTACAAATTAAAACGTTGAATGAAAATGAAATTGAAAAAAAATGTAATTTTATAAATTATCTCAAATAAATAAATAACATTAAAATAGTGAA
Organism: Populus simonii; assembly: GCA_007827005.2. Taxonomy (NCBI): domain Eukaryota; kingdom Viridiplantae; phylum Streptophyta; class Magnoliopsida; order Malpighiales; family Salicaceae; genus Populus; species Populus simonii. Next base: position 7,953,916 of record CM017477.2, read on the forward strand.
AGTCAAATCTAACATATAAAAAAGTTGAAATATGATAAGATTAAAGAAATAATAATTATAATTTCATAAATTATTTCAAATAAAATAAATAACAATAAAAAAAATGAGGATTAAATCTGATAGATAAAAAAATTCAACTAAGCTAAGAAAATGATAAGAAAAAAACAAATAACAATCATAAAAATAAGAATCAAAGTTGATATAAAAATAAAATTAAATAAAATTCTAAGGGATGAAATTGAAAAAAAAAGATGCAAAACAAAATATATAACAATTAAAAGGTTTGAGGGCTAAATTTAATATAATCAGCAAATAACATGACATTTCTAAAATTTTGATAACTTTTGAAAAATGTTTTCGTTCAAAATAAAAGAGAAATATTTTTCTAAAAACTAAACTAAATTTTTTTTAACTAAAAAGTATTTTCTTGATCAATTTTTTTAATGACAAACAAATAAAAATTAAAAAAATAATTAAAAAAAATTAATTTACATGAAAGAAACATTCCTTATTATTATAGTAAATCAAGTATCTTAATTTCTCCAAATCCACTTGTGGTGTTTCGGTTGATTATCTCTTACCAAATGGTCATAGGTTTTGACAATTAGTGCTTAGAGATCATGATTAATTGCGATTATGTTTAAACCCATTATCTCCTTTATCGTATCCTTGCTCAATCCAAGAAGTCCCTACCCACCAAAATTAAATATAATAAATAAATAAATAAATAAAAACAAAGCTTTCCAACCACACATGTCAACTGATCCTGTCAAATGATAATGGCTCGGAAGCATCAGGCACGTAAAAGAGTAATTAATGTACCATTTCATTTTCCAAAAGAATCATAATGTTGTTTGATGTTGCTTTTTCTTTTTCTTTTTAAATGATGCTGCAGTGAAAATGTTGAATTTGGGACCCACACAGTGGACACTGCTGTGCTGCGTCTATATTTATATATATTTAAATCGTGGGTTTTTGTTTTTCAAGAGATTCTATAGTCATTCTAGGGTTTTGTTTTTCAAATAAGAAGATATATATTTTTTCAACCACGTGATTTTTTAAGTACTGTTTTGAAAAGCACCTTGTTAACAAAAACATGTGTTTTCCTGAACCATGTTTCTTGACAAACAATTATTTAGTTTTTAATAAATATAGGTTGGTTTTTTTTTTTTATTAATATGAATGTTTGGATTAGCTTGCGTGTACCTTGACTAATCTTATGGGTCCTAAAATTAATAATCATATAAACTTTAAATGGTTATCATATTAGTAACCACAGAACTGAATCTAAAATCACTAATTTTTTTTTCTTTTCAAGATAAATCGTTGCATTAACAAGATTCATTGGATTGAATCTCGTACCAACCAACCACCGCCTTGATTAGCCTATGACGTGATTTTCTCCTCCACTAGGTATATAGATATAACCGGCCTCACCAAACAGGGACCAATTTTTCAGACATGGACTGAACTCAGATATGCAATGCACACAGGATACTTTTCTTTTCCTCCACAAGTAATAACTCAGGAACTCTCGGGTCACGGGTACAATTTCACTGTAGACAATAGAGAGCCCAACATTTTTTTTTGTGTGAAGTCGCATGCACAGGTGCTAGCTCTACCAGATATTTGTGTGCCCTCGAGCTCCTCCTGTCGCTGTAAAGAGTACCGGAGCAGCCCCTCCGCTTTATGGCATCTCATGAGCAGCCGTGAATGATGAATTAGCCCAGACCTATTTAAGAATCATACACAAGTCAAATGTAGGTGTGGCAGTCCTAGTTAGCAGCTTTGGAAAAAGAAAGAGCTCGTGGAAGTGGTGATTCATATTTGAGTTTCATTTTAAATGAATTATTCTGGCTCCTACCACAAAATCTGTAACTACATGATGCGAACCACGCTTGGTGTTGGGCTGATCCGCATCACTACATTTAATTAATTTAATGTTCACCAAGTGTGTCGTAAGAACTATACCCTGGATGGATGTGAAAATCAATCAAAGTCCCTGATTCAACTCAGTCCCATTTAACTCAGCCAGATGAATTTGAAATTGACAAGCCAAGAACATGAAAACAATGAATCAAACCTACCAAACTAGTGATAGTTTAAGGTTGCGGCAAAGTGCTTGAGATTAACAAGTCATGTGCTGAAATGTTGGTGGGTATAGAAACGGATTGAAAGCACAATTCTGCATCTAAGCCATTCCTAACAATCCAACTTTCTTGCCAACTTGAACTCAAGGATGTCAGTGCTGCTCCCATTTGGATTAATTTCAGCTAAACAATAGCAGGTGTTGTAGGAATATCACTTGCATCCAAATGGGTCAAACCTTATGGTCCCATATCACTAGAGTAGATTTGTCTCCTTGGTCGAGTTAAACTCAAATATTCTCCTCTTGGTGATCAATTATTACTCCATTTGTGACCAATCACGGGGACATTTTAATTCTATCCTACCTTTTTCCCTTGCACTTAACAGCTCATTCACCATAGATTGCGGCCTGTGAGACACACTTTTAATAAAGTTGTAGCCCTAGATTCACTTTAATGTTTCCCAAAAGGAGTTTTCTTTTCGGTTTAAAGGGATGCTAGATTAAGAATTTGAGCGTTTGGGATATCCACAGGCTGATGCACCTGGCAGAGCTGAAGAATACAAGGAGCGGTGGACACATGAATAGCAGAATACTACTCATTATTGCCAAACTAAACGCATATGATCTGATTTCTTGGCGAGCAAGATCCAGATAATACGATCAAACTTCCTGGGAAGATATCTGCAAATGCAATCACTGCTTGACAAACCAATGGGACGAGTCATTAGACAAATAATCTTGGTTTCGGATCATGGAGATCCTACCTGTGCATACAACTCTATATGTAGATTTTATATATTCGACATTTGAAAAGAAAGAATGAATCATGAAAGTAATTCCTCCTATATTTTCCTTCATTCTCTTTGCAAGGCACAAGTGGACATTCGAGCCAAATGTACACTAAAAAAGATTATTATTTGTCCTTAAACGATTCACCAAATCGTTGACAAAATATACGGCCCTCATGGACAGATATTATTTGGTTGTGCCAATAACACTATTGGTCATGCTGAGCATCATCAATCACTTTCTGTGCTTCTCGGATGCATGTGAGATTTGATTTTATCTCCTTGCAGATTCTACCTTCAATTAGGTTAACAGGCAACCACATCTTAGGCTTTACATCCACCAAATATGAAAGAGTTGTCTCATACTCTTGACCAACGGAATCTTCAGTTTTGGGTTTAGCAAGCTGCATGAACCATCATATTTGAATCATATGCTTTTGCAATGAAAAGTAGAAAACAAGAGATTCTCTACACACTTACCGCTGAAAGTCATAAAACGAAAGAAGAAATTATCAGGTTTGCCAATAGTTGTACTCCGTCCTCTCGAAAAAAAACACGAGACCCACTATGAAAATAATTCATAGGTCCCATGTTTTTGTGAGGAGTACAGTTTTTGATAAACCGAATAATTCCTCGAAAAAATCATTCATTGTACATATCATTTACATGCAGTCAACTATTGGGTCAAACACACAGAAACGGAAACTAAATGGCTTGCCAGTGTGCCAGGAGGGTCAATAACAATGTACAAACAATGATAGAATAAACTCAAACTTTTGAAGATTAGACAGATGATATAGCCTCCATAAGGCTGGATGGAAAAGAAGGAAAAATTCCCGATTCTTAATAATTAAGGAATTGAAAGCATTTTCAATTGAGTTCAGCATCTAAAAGGATTATAAGTGACATGAAACATTTTTATGCCAAATTTTATCTATATAGTTTCATGTAAATCAGATGTCTTGCAGATGTAAATATTGTTTGCTCTTAATCTAAAACACAATATCACGGTCAAAACTTTATACACTGGTTGGAATGCCTAGTTATCATCAACTGCAGAGCCAAAAGAGAGAAGTCACTAGTGGAGTTAGATATACACATCAGACACCAAATCTTAACGCAAAACCTTTGGCCATTGGGCTGTGGATTTTTCACCTGGTGCAATGGCTGTGCTCACTGCTCAGGAGTTTGTACATAGCATCTCAACATGCTATCATAAGCCAGTAAAAAAATTGATTCAACATGTTACCAGATTCCTGGTTCAATCGTTTTGGGAAAGTCTCTATAGGTTGAGTTCTGATAAACTCAATTCTCCAAGCTGCTTACTTTAGGATACCTTTGTTACTACCATTATTTCACAACATCCAGGAACTTTCATAACATCAAGTACTATTCTAATTTTCTTGAACACAAGAACAACGTAAATCTTTCAGGTGCCGGCCATGTCAGCTGTAACCTTTCCAGAGTAAGCAAGAAACCAGATCCTATATCATTCTTAATGAAGAAAATATGAAGTTTGCACTCCTAGAAAAAACTGTGCTAACTTGGATAGACTTTCTGTTAAGGTCTAAAGAGCTTGATTGAAGTCTCAAATATACAAAGTCATAGCCAGTGAATACGGAGATGCTGAACAACCAAGAAACAACTAATTCGTACCTGTTCAATAGACCACTTTCCTTCAAAAAACTGAAAGTCACCTTCTGTCATCTTAAATTCAATATCACGCTTTTCCCCAGAAGCAAGAGTCTGAAGATCTCTCTCATAACAATCCAAAATTGCTTTTGCATTAAATTTTAGGCCAAATGCCAAGTTTTGCTGTCCAATCTGTTAATACAAATACAATAATATAATAAGGTCAAGAAAATATGTTTCAGCTAAACTTGTGACCATAATTTATTTAAGAATGGGGTTTTCAATTCAAGTCGTAGAAAAAATTCTATCAATGATCTATGATGCAAGTTTAGATTTCAGTCGAATAAAAATACAGAGAAAGGCAGCACATGTGTGTTTGTGTGTTGCTGTGCACCTGTGTGTGTGCACATTCTTGTGCAATTGTGTGCATGTGCGCGGAGAGAGAAAAACAGAAAGGCACAATGCTCACCTATGTTTCAACCACAATGATAAATCACAAGTTAATCAAGGTTTTTAGTAACTTGAAGAAAAAACATTAACTAATCAAATATCTACTTGTCAATCAATGTTTTTATTACAAGTGACAGACGATAAATGTTGAGATATTTATGGAAAGATCCTATATCAGTCTACTGGTGTCTTGGGGAGAATTGACTCAGTGGACTCAAATCATGACTCGTCAAGAAGGCTCAAACCCTTATTGACCTTACTTAAGGCCCAAACTTCAATCATGTGTTTTCAATGCCCCATATTTCCACTAAACTTGCTATCCATGACACATTTCACCCTATCAACACATTATTTCTCAAACTCAAGACTTCCCTAATGGAAGAAGGCACCTCATTTCCACTAAAAAAACACTTCAAAACTCCATTTCGGCTTGTTCTAGAACATAAGACTCTTTCTAAATTTTCTCATCACAAGCCAACAACTAAACAGCTTCGCCTTCTGGCTAATTACAGATCCACTAAAAGTTCCCAGTTACTAGACCGTCTAATCTCCTGTAAACCGCCTCTGCCTCAAAGTTTAGGCTCCCTAAGTTATTTTTCTTGCTCCTCCCCCCTCAACTCTCTCTATCTCCATTCCGTCACTTGTATGCACACCACTCCCTTCATTTCTTTTTTACAATCATCAATAATTCAATATAAAAAACTCCAACGAGTAGAATGTAAAACTACATCAGGCAAGAATATCCTTTTCAAGAATGTATTTATTGTAGCTCTACATATTCATTCCAAAACAACACTCGATTACGAAATAAAAACTCTTCAACAAAACCCACAAATATATTATAAACTTGCAGTTCAGATTACATTTTTGAAACTGCAAGCTGTTAAGATATATCCTGATGTATAATCAAACATAAAAAAAAAAGTATCTACTTCCAGTTTTATAGAGAAACTGAAAATTAAGAAAGAATGAATTGAATTTACCTGATAAAGACGAGCGAATTTGTCTTTCTTGTCAATCAATTTGCTGACGGCAAGACCAGGAATGAAATCAGCCAACTTCTCATAATCAGTTAAAATCTTCCACACAGTGTCAAGGCTAGCATTTATGGAAATCTTGGACCGAATTCTCCTCGAATTCTTTTGAAGCTTCTTTATCTCTATAAAAACACCATCCTCTCTTACACTATCTCCCGACTCCTCCTCACCTGCATAAGAACAATACCCATCATCATCATCCCCGTCCAGAAATGTGGACGACCCGGAATTTGAACAACGAAGCCTGGTGGGTCTGAATTGAGATGGAAGGCGGTGCGTTGCTTGTGAGCTAAGGCTAGCGAATTTAGGAGGGAAAGAAGAGAGCTTGGTGTTAGTGAAAGACGGCGGGAGCAAGAGACAAGGATAAGAGGAGTAGCAGCAGTAGTAATAGTCTATTGGGACTGCAAAGGCGCGCATTATTTCGCTCACTTCCGACAACAACCCCGCATTTCTTGTTTGCAGGCTGCAGCCAGCCTACTGCCTGCGCTGCGTGTGAGATTTTGGATTTGGTGAGCCCCATAAAAGTAGCTGAGTTGGATCTCTACAAAACACATGGGCCTTACACTCCATGCTCTCAAGAATCACGATAAGGCTTGCTCCAGTCTAAAATTTCAAGTGTATTTGTTTTTTTTTTTACAAATTGAAGCAAAAATAACAAGAAGTTAAATTATTATCATTTTTAAAATATGCTAAAGTTATGCACATTCATTTTGAATTAGATAGTTAAATTCCTAAAGGCCGGGTTGCTGCATACCCAGCCCAATCAATAATGAGTGAGATCCTAAAACTTGTGACGAAAAAGGTAGGTAGATTTAAAATAATAATAATAATTATAGTTTAAAATATTTTTTATTTAAAAATATATTAAAATAATTTTTTTATTATTTTAAAAATTTTTATCAATATATCAAAACAATTTAAAAATATATTTTAAAAAATAATTTTAAATATTTTTTTTCAAAATTTACCCCTAAAACGAGGTAGTACCTGCCTAACATTTTTTTTTTCGTTGTCCTCTCGAAGTTCAATACTGCCTCAACCAACCTTGCGCTAAAAAAGTTGTCTTTCCTCTGCTTCGAAGCATAAACACAGCAAAAAAAAAAAAAAAAATTGCTCTCCTCTACTCTTTAGCCTGCCAAGAAATGACATCTACAAACCATCTAAGTTATGATACAGTAATAAGATTTTAGAATCAAAAAGTTTGTTCCCTCTATGATCTCAGTTTGAGTCTATAGCTCATATGATGGCCACTGCAGCTTACATGGTCGTTAACTTCAGGGCCCATAGAATTAGTCGAGATGTGCTCAAGCTGACCCGGACACCCACATTAAAAAAAAAAAAAAAGAAAGAAAGGAAGGAACTGGCATCTACATCCTCAATGAAAATGGTACACAGTACTCACCTTGTTTTTCAGGTTAGTCTCACTCCATACTCCATAGTATAATCACACAGTCTCTCTCAAGTTTAACACCTTGAAACAACAACATAAACACAGAAAATACGCACAGTCGAGAATAATGAAATGACATACCTTGGGCCATTGTTGTATCCGCTGCTGCCATGGTTGCTAATTGGATTGGGAAAACCTTCAAGAACCCAGTTCTTGTTTTTGCTGTTGCTGGTTTCTTTGTTTTGTAATGTCTGTGTTTTTGGGCTTACTAATATACGCACTAAATATATAGAGAATTACAGAGAAATGGGTTCCCATGCCTCTTTGTAATATTCCAACGTGATTTTGACAGTTGGAGCTTCAATGTGATTTTAACATTCAGTTCACCATCTATCGAATCCCGTCTTCTAGCCATTTTTTTTTCCAGGAGTCAACTCTGCACATCCCTGCTTCAATAGATTATTTGGCTAGAATTATTGTGCATTTATTTCCCGCAACTGCTTTTATTAATCTCACAGTATATTGTTCCCAAGTTGGAAGGCTATTAATAAATTGAACAAGTATTATATTATCCAGATGCTTTCTTGACTTGTAGGCCATACTATTGTACTTGGGACAACTCGCCCTTTGAGTTGCTGAATTCTTAGCTGCTTGTGTGGCTTTCCATGGAATCACTTAAGCATGAACTTCAAATTGTTTTCCTGTGACGTCAGCTTTCGATGTGCTTTTCTTTATATTTCAGTTCATTTTGGAGAATTCTTGTAATCTATCAATGTATTTCGAATAACAAAAACTTGAAAATGTATGAAATGGAGTATTAATCATTCAAATAAGGCCAGCTCATCTGCCATTTCATCATTTTGTGCACCGCTGTGCCCTTTATGCAACCTTCACAGCTATGAAAAAAGAAAAGGGGGGTTACTAGAAACTTGATTCTAACAACTAATTACTAACCGGTTATTATCAGTAGGGGAGTGAGATGATGAAATAATGAGATCTCAAGACGTGTGTTGATCACATGTACTCTGTCGCAGCAAGCAAATTTTCTGTTTAGTGACATCACACTTTGATGCCTTGGCCAGTGATTAATTTGTTTGTCAGTAGACTTGCTCAAAAAATGTTCAAAAATATACTAGTTCTTACCTATTCTGGTTCATACCCTTAATATGTGACTTGTTTTCTTTCATCTGATTCATTATTTACAGGACTTGTTTTCTTTCATCTGATTCATTATTTACAGGCAGTGTGGTTATGACCATGTCGTTTTGAATGCAAGCAGGCCACATAAGATATCTACCATCAGAAATGCCTGGACTGGTTACTCTCGAAGTCCTACTTTGAACTGCCTTGGAAGAGCCTTGGCTTCAAGATCTCACTATGCATCGGATTTTCCTGTCATTCAGCTTTCTAAATCATCTTCTATGAAGAATCAAAGAATGATGTGCGTCAACCCAATTACAAGTGTAGCTACTTAATCAATCCCTTTGCTTTCGTATTCAGTAATGATACACTTAAAAAGTCTTTAGAACAATGGACAGCTAAGTTTCGTTTTCAGGCATCATATCTCAATGGATTTCTTTTCTATCTATGTTAAGTAGTGATACAGAAAATTGAGATATGATTACCAATGCCCAATGCAGAAGATGGCCTTTCTTTTTCCTTGCTTCTTTAGCATCAATCTGCTCTCAAATGTTGAGACTAGTCATGGAATAGGTCCACAAAACTGGCAAAAGAAAGTAAAACTACAACACAGCCCAGTTTCAGCATTTTTTACCTTACAGGTAGGTGGTGCATTTCAATCTAAAATAACCCAAAATTAAATAGGTTTAGCCCCACTTTCAGTTCACTTGTCTCCCCGAGCTGGTGCTTTATTTATTGTCTGAGAGGACTTTCAAATGATAGTGTGACCGACACAAACAAATAAGTAATTCTGTCATATTTTAGCTTTGAAGATGAGAGCTTTGCCTGTGAGTATTTGCAAGTGCTTGAATAAGTATATTTGTAAACTTCAATAATTCGGAGCATCACATAAACACCCCAATCCTTTTTTGTCTTTTATTCTATAACATGGGTGATTTGACTGGGGTCTTGGTAGGAAATGACTAGCAGGTTGCTAAAATTCTAAAGCCATAATTTGCAGCGAAGCATGTTGGACCTGCTGTGTTGAGCATGGCAAATGCAGGCCCAAATACCAATGGGGGCCATTTGTACAGTAAAGGTAAGATAGCTTTGGCAGTTTTGTTCCTTTGGCTGTTGCATATCAAACTTCATCATCTCTTAAAAAAGCTATAAACCTAGGGGGAACTTTCCACAGTTATTGTGCTTCTAATGTGAAATGTTTTACGTTGTCTTCTCGAGAATTAGAACGCTGAAACTCTGGGAGGCTTGGGCATATTTATACCCTGTTATTATTGCATGGACAGGAAACACTTGGCAGCGGCAATCTGATAGAGATATTTACTTGATGATGTCTCGGTTGGTTTGTGCTGTCATTAGTTGATGGAGGTCATGTACGAGGGAATAAGAATGAGAACATTAGTTCCTACTTGTTCTATGGGCGGAGGTGGAGAGATGCCCTTTTTCCTTTTCTTTCTCCTCCACGTCTTGATCCGGAAAGATAGCATGAAAAGGAAATGTTGTCAAAACATTTAGAGATAGCATTTCAAAGGATTCTGTAATGTAAGTGGGTACAGTAAATAGGTTTGAGACGTGAAGTTTTCTATTTTTAAGGAATTAATTGTATATTTTTGTTGGAGGTTCAAAGCAATATATTTTAAGAATAGAGCAAAATTTTAAATTTATAGACAATAAACTCTATAAATTTATTAAAAAATTCTGTTTTATTTATGATAAATATATATACAAAGAGTTTGTAGAGAAAAATTAGGGAGAAAAGAAGATTTTTTCTAATTAATTTTTGTCAGATTAATCCAAGTTGACTTGAGTTGTTTTTTTTTTTCTGCTTTTTCTAATTGGTTTTTTCGATTTCATCTTTCAATATTGAGTTAGTTGGAAATTAGGTTTTTTAATTATTATTTTTTCTGTAGTTATCCTAATCTTATTATCCGTATCATGAGTTTGACAAGTTGATCTATGTTGATTATATTTATTTTTTAGGTCCTTTTTTAATTGAATAATTTTTTAATTAGGCTTCATTATTTTTCTCGATTTGCTTTTTATGAAGTTATCTTGATCTCATAACCCAGGTCGCAAGTTTAACAGGTTCAATTTATTTTTTTGGATCCTTTTTTAATTGATTTTTTTTATAATTTTATCATCTAACAACTTAACCATTTTTTTATTTAGTTTATTTTATTTTATTTTATTTGTTGAGGAATTGGACTTCATAATTGTTTAATTTGCATTCTTTGTAGTTATCACGGTCTCATTGGTTTAGCTTTTTGTTTTTTATTTTTCAACATTCAACATTGTATCTTTTGGAAATGGAGTTTCGTAATTTTATTTATTTATTTTTTATGAAGTTATTTGATCTCATAATCTAAGTTCAGGTTTAATAGGTTAACCCGAGTTAACATGAGTTGTTGTTTTTTTATCTATTTTTTTAATTAATTTTTTTTTTAATTTCATCCTTCAACATGAGGTTAATTGAAAAATTAAGCTTCATAATATTTTTTAACTTGCTTTTTATGGGGTTATCCCGATCTCATGACCCGAATCGTGGGTTTAGATGGTTAACTTAGGTTGACTCAGTAGTTTTTTTTTTATTATCATTTTTTAGTTTAACAATTTGTTTTTCAATTATGTCCTTCAACACTAGATTAATTAGGAATTGATTTTCATAATTTATTTTTTATAGGTTTATTATAGTTTTATGATCCGGATCATAAATTTTACAAATTAACCCGGATCAATTTAATATATTATTTTTTAATATTTAAGAAAATATCATTTAATATATCACCGTATTGATATTTTAAAAAGATATCATTGAATTTACATCATATGAGTTTATAATTATAATTATTTTAATTAGAAAACATATTAATAATATTTAAATATTTTTTTTTATATATGAAAAATTGATCCGAACTTTAGCGTAGTTCAGGACAATAATCAGTGCAAGCTCTGTTTTGTAAGCTCATGGTAGAGGTGGATATAGTATTGTTAAGTGAACATAAATGCATATAACATTTGTATCACACTGATAACTCAACAATGCTACATGAATTCATATGTAGTATAATGTGCCACATGCCCATAACAAAAACAATGAGCTATTAGTTTCACGGTAGAGATTTTTTCCATGAAGACTGAATTTACCATCAGTACTTTATTTCCTTTTCATCTTTTGGCCATTAGGTCACTTTGCTATCAATGACCAGATTTGTTGTGTAAATGTGAGGTAGCTGAAGGGAAAACCTAAGCATGGACCACAGTTTCAACTGCAGTGGACTGGATAACTTGCTCACTCTGCTCTCCTTCATCCTCCCATATTTCAGGTATCGCTTCTTTGATATTGTGGATGTTCCTCAAGCCATGGTCTGCACCTGGTACAAGGACTGAGCTCCCTACCTGCCATGATTATTGAAAAACACATTACTAGTCTGTTCTACTGTGTGTTTGCTGATGATAACAAGAAAAGCAGTGATTTGTAGAGCTTACAATAACTGTACGAAGTCCTGCTGCTTTCCCGCTAGCAATGTTTCGAGCACTGTCGTCAAAGAAGATCTAAGAAGAACGAAGGAAAAAGAGAGAAAAAAGAAATGAGATATAACTCCACATGATCTCTGCAAATTTGAAGCAGAACAATGCTAGTTTTCAGGTTGAAGTTAGAAGTCAAATATTACTGTCTTCTTTGGGTCCACATTTGCAATCTGAATAGCTGCTTCGATGGCCTCCAGAGAGGGTTTACAGAGGATTCGTGACTTGGAGCTGATACCATTATCTAATGCATTTTTTAATATTTTTTTGCTTCCAGTGGCAGCAGTACCATCAAATTCACTTGGCTCTGGTTCACCTCCTGTAATCACTGCATCATTATCTAATGCATCCATGTTATTTGCAGTTTCTAGAGGAGGATTAAGGGTTTCATAGCATATGACGCCCTCAAAACAATCTTCCAATCCCATCCTTTTGAGAACTTCAGCTGCATGCGCCTTATCAGCATTTGTGAAGATCTGAAAACGTTTGGGCACATCTTAGAAAAGTTACCAACACTCCATGTCTACTTTGCTGAAATATGTTTCGTTTGAACGGAAAGAATGGAATTAAATTTGACTTACTATTTTACGCTGTGGCAAGGAAAGTAGAAGGTTCCTTAGCACCGGATCAGGCTTCAGTGTTTCGTAAGGCAATCTTCCATGAACGAAGGCATGAAACTCATCGTCATCAAACTCATAGCCAAGAACCTGGTTTTCATTGTGTTAAGATTTATTAGTTAAACTCCCAGCAGAGAAGAAGAAGAAGAAGAAGAATCAAGGATAGAATTTCACCTTTAGACCGGCCATTGTTGTTCCATGTTCCCTGTATAATTCCAAGCACATCCTCGGGACTTCACTTTCTTCAATATGTAGCTTATGCAACATGAACTCTGCAAAGAGAATAACTCAACCCGCATTATTGATGTAATTGAATTGGTCACCTGTGATTACCGTGATGACTGTTTCTGTACTACTGGTCTAACCTTCAATGTTTTTGCGGCAAGCCAAGTTGAGACCCAAGCTCAAGGGGTACAGAGTATCATCCATGTCTGGAAAGCATATCGTCATTAATTATACAGATAAATTAAGAAATTAAGAAATGTAAATCAGATTTCGTAAGCTCTCTGTTGGATATCCCAGCTTGTCAGCAAATTAACAAATCACTGGCTTTAACGTACCAAAGAGCAGGCACTCATATTTTGGTCCATTGGCCCTCTCAGCAGTGTCCATCTTAAAAAGTTTCCCTGCAAGAAGGTTTCTGTAAGACTTCCCAGGTTCGAGAACCTTAAATAAGGCAAGATAAAGTGAAAAAACCACTTGAAAGACTTAAAAAATCAGCACTGTAACAAACTTGAGGGGAAAAGAAAGAAAGAAGAACAACGAACACATTGGCAAAGCGGATAAATGATAACCATGGAACGCTGCTAAATATATATAGTCATTTAGAAGGAATGAAAGTGAATGAATGGGTAGAAAAAGAATGAAAGCAGGGACCTACTGAACCCGTTGGAAGAGTAGAGGCCTAAATAACACTCAAGAGTTTCCAATTTATAGCAAGTTATAATTATGTTCGGCTTGCGTTTCCATTTTCAGGAGGTGTCGTGTCAAGTGATTATTGGAACACTGAAACAGGTGCATATAGATTATGATGAAGGCAATGAATTTGGTGCATCAATATCAACCTCCTCCGGGCAGCAAAAATAAACACAGAAATCATTTAAAGAAACAGAGTGCAGCAAAAATTAACAACCTTCAAAGAGCACGAAATGGAAAAGAAAACAGGTCTGACGCACATTCCAGTTGTAGCTGAATGGACCTATTTATATATAGAAATGCATGCATGACCCACCAACACGAGGAATAAGAGAGATGGCACATGCGGTATCTGAGGTGGTAAGCATATTTGATTTGCATTTAGTACAATTCTGAACTAGTTCAAGTCATTATCTTCCAGTATATTTCTGTTATCAGTCAGTGTCTTAGATTTTGCAAGTGCTTTTTGAGACTTGCCAAATGCCCAACCCACTTTCGCATATTGATTTGCACTATAGGGTTTGGTTGCATATTTTAAAATCTCTTCTCAAACACAGTTTTTTATTTTCTAAAAATTATTTTAATATATTTTTAAATTAAAAAATACTTCAAAAATCAACCAAAATCCCGTCCATAATTCCACTGCATGTTGGCCACCTCTTATCTGCATCGATGTCATAATAAATTCAAGCAAAAACCAAAAAAGAAGAAGAAGAAGAAGAAGAAGAAAAGGAACAGGTCGATGCTAGGCAAGCAACGGGAAATATGCTAGCCAGGTTGTCGAGGTCGAGAATAAGTACTCGAGTGGAATTTAGGAATCGATCCGGGATATGATAAAATAACAGCTAAATAGAGTCTAGAGATAACGATTATTCTTTCGATACGGTGCATATTATATAGGCAAGAATAATGTTCTATGCAAATGTTAATATCTATCAAATCAATCATCAAATTGCAATACCACCCTCCCACAGGCTTCAGCACTCTTTTACTTTACGTGGCGTGCGATTTTATATTTTCTAGCATATCAGCAGTCGCTCATGACGGCGGGTTAATAATAATATTTTTGTATTTAAAAAAATATAAAAAATATTTTAAATGCTTCAAGTTTCACGGTCGAGCTTGACTTAATAGTATTTAGCCTACTAGAAGAGCCTAACCCAATAACATTAAATGTTATTGCCGAGCCAGATCAATAATATTAACTCTGGCTGTCAAATCAGATCTAACAACACTTGACATAAAAAATAGAAAAGACAATATTTTCATGATGTTTCGATGTCGTTCACAATACAAATATTTTATATCTACAATGTAATCTATAATATAATAAATCTATATACATATTACCTATACAATGTTTTTCTCACGTATCTTAAAATGTAGTATAATTGGCTTGCCAGAAGTTAGAAAAGAGGTTAAAGCAAATATTTTTCGGCATTCCAAAAACGAACGTAAAATTGGTTGTCTATGTTGGGACAAATTCAACGACCCCGATTCTGTTCTTACAGTTTGTTGCATTTTTAACAGAGATGAGTTTGCTCCGAGTCACAGTATGGTGTTGATGACGTCAAATTGCAAAGACACAATAATATTGAAAGATGATAAAATTCGAAGGTCACACCCCTTGCAGAAATTGAGATTCCTTCAATTTTCTTCTTTCTTAGCTAAGCTAGGATGGCACCAACTCCAACTAACAGAGAATTTATAAAAATAAAATCTTTTTTTATTATTTTTTTTACATATAAAGTATTTCGAGCAAGCAAACTAAGCTCGTGAAACAGGATTTGATCCGTAATTATTATTATTAATAGACAGAAAAATTTAAATTAAAAACACATTGAAAACATATCTCATAATCCTATCAACTTTACCATCTCACCTATCCAATTCTTTTTTACCTCCTCCTCGCCAAATTAAAAATTAATTTCCGGAAACAACCAACTTTTAATTGTTTGCTCCCACGACACTTTACCCTCCTCCCAGAATTGTACCCAACTCAAGTTGAACTTTGAAGCTTTTATTTTAATCCTGACGGTGGCGAATTATTATGCATTTATGATGTATTGTTTATCTTATATAGAAGAATAAGACTCGCATATAATTATCATCGTGCTGGCTGAGTTTCATTAAAAAAAAAACTACACTGAGGGCCTTTGAGTGATGGGTTTTAATTATTCTGGGCTGTCTCTTAGGATCTTCGGATAATGGGCTGTAGGTTAAGTTAGTTGGGCCTTCTTATTTTTAGGTTATTAAAAGATAAAACAAAGTGAAATAAATAAAATTAAAATAAATTATGATTAAGCTATGCGACCTGGCCATATATATATTTCGAACTGGGCTTCAATTCATATAATCTTTTTATTCAGGTCCTTTTGCTCTAAAGTCTTACGTGATATTAATTTTTGCAAGAAAGGACAAGTCTCACATACTCTCTCGCTCCCTCGCATAACCACAAGCTTTCACTCTAAAATTTTACTTGAGCAACTAGATAACTTGTTATAGAAAAAAAACACATTTCTCATCAGTAATCTATTCAGCTTGAGCAACCAGATAACTTTTTGTATGCTAAGAAACCGCTACCCATGGAAAACATTTTTAATCCTTTTCTTTTTGGATTTAGCCTTATTTTTCTTATCAATTTTCCCTTTTACCCCACATCACCCTTCCCAACTTTCTTTGATTCATCCTCTTTCTCATTCTCAACTTCTTGCACTTTCTGTAAAACTCACTTTTTATTTCCCTCCAAAAATATTTTCATATTTAGTTGAATAAAAACACTTTACCTCGTCTCCTCGCATTTAGGTATTTCGATTCATTGTAATGAGTTCTTGAGAATTGAACATAAACATTCCTTAGTTAGCTTAATATTTATATAATATTAAAAAGCATTAATAGCTGAAAAGAATATCTTGAATTTGAAGAGTCTATCTTTTTACATGAAGCATAACAAACTTCATTATAATCCTGAATAGATGAAAAAACTAAAGCAAGTTAATTTTATAAATGTCATACTCCATGTTGCGAACAAAAATAACTTTAAAAAGTTCAATTATTTTTAAACAATTCTTATTAAAAGAAATTAGACTTAGATTGTTTTGATGATTGGCTTATGCTTAAACGGCTTTTGTGGGTGAAAGAATCACCAAAAATGATTCTTTTGAGTTTTTTTTCAAATCAGAACATTGATTTCTAAAAGTTAGTTATGAATGTTTTGTATTTGTTCTTCAAATCTCTTGTTGTGTTCTTCCGGAATCTTCACCAAGTTGTTATCCACCATGTTTATTCTTTGACTAATATAAACTCTTAAAGATTGCTCAGGGAAGGATCTTTCCTAACCAATAAAATTTTAGAAGGAAATTAAGGGAGAAGTAATAGATTTTTTGAGAAGGATAGAGCTAGTAATTTACACTACTAAATTATTCAGTCTTTTTCCTTACCTCAAGCTAGCTTTTTTATAATTTTTTTCATACAAGGATTAAACTATTGACTAACTTGAAATTAGTTGATCCTAACTAATTCCAACTAACTTCCTAACCACTAGCTAACTTGTCAACTAACTTATTACCACGTGTGATTCCCCTCTTCTCAAGACTTTGGCTTGTAACAAAGTTCCATCTCTTCAATCATTTTTTACAATGCAAGTGCACATAGCATGTCCATCACACCACCAAGCGAGTCAGAGTGCGACAGAATCTTATGTTAGTACATGTATAAGTTGATTCTGTTAGAAACGAGTTTGTCCTTCTTAGTTACTAGGGATAAATTTAGGTTTTCTTAAAGCACTGAAATCACTTTTATAGATAAAGAGACACATGGGCCTTTCCTCGAGCATGGGAGGCTAGGTTTAGGCTCAAGATAAGAGAAACCTTGCTCATTTTATAAACTAATCGAATACAAGGATGTTTCTAGCTGACATGCTTTACTTCTAGGCCTATCTTGATGGTTATGATAACAAGGATCACAAATCATTGGCCCATCAGTAAACTACTCAACTTTTTCATAATCAAGCATCGCCTCATAACATGCATGTGTTTTCCTAACAACTTGTCCATATCAAACTCCTTCAGGTTCAGATCTAAAATCTCTTTCCCTGTCTTCTTCACAGATAGTTCACGAATATCTATCAATTTCTCAAACTCAATCTCATGTTTTTTCTCATCTAGCTACAATTTAGCCATGGGTTTTATGTTAACACTTATATCTATCGCTTTAGGATCGGAGAAGAAGTTACAGATAGAGATAGCCTTACAAGTATTAGTGATCGCCAGGGTGTGAAAGGTGGTAGATGAGCCAACATAGAGTTAGAGGATGTTGCATCATATAATCGAAAAAGCAGTACTAGCACCCCTCCTCCATGAAAGCTTTCTATAAAGGCCGTGCACCTCGTCCGGTACTGGTGGACCGAGCCTGTGCCGCCTCATCGTTGTCGCCCCAAGGTTTGGAATGATGAGAGATATTGGTGCATCAGAAGTCATGCCCGCCGGGCTTGGAGAATGGAGCCCTCATGCACAACAAAATTAGTTTGAAGCCTGGACACGAGGTTCCAGCATTATCTCTTATATTTATTTTTGTTCTTTTTCGCCGAGGAAACCAAATCCTTGTAAGTTCTGACATCTCAACCTCAAGGAAGTATTAATGGCGCATGTGAAGATCAATACATACAACTCAATATATGAATTACAAACCAAACTCATTGCTTTTACAACAGTATTTATGTGTAAGAATATGGTTGCCCATCTCCCTGAGATTTCTAGCCAGAATTGGAGGCCGCCCTCCTATTATATGGGCCAGCTCTTAAGAACATGGTTTGGGAGGGTAAATTATTTGATTTCTAACCAAATAATAATAATAATAATAGATGTCTGAAACATCACCCATCAATGTAGAGAAAAAGTCATGGATGGCAAACAATTTCTCTGTCCGAACATCTTTCTTCTTTTGTTTTTCGGTGTTTTGACGGTAAGGCATTGGTTTTGGGTTTTCTTTTTCATGAAAAATCAAACACGTACGGAAAAAGTTACATATGATAGCAATGTACTACAGAGTAATTGGGATATATATATATATATATATATATATATATATATATATATATATATATATATATATATATATATATATATAGTTTTTAAAGTATTTTTTTTGTTTAAAATATATAAAAATAATATTTTTAATTTTTAAAATTTATTTTTCACATCAGCACTTCAAAATAATCTAAAAATACATAAAAAAAATAATTTTAAAAAATAATCATATTTTAAAAAAAAACACTACTTCACTGCAATACCTAACACAAATTTAAAAATACAAAATGTTCTTTTCAAATGTTAACCCTTAAATAAAAGGCTTTCCCTCCGAGCAAGAGTATTTTTTACATAAAAAATGATATTGGGGTTCTGAAATAGAATAAAAAAAATTATAAAAAATTGTTCATAATAAATATATATTATATTATTCCAACCAGTTAGGTTTTGTTAATTTTGCCTTGTAATATTGCCAGAACCAGGAAAAAAAAAACGAGAAGAAAGGAAGGAAGGAATAATTTTTGTCACGAGAACAGCCACGCGAGCTTTGAAATTTGAAGTCCACGTGAAAAAGAATAAAAAAAAAAGAAAGAAAAAAGTGAATAAAAAGAAAGAGAAAAAACGACAACGGTTTCTGTGCCAAACAGTATAATAATTGACTTGCGCTTAAAATCGT
Organism: Populus simonii; assembly: GCA_007827005.2. Classification (NCBI taxonomy): domain Eukaryota; kingdom Viridiplantae; phylum Streptophyta; class Magnoliopsida; order Malpighiales; family Salicaceae; genus Populus; species Populus simonii. The sequence continues at coordinate 7,973,199 of CM017477.2, forward strand.
TAATTTTGAAACAGTGAGTGAGAGCGAGTGGCAGCTCAGCAAAAGGAAGGCGTATTTCATTGCCTCGTTACAAAAAGATCCCGGATTTCATCTTCAGTAACTCATTATATAGAAAATTCAAATGCTACACGAAATTAAAACAACTTTAGCCTAGTGCAGGCAAAATTGTGTGTGTGTGTGTGTGTGTAGCTAGATAACAGAATCAAAGAGAGAGAAAGGATGAAGCAGGTGCAAGTGTTGTCCCTGTTCGTGTGTACTTTAATTGGGAATGTTTTGAGCGGATCTAACCATGTTTTTCAAGATTTGAAAGATAGGGAAGGAGTCCTTTCCTTCCTTGAGTACTATGCGGCTGTCTCACCTTCTTCCTCTGTTACTGATAAACCTCTCATGGTCGGCCTCACTCTTATTCAGGGAGCTGATTCCAGTGGAGCTGGTACTTCCTTTCTCTCCTTAATTCTTGTGTCCATTGTTGGAATTGGATGCTCTTGTTATCAAATACTACTGTGAAAATGATTTACTGGGCTGTCTCTCTCTCTCTTTTTTTCTCATTTCTTTTCAAGAATGAATTTCTTTGTTTGGCATTCAGTTGATTGCTTTAACGATGTGATAGTTCTTAAATAGAGTCTGTGATATTGTGTAATCTTGCTGCATTTATATCTTCAAAGAGGAGGAGATTATTTTACAGATTGAAAGTGAGGCCATTCTTGTTTTATCTGAAGTCGACTGCTTGATGTTTTACTGTTACGTCTTCTTGTACCAGTCTGTTTGGATGGAACACTGCCCGGTTACCACTTGGATCGTGGGTCTGAAACGGGAAAAGATAGCTGGCTCGTTCATTTAGAGGTATGCGAAACAACATTTCAGAATTGGCTTCGTTAGATTCCATTCAACAATAGCAGCAGCATTGTCTTTCAAGTTTGGAATCTTCAAGAGCAAGCCAATTGTCATTTTTTGCATAGGAATATTAGTCTTTCTGTCTCTTCTTTTTTATGCTTTGTTATAGCTCATAAATGTGATTCACTTTTCGGTGTCTCTGGCTTGATGCAGGGAGGAGGGTGGTGCGATACCATTAGAAATTGTGTTTACCGCAAAACTACTCGTCGTGGTTCATCAAAACTTTTTGAAAAGCAATTACCTTTCACTGGAATATTAAGTGATAAAGCAGAAGAAAATCCAGGTTTCTTCCCAGCCTAGGAAACTCCATACTCTGGCAATTTCAATAGAAGTTTGGCTTATTGTTTGTAAGGGTGATCCATTGTTTGTAAACGTGGCGGTTTCTTATGCATACAGATTTCTTTAACTGGAACAGAGTTAAGGTACGTTATTGTGATGGCGCATCTTTTAGCGGGGACAGTCAGAATGAGGTTGGTGGGAATGTTTGCTCCTTGTACTTTATTTCTCGAATAACTATTACAGATAGAATATAAGGGTTTGCCTAAATTGCTCTAATCGGCATCTTGCTGCATGGCATGCTGAAGATAATTGGTTTGGTTAAATGATTTAATTGAAGAGGTACTATCCTCAGATATATCAGCAGCTGGACTTCGAGGGCATTTTATAACTTCAATGCTGACATACTGAAGCAGCATGTCTTGTATTATAGTGATCTTTAGCATAGGCTGTGTCTTCATATTTTTTGTTTTAGCATTCTGTAAGGTTCTCATAGCATTGCATTTGCCAAATTTTACATGTAATCCGCAGGAGTGTCAGGAATTTTGGTGCTTGACAGGGTTCATCTAGAAACTCTGGCTGATTATTTGTTTTCCTGCGGACCCATGTAGATATATCAATTTGATTCAGTGGCCTGAAATTTTACAGATGTCTAAGAATGACAGTATCATACAAAGGAATATGAAAAACCAAAATTGGTTCTTCTGTTTTGAAACTGTGGACAATAAATGTTTTTGTTGGTATGGAGGATTTGCCTCCCTTTTCGTCATGTTTCCTTTATGCTAGCTATGGAAAGATTTATTAGAGAATATAATGTAAAGAAGATTATGGAGCAGTTAAAGATAACCAAGAAATCAAATAAGATCATTCAAAGATTATAATATAAGTGGAGATTAAGGAGATCAGATTATCTATGATTGTAATTTGGTTTGATTTGTTGTCTTAGTCTTTTGTATTCACTATATAAATATAACCATATGTAACAATCCAATATTATCGATCAATACAATTCTCTCTTATTCAAGGTAGTTTGGCTTAAAGTTTATTTTCCCTTCTAAAATTTGAAATTGCATTGACTCTTTGAGTTACTTTTTCAGGCTTCACAGCTTTATTTTCGAGGACAACGTATCTGGTCAGCTGCAATGGAATATTTAATGGCTGAAGGAATGCAAAATGCCACTCAGGTATTTTAATTTATCATGTCTTTTCTGAATGTTATACTGTTCTTTCAGTTCCATTCAATTTAGTCCACAAATGCATTTTAGGCTCTTCTCTCTGGATGCTCTGCTGGGGGCTTGGCATCCATAATTCATTGTGATGAATTCAGGGAATTATTTCCACAGTCTACAAAAGTGAAATGCTTAAGTGATGCTGGAATGTTTCTCAATGCGTAAGAAGCTTTTCTTAATTCTTTTTGATGGCTTCTATCAGTGCATGAACTTCAATTGAAATATATGTCATTGATGATATATATATATATATATATTTTTTAATGGAACTTCTGCAGAATGGATATATCAGGTGGGCACACCCTGCAAAACTTTTATAGTGGTGTAGTCAGCTTACAGGTATATCTTTAAACAATTTCCATGCTGGTGAAAACAATTTTTTAAGTAGAATCATTTTATGTGATCCTTATAGAATCTGAATGCTTTGATCTGATAGTTATTAACATGCTGGTTCACCTTTTTCTTCGTTGTGTTAAATTGTAGGTATTATCTCTCCATTGAATACATTTCTTCTTGGTACTTGGCCATTGATTGACCATGTGTATATGGATGAAATTGTAGGAAGTGCAAAAGAGTCTGCCAAGTACTTGTATTGACCACCTAGATCCAACTTCGGTAATCTTCTGGCTTGATTATTGAGTAGTTGCACGAGTACATTTTAATGTCAGATTTTATGACTCTCTCTCCCCCCTTCCTCAGTGCTTCTTTCCCCAGAATTTGGTTGCTGCTGTAAGGACTCCACTATTTCTTCTCAATTCAGCCTATGATGTATGGCAGGTAATCATTTTATCTTCAAATTTTCTTTCTAATAGCTAACAAGGAAAGGATTATGTACCACGTAACAAGTATACTTTCTCAAACAGCTATCATGCCGTTAAACGGAGGTCTTTTGCTACATTCGAAAAAAGATGTTGTAATTAGTTTTTTTACCCTGAGGGTAGGGGCCTGGTGAAAAATGTTTCATGTTGCCAAAACCTACCAGTTTGAGTTTAGTTCAAATAAAACTTTTCCCTGTTCAACCCCTCTTCGTTGCAACTTGAGCCGAAGGCCAGAAGCCATCAGCAGACACGACTGACACATGATTTCTAAGGCAAGTAGAAGAGTCCTCGGTTTAAAAATTGAGATAGTACTAAAACCAAGAAAACAGAAGAGAAGAAAAGAATGAACAGCAGAGCAACCATTGGGAAAAAGGCTAAAGAAATTGCATGTGAACACTAGTGAAACATCAAATCAACACTGTAGTTACATTTTATGGGCCAGGTCATTTCCTGAAAGTTGGATAGCTTGAGTAAAATTTCTTCTCTTTGTTTTTTGGCAGCTGCGGTCCAGTTTAGCTCCACCATCAGCTGATCCTCATGGTACATGGAAAGAATGCAGACAAAATAATGCACAATGTAATTCATCACAGATCCAATTTTTGCAAGGTAGAATTTGAAATAAACTTTCTTTTGCTTGGTTGTTTAATCCCTGCATCAATATTCAGTTTGATTCAGAACTCATGATTCATATATATAGTGGTCTGTCCTTTCTCTGTTATAAAAAACAGACTTCAGGAATCAAATGCTGGATGCCATAAAAGTCTTTTCATCATCCAATCAAAATGGTCTGTTCATAAATTCTTGTTTTGCTCATTGCCAATCTGAGAGACAAGATACATGGTTCGCTGATGATTCTCCACGTATAGGGAACAAGGTATGGCTGATAAATTTCTTAGACAGAGGCTTTATAGTAAATGTAGAATAGATATTCACATGTGATCTGTTTGTCCCTTATTCTTTTCATAGAACGGACGGATTACGATGAAATTATTTCGCATTTATAGTGTGATCTGATGAACACACGCAGGATGCCTTGCATGCGTGCATGTATGGAACTTAAAAACTTGCACTAATTAAATTTCACACTATGCAGAGGATTGCACAATCTGTTGGAGACTGGTATTTTGATCGGGAAGATGTTAAAGCTGTTGACTGTCCATACCCCTGTGACAACACATGCCATAATCTAGTTTTCAAGTGAGTGATAACTTATCCATCGGTTCCTTATGGCTTCTTCTTTATTCATTTCCCTGATTGACACATGTAGAACTTGGAACATTTGTTTGTGGTGATGATTAAGACATCACTTGGCGGGGTGAATGCAGTGAATAGCATCACTCTTCCTGAATGAGTATGGACATGTGATCTCTCTTTGTATTTTACTGTCCCAGTAGAACATAAAAGTTCACCGGGCATCAAGTTGAAATGAATATTCGAGATATTATAGAAAACCCAAGGTCATGGTTCAGCCATCATGCCTCCTGCTTCTGCTGTCATTTACTCCTGCTCAGCAATCATAAACCATGAATTTCAGAAAATTCAATTCAATCACAGATTTTAAATTCTGTTCTATATAACGCTCTATTCTTTTGTCAGAATCATGAGTCTATGACACTGTTATGCTGAAAGATGGTGTGTGTGTGTGTGTGCTGGCTTTAGATCCCAAAATTGAATTTACATGGGTACAATGTCAATATTGCTGTTACCGAGAATATATGTTAAACTAATTTGTCCTGTCCCGGGTGTCACCATGTAACCCACAAGTGATATGCTTCGAGTCATGTGAATGGTGATAGCTTGTACCATCGTCCCAGTTTCTTTTCTTTCTGTATAATTCATGCACCATTTTACTGAATTTCAACTGTCGAAAACTAAAATTAGTATCTCCCTCTGCAGTGATGTTGTTTCAAACATAACGTTCTCCCAGTCTACAAGGTTAACTTCAACCCCATTAAATCTGCTCATCATCTTCTTGGTGTCATTATGTTCTATAAGCACTACGGGGTTTAAGTTTGTCCGGTGACATTTGTCTTCAAGTCCATATCGATAAAGACACGGCGTGTAGATCTGTTTGCTCACAGCCATATGAAACCATTGGCTCAAGGCACCATTTTTAACGGTCATTGCATTTCTTATGCTCTTGCAGCTGGTCCTGAGTTTCTTATTGCATTTCAAGCAGAAGATTTTACAAGAACTTAACACTAGTTCTAGAGGTTGTCAATTTTGATCTGTCCGCGTTTTATTAAAAATTTACTGTGTCATGGGTTCTACGTAGATTGTTTTCCATTTCTATTCAAACTCAAATTTTGCAAGCTTTTATATTTTCATGGGATAGGTATAACATCCTTAACTTCATGAGCCCGGGTATTTGTACTTGGAAATATGCAAGGCACTCTACTGTCGAAGAAAATGAACAAGCGTATATGTTTGTCAATGGGATACAGAGATGATTTCCACAGAAGTACCCAAGATTTCTGGGCGTTTGGACCTAAAATGCTCGAGGATTTTATCATTAGCTCGTGAGCACGTGCATTGGTGGTTTCTATCCTGAAAAGGAAAGGGGTGTGCGCCTAGATTGAAAGTAGCTGTACAAATCGTTATTTGTTTCAAAAGAAACGATCCTCCTTCTGTAAGCAAACTCATACTCCAACAACATAACCACGCAAGGCCCTAGATAACTCGATACAATGTTATCTTTTTTCTTTTCTGGATACACAATGTAACATAATCTCAATCTAAATGCCGCAAGCACCCAAATCAATCAAATCTAACAACAAACAATTAGACAAACCGTATACAAAACCTTCAAAATCACACTACAAGTAATGAACTATGTTTTTCAAGTCTACTACCATCTTCATGCTTCCAACCCCAGTGTGCATGTGATATTTACAACAGCGGGAAGCTGTACAAAAGTAAGTAAAGTAGTGGGCAAATAATGTTTGACTCCAGCTTCATTTCCAGTAACCCAACTGGAAAAGAAAATGAAGGTAACCTTCACAAAAGAGAGGCAAATTAAACTCTTTTGTAGGAAAGAAAATGAAGAGGTAAGGTAAACTCTCTTCACCCCACAAAATAAAATGAAAACAATAAAGTATAGATTAGAATCCGCAAACATCACTAGTCAGACGCCACCATGTCTAGATGCAGATGCAATTGCCACTGCCTGTGCCCATACCTTGAGCCTTGCCTTAACATCTCGCGGATCATCACCTGCATAACAAATTCCACACTCAATTAGACACAAAAGTTTTAACTTTGAGGCCATTATAAACAACACTGAAAATATAGTATGTGAAACTCAACAGCCCGCAATTCGTCGGAATTAGTGACAGTGCTGGTCATATTCAGAACTCTTAATCACCCATCCCAAGTTTTGGTCCATAAATCATTTCAAAGATTCTATCTTTTGCAATGTGTAGGCATACCGTACAGAGAGAAAGTCAAGAGACGTTATTGGTAAATGTATACTAACCAGGGCTAGAGATGCGCCAGTTGGCAATAGGAGAATTGCCACCACTACTAGTATCAAGAGTAGATCCTGAAAGGGAGACACGACCAGGCATCTCTAGCATCCTCTCATGTTCCAATTCAAACCCAAGATCCCTACAAGCCTTCACTTCATCCAAGTCCATACACAACGACCTCCTCCCTCCTTTCGGCCTTGTTATCACTACCAACCCACCACCTTCACTCTCCCCACTAAAACTATTACAATAGCCATAATTACTCACCCCCGTCATCTCCTCTTCTTTCTTTTTAAAACTCATGTTGTTATTGTCCATCCACCTTTCTCTTATGACCCTTCTTTTCCTCAAATTCTTTCTCATCTTTTGTCTCGTGATACCCTTTTGAGCTTCATTTTCACTGGCATAATCTTTCGCTCCAATTAACTGTACTTGATTTATTAAGCCACCACGATTTCTCCTCCGAGGTGGTGTCGCTGGAAGTGAGTAGCACCCTGGCTCTTCATCAGAATCTGAAGAGAGGTCAAGTGCGTTTTTGTTATTGCCTTCTTTATGATCATCAGAGAGTTCCTCATCAGCATCAAAATTCTCTGCAGGCAATCTTGAAAGAAACATCTTCATCCCATCACAATCTTGATAATCATCATCTTCATTGGTGTACATGGAACTTGTACACATGGACAACCTAGACAGGTTATGAAGACTAGGAGGCTGATACCCATCATCCGTGTCATGATCATATGGATCATCTTCTTGAACTGAAGAAGAAAGCAAGGCCATACTCTCATCTGAAGCCATTTGCCAACTGACAAGCCCTGATGATCACTAGCTTATCAAAAGTTTATCGGTGTGTCAGGAAAAGAACAAAAAAAAGAGAGGAAAGTGAAGTGAAGTGAAGGAGATAAAGTGTTGCAATTTTATCAAAGAAAGGGGAAAGAGAAGGAATACAAGAGAGGGTAGCGCTTTGGCAGGAGAGGTTAAATAAATAAATGATTGTGGCTTTCGGATTTCTGTGAATCATTCGTTTCTCATTTCATGATAAGGTTAAGCGTAAACACGTTTCCCGGACCAAACATTCATATTTATGCAACGTTGTTTGCTCGCCATCCCTAAAATGCCCTTTCCACTTGTCACTTTGTGCTTAGCTTTTCTTGTTTGAAAGGATTTGACTGGGAGGGATGTTTGGTAATCAGGATTGTTTGTGAGACATTTTAAACGCTAATCCGACTCATCCGTGCTGTAATAAGACGCGCCTGGGAGATGGTTCACACAGCATTTTATAGAAATTTGATTTTTTTTAATTTTTAAATTATTTTAATATATTAATGTTAAAAATAAATTTTAAAAAATAAAAAAAGTTATATTTTATAGATTTTAAATATAAAAAAAAACCTTAAAACAACGTTTACTCGTTGAAATGGAAATTCACACGGCAAATTAAAGATAATTGACTCACAGAATCAGTGTAAATAGTGATTAGTGAGTGCCCCTGCCGCCACTAGGTTAATGACACGTAATCACAGATAATTACAGTCTGGGATTCGTTAACGTTAATGGGTCACGACTTGCTACAATTTCAGAGCAAGTGTGAACCAAGGGAAGGAACACAGACAGAGACCTGCCTGCACGATGTCCCGGAAATGGCCAAACAGGTATTAATAAAGGCAATGCTCACGGGTCCATTTGACGCACCGAAATTCGGCTTGAAGGCTCTGATTTGCTGTGGTTGCTGCTAGCCATAGCCATGGCGACGGAGGGATACTTCTTGCTGCTGATAAAAAAAATGGAGGGCATTGTTCAACTTTTCCACCACTGTTTGCCCAATCCTTTTATCTTCTGGTTTTGAAGTGGAGTTGGGATCCAACAAAATGAGTAGAGTGTCGATCTAGCACTGTTTAGCGAGGTATCAAAAAGGGCAGTCCAGTTAAGCCCCGAGCATGTGTGTCTCCAATTGGTTTCCCGAGTGGCAAATCTCACTCAGACTGGCTATCATCAAAAACATAATGATTGAGTTGAAATTGGATGTTTTTCAAAGGGTTCATAATTCTTCTCCTTTTTAGCGTAAGCCTCCAATAATGTATAGTATGGTTACTCCTTCCTTGTGGCGCTGCACAATTGCTAGCCAGCCGCTACTGGCGTTCCCTTACTTTTTCACTTTTTAGAGTATCTAGGTAGTGAGTTGAGATGTGACATTAATTATTCTCACTTAACTTTTAACCTTTAACCTTTCACCTTTAATTTAACAACAAGATATTTTTAAAAATATTTTTTATATTAAAATAATTTATTTTATTTTTTAAAATGTATTTTTAATGTCAGTATATTACAAAAACATTAAAAAAAAAATAAGGTTTTGGAATATGAAAAACGAGTGCTCTTTACGATATCAACTTTTTTTCATTTGATACTTTTTAATCACATAAAACAAGTGCTCTGAATAGCACTTTCATTTCCGAAACTGCCCTCCTTGATATTTACAATATGAAGGGTAGTTCTGGTAGTGGATAAGGATGCTGGCTATAAACTTGGCCCCATTAGGCCCACGAGACTGCCTTATTTGATGACGATGACGATGATGTATATAACCGCGTTCAATAGGACAGCTGTCCGCGTCTTTAGCTCTTCTCAAAGCTCACAATCTCTACTCCTGCTCGTGGGAATGGTGGTCTCACAACACCCAGGGCCCAATGGGGTCCATCCAACAAAGGCCCGACATAAAATCACCAGATAGTGATCGGTTATAGTGTATTTTTAATTCTTTTTATATTATCAAAATTAGAATTATAAAAAAAAGTTATTAGAAAAATATTAATTTAACATTTAAAAAAAACGACATGAAAAGTAGAAGCTCTGACCATGCTAAATAGACACTTACACATGGCATCATCCCATCAAACCCAAGACATCTGTCATCCTTGGATGAGAGTGAGTGGTCCCCATGCTTCACTTCTACCAGGAGATGTTGATTTTCCTTGCAAAATCTTGTTTTTATAATTTCTTTAGCCACCCCCCTTTATCCATATGAATTATATAATTATAGATAATTACTAAGAAAGAGTGCTGCTTTGGACCAAAAATATTGGTACAATAAACACTGGGGCATTGCTTCGGTGCTGTTCGGTAATGCATTTGAAATTATGTTTTTAAAAATTTTAATTTTTTACATTAGTTTGATGTGATGTCTCAAGAATAATTTTTAAAAAATAAAAAAATATATTATTTTGATATATTTTTAAATAAAAAGCAACCGCTACTATACTCTCTTAGAGCTCATTTGTTATTATAAATAAAAAACACTTTAAAAAACAACTGCTACTATACTTTCAAATACTTTTTTAGAGCTCATTTGTTATTACAGTAATGGTCGTTTTTCAAAGTGTTTTTCATTTAAAAATATATCAAAATAATATATTTTATTTTTTTAAATTTATTTTATTATCTTCACATTAAAAAAATATCAAAATAAATTAATTTAAAAAATTAAAAATTAAATTAAAAAAAAAGATTTTAAAGGGTACGGTAAACGCTGCCGCTCACCGACCGTTCATCTATTGACTAGTCGCTATTTTAAGCCAGCTCCATTGATGGCAATTGAAATGGATGGTTGGTATGGGAAGAGGAGTGATTGGGATAATTACACGTATTTTTGTTCTTGATTATAATAAATATATCTGGAGAGGACAATCTCACGTACAAAACTTTGGAGTTGTGAGGATGATTTAGGCCGTCTAGGAGTTTGTGTGGCTATGATTGCATTCTGAGTGCTTGGACCGGACCCCATCAAATATTGTTTTTTTATTATTATTATTTTGGGAATGTAATAGTATATGATTCTTTTTCTCAATAATGCAAGGGCGAAGAGTTGAAAATTATTAACTTTTTTTTTTTAATTAGACATAATTCGGTGTGATAGAAACACATAATAAAGCAATTCGTACCACTTCTCGCTGATATAATGTACAAAATTTAAATCAAAATGATATAATTTTTAGTTTAATGTTGGTGTTTGAACCAGCTTTCACGCACCTCGATTAATATCACAGACTCTAAAATTAACGATCATATAAGCGACAGAACTTAAAGATAATATTCGTTAATAACATGTGTTTTGGGCATAATAGTATGATGGTTATTATCTCTATAGAAAAGTCATTAGGATATACATTGATATAATAAAAAAGAATATGGTCAAAGGGACTGCAATTAAATTGTAAAAAAATATATATCTAGACTCAGTCGTCAACACTGACGGAAATAAATAAAACGAAAAAAAATCACATAGCTTAAGAGTTAAAACTAAATAATTATAACAGTATATCAAGGTTTTTTTTTTAGATTAACGTAAATATCCAGGCCAGCTTGCGCGCACCTCGACTAATTCTACGGGCCCTGAAGTTAACAACCATGTAAGTCTCCAGTGGCCCTGGGATTTGTGGAACTCGAACTGGTGATCTCTATGAAGTAAATCCAGAATCTGATAAGTTGAGTTATACCCCTCAAAATTATATATCAAGGTTTATTATGATTGGTCCAGGCATTCAATCAATTCTTCATTGTGTGGGGCACGTGAATAACATTGCTTTCATCTCAAACTTATAGATGTTGATATATTAAATTTAAATATATTTTCATGGACCTTCAGGCTATCATATTTAATTAACAGACCAAGTTAAATGTTAAACATATATACTAGTATATATTGTCAAGAAAACTAACAGTATACTCTGTAGATATATTTCATTGAACAATAAAATAACTTAAAGCCTTGAAAAATATGCCATCAAAATATTGTATTCAGCAACGAGATGGACCGAGTTCGGGAGCACAGCTGGAATGCTATCGATGACAATACAGTCGTTGTTGGTGGACCAACTCATTGTTAAAATTTGTTTTATAAATCATAGATAATGGGTATATTTAAAATTAAATTTAAAATTGAGTATATCTATTTTTAGGATTAAAATTGGCGCTCAGCTCGAGCCTAGGGCTTGGGTTTGTTTTTTGATTTATTATAAAATAATATTATGGCTTATAAATTATTATTTTTTTCTAGACCATGAATAAAAAGTTTGAACAGTCATTCTTTTTCACCTTCCTTGATAGCTTTTTCAAAAGAAAAATGTATGGATTTAAAGATAAAAGTTGTAATTTTTTTTAATGGTGGGTAATTAAGATAAAATGAAAATAATTAATTATATTCATTATTAGAATTGATTATTCATCAGTTTTGATTTCCAAAATTAATGTAAAAATAGGTGGAAAATGAAATGTTTTGGACACTTATGTTTCTTTGGTTGGTTAATTTTTGAAGTAAATGTAAACTTTAAAAAGTATAGTTGTTTGAATCTAAAAGGCTTGTTGACATTATTTATTTGCACTAAAAGAGACGTGATAAAACCTTAAGGGCATATGTTCTATCCTTAACAATAATAACTTGATATCTTTTGTGCTTTTGAGTTTGATCAAGCATCGGAACTTTTCTGGTTTTAGTCACACACACATTAGTTACACATTAGTTAGGTGATTTGTGCTACCACGTGGGTTGGGTTAAAATTTTCTTAATGCAAAAAAATATCACGATGATAATAACCCAAGTCGATTTAGGTTAATTAATTAAAACACAACATGAGATATCAAATCAAGTTAAACCCATATAAAAAAAAAAGAAAAAATAATCACAAAGCTCCAAGCCCAACAGCCTGATGTCAAATAAAAAAAATAATTTTAAAAAAATCATGTCGAAGAAAAAAACTTGAGTCAACCCAGGTTAATTTGACCAGCCAACCACCTGCAATATAAAACTAGAATAAAAAAAATAGACTCTTAAAAGATCCTAGTGAAAAAGATCGAAGTTCAATAAAAAAAAAAGACACGATCTAACCTGGGTTAACTTAACAAACTCATACTTGTGATAACATGACGGAAAGAAAATAAAATGACAAAGCTCGAGGGTCAATAATATGATATCAAATTATGAACAAAAAAAATCATTTTAAAAAAAGGTCGATAAAAAAAATGAATCCACTTGGGTTAACTTGACTAACCAACCTCTTGCAATATGAGATCAAGATAAAAATAATTTTAAAAGAAGAACCTAGCAAAAAAGACTCAAGCTAAATTAAAAAAAAATTGACAAAAAAACTAAGATAACTTGTGTTAACTTGACTAACTCGCACTTGGGCCAATAATATAATGTCAAATGATAAAATTGCAAAAAATAAATTCGAGGAAAAAGGCTCGAGTTAACTCAATTAACTTGTTACTCAAATATGAGAATAAAATAACCCAACGAAAGAAAAGTTGAACAAATAACAAAGTTCAAGGTCCAATAACAAAAATGTCAAATGATGAATTTTTTTAAAAAATCAATTTATAATTAAAAAACAAAACAAATGAACTTGAATCGAACTCGAGTCATGATACTAAAATTACCTTGCAGGAAGATAGACATGAAAAACTAATAAAGTAATATTTACAATCATGGAACAATTTAAAATCCAATACATACTAAATTTGATATAAAAACTAAATAAAATGAAATAATTAGAGATTAAATTGAAAAATAAAAATAAATTAAGAAAATGACAGTAAAATAATAACCAAATGAATAAGGACTCAAATTAGATTTAAAAAAAAACTAAATAAAAAAGATATCAAGGGACAAAAATTTAAAATAAAAATAAGAAAGGATAAGAAAATAACAATCAAAAGAAAGATTACCTAAATTGGATAAAAAATAAATATAATAAAATGATTGGGGATGAAATTGAAAAACTAACAAATCAATAAAAAAGATAAAACACAAAAAAAACAATCAAAAGAATGAGGACCAATATGGATACAAAATTAAATTAAATAAAATTCCAGAGATGAAATTGAAAAAAAATCTAAAATTCAAAAAGCATCAAAAGAAAAACAAATAATAATCAAAATAATGAGGTCTAAAATTGATAGAAATACAAACTGGAGGGCACAATTGGTTTTTGGATGGGCTGCCATAAATTTCTAGGTTAGGAGAGAGAATAGAGAAAAGGAGAAAAAAATGCATGTTATAGGCCAACCTTGTGTCCGCCACAAGAACGCACCACACCGCTAGGAAGAGGATGATTCACTGCTCCGAACACCGTCTTGGATGGTGGAATTTGACAACTGTATGACTATGCATGCACCTCCTGAAAGGTGCAGGAGCCGTCACGTGCTGACATGTGTCTTTAATTTTTTTTAATAACATTTAATATTTTAAAATGACTAAACAGTCCCTAGACCAATAAAAAATAACTAAAAACCCATGAATGAAAAACAAAAATACCTCTGAAACCATGCATATATATTTTTTTATTTTAAAGGTAATTTTGTACTTCACTGTTCAAAAAAATTGAAAACACAAATAAGTCCTTATGTGCTAGTTTAATGATTATTTTCTCTAAATGCCTAAATGGTATAGTTTTATTGTGCAAGTAATAATAGAAAAGATAAAAAAACCTCTGAATCAAAAAAAAAAATATATTGTTTTTAAATGTGATAAAGTAATTTAATTGTGAAAAAAATAATTTTAAATGCTAAGATTTCCAAATATTCCCTAGGGAATTTCTAATTAGAAGTAACAATTTGTACAAAACCAAGTCAAAACCATAAGATTTATCTATGTTTTTTCAAGAATTTTCCACACAAGAAGAGACAAGTTGAAGAATATTTTAGAGGGAAATAGTTTCAAAGGATAGATTGGGAGTGAAATTTCTCATATTTTATATATGATTGTAATAACATAATTTCATTCGGTTTGAAATTTTAGGTTGATCGAGATGTAAAATTTAATTTTCTAAATAGTGGAGGTAAAGTAAAAAAAAAAAAAGAATTAAACTATAGAAGGTTCAATCAAATATTCACAAAAAATAATATTTTGATATTTTAGACGTGAATGTATTAAAAAACAAAAAAATAATATAATGCTAGCACGTTGTTATGGGGAATTCTTTAGCAGTCTCATTAAACCCAACTCAGCAGGTCACCCTAGATATCTCTATAATTGACTCATTACCTTGTTTGGGCTTCAAATAAAACCACACGAAGATTAGCTCAATACGCTTCAACTAACTTGACAGGTTTAAAGGCAGGACAAATGACTAGTCAAAAGTTATTATGACTTAAAAAAATTTAATATACCATTATTTTTAATATTAAGACAATAATATCTCAAAGCGACTCAGGTCTGTTCAAGTTAACCTAATAAATTCTTGATATGATTAGAGACCTGATTGAGTTTAATAACTTCTCAATAACATTTCTCTTGTCAATAAGAGTATTTAAATACTGAAAATGACTATTTTTATCCATGAAAAATGATGAACCAACCTCTTTTACTCTCCCCTGTAATTATTCTACTCTCTCTTTTCTTTTAAAATATGATGATTATAAAATGAATAAAATAAAGTTTTCAATTAAAATATTTAATTACAAAACTAAAGGGATCAGTTTTATGTTTTGCCGAAATCCCAAGGCATAAAACACCCAAAAAAGCGTTAGCAGCACGATGCTTTGAAAAAAAGGCCTGCCATTTCTTCTTCTTTTAAACTTGGGTGTTTTAATTTTCTAAGTTGTCACAAACTATGAAATTAATATATTTTAAAATATATATATTGTTTTAAGAGATTTTTTTTAAAACCAGGGTAATTTTAGTAGTTTTATAGAAAATAAACCAAAACAAATTAAAAATATATTTTTTAATATAATAAAAAAATAAATAAATGATAAGAAAATTGAATAACAAAAAAAACCAAGTTACTGTACGACTCCACAATGATTTTATGTTCGTAGGAACAGTAACACCAAGTGCCCTCTAGATTTCTTCTTCATTAATTAATTGTTTCTGCTCCTTCGATTCCATATCTACTGTCTTGTCTTCGCTTAATATATTTTTTTTCTTCGAACGTTCTTGACCTGAATTTCAGCCTCTATCATTGTAAGAAAAAAGAAAACTCCAGCTGCAGGAGGTTTTCTTATAGCCCAAAGGGTCATTTATTTAACATCTACGTTCCTTAAAAAAAAAAAAAAGGGCCTGCGGCTTCTACCACAAGCCTCCAAACCTGAATTTGAATTAAATTACAAATAAAAAATCTGCTAGTGGAGTGCATATAAAAGCGATACATCCAATTCTCCATTAGAAACGTGGCTAATATTCGTATAATAAATGTATACATTACAATATATCGCCTGAAACATAAATTACAAGGAGACAGAAATGTGGTGACCAATTAATGTATTACACGAGATTTGAATTTTATTATATGATACCATGCCCGCAATTTTCAAACTAGGGCATAGTAGATTGACGCGATGCTATTACAACATTTAAATATTAACTGCCGACAACACGCTTTACTTGCCACGTTGGAAAGGGTGATGGAAAGGGGGGGCTCCCAAGGCACGGGGTGTTTGGTTAGAGAGAAAAGCCCGTGGGGAAGGATATTTTTGTAGTAATATACTTGACTAACATTGTGTTGCTGTCCTAAGATAATGTAATTTTCATGAACAGAACAAAGAAGGGTGGAAATTTGAAGAAAAGTAGCTAGGACGGTGAAGGAGATAGCTTTGCATTGCAAAAGTGTTCTGCTTCAACAAATCAACAGGGTTTTAGTAAATTTAATAGGAAGTGGATGGATTTGCTGACATGAACATTCTGGCACCGTTTTAGAGTTTGTTTAAATCTATTTTTTTATATTAAAATTTAATTTTTTTAATTTTTAATTATTTTTATATTTTTTTAATATGTTGATATTAAAAATAAATTTTAACATCTAAAAAAATATTATTTTAATACTTTTATAAATTGTTTTTTTTTTTAAGTAACTATTAAACACTTTCCTTGTCTTGTGCAACTGCAAAAGGGCCTCGTGTCTCCACTAGGGGAAGAAAAACTCTGTGTGAGAGACCAATTTAGTAGTTTTATAATTAGCAAATCAAATCCATTGCTTATAGGTGGTGAAAAAGCAATAGTTACAAGGAGATTAAAATATAAGAGAAAAGTAGTAAAAAAAAAATAAAAAAAAATGAGGATGAGAAATGTTTCTTACTCGGTCCTAAGCTGAATTGGAAGCTCCTGTCTGTAAAGGATAAGAAGAATGGATATTAATAATTTAGTATTGCTTCACTGCTAAAATTTTAAATTTATTTTCTAGAAATTACTAGTTCGAATCTTATAAATTTTAGAGCTAATTTACATTGTTATTAATTTCAAGATTCATGAGATTAGTAGAAATATTTGCAAGCTGATCCGAACACTATATTAATCTTTTAAAAAAAAAAAAATTAGTAAACAATAACTTAGATTATGTTAGAGATTGAATAAAATATATATTGTTCAACAAGAAACGAGATGAAACTAACAAAATAGACGAGACATAAACCAACCCTTACTTAAATTATTAACAGAAACTATTTCGTGTGGGAAACTACTGTGCATTGGACTTAATTTGTTATGGATTATAACAGTGAATTTGTTTTTTTTTTCTAAAACAATATTCAAGACTATCTTTCAAGGGTAAAATAATAGTTTCATTAGGTTCATTTGTAATTTTATCATTGTTCAAGGATATCTCAAGCTTTCCATTAACTTTTTACACAATTAAATTACTCGGTTACCATTAAAATAAAAAAACAATTAACTATAGTTTAGGGTTTTTTTGAAATTTTGTTTTGACATGGACAATATAACTACTCTATTTCTCTAGGGATTAAAAAGTCTTATGCTTTGCTTGCGGGGTATGTTGGTATTTTTTACTTATTTTTTTTTATATAATTATCGAGTGGTTCTAGTGGTGATTTGGTAATTTGATTAATAAACAAATAATAAAAAAAAAAGTAGTTGGTGTGTTCATGAAACACGCCAGCGAGTACACCACCACACTATTTTAGATAGCGCGTGTGGTGGTTAACAACAAGAAAAAACTAACTTCCTTGGTGTTTTCTAGTTTGCAATAGCAAGGACTACCTCTCCATTTGGTGCGCGTGACTTAATTTTTGATAGTTTGAGGACAATTATCTTTTTTTCCCTCTCTTTATTCCTTGATTTCTATGTCAGCCATTGCAACATTTCATATCAACCCTTCAAGTCTTTTCCCCAGGGGATTTGGTTCATACTCTTTCAATTGCAATTTCTTTTATTTAAACGAGTTTAAGTAATTGATTTTTTTTCGATTCTATACTCCATTGATTTTCTTTTCATTTTAGATTTAGTTCTTATTATTTTAATAGCTATTTATTTTATTTTGGATGGTTTTTTAAATTGATTTTTTTTTACAATTTCATCCTCTATTATATTTACATATCAAATTTTATCTTTTTTTTTATTGATATTTTTTAACCTTGGCAGGTTTTTAAAATTGATATTTTTTATTTCAGACTCCAACCATAAATTGAGCTTACTGATTGATTGTAAAGTGTAAGATTTAACAGGTTGTGAATTTGAAAAATTAACTTAGGTTTAGAAGAATCGCTTAAGTTCATTTGTTTTTTTTTTAAACTCATGTTTTTCAGTTTTATTATTTAACATTTGATTTAATTGGACATTGAGCTCGGTAATTTTTTTTTTCCATGTATAGGATTTTTCATTGCTTTTAAAAATGACATAGGTTATCTCGGGTTTTTTTTTTATATTTTTCTTTATTAGATTTAGCTTCTTTTTAAAGATTGTTTTTTGAATAAAATTAAATGAATTGCTTGATATTTATTTTTAAAATTATATCATCCAGTATGCCTCCATCTCTATTTATTTTAATATTTTGTTAAGGTTAGATAATAATATTTAACCTGTACTG
Source organism: Populus simonii (assembly GCA_007827005.2). Taxonomy (NCBI): domain Eukaryota; kingdom Viridiplantae; phylum Streptophyta; class Magnoliopsida; order Malpighiales; family Salicaceae; genus Populus; species Populus simonii. Next base: position 7,991,696 of record CM017477.2, read on the forward strand.
TAGTGTAAGATATTAAATAATTTGTTTTTATTTTTTAAAAACTCATGTTTTTTCAATTTATCTTTCAGCATTTGATTTATATGAAGATTGGGCTTCCTTTTTTTTTTTTGAGTTTCTATCTTATTTTTCACTAATTTTGAAAATAACATGAGTTATATCGGGTTTTTTTATTTATAATTTATTGTTATTTTTTTAATCATATTATTGTAATAACCTGACTTAACGAATCCCATCAGGTTTATTACACGGGTCTTGAATTTTTCTTTCTTCTTTAAAAACAATGGTCTGAGCCATCTGAGGTGGAATTAAGGGGCTGGCAGGGGCAAGGGCCCCTGCGAGGAAAATGTTTTTCAGCCCCCTTCCTTCAATAAATTATATTTTTAGCTTTAAAAATAGAAAATTTTAAATTTTGCCCCCATAAATTTTTTTTCTCTATAATTTGGCAGTCACAAACTAAAATTCGTAGCTCTGCCCCTTCTAGCCATGTCATGGCGCAATACACTATTTTAGGTTTGCTTGAGGTTTTTTTTATGAATGTTTTTTTTTTCATTTTAGGTCTCCGATATTTTGTTAGTTTGATTTGAAGTTCCTAATTTGTTTTAATTTGGATTTCATGATGCTGTTCTGGACTCGTATCCTGATCAAGAGTTTTGTAAGTTAAATATGATTATCCCTTATTGATCCAACTTGTTAGCATCTTGAAATTTTTTTTGAAAAAAAAATATCATCTAATATATCATACTTTTAATATTTTAAAAATTATTTATCCGTTATACATTGAACTTTTAACTTCCTAGGATTTTTACTTTTTTTATTAGATTATATATAAAAAAATGTAAATCACAATGCAGCGCGGGTATGCTAAACAGCAAATAAAAACCCTTTACAGTCTAATACTGGACCACCGTTTTTATATTCACCCAGCACGTATCCGTGGCTTGCAGGCTTTAACACTAGCCATATTACTCTGGACGAGAGAGACTAGAAGGCCCAACAGCGTGTTAGAAAACACTACAGATATTTATTGGCATTTTACTTTATATTTCAATAACTTATCTGGACGGACTTGATGAATTAATCCAAGCATGATGTTCAGAGTACGCTTTCTTTTTTTCCTTTTTTTCTTTTTTCTTTTTTTTTTCTCTCCTTGCCTGACCAGAATCTCAATTTTCCATGCATCCCCTTCGTAAAATGGTACTATTGTCTTTATCAAAATATACAAATCCATGATCGTCTCTTGAGCATGGATCTCCACAACAGTGCCGGATGCACACGGTGCAACATCACTTCTCATGGACTTCTCTAGTGAGCTCGAGAGATGGTTGCTTGTTGATTTGTGATCGGTCTAACCGTAATTCACGTAATTCTCGCACTCCTTACTTTTAGCATTGTTTAGTAGGGTGTTCTGTTGAAAGGAGATGGTTTGCTAAGATCTTTTACTTAGCTACGTATTGAGATTAAATGTATAAAAGTAGGTGTTGAATTCAAGTATATGTAGGTTTGATGAGATGTAGAACTCAATGTTCTCGGGTTTAGTTATACGTTGATCCCAAATACATATAGATTCGACGAGATACTAGATCTAATAATTTTGGATTCAGTTATATGCCTGACTTAAGTATATATGAGTTTGACAAACTGCTATACCCATCACCCCTGAGTTTAGAATTATTCTAGGTCCAAATATTTATAGAGTTGATAATCTTTTAGGCATCATATTGATTTACAAAGATTTGTTTGTTTATTCTTCTGTCTTTTAATATAAAATGTTAAAATTTAATTATAATCATCTCCCTACATCCATGAGTTTATAAAAATCTCCTAAGGATATATTATATTTCTATCAATATTAATGTTGTATAAATAATATTTATTTTTCATTACTATTGTATAAGAAATATCTATTCCTGATTAATGCTGTTTAAAAGATATTTATCTCTTATTAATATTATTAGAAAGAAATGACATTCTTCTTTCAATTCAAGCAATATGATAAAGTTTAGATACTACATATACCCTCTCAATCATCTAGGTAATTGATTCATATTTCTTCTATTTTCTAAGTATTTATATTCTTATTTTTAGAGTATTTATTATACATAATTGAGAACAAACACTCTTATTCTTAAATTTTAAAATCAATTCTCTCATTGATTATAATTTTTTATTAAAAATAACTGATTTTTTCATTAAAGGATCCCTAAATCCCATCAAAAGGGACCATTTTGCAAATGTTAAGTCTTGTATCACCAATTATTAACTTCATAAACTTTTTTTAAAAAATATTGACGTGAATGTGTGATCGTTCTCTATTCAAATACTAAAAAAACTTTTATTTTTGAGTATATTGGATTTCAAAATATCATTAACAAGATATTTTTATGGAAAGGACATAATTTATTTAGATATATGAAGAGAGATTTTACTTGAATTGAATTTTGAAAAGATAGATTTTAAGCATTAAAGTAACGCTATTTATATGTCTGTGTTTTTTTTTTTAACTTACTGCATATTTATATTCATATTCATATGTTTGTCTGTATTTGCTTTATATGCCTGTCAAAGATTGAAAGAAGCGAAGACAAAAACTGAATTGGCTTCGGTCTAAGATGATGATGATGTCATGTTACAGATTGGATTAGTTATATATCATTCAGAACGAGACACCAATCAACCCCAACCAAATCTTTGCTCCACAGCCTATCAGGCCCATTAAGGCCCAATACCGAAACACTAGCCATGTTGCTTTGGATGAGGCTAAAGGGCCCAAGAACGCGTTGCTTTAGAAAACACTCGTATATTACTGGTTCCATAAAAAAACTAATTTTGATTTGTAAAATATATATTTGATATCATGGCATTTAAATTGTGATAAAATATATTAAAAATAATGGTTAATTTAGTCACCCCATAAAATTATGGAGTGGGATTAGAGAGAGTGGTAGTAGCAAGATAAGCTCTTCAAATTACTGTATAAGTTGCTGTACTTCTAAAATGATTAATTATTTTTTTTCTATTAATAATACTAAAAAAATGAATTAATTTTTTTTAAAACCCTTTGTATGCGATTAACCATTTTATTAGTTTGATTGTTTCAAAGAAAAACTTTGGAATATGATATTAAATTTGTATGCTTACATTGTAGATTTCCATGCCATTTAGTAAACAAATTACTCGGTTACCCTTAAAAACAAAAAAAAATTAACTACATATTACGGGTTAATTTAGTCACTCAAAAAAAAAAAAAAAAAAAAAAACTAGAGAGAAGGAAAAGAAATACCCAGAAAGATTTTAAAACGCAAACTGGGTCACCTAGAGAATAAGCCGGGACTCCTCTTCAAACAGCCCGCATCTCTGAAAAGTCCAAACAAGCCCATTCCTACCATAAAACCTCAGTTCTACAAAACCACTCCATTACCCCAACTGCCGAAGCCGCCGCCACCACACCAACACCTCCAGCAGCCTCTTCAACCGGCTTCCCTGCATCCCCAGCTGACGCCACAACACGTCAGTCACCAGCGACTCGGTTCGAGGATGATTTCAGGGCTCTAATTCGATTTGAGAGGCTGCATTTAGGTATAGATATCTCTCTATGACTTTCTTTCACTTCGACATGACCTGGAATAAGTATGGGTGTTTGCTTGAATATGATTATCTTTTCAAAAGCATGACTCGAGTCTTGATGATGTTTATTGATGATCCAGTTTAAAAAAACTAGAGAACAGGCAGGGTTTGTGGTAAATATTGATGTTTCTGCAGTTTGGGTGTGAAATTGCACGAAACAGTCTGTTTTGCGGGGTTGTGGGTATTTTTTTTTCCGCTAAATGAATTTAGATGCTTCTGACCATGTAGGTTTGCGGTAAAGTTCCTATCTTGGCAGCCTGGCTGAACAATTTTTTCGTTTATTGGACTTTTAATGGTTTCTTGGGACATTTCAGGCTAATAGTGATCCCTGCGTTTTCATCTCCACCTTGCTGTCTTGTATGTCATTCTTGGTGTTTGTTTCTTTAAGGAGTCCGAGGCTTTAAAAACAAGACAAGCTTGTTAAAATGCCGTTTCATTTATCATGATCATTTATGTTCCCCTATTTTTTTTTTTTTTTGCCTGAAATAAGTGCTGGGCCCTCGAGAAATTCCTACTTGCTTGTTCTTTGTTTTGCTTCATGTTTGGTGTGACTTTACTTTGATAATCTAAGGTGAAATTTTAAATTACTTTGGATAAAAAGTTCAAATAAAACTCAGATTTGAATTTTGATAATATTGCATGATAATTAATCTTTTCCTTGTTGATGCTTTGAGGGTTTCTTCAAGGGGTTAAGACCCAAGGCCAGCAATAACTATTCGATTATAGATTCACACTTGTGTGTTTTGGCTTCTCAGAAGCATTCTAAAGTACAGCTGCCACTTCCTTTTATATTATGATTAAGTTGCTTAAAAGAATTTTAATTGAAAAAACTGCGCAATTTGTTTCTATAAAACTAAGAAAGGTGACTTTCATTTTTTTTTTATTCTTAATAATAAAATTACATGCCAACGCATATTTGGTCCCAAATAAATGTGAATGAAGTCTCCAGTGCTGATATATCCCACCATCACAAATTTTCTGGTGTTTGTCTTTATTTTTATTTTCTGCTGTGCTCCAAACTCATTTACTTGCTCTATTTTGTTTGCAGAAATCTGATTCTTCAATCATGTTTATGACAAGATTTATTGGGAGGACACTCCTTGCTGCTGCTAAATCTGAAACTCATGCTGCCTCTGCCGCCGCCGCTACAGCTACATCTGGACATAACCCACTTGAGGAATTCTTTGAGGCTGATAGGAGCCAGGATGAGGATAAACCAATTGTTTATGGTATGATATGAGCCTCTTACTGTTTTCTTTTATTTGCTAATTGAGTACCACACGACCTTTCATTGCTTCAGATCACTGGTAAATGATTTACTACTGTTTTCCAAATAACAAAATAAGAGCAGCATTCAGCACATGAATATTAAGAAATTGAAAAGAAAACAGAATGAAAAATTGAAGCATACAACCAGTATGACTAAATATCCCACCTTTAATTCACATGCATGACCAAACATCTCTGGTTTACTGAAGCGACAGATCACCTATAACTTGATTGATTCTGTAATCAAAGCTGACACATATATGGTTTTATAAATGGAAAGTACTCTTTGTTTTTTAGTATGTTTACAAGAATTATTTTCTTGTTTAGCATCTCGCCCATTGGGCAATCCAGTGGGGCTTATGGTTTGACAATATATATAGTGCGATGTGGACATAGCTGGGATAAAAGGTCTTATAACCAGCTATATGGAATCAAGATAAGATTCTGGGAAAGATTGATAAGCATTTGTTGGACTGGCATACTCCGAAACCTATGTTATTGGATATGTGGACTTGTAACAGAGCACACTATGAATAAACAGTTGTTTTGGTGAATATTTTAGCTTTTTTTGCTTAATCTCTTTGATAAAACATCACTATATATTTACATGATCTGGTAATATTTTGAAGCCTGCTATGTTAGACTTGTACATTTGTATTCTTGGTGGTTTCTTTACCCTAATATTTTTGTATCTCCTGAAGGAAAGCTAAAGTAAAGGCTTGAGACCAATTTATATGATATTAATCTCACAGATACTTTACATCCAAAGGCGCTGAAAGTGCTCAAGTGTGAATTATTTTCTGTTTGGTATTTTTAATGGTATGCCATTTTGCACATGATGTTATTTTCTTCACAAGCCTGATACAAAGTACTTTAATTAACTTACAAAAAAGTATGTCTTCTCTATGAAAATTTTATGTTCCTTTCCTATCAGCAAAAAGAGAACCTTTTTTTTCCTGAATGCGTTTTCCTTTTAATCTTACTGCCTCCAGGGCGAAGTTGGAAAGCTTCTGAACTGCGTCTGAAGTCTTGGGATGATCTTCAAAAGTTATGGTATGTCCTGTTAAAGGAGAAAAACATGCTGATGACTCAACGGCAGATGCTTCATGCCCAGAACTTTCGATTTCCCAATCCAGAGCGCTTACCCAAGGTATATCCAATCTTCTTTGCTTGTATTTTGATATGAGCATGTCATTGATGTTGCTCTGAGCTCCTCAAATGCGTTGCCTTATATTCCTGCACTGACAACGACGTGAATAATTTAGCCCTTCAAACCATTGAATCACTAAAAATAAATGAACTATCGGTCAGAAAAGCCAGGGAAATGATATGGGCTTAATGTGTTTTATATCACCATCTCCATTTTCTCTCATTCTCTATTGGGGGAGTGGTGGAGGGTTTTTCAAGATATATATATTTTGTTTTGTGTGGTGTGGGGTTGCCAGCATATGCATTTTAAAAGCTTGTTTGTATGTGCTACAGTTACAAGCAGCTTTGCTATGCTCACTTGTGTTTTGATAGTTTCTTACAAAGAACAGAAAAGTAAAAGAAAGATTACTAGAACATTGCTTCTCTTTGAACTTAGTATATCAGTTTTTAGGATGCAAGTTGTGTTTTTTTTGTCCCCCAGTACATTCTCACAAGCCCGACAGCAAATTCTGTTCTATTTCAATGAACAATGAAATTCAGGTGAGGAAGTCAATGTGCCGTATCAAGCATGTACTCACGGAGAGAGCCATAGAAGAGCCAGATTCCAGGAGGTCTGCTGAGATGAAGAGGATGATAAATGCTTTGTGATAATATCCAACTCGTTATTCTTGTCCCCGGGGCACTGGATGAAGTCTATTTGAGGGACGCGACATTGCTATATTTTTCCTGGTGTTAAGCTTACATCCCGTCTGTTAATTGGTCTAGTGTTTTATCAGCACATGGAAATCTTTGTTTCTATGAGAAAGTACAGCAGGAGGCAAGGACACCTGAACACGTAATTAGGACTGCTAATTATGGTGTTTTTTTATGGAACATTTGTAACTGTCTCCAGTATTCATAAATTACTTCGTGTTTAAGAAAGGATGCTGAACGTTGCTCTGTTTTTCTGCAGTTTCAATTGCGTAGTCATTTAATGGGGATTTACCTAGCCAGTGGATCGATTTTCCGTTTCCTTTTAACGCCTTCTCTTTCATATATGAGTACTGGTCGAATAATCAAAGCAAAAGACTTTTTCTTGGCAGGTGTGAACCGTTGGACATAGATCCAATTTTTCATCTTTTTCGACTCCTTAAAATTTGTTTTTACTGTTCCTGGTGGTATCAAGATGCCGCTGTATCGGTCGCTCTTGGAAAATAGATATCTCCAGAAAAGACACAATGATACTATTATTTCTGCTATTAGAGAAAGTATTATTCCGTACCATTAGGAAAAAAGATGCAGGTCAAATATACACTTCCTAGGGAATTAAAAAAAATATATTCTATTTTCATTTGGTATTTTGGCTGAAATTCTTTTACTCCTCCATGCTCAACTAAATCCTCTGTATTTTTAGACAATTGAATGCCCTCTATCACATGGATAAAAGCTTAGAAATGTTTCTATGAAAATTGAGCGGCAAAGCAAAAAAGGAATCGGTAGGTAAGAGGAGGGGATTTTTACAGCAACATTTACTCGCCTGTGTTTATCAGTTCGGCTAGCAGCTATGACCAGAGAGTTTTCCTGAAATTAAACTAATTAATTGGAGAATTAATTATTTTTTCTCATTGTCTTTTGACAATATTTTTAATGATTGGATTTCTCAACGGCGAATAATTCCAAAACTGCGAGTAATTCTATGTTCTTTTGAATCTTATTGCCATTATTTCTAGAATGAACCGTTTTAATATTTAAATAAAGTTAGCATATGAACTCTACAGCACTCCCAACAATTATTGCTGTTTGTTTTGGAGCTTCAAATTTAGAATGAAACAGAACACAGATTGATTAAAGTCCAAGTTAATGAAGCCTCCGAACCAAACCTATAATAGGCCCTTACTTATTTGCTTAGCATCCGTGTGCATGGGCTTCATAATTTATCGCCAACATTTTACTTATTATTCTCCTATCCAGCTTTCTCACAAAACCCTACCTCCAGCCATCTCCCTCGCAAGATTTTTGTTAGAGTTCATGCAGCGTTTAATAGTTTTGATTTCGTATTTGTACAAAATACGGCGTAATTACTGGAAAATTCACCGACCTGGATCAATTAAGAGTTTATCCTAAATGCCGGTGGCCTCAGAAATGGTACAGTGTTAGAGCGAAATTGGAAGGGCAAATAATTGAACTGTGGTCGCCCATCAATTATTACCTAATCCAAATGAAACAAAAAGGCCCAATAATTTGGCCTGGCCATGCGATCCGTCTGGTGCGAGGGGAGGGCATAGCTGTACGTGTGGCTGCGCAAAAGATTCCCGTCCCGGACTCGCCTCGACACATTATATGTCTACAGTGGGTCCTCCCCCTATACATTATGACCTAATCCAACTGGTTCTAGTGTCCATTAATCATTTGAAAATTGGAGTTCGATCAGAGAAAGTTTGGGGAGGGGGGGCTCTTCCTTTGGTTACAAGGGAGTTTCCTTCTCCCTTCCTCCCTTCCTCCCTTTAATGTCAACGATATGTTCTCATCATGACTTTTAAGGAAGAAGGGAAGAAAGAGAGGAAGGAAGGAACCCTTTTCAATGGATTTTTAACTCTTGGAGGTTCGTTTCTTCAATCCCAAGCATCTTTCAACCCCTGCCAATAAAGGTGATTAAAATGTGTAGCCTTGTATCGGCGACGGCATTTACTTGATAATTTGTATCATAAAAAGACACCTCTCTGCTGACAAGTGGATGGCAGTGATTTGCTTGATAATTTGTATGCATACGCAAATTCTGCTTTAATCCACGGCAGAGTTGACAAAGCTTTTCTCACATGAATTGGAAGTTTCTTTCTTTATAGTTTATACACAAAATGTTTATTGAGATAATGTTAGTGTCTTAAAACAAGCTAGAAGACACGAGGAGCATATACACATATGGTCCTTGTTAGATCGACAGTCATTATCCTCCCGTGTACGGACTGGAAAGTGAATAACTCTCTCAATTTCAATTGTGGGGTTCCCTTTCTTTGCTTCCATTATTAAGGGGAGCGGGGACCGATGGCTCCTTGCTACAATCACAGTTGAAGGAATGAGAAGTCTTGCAGATGTGCTATGCTCACTTTTAGATTAAAGAGAAAAGGAGCACGAATCAAAACCAGCTAGCGATGTTTCATTTCCTAGAAGTCATCTAAAGTTGAAGGCCGGAAAAAGTGAACAAAAGCTGTAATTCAAGTGATTAATATCAATTGTCTCTCGGGACCGAGGATAGTGATATGCAACTATATATATATATATAGAGTGAGAGAGAACAGAGAAAGCATCCTGGCTCACCTGATTTCAACTCACCATTTCCTAGAGGAAGGTTTTGGATAAATGGATAAAAATTAAATATCCAATTTGAAAAGGGATGCCCGGATACACTAAAAAGAAGGATCAAATTCTAAGAAAGAAAAGAAAATATCCCATTGATAAATAACATTTGTTTTGGATTGTTTACAGAGAGAATTGCAAAGTGATGACGCATATGCCATGAGGCAAAGAAGAGAACATACACAAGTAGTAGTCTTATTCTGCAATTCTGTACCACACCCAAAAGTAAAAAGCTAATAAAAAAGATTGTAATTTTGCTCACAAATATTCCAAAACCAGAGGGTGAGAAATGTTTTAATTGTATCAGACCTATGTACAAAGAAAAATCTTTGGCACGCACACCTGTAAATGAAGAAAGAGCATCTGTTTCAAGCCTCTCTAATCAATTTCTCCTCTAAATTGAGGCTCCCTGTACCAATGCAAGCTAAATATATCCATATGATGCTGTAATTCTCTGAATTTCCCTGGGACATATATCAGGATTTTGTAAAGGTTGTTGCTGCTGCTGGTTATGAGGCCACATACCACTTGAATTTTCTGTTACGACTTGCGTTTCTGATTTTATCTCATTGTACAATGATTGCTGATTTTGATTTTGTAAAGCAGCAGCCATGAGCAATGGATTTTGAAGATATTCAGGCCACTTGATGTCCTCGTGCTGGCTTCCCATCAAGTGGTTCTGTGCCTCCTTTTCTGCTGAGCCACACTCTCCTAGTCCCCAAGAAAAGATGGTGTTCTCAAAGAAGGAGCTGTTGCTTTGCAGCTCGGTACTGCCATTGCTTACAGTATTGCTGTTACTATTGCTTCTGGGGGTACCGGTTTCCCACAGCCGACAGCTGTTGGTAGTAAACGAGGGCAATGAAGGATTGTCAGGTGAAACAGTAATGGAAGGCTTGTAGCTCATAGAAGTAGAATGAAATGAGCTTGTTGCTGCTGGTGGAAGAATGGAGGGTATCGCAGTCGAAGAGAATTCAGAGTTCATGTCAAAAGCTTTGCTGGTGTGGCTCAACCAGAGGGGGGGAATCGAGTTCGTTGCGAGCCTGGCATTGGATGCATAATTCAATTGCTGAAGAGGGAAATGCCCCACGAAATCCGAAGGCTGGCAGTTACTTGTGGAACCTTGATGGCGGGAGGCTGTAAACCTATCCAAGAAAAAGTCTTTGTTGCTTGTTGGTGTCATCAAATTGTTGTTAACATGGTCATTGGTGTTATTGCCGTTGCCATTCATGACCTTGGAGCTGGAAGTACTTTCCCTCTCCAATTGGTAGCCATTTGGAGAAATTGGAGATGATCTTTTTTCTTGTAAATTTGCTCCTGATGACTTAGAATTATCAGCTTTGAGGAGGTTGAGTTCAGTATTGGAGACTGCAGAGGCTTTATCTTGGGTGCCACTAGCAGGTGGATTCTTGTCTTCTCCATTTTCAACCTCAGAAAGTGGTTTGTGGGTAACAGGGTCAATGCCTCTCTGCCTAAGTTTTTTCTTTAAGCAAGAGTTCCATAGATTCTTTATTTCATTGTCTGTCCTTCCAGGCAATTGGGCCGCAATCTGAGACCACCTGAGGAATCATTTAAGAAAACAGCATTAGCTTCCATGAGAAAAGAAGACAAATTCAAAAGGAGGGATCGTTAATTATAGGAAGTGAGAATACCTATTTCCTAGAACTGCATGAAGCTCAATTATGAGGTTCTCTTCCTGCTGTGAGAATGTGCCTCTCTTCAAATCAGGCCTCAAGTAATTAATCCACCTTAGTCTGCAGCTCTTGCCACACCTTTGCAAACCTGCAAAATTCAATACAAACATCATTAATGTCCATGAACAGTGGTTCCTTTTTGACTGAACATTACATAAACACTCTGGCTCTTAAGGATAGCGTGAACAAAAGGGTTGATGGAGTTGAGGTTGGTCTTACCAGCTTGCTTTGGGACAGAGCTCCAACAACCATGGCCATACTTGGTGATATGCCTTAAGAGTTTCTCATCTTCCTCAGGCGACCACAGGCCTTTCCTTAGCTTCTGCTTGTAGCAACAAGAGTGCCTCCCCATTTGGAGAAAGACTGAGCTGCAATGAGGGTAAGAAAAGGAAAGATACCTTTCCTAAAACAGAATACTTTGTTGAATCCTAGGTGAAATGTCAGCAATGAGCACAGATGCCTGTGAAATGGATTTGTAAGGAGTGCTTTGGTAGAAAAGATGTAGGCAGAGAGAGAGAGAGAGAGAGAGAGAGAGAGAGTTTTCGAAAGGGAGGCAAGGAAAATGAAGTAGCAGCCGAGAAAGGGAGTTGAATTAATATAAGGGGTAGCCTTCAAGAGAGAAAAGTCATCGTCAATATGGTGTTAAAGTCACCTCTCTCTCCTCGTCCCTTAATATTTTCCATTTTCTTTTCTTTTTTGGATGATTATGTATTTCATTTAGTTGTCAAGGAGTGGACACAGTCTGAGCTGCATACATACGTCTAATCAGAAATAATGTCTTTTGCAAGAACGGTGGGGCACTTCATTGATACTAAATATGTTTAGTAGGAAATTCAAATAATGGCTGATAATAACCTCTGCTTCTAACTCAAGTCAGTGAAATGCCAACGGACAAAAGTTTATAAGCAGTTCAAAATCATAGTAAATAATTAATGGAGGTAATAAATAAAAACTAGTTGAGAAATATAAATTTCAATTAATATTCTTTGTTTCACGATTCTTCCAAGGACATGCATACCGAGTAAATAATAGTTTTATGTGTCCAGGAAGCCTCATGCATCAATGAGTTATCAGGTCTCTAATATATATATATATATATATATATATATATATATATATATATATATATATATATATATATTTTCAAGTAACAAAAACAAGATGAACTAAAAAAAGAATGATTTGGTGTATAATCCTTCCTTTCGATGCAGGGTAAGGGAAGGGTTTTTTTTCCCCTCCCACATAAAAAATGGATGAGACCACATATAATATTTCTTTTTATTGTGTAGAATAACTTTGGATATTGTTTGTTTTTGTATTTTAAAAGTGTTTTTTTTAAAAAATAATTTTTTTATTTTTTTTTATTTTAAATTAATATTTTTTGATATTTTTAAATCATTTTAATGTGTTAATATTTAAAATAATTTTTTAAAAATAAAAAATATTATTTTAATATATTTTTAAATAAAAAACATTTTAAAAAATACTCGAAACACGTTAACTGTCTCAAAGAAACAGGGTTCCTCTCACTTCTTTACTCTATGAGCTTTTTCAGGCAATTCTTCCAAATCATGATCACCTGCCAATGTTTCATCATTACGTGGAAAGAACAATTTGTTTATGTTATTTTCTGAAAAATTAAAAAAAAACTTATCTTTCTATTTCTGGTAGAATTCACTTACAGTTTATTTGAAACCAATTCTATGCTGCTAGAATTTATTTCAACAATTTAAAATGTGAAAATAATTTTTACTTGACTTTGTAAGAATACACTACCTACCCAACTTTTTCCTTGTATAAATAATAATAATAAAAAAAAATTAATGTGTTTTTGATAAAGCGATATAGAGTATTTTTTTATTAGAAAATACATTGAAACAATGTTTTATTTTTTATTTTTTAGCATTAACTTATTAAAATCATTAAAGAACATTTAAAAACATCAATATGATGTTTTTTAAGAAAAAAAAACAGTTAAAAAAGCAAACAATCCATTATTCTAATCATATGTACATGAGAAAGAAAGGTATTGATATGATTAATTTTTAACAGACCAATTAAATTCTAGAGCAAATCACACTAAAAAAATATGATTTATAAATTTATAAAAATATTTAATTTTAATTAGAGGTAAAATTCATTTATATTTGAAACATTAAAACTAAATAAATAATTAAAAGAATTTTATTTCTACTCAAATCTAAAGTTTTCAAATAGCTTGCTAGTATTCCAAATTACCTCTCCCCACCAATGTTTTCCATTTTTGTGGTAATTAATTTATAGTATTTCTTCGTTTTAGCCCTCTTTGGCCTCACATGTGAAAATTCAAGATAGAGATTCTTCATCAACACAAAAGTACCCACCAAACTTTGTGTTTGGCACTGTGTTTTTAACATAGTTTTTAAAAATTTTAAATTTTTATTATTTCAAATTATTTTTTTATATTTTTAAATCATTTTGATGTGGTGATATCAAATATAAATTTTAAAAAATAAAAAATTATTTTAATATATTTTTAAGTAAAAAACACTTTAAAAAACAACTCTTAATATTCGAATCTTAATTGTATGCAGGCGTTGTATCTTACCAATTCTGTAACCATGTAATACTAACATGGTATTGTTCCCTGCCCTAGTGAGTATCCATATTTAGGTATGTTTCTGGCACATTTGTAGAAATAAAAAACAAATTTATTGATACCGATCAGGTTTTTTTTTTAATTAACATGAATATTCAGATCAATTTATATATATTTCGACTAATTCTATAAATCTTAAAATTAATTACTATATATCTCTCCAGTGTGCAATAATTAAGTTCTCTTCTTGCTATAACCCGTAATAACCACATTAGGTTTTTTTTTTAATTAACATGAATATTCAAACCAATTTACATACATTTCAACTAGCCCTACAAGCTCCAAAATTAATTACCATATATATCTCTCCTGTGTCCAATCATTTCTCTTCTTGCTCTTCTTGCTATAATCCGTAATGCCTACTGGTAAAAAGGAATTTTTAATGTTGAGTTACGGAACAAGGTCAGGATTGGTAAGCTCTTCACTCATTTACTCTATTAACTTTCTAGCTAATTAATTATTTACTAGCCATGTAACTGCTTACTTTACGGATAAGATCTTAAGGTAAATTTTAATGCAAAAGCACAACGTGCAGCATTGTATATGAGTTTTTTGGCATCATAAAAGTTTTTAAGTAATAATTAAAAAGTTAATGCATGTGTTCAATAAAATAAATTAAAAATTATATAAACTAATAAATCATAATTTTTTTTATTAATTTTAATTTAAAAAATAAAGTTAGAAATAAAAAGATATATGAACATGAAGATATTTGATCTCATGTCTCGAAAACTTTTTATTTTTTATTTAATTATATGATAATAAAAATAATATTTTTATAAAAAAGTAATAATTTAAATTCTATAGAAGACACTACAAGATTTAACAGTTTTACCGACGGAATTTTTCCGTCGGCGTAAGACACATATTCCGTCGGTAATTAATTTACCGACGACATCACCGATGAAAATGCTCCGTCGGTGAATCTTTCATCGGTAATTTTTTATCCGTCGGAAATACAAAAATAAAATTACCCGCTTCATTTCGTCGGTATATCCCTCGGTAATAATATTTTTTTTATTACCAACGGATTTACTGACGGAATTACCGATGGAAAATTCCATCGGTAATTCTGTCGGTAATTGTTTAAAAATTAAAAAAAAAAATCATTTTATAAAATTATAAAATAATTAAATTAACATAAATCAACACTGTATAATTTATACTCAAAATGCTTGAAAAAAAAAGAAGAAAATCAACTCAAACAAATTTGCAACAAATAAATAAAATGAAAAAAAATAAATTCAATTAAAAAATTCATATGAAAAAAATGAAGTTGCAATAGCTAAAAATTTAAAAATCCTATAAATAAATCAACTAAAAATTAATCTCATATGAAAAAACAAATCTCACAACAACATTTATACAATTATTAAGAACAAAACCAATTAAAAATAAAATAAAAAACAAATATAAAGGGTTAAAAAATCATGAAAAAAGAAGAAAAATCTTACCTTAATGTAGTTGCAAGTGAAGCTAAGGAGAGAATTTTTTTCGTAAAGCATATTAATTAAAAAAAACTAAGAGGATAAAAGAAGAAAGAAGAAGAAGACATACCCGAGCATGGAGAAAAAGAGAAGGAGATGAGGAGAGAAAAGAAGAGAAAGAAATAGATATTGATGTTTTTTACATATAGTGAAGAAGAAGAAGAAGTAGAAGAAGAAGAAGAAATAAGTCTGTCTCTTGTGAAATAAGGGATTCGGGCTTTTTATTGGGGCGCGTTAGCGACGGATTTACCGACGGATAATTGAATATTAATATTTTTTAATTATTCCGTCGGTAATTCCGTCGGTAATATTTAATTTAAATTTTCAATTTCGTAAAAAGTTTTCAGAAACCGCCAACAATTACCGATGATTTTTCAGTCCGTCGGTGATTTCGTCTGTAATATTTAAATGAAAATTTTAAATCAATTGAATTTTTTCAGAAAACCGCCAAATAACACCGACGACTTTTCAATCCGTCGGTGATTTTGTCCGTAAAGAACAACAATTAACAGTGCAATTGGAAAGTGAACAGTTCTGGAGCTCTCTGGAAAATACCGACGGATTGTGTTCGTCGGTGATTCCCTTTGTAATTGACATGATGAACAGTGTAAACAAGTTTACCAACGGATTTACCGACGGAATTTATTCCGTCGGTAATTCCGTTGGTAAATCCTGACACGTCATCATTTTTTTTCTTTGTTTTAATTTTTTTGTCCCTCCGTAATTCCCTCGGTATATACCGAGGGAATATGTCCGTCGGTAAAATCCCTCGGAAATTTACCTACGGAAATATTCCCTCGGTATTTCCGTTTGTATTTATCGGTTTTCTGGTAGTGAGATGTATAATTTTTTAGTGTAAATTCTCCTTTTACAATTAATATATGTTTTTAATAAAAAATACATCTTTTTAAGCAATGTTTTTTATTTCATAAAAACCAAAAGAAATTAAGATAAATATCCAAAAACAATTTAATGATTTGAAATAATGATAAAAATATTTAATCATAACCCCTTTCACTTATTCATACGTTTTCTTAGTTTTTTTTTTGTTTTTTTAATCAGAAATATTAAAAATCTAAAAAGCTAGTTTTAATAAAAAATAATGAATTGATAATTTTGAAAAAAAATGTATTAGAAGACATAAGAGTAATAAATTTTTGAAAATAAAATAAAAATATTTTTTTAGATATGTTGTTTATTGCTTAAAAACTCAAAGCAATTAATATAAATATAGAAAAAAACTTAATGATTTAAAATAAGAATAAAAAAATACCTCTTTAATCAAAACTCCTTACCCTTATTAATGCATTCCTTTTTATGTTTTTTTTTTTTAATTAGAAGAATTGTTTCTTAAATAAGAACTTATCATAATCCTAAAATCAAGCTTTAATTAAAAAAAAATAATGAATCGATAATTTTCATGTCAACGAATTAAAAAGTATAATAATAAACTTGAAAAATTCATATAAAAAACTTATAATAAATAAATATATAAACATATATTTCATTTGTACGTACTAAATATTCAAAGTTGATATATATATCTCTAAAAATAATTGTTGATGTTATTATAAAAAAACTAATATTACTTAAAAATAATGATACAATTGAATAATTATTTTAATAAATTTATTTAAAAATAATATAATTATAAAATATAAAAAGAAAAAAAAGTAATCAAAACTAAAAAAAAATAAAGGGTCATGCTTGCATGGGATGGACAAATAGCACAACATGCTTGGTCCACGTTTAAAACCCAAACACACTTGAGTTTTTTTTTCTTAAAGTCATCTGCCTTTATTTTGTTTAAAGTGAACGGACGATGCATCTTCCTCCTACAACCCTTGTGGTCATCGAAGACTTTGGCGATTGAAAAATTAAGGTAAGGTTTTTGAACCTTGAAAACATAAATTTCAACAACTTTTTTTCACCTGAAAAATTTAAAAATCCCATGAATCTCACATTTCTAACAACGAAATACATTCTAATCACCTAAAAATTCAAAATCAAATCAAATAAAAATATTTCTTAAATCTTATTTTTCTAGCATCATTAAAGGTGAAAATTATTTTATTTGAGTTTTTCTCTTACAAATAAATTTATAAATATCAAAATCAAAGTTATTAACGGTCGTAATTTGATCATCCAAATATCCAATAGCTTTCTCCCTTTTAAAATTTATACGATGATTTTTTCTCTCATCTCTCAAGATTAGGAATTGAAACACTAAAAAATAAATTTTAGTATCGAAATAAAAAATAAAAAATAAAAAAGAGAAGGTACCAAGTATAAAGATTTAGGACCGAAGTATAATTTCACGCATTCAGTGAACATTAAATGAGGGGAAAAGGCTTTAAAGTTTTGTCAATGCGAACACTGGTCCTGTTCCTCTTGATTTGTTTTCAAAACAATTAAGAATTAAATTATGCAAAATTAACCTGACATTTAACTAACTCATGATGATCTTCGATACCACGAGACACGTAATAACAAGCGATCTGAAGAGAATAAAAAACACAATGACGTCAACGAAAACATAACTTACGATGATTAACCGAGTGAAAAAAAAGTAAAAAGTTTGATGAACACACAGCTAAAAATTGAGTGACATGGGGAGGAAATTTGCTTTTTTTAACAGGATGAACTGTGGTGGCACAGTAAATAAACCTACCTCTTATAGTGCAGTGAAATGTGAAAATTAAGAATACAATCATGCAGTGATCATATGGGATTTAATGAATTCTCTTGTAATATATTTTTGGTGACAATAATGTCGTGATGACTAGGCGATTAAAATAACTATAATTAATATTGGGTTTTTGTTGGGGGATTGATTTTATTTTTCTCAATGATCAGAAAGCTACAAGGCATGATTCTTTAATTTGGAACCGAATATTTAATACAAATGGGAGTAAACTACATATATAAGAACATGTGTAATATAAAACACCGATGGAGACGAATTAGTACTGCTGCGTTTTTCTTGCTATGGACCACCCTCCGTTAGTCTTATTGATCAATCCGGCTTAATTTGAACTCCTTAATATATCCTAGCTAGCTGTTTCCACCTTTCACTGGGACCCTTTCCATTGAAAGATTTATTAGATTTTTCTCAATCGAAGGCAAGCTCTTGAATTGCTCATAGCACAGCCATGCAAGAATTAATGACTACTCGGAAACTTTGAGGGTATTAGTTTAGCTGGTCGGATTCTAAATTATTTTTTAAAAGTTATGAGTTCGAGTTTCACAAATCTCAGAGTCACTAAAAACTTACATGGTTGTTAATTTTAGAACTCATAAAATTAATCGAGGTGCGCGCATGCAAATTAGCCCGAACATCCATGTTAATAAAAAAATAAAATAAAATTGGCTACTCAGAGGATGGAATTAAACAAAGTCATTAGCAACCATTCATGTTGAGTAGGCTATATTTTTGTACTCAAGAAAGCAAGAGCATGTACAGAACTGAAAATTTAATTCTAGTAGCGTGCATGTACAGAACATACGACTATATATATTACTTTGAACTTGATGGCAAGATTTAATTTCATGAATTATGTAAAGGAAATCATTAGCTATACAGAGCAGCATGGCCCGCGTTGAAACGTGAAACGGCTTGGAGTTTTCATAAAAGATTAGCAAGTATCTTTTCAATCGCACTAATTAATTATAAATAAAGCTCAACCTCCATCGCTTGTCTTTCATTCTAACTATCAATCATTTCGACAGAAGAAGAAAATCCGTTGTTAATCTCTTCTGTCTAATTTGTTTAAGTTATTTCTTTCAAGTGAAAAGAATCACATTGACGTGTCTTGCATTTCCGGAGGAAAACTGCCGCTCAAAAATAGTCGCTTCATTCATCATGAGAAGCCTAAATTAGACCTTAGTAAAAATTATCTTTCCATCTCTATAAAATAGTTTTTTTTTTTTAAAAAAAATAATAATTCTAGCCATGAAATTAAAGGCTTGTGGGTACTCCAACTAAAGACTATATATAACCTTTTGTTTGTTTGTGGTTAATATTTATTTACGTACTAAGGTTCAGTCCATATTTCTAATTCGAATAAATTAACAGACTATATATATATATATTTTATATATTTTTAAATAAAAAATACTTTAAAAATCAATTATTATCACCAACCCAAACACCCCTATAAAAAAGAAACCCCTGACTCCAAGATACAGCAGTTAAAAATGGCAATGTCAATTGAACTTCTAAGAAGTAGTCGCTCTCAGAATTCTACAAGATAAACCATGTCCGGTTGATATATATATATATAGAAGTGGGAGAAAGGCAGCATGATCCGACGGTTTGCAAGCGAAGCGAATATGAAGTCAAATCCTATGTGCATTAAAAACTGTCCAATTCGAAATGGAACCATCAGCGGAGAGGCCGTACAGAACATTTGCATGTGCTGCACCAAGCTGATAGCAGATCTCTACGCCATCTTTCCGGGCCCTCAACTGTCTCGAATTATGAAAGAGACACGATTGCCGGTGATTGAAGGCCCTTTTTTGCCATTCTACCTCTAACATACAGAGATAAACTCATTTTTCAAAACAGAAAACATCTAAGAAACACTCGAAGGACAGACTCCAACCACCAGAGGTAGCGGAAAGTTGGGCAACCACCCTCTATATGTGAAAAACCCATTTTTCCAAAAAGAAAACATTTAAGAAACACCCGAAGGACCTCAAAAAATCCATCTTTGATAACAAATCACCATTTAATCAGTTGAAAAACAAAAAAAACCCAACTTCAATTAAAATAAAATTTCAATTCCCGATTAACTTTTTAAAGCAAGATAAATGAAAAGGAAGATCTAAATGAAAGTTTCCTACGTAAATGGAACTTATTGACACCATAAATAACAAGTTTTATCTTCGAAAAGTGGGTGTTTGTCGACTTTCTCTCTCATTCTTCGTAATTCATGACTCTCTCTTTCCTTTATCAAACTTAAGGACATAAATGAAAGAAAATAAAATTTTGTATCTAACCATATAATTTCAAAACTAAAGGGAACACAAATATTTTTGAAAAAAGCTGAAGGAAAACTTTTTGAAAAGGCGCTCACACATTAATTTGTTTTTCAAAAAAGAACCTTCATATATTTGACTAATATAATATGGTCCTCTCATCATCAATTCTTATCATACAATAAAATTGGATTACTTTTTGTGAAATTAAGCACAAAAAAATAGCGAGATGGTTTTTTCGATATGACCACAAAGCAAATTTAAAAAATTTATCAACATCAAATTCTAATCAACCCAACATTAAAGGTTCCAATTAAAAATAATAATTGATGACTAAAGGGCCAAAAAAGAAAAAAAAGACCAGAATTGATACTTTTTTTCATAAAAAATAAAATGAAATCTATTTTTCCTCTCCCTTAATTGGTCTCCTCATTTTTCATTTCATGGAAACAACCGAATCAAATCTTTTTTCGCATAAGCTAGCACCAACTCGATGACAAATTGTTTTTTAAGACCTCGATAACCATATAAAAGATATATAAAATTAATTTAAAATCTCAATCAACACAACATTAAAAGAATAAAGTGAAAGTAAAAAATTCAATAACTAAAAAAATAGGACTAAAATGAAAAAAAAAACACTAACATGACCTATAAGGAAATATTATCTCACAACCCAAAGTGGATTGATGAGCTCATTTATTTATTTTATTTTTTTAGTTCTTGACTGAATTATTATGGAGTCATGGGGTCTTGAAGGTAGTTATGATTTGATATTAGGATGATATGAATCTCGGAAGTTACATATAATTCACATAAATAAATGATTTCGCTCACCATTTTAAAGTGCAAAGCCTAAGATATACGTTAATTAATGAATAAACTCACAACTTTAAAGATATAAAATAAATCACCATTTTATAAATATAAAGTTAAGGAATAAGTTTAGTAGTCGCAAAGGAGATACAAAACTATAAATTTGTATAATTTTTCAAATATGAAGGAGTAAGTTACAAATATATCCAAAACCTAGGGATTAAAGAAAAGTTTATTTTGTTTTCCCTATGCCCTGAATGGCACGTTGTTCTCTATCAGTAAACTAACAGGAACATCTGCTGTGATTTTGGATGTCATTGAGGCTATTAGTTACGATTGCTATAGTTGTGGCTGTGGTATCAAAAGTATTTGGTGACAGGTTGTGCTCAAAAGTTTCAAAACCTCCATTTTATAATTAGCTTTCAAACGTTCTTCGTTTCCTCAAAAAAGTCTCAAGATACTAAGAAGCCATGGTACGCAATCGCTCTCTTAGACTCTTCGAGGAACAAAAATAAAATAAAAATAAAAATAAAAAGAGAATCAATCTCATTCGTTGGAAAAACAAAAACCCCAAACACATAAATACAGTTTTTTCCTCTTCTTCTTCTGTATCATCGCAGGTTGCGTGTTTTATGTCGAAGACAAAGACAGCACAATATGCGAAACGTGCAGTTAGAAAAACAATTTATGTTACATCATAAGCGCTTTGTTCAAAGATACTTGTTGGAATGACACAAATAATCTAATTGGTGTATCTATTTACTGCGCAAAAAAAATAATAATAAAAAAACAGTTATATCAATTATTGGGTCTTAATTTGAATTAGAAATACGAGGTTTAATCATATCTAGTTGATATATCAATAGTTGTAAAATCATACATTGGATTATCAATTGGACAAATAATTTGTCATAGTTCTTGTCCTGAATTAATAAGATAAATATATTTTTAATCAAATAATATAAATATTACAAATCAATTAATTTTTCTAAACACTCCAATTTTAATATATATATCTTTACTTTATATTATATACTTGAAAATTTCTTTTTCTTATTGATTTTTTTCAAAGAAGTATTCCTTCTAACCTACATACCTTTTAAAGTTAATTAACATAACTATTTTAAAGTTGAGATGGCACTCATTCATTCATATATATATATATATATATATATATATATATATATATTATTGTTCCATGTTATTACTATTACGATATTTAAATTTATTGGTGGAATTTTTCATCATTATTTGTACTATTATTTTATTAATAAAAAAATTACTGATAAAATCATGAAAAATCTTCTTCTTTAAAATCATCACTTTAAATCTTCTTCTTTTATGCTTCATATATAATAAATATATATTAATATAAATAATACAAGTTGGCAGAGCAACACTCCAAGCAAGATAGGAGGTAGAATAATAGCAGGGAAGCTCCTCCGACTTTCTAAGTTCTACGTACCTGAATCCAATCACGGATCGAGAAAAAGTACTAATATATAGTTTTAATTGCCTTGATAATGTGCTTTTATTATATGTCGGGAGAACAATAATGTCTTATTTAAAAAATAAACCTTGTCTCAGCTACGTGTGCCACTCGGCCGAGCAGTTTAAAAGGATGTTTGAAAATATAATAATAGTTGTTTTTTAAAGTGTTTTTTTATTAGAAAATATATTAAAATATATTTTTTATTTTTTAAAATTATTTTTGAGTCTGAAAATAAAAAATTTCTAATTTTATTTAAAAATATTTTTAAAATATAAAAATAAACCAGTGTTAACCAGAATTTCTCATGGAATACTACCTTTGCATTTACCATACCACCCTGGCCGCAGGTTTTTTGCTGCAAATATCGGCTTTGCTAAAAAGCATTGGTCCCATCTCACCTCTTGCTTTAAAAAAATTATCTCGCTACTCTAGCGTATTTAAAAGGGTTTTTAGAACACTTCTCGGGTACAACGGGCAAGTGTTTTTTCCTGGAGCAAGGCAGTGTGAAGTATTTTGTTCCGCAGTGTATAATAAAAGATAGAGATTTAGAGTTTTTCAAGCTTAAAAATTATAATCTTAGATAGTAAAGAAAAAGACTAGGGTTTCTCAATTCCTAAAATTATAACTTTAAATTGTAGAGAAAACTCTAAGCTAAAAAAATTAATCTTTTATAAAAAATAAATTAGACATTTATATTTATACTAGCACTAAACCTAAATCTTTATAAATAAAGAATTTTTATTCAAGGTTACATGGCTAATAGAATTCAACTAGTACTAGGGTTCTTAAACTAAGAAAAACATTTATGAAAAATAAATAAAAAATCTTGAACAACTACTTCTAAATATATTTTGGGCATGAAATGATCTTATTTGATTATAACCAATTCACCCTTAACAAAACCAAGCTTGAAAAACATGCTAGTAAAACTTTAGTCTGATTCAATAATCGAATTAAGAATTATACTTTGGACTTAAACTTTTTATACGTCCCAACATTAGGCTCCTTTATTTGAGAAAAACTCATCCTCGAGTTTACACTTAGAAATTGAACTCTTCTATTTTTAAATGAACAAATATTTCAAATACAACATTATAGTTAGCTTGTTCATAAATTGAACCTTTCACTAACACTTTAGCAAATTAGTCTTTTTAGCTTGTTTCTTTTCATCATCTAGACTAGTCTTTTTTACAACTTCATAAAGAAAAAATTTTCTCTGACCTCTTTGATAACAACTTTAATTTTTTAAGTAATTCTAGCAACTTGTTCTGGCTTTTTATCCATTGGTTTAATCTTAACTTATTCAATAACTTTAGTTTATTCTTTAAATTTCACCTCAACTTCTTAAACCATTAATTCTAGTTATTGACTTTTTTTTTTACATTATTGAATATTCAAAGTTATCTGCCTTAATTTGTTATAATTCTTTAATAGAAAAAAAAATTGATAGCTCATGTTGTAAAAGAACCATCTCAACCCAAAAGCTTAAGCTGTTAGGTGATGTTCCAGGATATAATTTATATTATTCTCTAACACACCCCCTCAAGTGAAAGTCCTTTGGGCTTGAAACTTGCACAGTCCTACATTACCTTGTACTTAATTTTTTTTTATCAAATAAATAGGGATGATGAGATTCAGATTTGAGATCCTTGGTCATCAAGGCTCTGATACCATGTTAAAGAACCAATTCAACCCAAAAGTTTAAGCTGTTAGGTGAAGTTTCAGGATATGATTTATATTATTATTTAACACATGTGGTATCTCAATGGCTTCTTCTAATATACTAGAACAACAACCATATTCTATTTTTCCTATGTCAATTCTTACAATGATAAAAATAATTACTTTTCTTTTACTTTTTTAAAATAGACTCTATAGCTAGAGCAACTGATTCACCATTAACTATATTGCATATCAAAGCCAGAATACTTGGTGTGCGTGAGTCGGGAATGAAATTGTTTTTAACTCTTTTTTATCATTGTCCTGAACAAGTCTTGCCTTAAGCTGCTTCTTTTTTATGTGTTACCTTCTTGCTATTTAAGAAGGTTGAATAGAAAACAAGTAATGACAATCTAATTACTTATATGTCCAATATAAAATCTTTTCATAATCATTTTGTACGAACTCTAAAATTAAGATTTTTTTTTGTATTTTTCCATGATGGAAACACAAGTTTATTAGCACGAACATTGGCATAAAAAACATCATGCCACTAGTTTTCAGCATTATAAGTAAGTTTATGTCCTGAAAATCTTACTATCAGATAACCAGGAATCTTCATCAATAGATAGTACGATTTTAACTTCAACAATCATCTAATAAATATTTTCTTAAAAAAACTCTCATCAAAAAAAGGAATTTGAGAATGTTGAATAAAAAACAAGTAGTAACAATCTAGCTATTTATATGTCTAGTACAAAATTTCTTCATAATAATTTTGTACAAACTTCAAAGTTAATAATTTTCTCATACTTTTCCATGATGGAATTGCAAACTTACCAATACAACTCTATCATGTTAAAGATCATATCATCTATTTTCAGCACTGTAAATAATTTACATCTTGCAAATCCTATATCATGATAACTAGAAATCTTCTTCAATAGAAAGTATGCATGCGACTCTACAAACCATTTGATAAATTTTTTCTTCAAAAAAAATCCTAACAAGAAAAAGAATTTCATTTTAATAAAAAACCATGTCTTCAAAAAGAGCAACTACAAAACTAAGTCTTTAATGCATTTCCTGTCATAGATTAACATCACTTTTTATTTATATAGACATGTTCTGGACCTATATTCTTAGAGGAAAATAATCTTTATTGAAGATTACATGGTTAATAGAATCCAACTAATATTAAAAAACTTAAAATTTTTTTTGGCATGAAAACGACATGAGTTGAACTTTTATAGTATTGTGTATATAGAATACACTAACAAAATCCCAATCCAATCCCTCAATATGGGATTAAAAATTAAACCCATTTTTGTCAAAAAAAGTTTGTTTAACTTGTGAACAAATTATTGGACTTGGACCTTCGACAATAGTACCCCATCAACTTTGTACAGCTACCCGAGACATGTAACATTTATGGGGAAAATGATAATTTTATACTAATAATTATTTAAAAATACGACCGGGCCTTTAATATTTAAATAAATCCAACATTGTTTCTATTCTAATTACAGTGCGACATGAAGATTCTCAGATTTTGCATTCACGTACGACTTCTATAATTAATAAAGAAGATGAATGAATCAAATATAGAAATCAAAGGAAAAATATGTATATACATTGCTAATTATTTGTATATACTTCGTGGGAAAGCAAATATTCCAAGAATAGTCTTCGTGCTATATATTCATTTGTATAATAAGACAATGAAAACATCAAAGAGCATCTTCAACTCTCTCTGCCTACAAAAAGGATAGATTAAGAGGGGGAGAAATCATTAAAGCGCTTAGCAAAACCCTAAATAATGAGTGTTACCTTTCGTATTGTGCCTTGTCTTCTTGTAACTCTATTATTTGGCCTCTTTGACCTTAGCAATGTCCCAGTTCACATATATTCCAACAAGATCAAAATTATAAATTAATTAAAACCCTAAAAAGATACTTATAATCTCCAACTCATTTTATACTCGCGAGCTCATCATATGCAAGCACATGTGATGTTCCTTCTAGTGAACCATTGTCTTCGCCGTTTCAGTGTTTATTAATCATATCCTGATGTTTCCCTGGCCTAGCGCCGGCTGTTAATTGATTTTAAGCTTTCACTTTAATTCATCTTGATAATTCTACAGAAAAATAGAAAGGGGAGGAAAAAAGAGGGAACTTAAATGGTGATCAGGTGCCTTTTGTTTTTCCAAAGAATTGGTTGACTTTTTTTTTCTTCCAAAGAATTGGTTGACTTCTTTACATGACGAGTTGTTGATTTAACTAGAAACATATCATATATCATTTTATGGCATTCCATGTGATAAGTTCAGTTAAGAAAGGTTAACCAGAAAGCAGTCATGTTCCCAGCACGAATAAAGATCGAAGAATCCTGTAATTAAGCGCTTGATATAGAATATAAATTAGCAACTAGAAGTCTAGAGCACAAAAGACAATTAAAAATTTAAAACCAATACGGAATGCAATTTTACATTAATCCCAGTTGAAAGGCACAAATTTAAGTAATATCAATTCTCTTGATCAAGATTGCAATCTTTTTAAAGTCTAGTGACGACGATTTGAACCGATGGATGATTAAGACCAGAGACTATGTCATGGCCAACAAGGATCGTCGAGAATGACATGAAGATCCGACCATGAATAAGGTCGAAAACGTTCGGTTGTCTAGGTTCATTGCTTACACGACTGTGCTAATTATCAGTATATAGTTTGAATCACATTTAGATGTATGGTACATATTTGTCCCCCTCAAGTGGCTGAGCTGGGCTACGAGAATCGAACTCCCTGAAATCTAACCTCATTAAAGCACTTCCCACTTTATGTTTATCACCACAGGGAAAGAAAATAAATGGGGCAATTAGATAAGGTTTTTGGTGTTGGTGGGGTCATAATAATAATAATAATATGTGACATGAGTCCAATTAGCCCCCACGTAGGGCCATTCCATCTATCAGTTTTTTTTGTAATGATATGGTTGTATGTAGAGTGTATTGTATTTGTACATCAGCAAGGAATTTTGACATTTTCAAATCAATAAATATATGAAGAGATCCTATCCTATCAATATCAGATTAATATTCAAAACTTAATATTTATGTAAAAGAAAAGATTACTATACCTCTCACACTAAGAGATTCTAACTTTTGGGGTATAGTTTTCGATTATCATTCTCCGATAATTCAAAGGTAAAAAAAATAATGCCAACCGGGGAAAACCATTTTGAGCTAGGAAATGTGATGCCGTTCATGCGCAAAAGTACTGGAAGTGTGTCAATGCTGCAGTACTACATTTCTCATTTCTCCCTGTTTTCTTTTCTCTTTTTTTTTAAGAAAAAAATCGGGATCATCTGCAGATACCAAGAGGTGGTAAAATGAAGATGGACAAATAGTGATCGGAGCAAAAGTCATTTATATATAGATAGTTCATGCTGAGCCAGGTTAACTATAACCATTAATGCCGGCCTCCTCAAGAGTAATTGTAAATCATGTGAAACGTGAAATAGGGCTCGGACAGGTATTCCTTCCTGGTCCAAGGAGGAGGCCAAATAGCCCCAGAAGGCAGTCTTATTTATAAAAGATGACCCGACGCATGCATCACGCTAAGGATGCGTCACATTCTTCAGATCAACTACAATAAACAGACCTGAAAGCATCATCCCGGAAATATAAGTAGGGGAAATTGTAGTTCAGGAGAGCCATAGAAACGAATCCAAACCGAGCATTCATTTAATATGATGTCATATATTGTATTGAAGGGACCCTATTCATTTACACATACAATTTCAAGCAAGGCTGTAAAGTAGGGACTCACGATCCCGGCTGTCCATGTATAGGGCCCTCTGCTGAGCAAGCGATGACATGACTCATCTCATGTGAGGTGGTAAAATTCCCATGATTGATTATCATGACCATGCAAATCGATTGATTGTCAAGGTGAGGTGAAATTAATCTCATGTTTGTGCACAAGGTCAAGTTTCACTTAGTACTTACTTTAGATTCTCAGACCCCACAGCAATTGACTTTTCACCCTAATTTTTAATCAGCAAACAGAACTGGAATTGTTTCCAAGGCTATTCATTTCCTTATATTATGTTTATGATGAAGGGAAATCAAGGATCATGAACGAGACACGCCATACGCCATCATTAAGAACAGTGATTGTCGGCAAACCCATTTTTAACTTGATTAATTCACCGTTACCCCATGGTTTACATCCCAGATCAGTGATGGATTTCCACTTATTTGTCTGCCATTATAATTATTATAATGACTTTGCATCACTATTCACCAATCACTTCCCTACTATGCTGCCCCTTAACTGTAAACAAGGAGTAGTAAGATAAATAGTAAGCTCCATTTGTTTCAACTTTAAAGCCTCATCTTTCTGATATTTTAAAATACTTTCACCAGTATAAATGTTTGTGTGTCAGCTGTTGCAAGGACAAATCTAATTAGGAGTTGCGTAAAAGCCTGTTTGGTTGGCTAATCCTAATGCACGGGAACTTTCTTCTTTCTTTCTTTAACATTCCGAGTATTCTCGAATGGCTTTTTTATTTTTTTATCGGCTTTACAGCAGAATTTTAAGACTTTGTACTCTTTCAAGAGTAATATCTAGTTCATATATAGATATATCCGCCTCGTTTCACGTCACTAACGTCACTAGCTAAACCTTCTTTCATCCATTCAATTTGATGAGCCCAATCTTGCTTTCTCTCTATACGAAATCCCCAAATCACTCTCTTAGAATTCTATCATTGAAAATCTGTTGCGATCCATCATTTTACAAGATTTTCAATACTAGATATATAAAACCAATTCTAAGTTTACAAGCTTTTCATCGCAAAATGTTAAGATTCATGACACATCATTGTATATATAGTCTAAACCTCTTAAATCTTTTATATTTTTTTTTCTTAGAATGCAATCTATCTGACCATTGAGAGTTAAATCTTTGTTCATAAATTAAATCTATATGCTTCAAACTCATCCATTAAATATACAAAATAAATTTTAGAATATATACAGATAAAAGTTTTAAGCTTTGAGACCAAAAAAACTTACAAAGATTCCTTGGGATAGCACTTCAAAACGAATGAAAAGAACACATTGATTGCAATTAGAAAATTAGAGAAATTGAGGCATATTAACAAAAACATTGTTCATCCATAGAGAAAGTTACTGTTCACCGGACTACTGTATTGATAATTTCTCCATCACCATAACAACATTAAACAGTAGTTCAATAGGCTTGTTAATTTTATCATATTGATTGGAGATAATTTGGTTTTTTTTATCATTTCTAAAACAAATTAAAATAACTAAATTACTCTTAAAAATAAAAAAAAACAAAATTAATATCCAGAGGCTTTTTATATTTTCAACCTGGTCTTCTACGTATAATTAAAAAAATCAAAAGTGATTGTCGCGTGCAACACATGCACCGACATCTAGAAGGTGCTCACGTTATTTCGACGATGCATGCAACATCTTTCGATGGACAAAGATTTCCTTCTATCATGTCATTGGAATTGTCACGATGTTCCCTTCTTTTTAGGGTAGTGCGTGGTGCCTGTTATTGGACGGTTTGTTGCTAGAAGTGCTTTCTTTTCTTTTCTTTTCTCTTATTCTCTCTCCTCTCTTAAAAATTGTGTTGCCCATTGATCAAAATTTCAAAGTTATCCTATTGTTAAGAGTTATTAAGATTTCAATCTTGGTCTTTAATTATTCTTTTGATTTCTAATTTATGTTCTTGGCATTTTTGTAAAATTCTGATTTGTTTTTAATTTCACCATTCAATCCCATTTGTGATATGTTATTTTTTCAATTTAGTCCTTATTCATTTGATTTTGTTTTTTTATCCTTTTGTTAAATTGATTTGTTTTTCAATTTCACTATTCAATCAAAATTTTATAGTTGTCTTCTAATTTAGTTTTTTAATTCAATTTTGATATTCATTCCTTTAATTGCTATTTTTGTTTGTTTTGGATCCTTTTTGTATAATTGATTTTTTTAAAAAAAATATCTTTCAACATCTAATAGGTCAAGAATTTAACTTTGTGGTTTATCCAAAGAGAATGCTTTTGGTTAATTGACCCAGGTCACGAGTTTAAAAAGTCAAAGCGAGTTGACATTACTTTTTTTTTAATTTCCTCATTCAATATTGATTTCTTAAAAAAAGTAACGGGCTTTGTGATTCTTTTCCTTTTCTTTGCTATCGGGTTATCCTGATATCATGACATAGATCGCGGGTATGATAGGTTAATCGAAGTTTGCTTGACTCTTTTTATGGAGTCACTTTTTTAAAAGGAATTATAATATTTTTTTTTTGTTCTGTCCTTCAAGGTTTGGTTCGTTTTGAAATTAATATTCATCATTTTTCCCGTTTTAGACTTTACCGGGTTATCCCTTTAGCATGATCTGAGTTGCAAATCTTGGTTATTTTAGTTGGTTATGATTCTTTTAGGTCCTTTTTTTTGTTAATTTTTTTCTCAGTTTCATACTTATAATTGGTTTGTTGAGAATTAAACTTTGTGATTTTTTTCCATTTTAATTGGGTTATCTCACCTTTATTACCCGAGTTACAAGTTTCTCATACTAATTCGGGTTGACTTGGTCCTTTTCTTTTATCTAATTTTTCCCTTTCATATTTAATTGAATGGAAAATGAGCTATATCGTTTTTCCAATTTTGAAAAAGGTTTTTTTTCTAGATTATTGTGATGACTTTTTTTTATTTGTTTCATTTTCTGTCATTGCCTTTTTTTATTATTTAGTTAAAACAAACCAACTTATTTGACTTAGTCGGGTCTAGGAACCAAGTCATAAATTCTTCTTCCTTCCTTAAAACATGCTTACAACTATTGAACATTACTTTTTAAATAAAAATAATAATTTATCCTTGCAGCATAGTGTGGGTCCATGTCGAGTACACCTAAAATGCTTGATAAATTTTATAGAACTTTAGCGTTTATAAACAATGAAGTTCCTCTCCGTTTTTTTTTCAATTCAGCCCTTTTTTTCTTTTCCTTACTATTTTTTCTTTCAATTTAATCTTTTTTTTCTCAATTTTATCCTTATATATATATATTAAATCATTTGGGTTGCCTTTAGATTGGTCAAGCCAATTGGATCATGTCAGGATAACTTACACACAGTTTAATTTTCAATCTGGGCTAGGCAAGAAGTTAGATTGATAGTTTTGTTTTTTTGTCAATTTTGATCATTTGTTTATCAATTTCATCGTTAGACTTTTTTTACTAGTCAATTGGGTTGCCTTTAGACTAACCAAGTCGACTAGGTCATTTTAGGTGATCTCTCACATGGTTTAATTTTAAACTCGAGATAAGTAAGGAGTTTGTTGAGAGGTTTCAAGGTTGACTTATTAAGTCAGATTTAATAACATTGCCAAGAAATTGTCTATAACCTAAATATTTTTTGTTACAATAAAATTTTTTTGGATCCAACTCACAATATAGTGCGGCCTAATAAACTAGTTTTACTAACAATAATATCTAAATTTCAATATATAAAAATCCAATATGATGCATTTGGAGATGTTAATTATGAATTATTAAATTGAATTGATACTTGTATATTCTCAAAGATATATTCTAAACTTTGGGTCCTTTTCCTTTCTAGCTTGGTTTCGAAAAAGTAGGGGTGATCATTTTCGGTTCGATTCGGTTTTTATTAAAAAAAAAGTAACCAAACTAAATTTAAAAAATAAAAACAACCGAAACCAGTTCAAACCGAGTGGTTTCGATTCGGTTTGGTTTTTTAGGACAAAAACCGGTTTGGCTCGGTTTTTTCCAGTTTGGTCGGTTTTTTTGGGTTTGGGTTCGGGTCATTTTTTCAGTTTCAGACTTATAAAACCGAACCGAACCGGTCAGTTTTTTCAAAATTTTAATCGGTTTAATCAGGTTTTTTCACGGTTCGGTTTTTTTCGGTTATTTTTTTCTGATTTTTCCAGTTTAATCGGTTTTTTGATTTTTTGGTTCACCCCTACAAAAAAGTATTGGCAAACCAACACAAGTTATTTTTTTTTCTTAAAGAAAATAGCCTAGTTTGATAAAAACCATACTTGAGAAGTTTGATATTTTAAAATGGTGCACTTGAAAAGTGCAACATTTTAAAATATCTTCAAGTGCAACAAGCTAACGAGGGTTGATTATTATCTCAAGACCTTAATCACAGGTTTAACAAGTTAACGAGGGTTGATCATGATCGATTCAAATACATCACCATATCAATTTGTTTATGGTCATCGAGGTTTTTTTTTAGTTAAAAAAAATTAGCATGACCCATAACATAGTGCGTACATAACCTAGTTATATTCTATACTAAAAAATTAGGATTCTTCATGGAGGTTTATTATTGATATCAACAATGAAGCTCCTCAATTTTTTCTTTTCTCAATTCGCCTCCATTTATTCCATGTCCTCTTTTCATTAAAAAAAAAAATTTCACAATTTTATCTTTGTAATTTTTTAACAGTTTTACAGGTTAGTTTTGAACTAGTTAATTCTATTAGAATATATTGGGAAAACAATCATGTTGTTTAATTTTAAACTTGGACTAGGTTAGGAGTCAGATCAAGAATTTATTTTTTGTCAATTTTGTCCTCGTATTTTTTTTATTAGTGAACCAAATTGTCTTTGAACTAATTTGATTAGTCATATAAGAACTGCTACTATGTAATTTAATTTAAAACCTGAACAAAAAGAAATATTAGGTGGAGAGGTTTTTTCTTTGTTAACCATTTTTCCCCTCAATTTAATTTCTGTTCAGAAATATTTTTATCCCACCTGACATGAAAACTACTACACTGCAACCAAACTGAGGGAGCCTTTTTACTTGATTTTCCAACGTAAAAAAGCGTAACGAAAGAGGTAATGATGGGCCCAATAAACCCACAACACAGAGAAGATTTGTGTCCTAACGGTTTAATGATTGCCCGAAGAAGCTTTGCTTTTACCCCCCCAAAATAAAACAAATTACTAATATATGGCGCGCTCGCCAACACGTGTGCGTCTGCTATGGGGGACCCATCAACTATCTCAGCCACCTGTAAACCCAGCGTCACATCCTCTCCGTACTTCCACGTGTAATTTTATGCCGCTCTTGTTCCTACCTCTCATTGGTCTAGGAGCATGGGCCCCATTCTGGCTTCGGAAGAGCAGCTGTAACGTCGTAGTTGATCCAAAAAATAATTGGTGCTTCTCTTGTTTTCATGTCTTAAATTTGGTAATCAATAATTCTTTTTCTCAAAAACCTTTTTAAGGTTTGTTTTCTGTATTTGTCACTCAATTGCCAAAATAAATGTCTCAATAACAATGCTGAGGTTGTTTTTGAAAATGTAATAATAATTAATTTTTAATTATTAAGATATTTTTTTACCACAAAAACAGAAACAATCTATAAAAAGAAGTGTGGTTACAAGCATAAACAAGACAACTATTAGAAGTATGCAATTTGCTGATAAATTCAATTAAGATTGAGTTTCTACAATTTAAAATTTTTAGTGTATGGCTTCTGTAAAAGGGTCTCCAAATAGTTTCCATTCCTATCCAGCTCTCTCTCTCTCTCTCTAATGAGAATTAAATATATTAGCAGGTCCTAGCTATAGATCATTGCTGTTTGATGAAGTTTCGAAAAAGAAATTACAGAGATTCGGGGCCTGGCTGGCAAGTTCAATGCATGGTGACCTGTAGCTTCTCATACTACAGAAGCTAGTATCCAAACTGGGGCCTGGTGCAGATCTGCCGGTATATCAAATTGATATTGAAGGCAGCCACAGTTTGATTTGCTACTTTTCTCCACCAACACCATATATAAAGAAAAGACTCTGTATACATAGATAGATGCATCGATCGCTATCCACACGACTGGATTGGTCACGTGTGGTCATCTACTACTCTAGGACCAAGCTAATAAAACCATGTCTCCTTGTTCTTTTATCTTGAAAAGTTGAAAGAGTTTGTGATTAATAAATGAACTTTTTCTAGTTTTCCATGGAGAAATAAGGTTAATCACATAAAGAAGACGAAGTAGATCACGGGATGCAGTCAGTTTTTCCAGTTTTCTCTAATATATACTTTCTAGGAGTGCATGTGCGATGGAACAATTAAGGGGAAAAAGAAAGAGAGAAAAGCATGCATTCAAAACCCTATAGTATATACCGTTAAATATTGGATGGCTTTATTGAAAGGAATATTGAGATTAATGAACACATATATACATTTATTTTCTGATTTGGGTATCTTTAAAACTAGTTTATATATAGATCGACGTCGTCTAATTAATTAAATATTCTGTGAAGAAAACAAATTTTCTTTAACCATTAACATAACCTCTTAATTAAAGTGAATATATGTTTTTACAGCAGAAACGGTGTTCTTAAGAATTTTTATTTTTTTAAAATTAATTTTTTTAGAATGTTTTTAGATATGTGTTAATATAAAAAAATTAATTTAGAAAAACATTATTTTTTTATCTTTTCAAATAAAAAACCACTTTTAATTCATCATTGCTATTTCAGTAAAGGGATTTCAATAAAATCCATGTCGTATGAATTACAATTCCGATGTTATGTATGAGAATCAATTATTCTTGATTCATTACGTCATTGTGTGATTGTAATTATTTTTTAAAGTGTTTTTTACTTGAAAATATATTAAAATAATATTTTTTTTATTTTTTAAAAATTATTTTTGACATTAGAACATCAAAATAATTTAAAAACACTAAAAAATATTAATTTAAAACAAAGAAAAAATTAAAAAAAATTTAAATTTTTTTAAATATATTTTTATAACTTAAAAATACACTGGGCCACCGTGCAAATATTGATCTAGTACTGCCGGTCAGCAATTTAATCTTGATTTTTTGGGTTCATTTTAAGCTTGGTCGTGAGAGAGATATATGATGAGGGGTCGCTTGTCATTGGCCACCACATCTCTCTATCTATATAAATGTCGGCCTAGCTTATTTTCGTTGTTTATTTAATTATTCAGAATTTTTTGCCGACCTCATTATTAAAGAGTAATTAAAAGGTTGAATATTTTAATTACTCTTAACAATTGAATCATGGTTGGGAAACCATCCAGTGATTCTAATTTTTTTTATATAAAAAAATTAAAATAAAATATTTTATCAAAATAAAATTAAAATTAACAACGTAAGAATTATGTTTTAATTGATCCAAGTCTAGATCGATCAAATCAATCCGAGTTTTTAATTGAGTTATAATCAAGTTTTTTTTTAATTTTTTTTTAATATAGACCAATTCAGATTCCAGGTCTACTCGTCAAACTTATGATTGAAATATTGTTTTGTTATTACAAAGTTAATTTAATTATAGTTTTATCTAATTGGTTTGTAGCTATGGCTTTATGAGTAAATAAAAACACGGTAATTTATATATAAAACCTTAAGTATTTTTTTTCTAATCCATTGTTGGTTATTTTTATTTAATAATTCAAATGTTTTATACTGGATTGCATAGAAAAGTTGATTGCATGGCATTGATAAATAGAGCCAAAGCATTTAATTGAAAGTTTTTTCTTTGTACGTTGGATGCATTGACATACTATATATTGATGTCTTTTTCATCAAATCTAAACTTTTGGTTGGTATTCTATAATTTTCTTCTGATGAAAACAAGTACTTAGTCGTCCAATAGACGATCCCGGTTCAATAGCTTTTAGAAGACATGGTTGTATATATATATATCATCATCTCAGGAAAAAAAGAAAAGGAGGAACAGAGCATATACATACATACATACATACATATATATATATATATATATATATATATAGAGAGAGAGAGAGAGAGAGAGAGAGAGAGTAAAAGACATGGATGATGAGCACTTGCACAGAAAAGAAATTAAGCATGTGCAAGGATGACGAGTTTGAAGCATTCTGATTAATCAACAGGTAGTTTGAAATCTAAAGAGGCATCAATTGAAATGTCCTTGAACAAAGAAGAGGTAGCCTCAGACTTCATTATCTTCAATCCATCTCTTTCCAAAAAGGATGACAAGAAAGATCAACTATCCCTTTGGGATAATGGGATTAGACGTTATGCTAATTAGTTCTCGTTAAATTGGCAAATTATTTCGTATCTGCAACTGGACAGCTTTCTATCACTAAGGCTGCTTGTTATTGTAACTTTGATGATAGCTAGCGGCCAGAATCAACCCACCCGATGACCCACTCTCTTTTGTAGCGGCATGCCACGTTCCTTCTGGAGTGCTGAAAGGCCTAAGCACTGAGAATTAGAGAAGGAGTGTCTATTTCAAGATATGACCCTAATGTATCCCTCGTCGATAGGCCCATAAACATTGGAGGCAGGCAACATTAGCACATGCATCTGTATCGTGTATTTTTCTTAAGCCCTCCCATTACTGCCTTCAATCATGCTAATAGGAGGAAACAAATCCGACGTCTCTTTCGTTAAGAGACAGTGTTTATGTTCAAACCACAATAATTAAGTGAAACACTTTTGATGATCTTTTGAGTCGGTCGATTATGTGGAGTAGAGTGTACCTGCTCAATCCAATAAAGCACAGCTGCCGAAGATAAAATTAAAGATTAGAATTATAATAGCAATTTGACTTTAATGAGAACGAAGACAGCAATTGCAGGGAGGATTGAACACCATTAAACCCCTCGATTATCCAAAAGATTTATCAAATAAAGCTTGGTTTGCCCCCCCACCCCCCCCCCCCCCCCCCCCCCCCCCCTGGCTTTGAGTATATGCAACTCCCCTTTTACTTATAGTGGGGAATGATGGTCGATTTCCATTAATTGCCCGTAGCATCATTGACCTCGATTAAGGGGATAATTAGTCCTTAATTAACGAAGCATAATTATAAAGTCTCTCTTTTGTACACTGTGAGATTTGATCCGGCTATTGAGTTGGGTCTAATCAATCCAGTATTCGCTCTTTAATACTTCAAGATATTATTGGAGGGTGTTTAACAGATCTCCTAATCAACCAATTATAATCTACATAATTCGTGTACCTACAAAATAATTGATTTTCGACAGAATAATCTGAAACAGACTTCACTTTAAGATTATCTTAAGCTGGCTTTTGCTTTTGAATTAAAAGGAATAAAAATACGTTGTTAGAGTAAATTATAATTTAAACCAAATGGTACTATGCGATTTTGGTCGAAATCTTGCTCTTAATTTATTGATTGGGAATTATACAAACTTGATTATTCAAAAAACATACTTCAATTATTTTTGTCATGAATTAATTATTTATAAATATGACTCCATAGTTTTTTTTTATATATAGCTCATGTCAAATGCAATTTAAATATAGGCGATATATATCCATTGATTATGTGGATTTTTTTTCATTGATTTTTTTTTTTTTTAGTGATTGATTTTTAATTACTCTTCATAATATATTTCGATTTGATTTCTGTAAGATTATTGTGGTCTCATATGAATGGTCTTTTATTGGTGCTCAATTTTTTTTTATCATTTATATCTGTTGTAACATAATTAAATAAAAAAACTATTTATAAAAAAATTATTAGATCCGATGAGATTTATGGCACAAACTGCTGGTTGTGGCCCTTTTTTATTAATGGAATATCTTTTTCAATTTCATTTCTCAACATCGGGTTGGAGGAATTGACCTTCATAATTTTTTTTATTTGCTTTATACAATGTTATCACAGTCTTATGATCCGGATCACAAGTTTAGTATGTTACCTCGGCTGATATATATAATATGTTTTCATCTCAATATTTTTTTAAAACTATCATTTAATATGTAACATTCTCGATAGTTAAAAAAGATGTCGTTAATATGCATCAATTTTTAATTCATGTTTTTAATTTTTGTTCTTTTTATAAAACACGTTATACATTTTTTTAAGTTGAAAGAAGAATTTGATCTAACCTGTTGCGTAATGCAGACCAACAATCTAGTCTAATTCTAAACTTGTTGCCAGTCAGAACTAGTTGTAGCAGTTCAAAATAGTATTGTTAAGCTCGACTGATGACTTATCGACCTGGCTGCCGAGTACGATCAGGTTTTTAATTAAATCGATTGAGAGATAACTCGATATGGTTTAGTTAAAAGCATAGTTTGACTTTTTTTTTCAAAATAACATCATTTTAATTTTTTTAAAAAAAAATCTTGAAAACAATATATATTAGGTTTGATCCAAGTTAACTCATCCACCTTATAGATGGAGATTATGTACTTTACTAAGTGTAATAATTTTGTTGAATTTTTTAATGATTTTTTTTATTTCAACTCAAATCTTTTAATATTTTTTTTAGTAATGTGATTAATGATTATCATATAAAAAAGAAAATGCAGGATGGAAAATTGAGATAATAACGTATAATGCTACCTTTTCTAAATAATTGTTTTACGCGAATCACTAATGTTCGTGAATATTTTTTGCTCTACAAGCCGAGGAGAATGTGCATTTCGTGGACAACAGGAGTACATGAATAGAAGGGCTCGCGAAGCTGCCTGAAAATAAGAAGATAAAGAAAAAATTATCCAATCAATTCGAAAGCTAAGCAATAGGCTAAACACCACATCAAGATCATTTCAGTCAGATTAGGAATTGTTAGCATATATTATATGAAAGCAATTTTAAATGGCAGTGGCAGGAGATAACGACGTCTGTTAGGAGACAGTTCAAGATTCGAAAATGAGATTTCATTAGTCCACTACGCCCACCGATTCATAAAATTAAATTTATCCACTTCTCGAGTCCTAGCCAGTTCGATTCTTGGT
The DNA here is from genome assembly GCA_007827005.2 of Populus simonii. Lineage (NCBI taxonomy): Eukaryota > Viridiplantae > Streptophyta > Magnoliopsida > Malpighiales > Salicaceae > Populus > Populus simonii. The sequence goes on from CM017477.2 coordinate 8,030,626, forward strand.
GCAAGTACATGGAGCATATTGACAACAACACTCGAATCATTATGGCTTGATATTTTAGCTTTAGGTGCTAGTTCAACCCTGGCTGGCACAATTTTCATTGTCCCTGGTCAGTCAGATGTGAAGCCTCTGGTCCCTTTTCCTCGTGTAACTCTTGAATTTCTACAAGGCCATTTCCATTTAAAAAAGGTGTGTCCTTGTTGACTTCAATATTGAACTTTCATTATCTTACTACAATGGACCGTTGTTCTTGACACATGTCTTTTCGAAATAGCTTTTTCTTTCTTTCCTTCTTTTTAAACTTGTCAAACCATGGCGATTCTATAACAAACCATTTAAATCAGGATTGATATGGTTGCATCAGTCCAGAAACTCTATATAAACATTGGTGCTTTTAATTTTACTTTGAAAATAAGGAAGCCATTCTATAAGGTGAGTCATCTTGTACAAGATTAATATACCATAACATACGAGAACTTATTTGTGTTTATGTTTTAAAAGTATATTTTAAAAATTTAAATTTTTATTTTATTTTATTTTATTTTTGTTTTAAATTAAATGTTTAATGTTTTCAGATAGTTTTAATACGAATGATTACATGCTTCTTTGCAGATGAAAAGTTAAGACGATGTTTAGGGACTCTTTGATCCTTCCCGATCACGCTGCTGACCGATCAAACGTTTTACATGTGCAAGAGCTTGAGAATAACGGGAAGTCCATCTTGTGGCTTCAAAGTAAGGTTGTTCAATGGTCTGTGCTTGTACTCAGGAGAGAGGGAAAAGGAAAACATTTGAAGAAGCAATCGAGCACCGTTTTCGTTTCCAACATTGCGAAATTGTGGCCAATGCAAGCTCTTGGGCCTGTTCCGAAGGCGAGCAAGGCATTCGGATGTTTTGCAGCTTGGGAGAGTCCATTCATGAACATCAATGGATTGATCTGATTAGCATCTTGTCCCCAGTATTCCTTACTCCTATGGATCGAGACGACAGGAATTGTTACATATAAACCTTCTGGAATCATCAAATTCCCTAGTTTTGTATCTTGTGATGCTTCTCTGATCAAACCTAGCTATTTCTGGACAGTAAAGTCTCAAATTTCAAGAATAACCATATTCACCTATAAACATTATATCCAAGATTTTAGTCCTTTTGACAATATGATTACATTGCAATTGCTATAACAAAACTATATGATAACTTACCAGGCTAACCTGGTCAACAATATTTCAGCATTTGGAATTCCCATCCCGCATTACTTCAGATTTTAGTCCTCTTGTCGCAGCCTCTCTTGCCATTTTTAATTATGCAGGCACAGCATGAAAATGGTCCAAGTTAGTAAATTGGAGGTGGTCTCTCTTGACCAGCAAAAAAGAACGTCTTGCACTCCTCTATGATTTCATCCATGTTCAACTTGGGACTATCTTCGTTGCCAGTATACGTTTGTAAGGATTCAACCATTAAACCAAGAACATCATATCCATACAATCTTTTGAACTTATTTCAACTTGGGATTTCGTTCTACTTTCTATGACCTGCCTTAGCGTATTCTTCACCTTCCTGTCTCGCTTCCATACTGAATGTTTGACGGGGTAGGAAGATATCTGAAAGGAACAAAGAAGAGATAGAGTATGATTAAATAAACAATGAAAAAAACAGACTAATCACTTGTCTCAAGGAAGTGGCAAAATTTAACAAAATGAGCATCTGGGATAAGAGAATTATTTGAGAAGGGCAATTACAGGCTGCCAGGGATAAAAATGTGTGTCCTTAAAGCAACACAACATTTTTGAAGTTCTTTTTGTGCTTTAGAGGCTCCTTTCCCTTGAACACAGCTACTGCCTTATGGGCTATTATATCATCAGTAAGCGTTTGAAATTGCTCACTCATGTCTATCGTCTTTATATATTCATCCTTGGTGATTACACTCCGGTTTTTCCACTTGTTGGTCTACACGCTGCCATTCTCCCTATCATAACCAGCCAGGTCCAGAAACAAAAGGCATGAAAACTAATTATATTTAGTAGTTTATGAGAATTTAAGAAAAAAGGGCATGGCATGGCCGAGTTTATAAAACCTTTCCTTTTTTCCAGAATGACACTGAAAATCAAATTGATCAAACTCAGTTCAAAGAAGAAGAAGAAGAAGAAGAAAAGCAATACCTTGAGCTTGTCCATGGAAAAGCCGTAATTAAGGATTGTTCTGTGCCTAGCCCAGTCCAGTGCATTAAGAAGAACCAATCCTTTACCCAGGAGTGTGTCTATTGGGTATCTCATACTGGGCTTGATGTAGAGACCTAATTTATTTGATAGTACTTGCTTGGCTAGCTCGGGGTCTGCAATGGTGATAATCGGAAACGGCCCATACCAAAACAAAAGCGTCTCTCCTGTAGTGTGAAAGAGTCAATAACTAAAAATGGTACGAATTAAACTGAATATAACCCCTTTTTTTAGAAAAAAAAAAAGAAGAAAAACACAAACTTGTTGTTCAGAGCTAGCCATGATCTTGATGCAAATCAAGATTTTGAAAACTACCACTCGATGGATCCCAAAAGACTCCGTAGGTAGAACTAAAACCAACGGGAGGAAAAGCGAAAAAATGATTAACTAGCCGTATTGAGATGACCATTTGTGATAGTGTGGGAGAACTTTCTGGGTTCATGTCATTAGATTTTGTTTCTAAAGACAATATCATCCGCCACTTTCTTCAGCTTCTTTATTTTCCCAAGAGAGGACCGAGCAGGGTGGCGGTCCTTTAATCCCCTGTCTTTTTAAAGCTTTTGGTCAAGGAATATGGCCTCCACAAGACAAACCTACATATTTGCAAAATCTTTGTAAATAGAACAACTACCAAAGCAACCACAGCAACGCCTAGTTATCCCATCTGAGAAGTTGGCTAGGGAGTGTTAAATGAGTTCAGGGTATTTATATACAAAACCTTTCTCTCTTTTTCTAATTTTATGGTTAAATATGTATAGGATGAATCATCAGCTGATGCATCATGCACGAGTTCTGAATGCATCATATCAATATAAAAAATATGTCCTTAACAATACCGAAGAAAGGATTTAATTTTCATTAATATACAATTTGCTGTTAAATAAAAAAAACCTTTTATTACATAATTACAAATAAAATACTAGTCTCGCTAAAACTTTATAAACGGGGTGATTTTCTATTAACATTTTATGAGTCGAGTTCTTTTATATTCTCCTCTTTTACATACCATATTAATTTACATGTCAGTGGTATATTACTAGTCGGATCAATTTCTTTTGAACATAACAAAAAAAATTTCAGGTTATAAAAATTTATTTGATATTATTATTAAACTTAATTTATCGAAATTTATTTGATATTATTATTAAACTTAATTTATCGAATTAACTTTGAAACTTGTCGTTCTAACTCCTTATTTAGTTCGAATTTAAAATTAAATTATATGAGAGTTGTTCGGATATGATACAGTTAACTTGATCAATCTAAAAACAACTCGACTTATAAGAAAAAGTTTGAGGATGAAATTAAAAAAATAATTAAATTAATAGAAAAAATATTTTGTTATGACACCTTTCTTAACTCACGTTTAAAATTAAATTATGTAAGAATTGCTTTGATATGATTTAGTTGACTTTATCATTTTAAAAATAATCTAGATGAGTGTTAAAAAAATCCAATTATAAAATTGAAAAGAAGAAAAAATTTAAAAAAAGAATAGAAAAAAAAAAGAGTAAAATAAACGAATAAATAAATAAATAACTGCTTCACTTTTCATAGTGAAGCTCCACCAAGAAATCCTACTTTATTTAGCATAGAAGGTAATTTATTAAATCCAAAATTGAAATTAGGAAGGACTGGAGGCGGTTGCATCAAACGGCGTCGTTTTCTTTAAAATCCTTTTAGCCGCGGTCCAACTTTGGCAGAAAATTACCGTTCACCACATCATCCAGACCAGACCCGGAGTTTTGATATTTCGGATCCTCGCCCACCTTTAAAATTCCAATTCTCTCCTTCAAAACCAAACCCACAAACAATTTCAATGGGAGAAGTGGGAATTGAATTGAGTAGAAACAGATTCAGTGTCATCAGTGAAGGAATTCTTAAGAAAAGAAGTCCCCGATTAGGACGACGAAATAATGGCAACAGCCCGATACAAGGCATTTAGTGGGCAAAGATCCGACTGGGAACCCAAATTCTTGTTCTGGAGAGATTTAATCATCAAAAAAACAATATCCCTTATTGCCCAATAAAAAAAAATACAAAAAAAGTCTTAACGCATCACCACAGATCTTCTGCACGCGACTTTTGGGTGTCGATTGCGGGCTTTTCTGGCAGACAAACAATACAAACTACGGTGGCGTTGGGAGCCTCTCACCAAGACTTTTATGATGGATGGGCGTGTGTCAGCGGAAGACATGAGTTGTGGCTCAGGGATGCTTTTTTCTTTTCCTTTTTCTTTTCTTTTCTTTTCTTTCCTAGGTAAAATACAAAGATGTCTTTTAATTTGTTTTTTATATTCAATTTAGTCCTTATTCTTTTAATTTTTTTTTTTATTTTTTATTAATTTTTTCTTCAATTTAATCACTTTATTTTATTTTATTTTTGTATCAATTTTGGTTTTTATTTTTTAATTTTTATTTATATGTCTTTTTAAAAAAATTCATCTTCAATTTGATCTTTATTCTTTTGATTGCTATTTGATTTTATTTTTATTTTTATTTTATTTTTTTTCTTCAATTTAGTTCCTTATTATTTAGTTTCATTTTATTTTTGTAACAAATTGAGTCTATATTTTTTTAATTGTTTTTTATTTGTTTTTTATCCCTTTTCTAATTAAGTTGTGCTTTCAATTTCATCCCTTAGTGTTGGATTTTATTTTATTTTTGTCGGATTTTTTTCTCATTTTTTAATTATTATTTATTTTATTTTATATCTTATTTTATTATTTTTTTCTCCTAATTTCATCCTTTGTTATTTCTCGATTGAAGATTTTACTTCATTATTTTTTAGAGTTTCTCTTCTATAGCGTTAGTCTTGGGCTCATGATAAAAGTCGTAAGTTTCAGTAACTAACATGGGTTGATTTCACTTTTATTTTAGGTTCTTTTAAAAAATATATATATAATCTCATTCTTCAACGTTTGATTTACTGGGAATTGATTTTTGTATTTTTTTTTCTTTTTTGTCTACGAGGTTATCCCGATCATAATGCCCATGGTCACATGGTTAACAGGTTAACCCGAGATAATTTAGATAAATTTTTATTTGTTGCTTTTTTTTAATATATATTTTTTTAATTTTTCCTTTTGACATTGGATTGTTTGATAATTGAGCTTCATTATTTTATTCAATTTGCTTTCAACGAGGTTGCCCTGGTATCACAACTGCATCACAAATTTAGCATGCTAACCCGGTTGAGCTCTAATTTTATTTTATTTTATCTTTTTTTCATTTTCAATTTTTTTATCGGTTTATTTTATTATCATTGCATTTTTTATTTCATGTTAATCAAATCATACAATCTTATTAAATCTAGTTAAGTCGATGACTTAAATGTCTGTTTTTTCTTTTGGAATCACTTACATTGCCTTAACATCTTTTTTTGTAGTGAAACAAATTCGGGCTAGCCCGCAACTAGCGCAAACCACCCACTGTGTTTCAAAAGCGTTTTTTAAAAAATTTAAAATTTGTTTTTGCTTTAAATTAACATATTTTTGATGTTTTCAACATTTTAATGTGCTGATCTCAAAAATTATTTTTTTAAAAAAATTTATTGGCATACTTTTCTGAGTGAAAAGTACTTTGAAAAGCAACTGCAATCACAATCTCAAACACAAGAAACTAATTGATGAGAGAAAATCATTGTTCCCCTCCTCACATCTAATGAACAATAACATTTTTTTTCTTTTTTCTTTTTTTTTTCATTTTCATATTTAAACATTAAGTATATTGGGAATTGAATTTTTTTATTTATTTTGGTTTTCTTTATAGGGGATTATCATAGTTTTGGAAAAACATTCTGGCATTGGGTTGGTGCTCAGTTTTACGATCATCTATTTTTTTCTATCATATTATTAAATAAAAAAAGGTCTCTATGTTGTTAAGTAAAAAATAGTTTTGAAAAAAAAATGTAATTATTATGAATTGAGTTTTATGATTTATTTTGAATTATTTTTTATGAGATTATCGTGATCTTAAAAAAATGTATTGACTTGGGTTGAAGCTCGGTTTTCAAGCATCTATTTTTTTATCATATTATTAAATAAAAATTGATCCCATGAAAAAACATAATTTGTTGAGAATTAAGTTTCGTAATTTATTTTGATTTATTTTTTATGGGATTATCGTGGTCTCAGAAAAAACATCTTGGTATTGAGTTGGTGCTTGGTTTTACAAATGTCTATTTTTTTTATCATATAATTAAATAAAAATAGTTTAAAATAAAAAAAAATTAAACTCAATGGAGTTCATGATACAGGTTACGAGTTTGACAGGTTGACACGGGTTGATTCAACGTGTCACCATCTTAATAATTTTTTTAAAAAAATATCATCCTGAAAATATTTTTAAAGTCAAACCATGTTTTTACCAGTTGTCTGAGTTTGCTTTAATCGGTCAAGTTTATTGGGTCAGGCCAGGGTAACTCCTATACAGTTTAATTTGAGACTTGAGCTAGGTAAGAAGTATAGTCAAGAGGTTTCAAGTTTAATTTTGTTGTGTTAGGTTTAATGACACTATCAAATAGTTTTTTATGGTTTGGGCATTTGTTTTTTACATGTAAAGAAATTTTAATCTCACTGCAACGTAGCGCAGGGAATCATCTAATCTCTATTTAAGCATGCTAAACTATGCAAGTTTATATATAAAACCACACTGGATTCTTATTAGTTGTTTAAAAAAACCATCATGATAACATGACATAACAAGGTTCGTGGAAATTAAAAGTTTTGCGCATTCAAATGGAGATCTATCACAAGCAAACTACGTGGATGACATAGCAAATGCTTTTGTAGACTAGAGTTCAAGTTTAGATCCAAAAGATGTTTGGTTACGCTAGACCAGAGTAGTGACTAAAAAAGGCTATAACATAATATTCAACTGTTGGATCAGGATGAAGGCAATGTTTGGAAACGCGGGCCAACTCGCGTTTCCAAAAAAATCAATTTTTTTTGCTAAAAATTAATTTTTTTTTATGTTTTGGATCATTTTGATGCGTAGATCTCAAAAATAATTTTTAAAAAATGAAAAAACATCATTTTGATGCATTACAGCATAAAAAGCACTTTGAAAAGCAACCGCAACGACACTCCCAAACAGGCCTGCAGGAGATTCTTGAGACCCAGTTCATAGGTGACCAACATTTTTTGTTATCTACTATCTAAATATTTTGAAATTAGATTCAAAAGATCTTATTTGAGCTAATTTTGTTGTTTTTCTTTGACATTTCTAGATTTATTATTTTATTTTGGATATTATATAATATATTTTTTTATGCTTTCAAATTTTAATTTTTTTTTCTAGAAGAGGTAGATTTTCTAGTCTATTTAAAAGACTTGTAAATCTTTTTATGATGTGAACAACTAAATTTATTTTCAGAGAATAAAAATGCAAATTCAGAATTCATACCTCAACTTTTTTACTCATCAAAATTTTACTTTTCTATGATTATTTGTTGTCTTTTAAGCTTTTGCTTGCATCACTGCAATCATCCAGATAACAACAATAATGTGATTACATGAGCAACCATGCATTTAATTATATAAGAGCATTAAATTAAGAAATTCAATTTCATTAGAAATTTAAAATCAATCGAGATTATCATTTTTCATTAAATAAAAAAATACATTTTAAGTTCAAATTTAAGCCATCTATTTGATTAAAATAACCTTATTCGGAGGTGGCATGAAGGATAATCTTGACCGAGGTTAACAGGACAATAATAATACAAATGCCATTAATAAAAGGATAATATATATATATATATATATATATATATAAAAAGACGATTTGGAACTATAAAGATGTATATGTTAATTCACAGTTGATGCCATTAATTCATTTCCTCCAATAATGAAACTGAAAGCACGTCAAGCCTGGACTCGATGCTTGTACAATCCAAACTAGCTAGAAGCTAGGCCTCCATTGCTTATCATTTGCGAGCTGATGTATTGGAGTGAATAATATCCTTTGAACTTGGAAAGACAGCTGAGCGCATAAATTCCAGAGGAGTACTGGCCACTCCAGACATGGCCGGCATCGGAACAGATGAGTGTGTGGAATGCCCTCCGATATTCAAAGGAAAGAATGGCGCTTGTGATACCGACATGGGTAGCATCTGACCAGCTGGTAGCCCAAACATGGCTGAAGCTGGGAATGTTGCTGGACTGCATCCAACACCCATTTGCATTAATCTCGAATCCATCCCCACACCCATAGGAGAAAATTGAGCTAATAGTGGTGCATGTATATGTTGCATTCCTGTTGGTAACATCATTAGAGGCATACAAAGCCTAGTTCCCATCGACATCATCTGCCCCAAGACACACAGTTAGGATTACAACTACATATATGTGTAAGATTATTATGATCATGTGCATGTCTCATGTGTGTGTCAAAAACTGAAAGTAAGGAAATATATACCTGTACTTGAAGCTGAAGGGATTTTAGGTAGTCTATTGCCTCACCAAGCATAGAAGCTTTATCCACCTGACAACCACAGGTAGAAGAGCAAAACCAAAAAAAAAAATTAAGAAAAAGATTATGAAAGAGAACATATATATTTATTAAGTTTTGGATGAAAATAGTGCCAACCTTATTTGAATTGGGTATTAGATCTTGTAATGCACGCATCTTCTTGTTGATCTTATCTCTTCTCTTCTGCACGTACGCACACATAAATGCATAGCAGCTAATTAGATTTGTCAAAGGATATCAGCTTATTGATTTAATTATCAAATCAATGACATCACTAACCCTTTCAGACAGATTATGGATTTCTGTTGCTCGCCTTCTCTTGGAACCTGCACTCCCTCGAGCAGGTACTTGTTCTTCTTCCTCAAGATCCTGGGTCATTTGTCAAACATGAATTTTGTCAGAATAAGAAGGAAATGAAACACGGAAAAGGTAGACAAGTTTTACTAATTCACGTACATCGCTTGAATACGCTGTCCCCTCTGTGTCTTCATATTGCCTTTCTAGAGAAGATGTTGGATCATTTGAAGCTCCTCGTGAGCATATTGAACTAGTTGCAGTCAGTTGATCTATAGATTTTCCTCTATCAGGCTTCCCCTTTATTGTTTTTTCTGCGGAGCCTGAGGTTGAACCGAAAACCCGATCGCAGCACCTCTTACTGGTAGGGGCATAGTTATGGAGAACAGCTTCAGATTGCTCATCTGGGGGTGACGCTTCTGCAGACCTGTCAATTGGTCCAATAGGAACTATCTGACTTGCCAATAGATATTGTTGGTCATTGAAATATTTAAAAACTTTTGAAGCATAAGTCGGCACCATCTGTCCCGACTCGACAAGATTTCTACAACCTGCTGGAGGCTCGTCAGTGTTGCTTTTCAGTTGCTGGAGTCTTGATGATCCAGGACCGCTTGTCGGTCTTGTTGCATTACTGCCCTGATTAGGTTTAGGAAGAGCTGGCCTTAAAATGCGGGACAAGTTCTGCAACCTCGAGTGGTTGTCAGATCCAGAATCCACCTGCTGCAGCTTTGAATTGGGCAATCCATGGAATAGTGGAGCTGAAGCTTTGTGTTGCTCCAAGAAAGACTGATATAGCTGACCATTACTAGCTATTGTAAGCTGAGGAACTTCAGCTGCAAACTCGGACCCATTCCCCGGTCGCCAATTTGCATCTTTATACCCCGGAACAACATGGGCGTCCGTGATATTCTTCTCATAAGTGTTATTTTCATTATTTTCCAAGAGCATATTGAGATTAGTTTCACATAATTCAGAGAATAACTCAGGATGGTGATCGTCTTGCGAAGATTTGTCACGCTTGGCGAGTTCTCTATCATCTATCAAAGGAAAGTCGCCCAAGATAGAATCCCCAGTTCCTAACCTTGGCCTCTTTGTAGTGTAGCCATCACTATTATTCTCGACTTCACTAACATTTTTTATAGGATGAGGAGTGTAACTGGTGCATGAGCTACTAGTACTGGGCAATACTCGCATAAGAACCTGACCATTTTCCCACACCAATTCCATATGCCCGCGATCATCCCTGCATTTAAATTAAAATAACCTGTCAAACAACGCATCCAAGAAAAAATGTCTCTAAGAAACAGGACGTACCAAGTTGGTTTAAAGAATAGCATACATGGAAGCTAAACTAGCCAAGCGGGTCGTCCAGAACAGGATTGATTCTGGTCAGGTGTCTCTTATGATACTGGCTGAAGGTAAAACTTTATGGAGAGGACAGACTCAACAACGAGGACATCAGAGCAGTATTACTTTTATAGAGTTATTCGTTCTTTCTCTCTTTCTTTTTTATATTTTTGAAGAGAGTATCAAGAAAGAAACAACAACGACGGTGGACAAGAAGATCTCGAGCAGACTCTGTGATAGGATATCTTGAGATTAATCAACCGAAAGGATAACTCCACATGGTCCAATTCCAATTTATACACTGGACTGCGTTATCCCTGTTAACAGCTGGTCCATCTTCAACCACTTGAATCATGAAAGTCGATCGAGAGTTACTGTGAAAAAAAATAAAAAAAAAACATCAAAATCATGGTCTCAATTTAAAACAGAAACTACGACAACACCCTTCTTGATGGAAGATTCTTTGGTGGCCAAGTGAGATTCTAGCATTCACAGAAAACATGTGTACATAATCTAACCACGTCTCCAATGGACTATGGTGTGGAAGGTCAGCGTCCACGACCAGAAGCTGGACCCACTTGCTGCTCTAAATACAAAGAGGTACCTACTAATTTGTTAGCTCATGTGAGCCAAGAAGTTAACTGGGGCTGTGGGATTTGGAGCCATATTTTTTTTTATCTGTTTACATGATCAGGACTCGAGACTTTGTAACTGTACCAGCTCTAAAATATCTGGACCAGTTTCCTTCTCACCTCATGAAGATATTCGCATCGAGGTTTTCTAGATATGGTAACTGTGCCCACTTTACGCTGGGGGTATCATTTCAAACGTGAACTAACAAGCCTTCTGCCTTGTAGATACATTTTTAAATTTGTTAATTAAAAAAATATAATGAATTTAAAATTATATAAATTAATAAATTGTAAAGAGAGTTGTAAACGATAATTAAAATAACAAAGTGGGAAGTTGAACTCGTTAATAATAAGCAAAAAATAATACATACAAATATTTAATAAGAAATGGAATTGAAAAAAAAAAAAGCATTGGCAACACAATAATTTCCAACACTAGTTTTTATTTAATTAAAATAAATATTCAAAAGAATTTCAACAATTAAAATTATAAATAAAAAGTATTTATTTAGTCAAAATTCTTTTTTTTAGTTTTGGACGAAACATTTTATTTATTAGGAACATGATTTTTGGATCTCTAAAACCTAAATTTCTACTTATTTTAACCAAAACAAATCCTAAAAATACCATATAAATCTCAATAACTTCATCTTCAACCACAAAACAATCTTTAATCAATCTAAAAGTAAAAAATCAAACAAAAAATAATAATAATAAATTTATGGACCCTAATCTACTTTTTTGATATGGTCAAAGAGCAAATTCATCATCATTGAACCCCCATCTCCTAACGAACCTTCATTGACACCAATATCTATCTTTTGTGATTGGAATGTGGTGGATCCATTCTCTCTCTCATCTCTTTTTTTCGATGACTTTATCTTTCTACGCTCAATAATCAAGTACTAAAATGTGAAGGAAATGAAGTTTTAGAATCAAAATGTAAAAACCCATAACTACAGGGACTGAAAATGTAAAAATAGAAACTTTAAGGGTGAAATTGAACTTTTGTGAGAACTTCAAGGACTAAATTGAACTTTTTCTCAACATTTATAGACATCGAGAGAAAAATTAAGTTTTATAGCTAAAAATAAACATATAAAACTATAGGGGATGGAAATAAAAAAAATTTAAAGATTTAGGGATGCGATTGAACTTTTTATCATTGTATGTATTTTCAAAAAAGAGTCATTGCTCTCATTTAACGAAAATTGTAGAAATACCGTCGTTCATTGTTATTTAAAGAAGGATACCTATATTTTAGCTACAATCCCAAATCTTAAGAAGCAATAAAGAACACAATTTCACCACACTTTCAGCCAAAATTCCAGGAGTTAGAATACACAAGATTTAACAATATGTTTAAGCCAAATTTCTAGAAATTAAAAAAACAACCCATAATTTGCACTATAATTTTAGCATTCAAACCTGTCAAACCACACTACCCAAATTCCACCCAACAACATTACCTAATCACCAAGACAACAAAAATCATAGCCAACACACTGTTAAATTTGACCAATAAACACTCACTAACATCATTAACATGTCATCATCTAGATCAACTACTATTACACTGTCACCTTGATTCTAGCTCTCTATAGTAGCATTAAAGGTTAGTTCAATACCAAACTTATCTTTAAAAATGGTATCGAGTTCTTTAATTGATATATTTAGATCAACACTCATTCTGGTTAGTTAAAGGTTGGTTTTTATCTTTTTTATATTATTTTTATATGTTTCAGTTAATATTAGAGCCCAATAATTTTCAGTTGTTAGTTATTGTATGTTATTGAATAATAATGGTTGGAAGAGATGGTCGCAAAATAAGATGTATTTAGGTAGGAGGGGATGAGGAGGTCCCCTTTCAAAAAAAAAATATTTTAGAAATTCATGAAAGAAAACATGAAGAGACAAATCACAGAATTGACCCGATAGTTGGTGGAGAAAAGAAGCCTAAAGAATTGTGATGAGAGTGATTACAGATATATGGCTAACTTTGAAAACCCATTTTAGAGGTGAGAGCATAGAAGGCATCATCTTGATCGAGATGAGTATCATAGAGATTTATGATTTTGTATAAAGATTTATGAGTTCACAGGTTCCTTACAAACAGAGAAGTTTATCAATTAATTGAATGAAATTGAGAAGATTTTCGAGTACATGAAAGTTCTAGGATAGATAAGGTTAAGGCTAATTACCATCCGATTAAAAAAGCAAGATTTTGTTTGGTGAGAGAAATTGAAAAGGTCTCGAGAGAAATAGAAAAAATAAAAAATTAATGATTAAAAGAAGATGAATGAGCACTTTTTTTTCCATTTGGATAAACTCAAACTTTGTAATGACCCCATACTTTAAGACAATGTAGGAAAAATTTTAATGAATGCATTGACAAATTCTACTAAAATGATTGTCAGAAATGAAAGAGTTGTTGTTACTAAGCACCTATATGGATTGCAGCGGTCCATCAAAGACGTGTTGTATTTGCGATCCTTATCGATATTTTTAAAAGTCTATAAAAAGACTTTGAGTATAGAAAAATAATATTTTACTAAGATAACTAATAGAGGTTTCTTTTAGTTTAACCAGAATAATAAAGAAGTATGTGTCAATAAATAAAAATCATACGTTCAACCTGAATTATCAGGTAAACAAACTGCAAAGTTAGGATTCAAGTTTTAGATTTAAAGAGAAACATATAGCATCGGCACTTAAAAAAGATGGGGTGGTTGTTTAAAGCAAGAATAAAAATATATTGTTTTTAAAAAGAAGGAAGAAGAGTGTATAAACACCCCCTTAAATTATATAAAAGCTACCTCCATTCACACATCTTGAATTTTTTATTTTTTTTCCAACCCAAAAACTATACCGTTATGTATTTCGCAATAAAACATGAGTTGCATATTTTTTTATAAAATTATAAAAAATCATAAAAAACTGATCAAAATATTATTCTTTATTAATATCACAATAAAAATATATCTTGTAATCTGGTTATAATATAAAAAACATTATTTATTTATTTTGCAATCCAATCAAAATACCATTCTCTTTTTGTTTAAGAAGTATTGACTTGAATGACTTGTGTGGTTTTTCTTTTAGTTTTTTAGAAGTGAAAAGTGTCAGCATATAATTGAAGAACACCTACTTCAATTTTCATTTTCTAAATGAAAGCCGAGGAGGAGACTTCGCCAAAGCCTTTATATTGGTTGTTCGAACAGTCACTTTCATCATCCCTTGCTTGAATTGGAGGAAGCGCAATGTTTGCAAGGAAACTTCGATAATGAAAACGACACCACTAGAACCACGACATGTGCCCACTCCAGGAATTTAAGATGTCCTCGTGGAGCAAGGGTCCTCTTACGAGAATAGGCATTTTCACGGGCGACCCCATAGGGCCCATACCCAACATCCTCTTCAAGTGGGACCTACTACCCCCTGCTGGCTGCTGCTACTCATTCTCGATCAACGTTCTTTCAAGTTTGACAAAAGAGAAAAAGAAGGCAGAAGGCAGATTAAAATTAAAAAAAGTTTGCACTTCACGTGCACCCGCGTGCCCATTCACGTGCATCGTTGTTTTTCTGTCTGGGGTCCGTACCTTTTCCCCTCCCCAAGCACCGACTGACTGGCGACGAAACAAAATCAGAGCCAATCCAATCCAACAATCAGATAAGGATTGCTTGCCAATAAAAACACAGATTACATGCAATAACAATGAGAGCATGCAGCAGCCCCCACCATCAAAGCATTGAGCGGTGCACGTAGCAACACCACCCATTTCTCTCTCTTTCATTCTTCGATCGCCAAATCTCAAAAATATCCTTAATTAAATCCATGTCTTTTGTTTTGTTTTTGTGAAAACTATATCTATCTCTTTACTGGGTTCTAAAATGTCAAAATGACAATCCTCATCCTCCACGTTCTGTCATATCATACACCTTATAGCCATGGAATTTCATGGCTGCTAGAATGGCTATGCGTGAAATATTTATAGAATTGTGGTTCATCCCAGCAAGGCATGTCAATTCTGTCTTGAAGCTCATTTTGCACAAGACATGGTTTGCTGGTCAGTTGCATGTTGGATAATTGAGGGTGTCTCCCAGAAGCCAATCCATTGAATCTCTTGTAACGGACCACCGATCTTTCACAAGTTTTTTAATTTCTTTTTCTTTTTTTCCTTTCTAGAAGGCACTGTGGAAAGATAAAGAGGCTATTATGAACTCTGCTTGTAAGAAGTGCATGTGTAAGCAAATTGACAAGAAAGACTCGCAGGGGCCTCCTAGAGCAACTTATAGTAACATTGTCAAGTTCATTTCTAGTGAAACATGTTCTATGCATGCAGTGACATAGACTGTAAACTAGGACTCGCCTTGATTCGTACTCATGCACTACTATGCTCTATCTTCTCAGAAATGAAAATACTGGAACAGTGAAACATACTTTTACCATGATGGACTGCTTTAACTCATCAGAAGGCAGCTCAAGGAAGAAAGGCGTCAAACTATCTAATCTGTTGTTGGCTATTAAATGAATAATCTCACTATTGTTTACTATAAAGCTAAACTGCAACACCGTGGACACGTGACTCAAAATTACATGCTACAAGGAGTTTATTTTTCATGATCCCAGCGCAGTTATGAAATGAATGACAGATTCCACAGAATGATGTGCATTTTTGTAACCTGGGAAAAGGTTACGTACGAGCTCGACCTCTAGGAGACTCTATCATAAAACCCCTCAGCCTCTTCCTAACACTGGTCTCCGTGCAAAGTCCCCATCTCTTTAGCCTTCATGAACGTCAACTTAGACCACCCTCATTCAAGCCCTTGCCTACAACATACTTCAACTGGAGCATTTTTTCCCTTGCTGACTGCAATGAATGAATGACAGGAAATGTTCAAATTAGCTTCATAAGCTTTCTTTCAATTATTGACTACAACAAACTGCATTTTTATTATTGTTTTGCCTTTTTAACGGGCATAACCCTAAAGGCATAACCTTCAATAGGCCAAAACTTGAGAAATCTCTAGGTGTAATTATGAACTTTAAATTAAGGTTCAAGCACTAATAGATTAATGGTGCATGACAAACACCAGTTCATAAGCTTTTGGATGGGCTGGATGGGCAAGCGCACCCAAGAATGTGAATTCTCTTGCCACCACCTCAAAATTAAATGCCATACCAACAGATGCGACAAAACAGCCATATCTACACGGGCAAAGGCCGCTGAGCATGCAATACAGTTATCATGAAAAATAAACCCAGAATCCAGATGGTAGGAAATGCTGGCAATCATATTTCCTTAAATAGAAGCAGACTTGCCTTGTGCACAGCTGTGATTCTTCTTTGTGCATCATCTAGCTGTGTCTTCACTGTTTCTTCCGCTTGCATCAGAAGTTTCTGGTGTGATGCTTCTGCGATATATGGACATATTCAATGAATAAAAAACTGAGTATTTCAGAGTTTGCATACACGATAGTTGATACATCTTAATCCAACTCTGTTTCTGTTGTTACCAGACTGGGATCCATTAGTGTATCATAGAAAGACTTAGATCAAGCTAAATGGCATCTAGATACTTCCATGTTGTGTCAAAACTAAAGTCATACAACCACAACAAATAAAAGCGTTGCAGATAAAGTAGCTTTATCAATTCAAAATGATAAATCGATATTGTGGGCACTTATTTACTTTCCTGTCGAGGTCTAAAGCGCAAAAGAGATAGTGCATATGACTGTCGTTAATCTTCCACTTACATACCACTACCTAGATGGTCGAGCACGTCAATCAAAGAATTGCCCTGAGATGCATGTTTCTATCCCCAAATCATTTACACCAAATGAAAACTATGCAAGCCAACAATTCATTTATGTCGGATATACAAGTAACCAATTAAAAACTTTTATGTAATGTTAAAGACGTCAGTTAAAAAAGTTTCGAAGTTGTGATCAACTTGAAACTTATCACAGACCCAGTACAAGCATCATGACGTCCAAACTCACGTGCTTGTATATGTACCTCAGAAGTTAAAAGTATTAATAAAAACGAAGGAATAGTGTGAAAGCAATCAAACACATTCAATACCGTATTTATTAATAAATTTACTCGCTATAACATATGCTGCCATACTTTGCTTTTTCACAGTTCCTTTGAAGTCAATCTGGTGCAATTCTAGTCCTTCAAGAGTGATTTTACACTCCTGGAGATGCTGGTAAATATCTTGTTTGAATTTATCGTGTATCAATTTTAGCTGTTCTTGTTGTTCTGCGCACAGAAAAAAAAATTATAATTAGAACACCAGCTATTCAAGCTTCAGCAAGAAGAAAAATCTAAGACAAGGAATTGATCCAGCATAACAGCTTGACGACCCTTGAAAAGTTAAGGCACAGTGAGACTGGTTAGAATTTATCAAATCCACAGAACCTTTATTTAAAGAAACATGCATGCCTGGTATGGATCTGCATGTGTTGCCAAAACCTATATTTATAAACTACCAATTCATATACAGTGATAAGGGGAACTGAGATACAAAAGATTTCATGAGAAACAATACAAAGTCATTAATACAGAAATGAAGAAACGGGTGGTGCTAAGCAAGGTTTGAATACTATTAAAAAGGATTATTGGATATTATAAAATGCGTATTTACACTGCAGAATAGATGGCTAATGGTAGTTCAAAAATGTGTTAGGTCAACCATAAAGAAGAACAAAATACACCATCATATTCAACAATCAAAAGGGAAAATATGCTTGACTGCAATGACATTTTGATAAATTAAAATAGCAGTAGATAGTCAAGAAAATTCATGGAGCCATTCGGTAGCGATAAAATTCATTACCTTCAAATCTAGACTCCAGCCGTTTTCTTTTTGATTTACTAACACTTGACAGCTTCCCCCTGAAATATTATCAAGATTAGACCTAATAACTGACTTTCACAATTAGAAAACCAATTAATTTAAAAAACGCACAGATCTGTTTGGATTTGTGACTCAATATTCTGCAACTGTAGATGCATCTTCTCTGAGACAGACATCAAAATATCAGAGGATTTCTTTCCAGTCTCCAACTTCATTTTCTTTCGGAAGTTTTCTAAAGCCATGACAAATAGCAAGATGACCCTGAAACATGATTAAGTCCAAAATCAAGCAAATATTATAACGTAACGGTATTTAATAGTTCGGATCCAAACTAGAAATTTCTCATTTCTGTCTATAGAAAGGAATACCTTTCTAGTTCATCCCCTTGGTTTTGTTCTGAAATCTCAGGAGTCAACTCAGTTTCAACAATGCCTAAGAATTTATTTTACAGAGAGAAAACGAATTAAAAAGGCAGATGATGGCAGTAACTCTGTGGACATGAAGCAGCAAGTGTTACTAAGTTATAGGCAGTGCCTGTTGGAGAGGGCGGGGTGGCACTAAATACTCTCACTTTTTCACCTTTGTGGTTGCAGAACCTTTTAGTTGGATGAAGCATGAACTTTGATTTTTCAGCTGTTGCAGTTTCTGTAGAGCAGTTTTCTTCTTCCCTACGACCTGCGCATCATGATTAAGCGGGTGATAAAAAAAGGAAAAATAAAGAAAATAATGTGTGGGAACAACATAGAATGATAGTACTTGGTGAACATTCTATGACAAGTATAGAAGAGCAATAAAATAGTCGTTACCCTTAACAAGAGGTGAACCATCTTCGGAGCTCTCAGAGTATCCACATTCAGGAGATGATTCAGAAAGACCACCTTCCACATCTCTTTTCCCCTTAACAGGTAATGTTTTGTTGGGTGGGGAATCCATAAGTTCTGCTGCAATATCCTGAAGTCCAATAAGGAAATGCAAAGGCAAAATGAAACAAAACTTGACTAGGCATCAGTAACCTGATAGTAAGCTACCGTATTGAAGTGCTCAAAATACTTAAGGATACAGGTGATTCTGTTTGAATATTTGAGGCAAAACAACCTGCATTTGAATTCCTGAGAGTCCAGAAGCTATGGATTTTTCCCACAGTAAAGCTTCTCATTGCTTGTTCAGGGCTGGCAAAAACCTGCTTTCTCTGATCAGATTTTGGCATTGAGCTTGGGAAGGAACTTAAGGTAGGGGAATTGATTTTGAATGTTGGACTCTGGAAATCAACCTGTGGGTTGACAGTACTATTTGAGGAGGGAGTATCAAAGTTTTCTTGTTGATCCCCATGTTCAGGTGCTGCTGGGCTGTTAAAATCCTTCTGTTGATCAGTCATGTGTGTCCACGGGGACTGATGGGAATCTTCCCTTCCAGATTGATGGGAATATCGTTCATGGTTTCTATTCTTCAGTTCGAGGTGCTCTCGCTTGTTCCTAGGAGAATCATGAAAATTTCCCATTTTATTGCTAAGTGAAAATGTTTTCTCAGCAGAGAATGATGCTTCCCTTGCAGATTGATTGGAATCTCTTTCTTTGTTTCCATTCTTTGGTTCACGGCACTCTCTCTTATTCTGAAGAGAACAGTGAATATTTCCCTTTTTATTGCTAAGAGAAGATGTTTTCTCAGCAGGGAGTGATCTTTCACTCTTGTGAATTCCTTCCTGAATCTTATCTGCATTGTAGTCTTCACTGACGTGAGTCTTACATGGTTCGATGCCGCAACTCTTTATCTGGCCCTTCTTCATTGTAGACATTGAGGAGCCACCATTGACAGCAACATTTTGTTTTCCAGGCAATCGTTCTTCAAAGGAGAAGACATTCTTCTCTTGAAGTTTTTGTCTGTAACTGGAGGATGGACCAACTTTATTTTTCTCGGGTTTCTGTTTGGTTGAAGCTCTCTTTCGGGTCAAAGAACGAGTCACTGGTCTCTTCATAGTATGATTGGGACTTTCAGGATCAGTTTCTATGGTATCTGGGCTCTGTCTAGGCTTGACAACCACATCATCTGCTTGGTTAAGAATTTGCTCCGGAGTTAAATTATTGGCACCAATCTGATGAACCTGAGAATTAGATGGCTGAATTTTTTGTGAAGAAACGTTTCCTAGTATCTCCCATAGTTTCATTTTCAAAGTTTCAGTTCTCTCTTCCGTTTTATCATCTGTTGCCACTTTATCCAGCATAGAGCCTTCTTGTGCAGTTGCAAATGTAAATTCCTCTCCTGGCTGTGAGTTTCTATCCTCTCCTCCCTTCCTTTTGTATGTGAATCCACCAAACTTCTCCTTTCCATCACCAGAATGTGAATTTGATGTATGTTTGGCAAAAAACTCTACTGAATGTGTTACAGGCACATTCTTTGCTGTGCTAATCCTGTTCCTCCTCCCAGCAGAGCGTGGTAAGCTGGAAGTTCCTACAGCGTGAAGAACACCCTCAGAAATTGGTGATTTTTGGTGAAAGGATCTTGTAGTAGTCCAAGGGGAAGGGACCCGCCCAGGAGCTTCAGTTTGTTTCCCTTTAGTGGTAGCATCAATGGCACCTTTTCCCTTTTTTTTGCTTTCAACTGAACTTTCTTTCTTAGAATTTACCCTTTCTATGTTTGGTACTGCAGCTTCATCTTCCTTCGTGCCTCCGAATCTTTTCTTTGGCAATGAGTCAATCAGAATTCCAATCGAAATCTTTCTAGATTGGCTAGATGGATGATAATTGCTGCCAAAACTGCGACAGTCGCTCATTTGATCCTGAAATGTGCATTTATAAGACGTCAAATATCTAATTTTCACGAGACTTCATCAAGTTGCAATGGGTGACATCAACTAATTCGAATTCCATCCCCTGAATATCATTTATGGAGTTAAATATAATTCAAGGGTAATCCATGACCTAATAAAATTTCACCAAGGTGCACACCACAGAGATCCAAATGAAATCTAGCCATGACCAGCGACATGCAGCTGAATATGCCAAATAATGCAAAATTAAAATATTCATCTTATAAGACTTTATGATCAGATAACTCCATCGGTGTCATAAAACAATCACTTAGCTATCACTCCAACAAATAATAAAGTGCACTATAAACATGGACAAAAGGCTTTAGCTAATTAGCAGAAATCATGTTGAAACCCTTTCCATTAGCAGTATATCCTAAGAATCACGTATTCAGCACTTACATCTTGTAATTTATGTCCCGTATCAACCTCCATCATGTTGCTTCAGCCAAGCAGGTATGAAATGTATACCACAAGAAATCTGCAGCCAAAATAACAAGAAAATCATTCAAACAGAGAAATAACTTCAGGACCATGAAAAGAAAATCCATAAAGCTAAGTTTAATCTGTGAAACCCGAAAAAATAAATAAGAACTGGAGCAGTAAAATTTATGCAAAATCCACATAATCCTCCACTCAGATCAGCATTTTATTTGATATGAAAAATAAATACATTACTCCGCACAAGATTGTAAGCTCCGGTTTCCTCGTCAACAAAAGAGGGTGAAAATCAAAAGTGAAAAGAAAACAGTTCAGGAAATTTTCGAAGTGACAAATTCACTTCACTGTTGATACAAGCAGATCTAAAACCAACACAAATTTCGAGGAATGAGCACGTAAGATCAAATATCACTAAACCCTAATAATCTACTATTCAAATTCACTTTAAAATGTAATAAATTACATAATTCAATTTCAAGCGCACGAAACCTCGAAAGAATTCATCACTAAATGTAAACAGATTAAGATAGTGAAATTCGAGAAAAAAAGAAAACAGGTATAATTAATCGTATATTTAGAACTCCGTACAGTAAAAGCAGATCATCAAGTTGACATAATTAAAAGAGAAACTAAGAAAGATTGAGCAGGACGGGGGAGCTGGATTTAAGCTTTTGAATTGAAATTTTACTAGAGTAATAAGAGGAATCGCTTACAGATTATTTGGCGGTGATGATCTCTGGGCTCAATTTTATTTTATTTTTAAAAAACAAGAGAATCGCGGAGAAGTGAGATGTAGAAGTGAAGAGACAGTTTGAGAGAAAATTTTAAATTTTGGTGATTTCGAAATAACTATGTTGCTGGTACGAGGCGGGAAATGAAAAGGTGTCTTGATGAATCTTAAACGTCCTACTCATTCTAAATTGTTTGGGATGCGTACCGCGCACATATGTTGGTCAATAGACAATAATGCCCCTATATAGTATTATTATCAAAACAAAGCTACACTCATAGAATATTGTTTATTTTTTCTGTATTTTTTCTTCAATATTATATTATTTTTAAAATTATGCTTTATAATTTTTTTTATTTTTTTATTGAATTATATATCCGTCTCATACATTTAGTTTTTTTCTTCTTGATTTTAACTTGCAATATTAGATTTATTAGAAGTGTAACTTCATAATTTTTTTTTATTTTTTTATGAATTTATCATGATCTTATAATTTTAGTTATAAATTTAACGGTTAACCTATAGATTTAGTTTTTTTTTTCAATTTCAACTTGCAACATTTGATTTGTTGACTCAAATCGTTTTTTTTTTTACTTTTTCTAGTTGATTTTTATTTTATTTTATCATTCAACATAGAGTTGGTTGTAAATTTTTTATTTGTTTTATATAAGAGTATCTCGATCTTATGACTCAAGTACCTTTCAACAACTTTTTTTTCTAGCTTTATTTTTCAATATTAAGTTACTTTAGGAATTGTGTTTTGTAATTTCTTTTATTTTTTTTTGAATGATTAAATTGAAAAAAAATTAACAAAAATGATGAAATTAAAAAAAAATCAACAAAAAAATAACTCAAGTCAACATTTCAAACTCGCAACTTGAGTCATGAGACTAAGATAACCTAATAGAAAGTAAATTATAAAGTCTAATTTTCAATCAATCCAATGTTGAAATAAATTGAAAAAAAGAAGATCCAATTAAAAAATGACATAAAAACCAACTCGAGTCAACTCAGGTTAACCAACCAAACTCGTAACCTGAGTCATGAGATGGAAATAACTTTATAAAAAATAAACTGAAACAAATCATGGAGCCTAATTCCCAATCAACTCGATGTTGAATGATAAACTCGAAAAAAAAGAATAATAAGGAAAAGGAAAAAATCGAGTCAACTCATTAAACCCTGTGATCCAGATCATGAGATTGAGATAATCTCGTAAAAAATAAATTAAAAAAAAATTATGAAATACAATCTTTAATAAATCCGATGTTAAATGATGCAATTAAAATTAGAAAAAAATAAAAATATTATTCTAATGAACTAGATAATTGGCTTGTACTACGCTGCAAGTCAAATTAATTTTTGTTTTATGTAAAAAATTGTCTTGGCATTGCTAATGCCTTTACTAATAGGGGAAAAAAATGTAGAAATTGATTTGATGTGACTCGGTCTTTCTGGTGGGTCTAAAGACAATCTGAATAACTGATAAAAATATAGTTTGACTAAAAAAATTTTAATATGAGATTTTTTTTAATAAACATTAAGACAACAACTTATTTAATTGATTAGGGTCAACTTAGGTTAACCTGTCAATTCACATATCAAGTTATTAGATCACGACAACCTTATAAAAAACAAATAAAAAAGAATTACAAAACTCAATTCTCAATAAACCTAATGTTGAAAGATGAAACTTAAAAAAAAATCAACTAAAAAAACCAAAAGAAATGACCTGAATCATCTTGTGTAAACCTGTGATCTGGATCATAAGACTAAGACAACCCAATAAAAAGCAAATCGCAACAAATTATAAAGCCTAATACTCAATCAACTCGATGTTAAAAGATAAAATTAAAAAAAAATCAGTTAGAAAAAGAACACAAAAAAATAACTCGAGTCAACAAAGATCAACCCGCTTAAAGGATGAAATTAAAAAAAAAATTAATTAAAAAATGAAGAAAAAAACTCGAGTCAATCTATTAAACCTGCAATTTGGATCATGAGTCTGAGATAATTTTATAAAATGTAAATTAATAAAAATTATGTAACATAATTGTTAATAAATTTAATATTAAAGAAAAAATTAAAATTGAAAAAATAATATAAATTAAGAAAAAAAAACCAAAAGAAATTAAAAAATATTATTTAAGTTAACGGTATTATGTGAAGAGAGTTACAGGAAAACATGTTTATTTATCTTTGTTAATGGTATTTTGTGAGGAGGAGTATAATAATTGTTTTTTAATGTTAATATTGAGTTGTTGTTTCCATCTGAGTGGTTTTCCTTGGTAATTTTTAAAGATAGCAGTAAAACAGAGCTCAGTGGCAAGAATCAAGGGATTAATAAACCCATCATCATCACAGGTCACAATGGATTGAGGCCAAACAAAACGTTTCCATCCAAGATAACATCCTTGCAAGGCAGCGGTTCCTTTGCTTGTCAAATAGAGAGTGAACCCGCAATGACTTCTACCTTCACTGACCTCTCTCTTCTCCGGCCAACAATACCCTCTCTCATTCCCTCCTCTTTCTCAAAATTCACCACTCACAGACCCTTAAAACTCCGTTGCTCCCTAACCGAAGATTCAACTACATTTATTCCCTTCAAGCTCAACGGCGAAGCCCAATCCAGCGCCGGACATTCTGCCACAGCGGATTGTGTCATTGTTGGAGGCGGAATTAGTGGGCTCTGTATCGCACAAGCTCTTGCAACCAAACACTGGGATGTTGCTCCCAATGTGATTGTCACGGAAGCCAGAGATCGCGTTGGTGGCAACATCACCACCCTTGAAAGAGATGGTTATCTCTGGGAAGAGGGCCCCAACAGTTTCCAGCCTTCCGATCCTATGCTCACCATGGTGGTACGTTCTTCAATTAACCTTAGTTTTTATTTTATTTTAATCCAGTTGCAGATGATATCTTTCTATAATTTAATGTTTTCAAGAGTTCATTTATTAGTGTTTTGGTTGAATTTGTGAGCAGGTGGATAGTGGATTGAGGGAGGATTTGGTACTAGGGGATCCAAATGCGCCGCGTTTTGTATTGTGGGATGGGAAATTAAGACCAGTACCAGGCAAGCCGACTGACTTGCCGTTTTTTGATTTGATGAGTATTGGTGGCAAACTCAGAGCTGGCTTTGGTGCTCTTGGACTTCGGCCCCCGCCACCAGTTTGTTCTCTTTTTAATTTTAAATAATTGCTATAATATGCACTTGATAAGAATATCAAACGCTAGTGCTATGTTGCATACTTATGTTTTCTTGTCAATGAATCTTCTCGTAATTTTAGACTTTGACAAAGGTGACAGGGACACGAGGAATCAGTTGAAGAGTTTGTGCGGCGTAACCTTGGCGATGAGGTTTTCGAGCGATTGATAGAGCCTTTTTGTTCAGGTGATAATTCGCAGCTTATGTTGTTAACCAATTTGTTATAGCTTCTACTGTAGTGAGCATTACTGTCCTTTATAACAATACCATGCTCAAACCGGGCACTTTGCTTCAATGTATAATGTAGTTGACGTTAAACATATGCAGCATTTTGTATGCCTGTTATTACTAAGTTTTGCAATAGTTTTTTCTTCTATTTTGTTGTCATCATGTATTTCTTGTATCTGTTTACTTCTATCTCAAATGACAATGAAAAATGACACTCTAAAATTTTGTCTAATTGGCTAAACTCGATTTTGTAAAATCTCTGATGGCTGTGTCTTTATTCTTAATAGGCCATGTAAGACAATCTATTTGTTCGTTCTCATAAATATTGCGTGAAATACTATGGGGTCATCCATCTAACACCAATGAATATACGTGTTGGTAACCTCCAGCCAGTAGTTTGCCACATAATAGATGAACTGGATCCATTATGCTCTGACTTCCTCTAATCTTCATTTTTGCAAAGATCATCTATGCTACATTTTGTTTATATTAGATGGAGAGTGGTTTCTAGGTTTACCTAAAACTTTTGCAGTACACAGGTGTTTATGCGGGTGATCCTTCCAAACTAAGCATGAAAGCGGCATTTGGAAAAGTTTGGAACCTGGAGCGAACTGGCGGTAGTATCTTTGGTGGGACTTTCAAAACAATCCAGGAGAGAAGTAAAAACCCCAAGCCACCTCGAGACCCGTAATAATATATACTTGGACTGAAGCATTATTTTATTATCTTGTATTTCTTAGTTTATCCTCGGTTTCTTAAACTCTTAGTAACTTTGCAGGCGTCTTCCAACGCCAAAGGGCCAAACTGTTGGATCTTTTAGAAAAGGACTTGCTATGTTACCTGATGCAATAGCAACAAGGTGCACCCCACTACTAAATCCTTTTTCTGAAAAGCAGATGCGTGTTTGAATGATGCTTATGGTTCTTCACAATGACCAAAGTTCCTTCACCATTATTTGATTCACTTGATGCCCTTGTGTTATTGTTTGGAAGTGTTTTTCTTTTTCCTTCTTTCATTTATTTATTTTGCTTTTTGAAGATTTTCAGGTCCAAACTAGCTGTGTGTTGATTTTGGCAGGTTGGGTAGCAATGTAAAATTATCTTGGAAGCTTTCAAGCATCATTAAATTAGAGAATGGAGGGTATAGTTTGACATATGAAACACCAGAAGGATTAGTTTCTCTACTGAGCAAAAGCGTGGTCTTCACTGTTCCATCCCACATTGCAAGCACTCTACTGCATCCCCTTTCTGTATGTTACATTCTTAAAGACTTAAAACCTATTTCAAATTGGTCCCTTTTACTGCTTTTTATTACTGATTTTTCACAAGTGGATTGTGGCCAAGCTCATTTCTTGTTTTTAGTGTTTGATTCCATTTACCTCTTGTAATTAGTGAAAGTTGCAACCACTTCTTGAAGCGAACAAACTAACTGGGTTGGATTATACAGATTGCTAAGCTCGTTTTAATCTGTATTGAACATGGGTTGCATCATCAATGAATCTGACTTTCTTTAAAACACGTGTTCTAAAATTATTAATAGATGCTAATGACCTGTTATGCTCTTGCGACAATGTTATTCCTAGTATGGGTTTCTACTAGCATATCTCCCCGCAAGATTCATTTTTGGAATTTTGAATCATCTTATTTCAGCCCAAATGTTTTGTATTGTTGTAAAGTAGCATATAATCTGCTCTATGATGCCTAATTCAAATCTGAGTATATTTCTTAGTAATTTCTAGAAAACAGTCTTGGCGGTACCTAACCAAAATCTCAATGAAAAGGCGCACCAAAATAATTGTTGTCTAGTTGGTTTTTTTACTTACTAATGAGTAATGAGGCTTTATTTGCTGTTACTTTATATTTTTGTTTGAAGTAGAAATTTCCAAAATACTTGGTTAATCTTTTCCATATGCACTCTTGTTTACAGCCTACAGCTGCAGATGCACTATCAAAATTATATTACCCACCAGTTGCGGCAGTGTCCATTTCATACCCAAAAGAAGCAATTAGACCAGAACGCTTAATAGATGGTGAACTCAAGGGGTTTGGTCAGCTGCATCCACGAAGCCAAGGGGTGGAAACCTTAGGTAAATATGTTTTAGTGTGAATCAACTCATTTGCCATTGCTGTATCTCGATCTTAAGCTTTGTCTTGCTCCTGGAGTTCAGCATCCAAATTTGAAAATAAGAACAAAATACTCCACAGTTTTACCAAAAAGTCAATGTTTTTTTTTTGTGGGTTCTGCAGGAACCATATATAGCTCATCTCTTTTTCCTAATCGAGCACCTGCTGGAAGGAATTTGCTCTTGAACTACATTGGAGGAGCTACTAACCCTGGAATTGTGTCTAAGGTAAGAAAGTTGAAAAAACGTTAGATTTCTGTCGTCAATGATCCGCGACACAAATCTAAGGGCAATAATGGTGGTGGGGTTGGTGATAAATTATTCGTATGCCTACAGAAGTTTTAGCTTGTTTTTCCATAAGAATGTTTAGTTGGCTCCTGATAGATGCCTGCTGCAATGCTGAATTCCCATGTCCATTTGTCGGTTTCATTTTTTTAACAAAAGAAAATGTGTTCAAATAAAGTAGGTCAGAGCTCATGTTCACAGGATGGAGGATGAGCCTTCCTCCCAAGCAGGAAATAAAAGGAAAAGGACAAAAAATGAGACGTTGAAACAGGAGGGCTCTCCAATTTTTATTTTATTATTTTTTTTATCAGAAAGAGAGGTCCCAACAAATCCCTGGAAGTTGAACGCCACATAAATGCTTGTAGAACATTTCTATCCCATAACAGATGATTAGAGAGGATTGACTTTCAAATTTTTTGGAATTCCTGGGTTCCACAAGCACCAATGGTTGAGAAACCTGTGCCATACCATAATAGCTTGCAATCCATTTCTTCCTCGGAACCAACCTATTGGCCAATGGGGTGTTAAACACCTCATCCAACTTTCTCAGATGGGTTTCAATTTCAACGAAGCAACTTCAGTGTGAATTTTGTATCTGGTTCCCCTGTTTAATTGTGGTTGTCATATGTGCTGTCATGCTTTGACTTGTGTAAAGGTTTTTCTTTGCCTATACTAGTTGATACATGTTTTATGTGTAAGCCAATTATATATTAATGAGGTGCTGCATAATGTCTATTTTTTCCCTCTTTTTTTTTTGACAGAGTGACAGATAACCACTTCCTCTCTGGTTAATTTTCTTATCATCACTTTATTTTTCTTTGCAGACAGAGAGCGAACTTGTAGAAGCAGTTGATCGTGATTTGAGAAAGATTCTCATAAATCCTAATGCGACAGATCCACTTGTATTAGGGGTGAGAGTGTGGCCACAAGCAATCCCCCAGTTCTTGATTGGTCATTTTGATATCCTAGATGCTGCAAGAGATGCTCTCAAGGAAAAAGGGTTGCAGGGGCTGTTTCTTGGGGGAAACTATGTATCTGGTGTCGCATTGGGCCGATGTGTAGAAGGGGCTTATGAGGTTGCTTATGAGGTAACTGATTTCCTCTCCCAGTACGCCTACAAATAGTGCTAGATGCGGGATGATCATTGAGGATTTTAGTCAAGTGTTCAAGTATCCTGTAGGTATGAGCAGATGAGTGATTTCTCTGCGGCTGTTGAATGAGGTTGAGTGGCTGGAGAGTTATTCTTTGTTTTAGGCCTTCTGTATGACTTTGTAGTTACTCAATCGATATTAGGTTTATCATTAGTAACAGTAGCAATGAAATGTATTTTTTGTTACGCAATGATCAGAAGTGGAGTTAGCACAAATGATAAGGATTTGGGAACCGAACTTTTTGTAGCATCAGCTCAAACGGATAACGACAGCAGTCATGCGGAGTTAAACTTTAAACAGGCATATCAGCATGGAGGACCGGAAATTGTTAGCTTCTGACCCCGATTGATGTGGTTTCACTCGGACCTAAGTCAATCGTTGGCGAAGCCCAAGAGATTTTAAACTCCGATGAGTTAAATAAAAGAACTCTTATTAATACCTTAAATTATTTTAGTATTAATTAAATAAAACTTCGGGGCTTAAAAACTCTCTTTTGCTAGAAGATGAAGGGTAGGGCCGTGAGGGATGAAAGGTTGGTTTTTTTTGTTTTTTGAGCGGGAGAGGTGGCGGCGGCTAAAGCTTTGGTATTTTAGAAAAATTTTAAAAAATATATAATTAATTAAGAAAAATATTTATTTAAAAAAAAAAACAAAAAAGTGCTAGTCTTTTGGAAAGAAGAATTTAAAAAATATAACTAAATGAATTCTCACCAAAAGCAGCGATTACCCATAAAGACCAAGGTAGTAAGCAAACCTATTATCAGGCATCTTTATCAACTAAAGCAACAGGTATAGGAACTTGAACACAGTCTGATTATTGATTCTACGAGTGTCACGTGCAGTGAAAAAACAATCGCTGCGTATTGGTTTTGGAATTGTCGAGCGCATACATTCGAGTTTTTTTTTTTTAAAGAGAAGGTAAGGCACTCGACGTTGATGAAGAGGGAACTTGGGCATGTGCCTGGAACACTATAGGAGCACAATGTCCATCCTAAAATGGTGTAGGGTGCCGAGTGTCTAGCCTTGGTAAACTACCCGGCGGCTATGTTTCTCCAAATGTATCGTATTTCAAAACAAATCTAGTGAAAAAGTCATGCTATTTAATTTGATTGGAGAAAAAGATGTGTAAAGCAGAGCTTAAAGAGGGGATCCTGCCCCACTTAGGGCCTCTTCCTGGAGACATGCCTAAATGGAGAATTAAAGGCAATCCTAAGTTTGACTGAACAAATCAACATTCCAAAGGCGAAGACATCATGATGGGAATGCCTTGAAGCACACAGCTAGGAGGGGAGGGGAGGGGAGGGGAGGATGATGATAGGGTTTGATGTACGACACTCCTCAGACACTGAGTCTTCTGGAAAGGTTCGTAGGTAAGGCCTTTGAGTTCAAACACTAACAGTAGTGTGTTAGAGACCAGAAAGTCGTTGGAGCAAGGGAAAGGTCTTATTGGGTCCAATCGAAGCAACATTGTGGTAGGGGTGGTGGGGGACATTTGCTTTTTCTTTTTCTCCCCGTTTGTTTTTGTTTTAAATCCTAAGTTTGTTCTTTCTGGCATTTGTCGTTTCTTTAGGTCCAAGCGAAGATTTCTTGTTCCCCTCCATGTTAAAGAAGATGATGGAGTGTGATTTTGAATTAGAAATGAGCATTTGACACTTGGAATTACACGTGAGGCAGAGAATTAGAGGGGAGATGAAGAATTTAATCACTGCTTTGTGTCTTTTCCACCCTTTCCCTGTGTTCCCAAATGGAGTTGATTTCATGTCTCCGGTTTAGGATGGCTGGATTTCCTGTTCTTGTTTTATTAATCAGCATGGAATCCGTGATAATTAATTAGGTGCCAACTCTCGTCTGCCTTCTCGCCATTGAGAATTTCAGGGGCCACGACTGTAAGATAATTGGTGATTGGAAATACAACTCTGCTTATGAATTATGATTCACATATCTGTTTATTCATTGGATGCATCTCATCTCTCCATGCATCACAATTTTAATTCCTTGAAAACGTGCCACGGGAGATTAAAAAAAAACACTATGAAAGAATGCCAGGCCCAGGTAATTAATTAGTCGTGGGATGAAAATCTTGATAAATTCTTTGATTTGATTGGTTGGGAATTAATATATGTGATTTGTTTTGGTTTGGATATTTAATTTTATGTTTTGTTTTGATTTTTTTTATAGGGTTATTTCAGTCTAATGATCAAATTTGCAGATTTAAATGGTTAAATCATGTCATTTTTTTTTATTTTCTTCATATGAGGTTATCTCGATCTAATAACTATGGTCATGAGTTTGACGAATTGACTCGGGTGTTTTTTATTTTTTTTTATTGATTTCTTTTTTTAATCACATCCTTTAATATTGGGTTGTTTGAGGATTGTAATTCATAATTTGTTTCTATTTGCTTTTCACGAGGTTATCTCGGTCTTATAACTCAAATCGCCTTTTTTAATTGATTTTTTTTTCAATTTTATCGTTCAATGTTAGGTCAATTGTGTATTACGTTTCATAATTTATTTTAATTTGTTTTTTATAGGGTTATCATAATATCATAAACAAGGTCGTAAAATTAACATGTTAACTCGGGTTGATCCAAATCAATTCAATATATTTTTATTTTAATATTAAAAAAAGATGTCATCTTGATTTGTTTTAAGTTAAATTATGTTTTAAAAGTCAATCTGATCACATATGATCAACTCTCAACCGATTTAATTTTTTTCAACTAAAAAAAGTAATATCTAAATAATTTTTTTACATTAATAAAAAATTTAACTCGATCATCCATAAATATTACGTAAACAAAGAATAAAGAATGAAACTATCTCGTTGAAGTGTAGTTTCTTGTCATTGTATAGAACAACATTTAGTCTTACCACGACCAAAACCCTTAATTATGTAACTGTACCCAAGACCTTCATGCGCAGCTCGATAATCTAATCCATTGAACATTGGTACGAGATCGTGTGTTAACTTCAATGTGTTTTTTTTTTTTTTTTTTGTTGCGGAGAAGGGCCTCGAATTCCAATGCCTTTGTATCCTCTCCACCTGAATATCTCCAACTTGTCTACATTCACCTCTTCGACTATCCACGAGAGTCAGTCGTCATCGACGACGCATGATCATCTTTCCATTGTCCAATATATTTTAACCTAGTCATCAAGAAGCACTGCGACACAAATTGATTTCAATTGTCTCGAGCCTCGGACATGATCATTTTCATGACTTCTGCTTGTTTAGTGTACATTTAATTCACGCACTTGTACTATTTACATTTTCTCAAAAATAGAGATTGCAAGACTCTTCCCTCCGGCCTCTCTCGTGCCTACGCAATTGGCTATTCTAGATCTAGACAGGCATGACCTTGTGTGTTTTTTTTATTAAATTTTTTTATTTTATATTAAATCAAATAAAAATTAATTTTCATACTTCTTTTCTTATCCTATAATATAATAAAATAAAATTAGTTTGATTTAGATAAGTCGATAACCTGGATTGCGAATTTTAGAGAGCCGAATCAGAATTTTTTTGCTCTTTCTTAATTTTTTTCAATTACATCTGGATTTTTTTATTGAATTTTTTATTTTTTTATCATATAATAAAATAAAATAAATAATTCAAACTAATAAAGTCTATAACTTGAATTACAAGTTAGGTGGGTTGATTAAATATTAATCAAAGAGTTAAGTCGGGATATTATAATAAAATAAAAAATTTAATAGAGTTCATAATTCGAGTCATGAGTTTGGTGAGCTATATAAATATTAATTAAATAGTCAATTTGAGAATTTTTGGCCATTTTCTTATATTTTTTATTGAATTTTATTTATCAATATTGACTTGATAGTAATTAATTTTTATTTTTTTTGTTGTTTAATAAAATAAAAAACATAATTCAACCTACTAAAGTTTATAACCCGGATAAGTTTAATGTATTAACTAAATATTAATTAAAAAGTGTAGCTATGATCTTTGAAGTTTGAATAAATGCCAAATATTTTTAATAATCCAGATATAATTTTTTTATTTAAAAAATTAAATCCAACCACCAACGAAATTGTGGGCAATAAACTAAACGCCGTATTAATGAGTTGTCTGACAATGTGAGCAAAGAGAGTACCACCGTAGGTGTAAAGAAAATAAAATAATGTGTGAATACACTACACGACCTATATATTTTGATTTTTTGCTCGCACATGAACCACATTGAATTTAATCTGAAGAAAAAATCATGACTCCTTATGAGCAGGCTAGGGCTCGACACGTGTAGATGTCGGTTAACTTGACAACTTATCAAGGCCGTGAGTTGCATGAGAAAATGCCTTTCCCCATTTAATTAATTAATATTCATAAATATTTAATGCTCTCAATACTATATATTAGAACCTAAGGTGGCGGCTTCTTTGGCTTCACACCTCCAAAATGGGCAGAGGAGCTACCTCTAGTTCTTCATCTTCTTTTGAAAGCAGCAACTACCCATCTGTATCAAGCAAGTCTTCTCTCTCTCAGCTAAAGAAAGACCTAAGCACAGATCTCAGGCTCGGACTTAGCATCTCAACCTCTCAACAGGAGAACCCTTCTACACCAAGGTACATCCGCGTCTAATTAGTAATTCAATAAACCAATACCTCCCATTTGAAGAAATTTGTTGGCAGCTCAATTAAAGTATTGTTTTTTCGTGATCTGATATGAATCAATTCAGTGATCAGCAACTTTCGGACTGGCCACCAATCAAGCCATTTCTAAGGAAGGCATTAGCGTCAGAAGAAAATGAGTGCAGTAGTGCCACCTTCTTCGTCAAGGTTTACATGGAAGGCATTCCGATTGGAAGGAAGCTCAACCTCTTAGCCCATGATGGTTACCATGACTTAATACAGACTCTTGACCAAATGTTCAACACTAGCATTCTCTGTTAAGTATCTTCTTAATTTTTTGTTTTTGTTCCATTTTCATTAGCAGCTGCAGTTTCAACTTCTTCTTCTTCTTTTTTTTTTTTTTTATAACTAAAGTATGTAAAAATAATGAAGTTGAAAATGATTAAGCAGGGCCTGAAATGGATATTGAACATTCTGGGCAATGTCATGTGTTGACATATGAAGACAAAGAGGGGGATTGGTTGATTGTTGGGGATGTTCCCTGGGAGTAAGTTCCATCTTCCTTCTTTTTATCATACATTTATCATTCTCGATCTGTTAACATCAAGTAGCAACAAAACTAAACATGTTTAAGCATATCTATATGTATTGATTTGTTTTCTTTAATCTGTAGGATGTTCTTACCTTCTGTGCGGAGATTGAAGATCACTAGGGCAGACAGCCTATGATTTTGGTTCATGATGCTGATCACTAGGGCAGACAGCCTATATGATTTTGGTTCATGATGCTTATGCGGTCTCCTTTTCTCCTTGACACATATATAATATGGCGAGTCGAAAATAAATAGGAAGTGGATAGCTAGGTAACTCTATATGAAGTGTTGAGAATCACGTATGCACTTGTACATCATCCTTGGGATAAATGATAGAACAAAAGTTGTCTTTTGATTGTAAATTAACGATTTTCTCAGATTCATTGTTTTTTTCTTTCGGTCAAATCTATTCCAAATTTCCAACACCAGCAAGCTGTCAAGGCCCTAACTAGCACCGGGAATAATTTTATGATAACTATGGTCTTGGCAGCTGATATGGCAAATTACTACTACTAAATTTTTACTTTATTTTCTGACAATGAATTACTATTTTTTTTTTATCGCCCATCATCAATTGTTACCTCAATGAGTTAAAGGGCGAGTAAATAATTGAATCTTACTACTGGCAATATTGTTCAATACTAAGAAATCTCTGGGGAAACTGGGAAATTTCACACCAAACTAGGCGCACTCAACTGAACTAAATTTATTTTGGTAAAGTGGATTTTTGGTTAACCCGATCAATTCCCATCCATTCCTTCTGGGTCCATTGACGCATGATTGTTTTTTCTTGGCCCTTTTGAGTCCACTAACCACTCATGCCATTAGTGCTAGCGGCCAGGCTATTCGTTCGATCTAAGTGTCCCTTTTAGTGCATAAACCATTTAGCCCAAGAAGATAAAATAGAATACATAAATTGGTTAATTTGGGTAACTAAATCTAAGATCTACCAAAGGGAGTTGAAAAAACAATTTAGATAGTTTTTCAAAAAGTCTATGAGCGTGAGCCTGCTTGTTTTATTTTTTTCTTGGCTTTAATTTTTTTTTTGGATATACTGATATAAAAAATTAAATTTTAAAAAATAAAAAATTATAAATTAAATACATTTTCAAATAAAAAACACCTTTACAACAATGAAATAAATAGAACTACATTAACCTTCTGCTTATCTTATGCTCTAGGGATTTTAAAACCATCCATGTTTATCCACTTGGGCTCAAAGCCCAACCTTTCATTTAAAGCAGAATTCTACTACGGAAGCCAGGTCCAGGAAGAAAGTAGGCTTAGCCCATATTTTATTAGTACAACTACACTCGAGTTGAGGGAAGCCGGGGGTTCATGATACTAATTTCCTCCTGGTCCGGTATGATGCCAGGCCATCGTTTATTGGCAGCATTCACTGTAATTTTTTTCTTTTCTTTTCTTTTGTACTGTATTTCTTCTTTAATAGATTATAGATAACTTCTGATAGAGGCTGGCTATGATTATTTTAAAGTATTATAATTATCGTGTTGTCAGTGCATGTAAATACTTAGTAGTTCATAGTTAATTAATAAATATTTATTTATCACTTAAATAATATTCTCTCTCTTCTCTAAAGTAACAAATACTCTCTTTTTTTTATTGAGATTATACTTAATTGATCGCAACTGTCATAATTAAAGAGCAATTGGC
Source organism: Populus simonii (assembly GCA_007827005.2). Lineage (NCBI taxonomy): Eukaryota > Viridiplantae > Streptophyta > Magnoliopsida > Malpighiales > Salicaceae > Populus > Populus simonii. Next base: position 8,066,268 of record CM017477.2, read on the forward strand.
TAAATTATGATAAAAAGATAATCTTTTATGGTCTATTAGGTGGATTTATTTAATAAATTAATAACCGTTTATTTATTATATAAAATAAATAATATTTTTTCTTCTTTCAAAGATAATGACATACCTTTTGAATAATTATTAACTAATAAGATTCAGATACAATTAATAAAAATATTCAATAATTTATAACAGTTATAAAAACTTGAAATAACTCATAACTCAACCTAAATCATGAGATGAGTAAGTCAACCTTAATTGATCCAAATTAATTTAAAATGATATTGTTTTATATTTTTTTTTAAAAATAAAAATGATATAATTTTAAGATTTTCTTTAAAAATAAAATTGTATCCCATTGAGTTTTGATGGGATTAATTTATTAGGTTAACTAGGTCAACTCTTAAACCAGCTTAACAAAAAACTCAACCCAAATTAAATTTTAGATTAATATGAGTTATTGAATTGATCCATCTCATCTCATCGCAGTTTAATAACATTGGTCTGCAACTTGATTATAATTATAATGTTTTGAAGTAATTATAAAAAATGATTGAAAATCAAACATCGTGCATGACAAAACCTTCTCCTGACCAGCCGGACATGTCGAAAATTCAATATCAGCACATTCTGCATCATATAAAAGATAATGGGAGCGGATGAAACGTTCTTTGTCGCTTCCTTTTAGCCACTCCTTCTTGATCATTTTTTAATGTACGCTCAAAGCAGCTCAGTAAATTAACGATATTATTCATAGAGTCTTCAGAAGTAAAATGGATCTCTTAACAAGTATCATTTGCATAATCACTCATTACAAAAACTAACCACAACAGCATTCCACAACCCCAAATGAAAGTAGAACAGGACACAGAACTAAATATTTAGTTAAAAGGATTTCTGATCTTCACAATCTAAGTTAGACCCGGTGCTAACATTGAATAATGTAGCATATCTCTGAAAATATCCTATCCGATCATTGACTCGTCCATCATTAGGTATTCCACATTCAAGACCACCATTGATAATGTTAGTCACCAACCCGTAGCCGGCCGTCCGATTAGCTATTACATCAGCCGCTGTTGGCTTATATTTCCCGATCATGACGTTGTGGCAAGATGGTTTTGGGTTCTGCTCAGTCATCCAAAACCAAAGAGCTGTCTTGAAGGCAATTAAGGAATTGTTGGACACTATGTCTGGGTTGTTAAGCCCATCAAATCCCAGGGCCTCTCCTGCTGGTCCATAATTGTAATTCCTGCCACAATATTATAAGTTTAATTAAATATTGAAATCAGCATGAATTCTGAATGCAATGCTTGTGCTAAATGAGTAAATAAATATTACCATGATAGTTGAATAGGTCCTCTTCCTTTGTAGGATTTGCCCGGAGAGCATGGCCATTGAGTGTTGCTTGAGTCACAGTAATTACTCTGTGGACTCACTTCTTCCTTGAAGCATAACCCCCATGCAAATGGTCCATCGGGTGCGGTAGCCCACCCACCTGTGGTCTCATGGGATATTTGAGCAAGAAAAGCTGCAACTTCTCGCTTCCTCGTAATGGAACTACCTGTCCTGCCAAATTGAGGAAAACATCTAGATGCTTGAATGAAGGAGTTGTACGTGTAAAAACCTTTAGCAGGGCATGCGTTGTTGTCCTTGTGTAGGAATATGGAATCAAAGAGGCCTTTACTAACAAGAGAAGAGATGTCATTGAATCTCCTAGCTTCAGCTTTATATGATCCAAACGAGAGGAAGATGGTGTAAAAAACGAATGACAAGAAAGTATGAGCAGAAGATGCCATTTTGTCTTTGCTAAAATGGGTTGTATTTGATGCTTAAAGAGGCGAACGTGACCTTATATATATAGGTCTTAAGCATGGTTGTGTTTAGGTATTTTACTCGTTAAAATCTGATCAAGTCAGAGATGGAGATTTTGACTTGCTATGCATGTATTATTTATAAATGTCAAGAACTCATCAATAGGTCCCTTTATTGACTGGTTCAAATGGTATTCACAGTTGACTAGGTAGACGTCCCATTATTTTCAGCCATTAACGATCTCTACTTCATAGTCTATAGCCTTTATACTAAGGTGGAAGATGTCGACACCAAGCACAATAGGCTATGGAGTTTTTGCTGAATATACTCTCTCTATTTTTATTGGCCATCGAAACCCTTAGTCGTTAATTTCAATATGGCATCCAATTACACACGTTGAATTCTGACCAAGCAATTTCTTCCCACGTACAGGCCACAGCCTACACAGCCTACAACTCTTCAGAGGTCAAACAAAGAACATGTGAGATATTGCAAATGACTTAAAGAAAATCTCCAATTCAAGATGCGCTATTTTAAAGTGTAAAAATGTTAATATAGTATTGGAGAGGGAGAAGGAAATGCTTAACTTTTTTTCCCAAGAAGTTTAAATTCATTTTCTTTCCGTGTAGCTTTTTTTATTAGCTCCACTTTATCGGTTTCGGCCATTTCTTTTAAGATATGTAAGAATAATTTTTATAGGAGAGAAGAGTCATTTTGGCTATCCCTTTCACCATTCCTGCTGGAGCTACTAATTGAGGAGCTAAAAAAGCTGCTTAAAGGATAGTTTTTTTTGGCTTTGGCTTCTATTTTACCACCTGCGTTGGAGATGCCCTAATGAACCTTATTGGGGGCATTAGCAACAAGCTCTCTGGGTACAACGTCATATGGGCGGCAGAGTCAACACTTATCTGACCCGCAGCGGAGCAAGACCCAGTAAAGTAGTCCTGCACTAAACAAAGACAACGAATTTCTTAGAGCTTGGAGATTTTAGCAAATCAAATTGATATTAATCATGAACGCATGCACATCTAAAGCATGGAAAATACAATTGGAACTTATTTGCCGAGCTAAAATCATTTTAATTGGAAACGTTCCAGATTGAATAATGATCTCTTCTATAAAATAGAAAAAAAAAACAAATAAATGAATTATAAAATAATGATCATGCTGGTAGAGAAAATGACATTGTTAGGGAAAGCTAGTGACATACTTAGGATTTCGTAGATGGGGACGCCAAGAAAAATAACTATTGGATAAAATTCAGAATAAGTTAAATTAGAAAAACCGAGGTTTAAAAAACGACATCTACGGTGCCGAACACTTGACTACTAGGCTCGTAGCCCATGCTTTGCTATGTACTATATCAAAGCTAATTATTGCATAGGAAATATAAGCGATGTTATTTTTTTCAGCATACAAGGAAATATTTAAAATGAAGATTAAAAACTTATTAAAAATATGAAATCAAATTAATTGACCACTATATACATTAATAAATAAAAAATAAATTGGCATGTTTTATTCGACTTAGCAGACCAACAACAAACCAGTCAACCTCGTTCAAATTGTGATCTAGTTAAAAAAAAATTAAAATTCATGTCGTTGTCATTTAAATATCTGTTTATCCCTATATTAAATGCAAAACAACAAAATGCTAAAGGATTAAAGCGAAAAAAAATTAAAGAGTAAAATGAAAAGATAACAATATATTGTATTGACTCAGGTTAATACGTGGAATTTATGTTCCAAGTAATGGACACGACCATAATAAGTTAACTCTATTGGAGAATCTGTTGTTTTTTTTCCCCTTCCTTTACTCTTTTCCCGGTTGGGCATCGACCGAGTCTTAATTGACCTTGGGTTAGATTGAATTTGAAACAAAATTCAAGAGTTATATAATAAATAGAGATAAAATTTAAAAAATATGTTATATTGTATTAACTTCGGTTAATTTGAGTTAACCCATGAAATTCTTAACCCGAGTCATGAATATAATGCCAATTAGGTAAGTTGTTTGGGCAACATATCTCTTTCTTTTCTCAGCCTTTACTCTATTCTTAGTTAGGCCTTAATCAGGTCTTAATTAGCTACATGTTGGATGAAACTTGGGATTAAATTGAAGAATTATAAAACAATTGGGGACCAAATAAAAAAAGCTTAAATTTATGACTAAATTGAATTGGCATAAGAAAATTTGAGAGAAAAAAAAGAAGAAAAAATATTGCATGGCGCGTACGTTACACGCGCCAACATGTGAGGAGGTCGCCGAGGTTGAGGCAACACATGCAGCCTCCTTTATGACTTCATGGCGGTCTTTTTTGGCACCATCACAATTGTCTTATCGAGATTTTCTTCTTTAGACAGCGTATGTCGGCATCAGACTCTCAATATGGTTCCAACGACCTTTTCTTTCCTCCCCCTTGTCCTAGATTCATGCAGCAACATAAAAATTATTATTGTCCACGATTTTTTTTTTATGTGTGTGTATAGTGCTTTCAACTATAAAGAAGCCCTTTCAGTTTTAGTCTTTAATAGGACGTACACATGAGACTAAGATAACAAAAAGTAGCATACTGGTTTAAGCTAAATGATATCAAAGGGTGAAATTATATTTTTTTTTATATTAAGTTAAATAAAAATATATATCATTGATGATAAAAGGGTTAGATTGAAGGGAAATGCATTTAAAAAAAAATAGCCCAGGCATTGTGGCTAAACCTATTAAACCCGTGATTCAGATTATGAACTTTATCGGTATAATAATTTTTTTTGTTAAATTTGTTTTGTACCTTAATATAGAATAACAAAATTGTTAAAAAAAAGCCTAAAAAAGAGCTTAGTGGCGCAGGCTTGTGGCCCAACATGTCCGGGTCTCTAAAAAAAAGCCAACTCAAGTGGGGCTTCAAGCTCAGGCCCGCGCGCCTGGCCCTAACATATATATATTTTTTTAAAAAATCTTTTTACGGGACGGATAATTTATCATTTGCTCTTTTTAAAAAAAATCATAAATAGATATTATGTTACCTGTTGAGGCAAATGATATGTTATTTAACTACTTAGATTTTGGATATTACTGTGGTGGCCGAAAAATCAGGAAAAATAATTTTTTGCCTTGAAAATCCATTTTTTTAACTCATTTTAACTAAAAAACACCTTATAAACATCATTTGAACATTTAAAACCCAATTTATCTTACCTAAGAAACTAAAATAAAGATTAAAAAACTCGAAATCAAACTAGATTAGATTTTTCTTCCTCGACTTAGATATATAATCATTATTGAGATTTTAAATGACTACAATCAAATTTGTTTTATCAAATGGAACCCATGAACACAGGATCAACTAATATGATGGTTAGAATTGACAAAACGATGACTTTCTCTTTATATATTAGAATTGACGATACTCACTCTCGCTCTCTCTCCTCTCACAAACCAAGAAGTGAAAAATGGATTTTTATACTAAAATTAAAAGTGAAAAAAATAAAGGGATGGAAAAGGTATAATTTTGGGAATTAGAGGACCAAATTAAACTTTTCACACCTCCTTTGAACAAGCTATCTAATTTTGACACCTTTTCTATCTTTCTCCTTCTTCTTTGAATTTTTTTCCTGGTCAACAAATATAAAGCAATTGGTTATTCTTTTTATAATTGAAGGACTCAATCAATGAAAAAAGTTCGGAGACCAAAACCAAATAAAAAGCTTTGTTCGAGTTCGCAATACATTGTGAGTTTGTGAGTGTGTACACAATATTTTACAGTCCCCCCTTTCGTTTTAGTATTTTTAATGTATGAAATTGGAAACTTTTAGAACTTCAAAAGTGCTATAACTCTTGAAAGCAATACCCAATTCCGCCTATGAAAAGACGATAATAATAAATAAAGTAAAAAAGAACCACTGGTCGCATATCTAAGCAACCAGCGGCAGTGCAAAATGAACTCTTCAGGAATGTTCCATCATCAGCTTTGGCCGGTACCGTGGATATGGTCCTGCAATTGTAATTTAATTACCCTAGGGTTTCTTTTTTCTAATATAAAGAAGTCGTCTCTGTCTCGATGCATGGTTCCTAAGGCAACTCTTAATTCTCTAATGGGTATTAGCTGTTAATAATTCATACAGTAAGCGCATCCCCAGAAAGCTTGTCCGCTCCAGGCCTTTCAAGAAATGAGTTAATTTTAATTACCAATTAAATGAACAGGCCATGCATATGCCGTAATGTTCCCCTGTTTTTGATTTGAGCTCTACTTTTTTCTGATTCCAGTTCTCAGAAAAGAACAAAAACTAAAAAAAGGGTCAAGGCATTTGAATACCTGCCCTTGTTTCGGTTGTTTGGGTCAGAATAAACAACTTTTAATGCTTGACAATTTCATCGATTTCCATGGCTGAGGATTAATTAATGCCTTGGGGCATTTTCTTAATATTAATCCAGCCATCGACAAGAAAGAGAAGCGTCTCGGTTTCTTAATATTATTTTCTGGACTCTGCTGTCTGTATTCGAATTCCCCCCCCCCCCCAGCAAAACTGCCCAACAGTTGAATTCGGAAGAAAAATTCGACAAAAGGCTTTTACCCAGACAATTATGGGGCAACTAGCCCATATTCATAATGGGCTCAGACTTAGCAGGAAAGTTAATGGGATAGAGGGAGATGTCCATGATTTTAAACCAAATAAGGGTCAAGTGTAATTTTTCTTTTTTGTTATTGTGTGTCTACATGAAAGTCTACTATATTTTGATACGATATCTCTATAGAAAGTTGTTTGAAAATTGCATTAGTACCAATATATTTGTTTTAGCCTAGCCCATTACTTGAATTTTGGCAAAAGAGCTTATCTCACGATTCCTACCGCCCGAATGATAACAAAAATGTCAGAATATTTGTAGAAAAAAAAGGCAATAAAAAACAAGTTATGAATAGCACCATAAAGCTTTTTTTTTTTAAAAAAAAATTATAAAATATTATTTTGATGTATTTTTAAATGACAATCACTTTGAAAAAGGTTGTTAATTTCATTACGTTTCATCCGAAATGACCGAAACATTTCATACCAATTAAAAAAAAAACAAAACAGAACAATTTTCATCTCATTTCAAACCTCGATCAGTTCCGGATTTTTCGGATAAATTTTTGCCGAAATATTCCTGTTTCATTTCACATATTCCGTCCCGAGTTTGAAAAGCCATTAAATCAAATTGGTATTATATTTAAGTTGAATTACTTTAAGTTAAATTTCTATTTAATCTTGACTATTTAGGAATATTTTAAATTTTAAAATCATATTTGTTTGATATTGTGTTTGCATTGCATAATTTATAATTAATTTATTTTGAATTTGAATTATGTTTGTTGAAATATATATATATAACAGTACAGCCCCGAAATGACACGCTGAAACCCTCCAAAACTAAAATATTTCATTTTAATTAAAAAAACAAAATACTTATCGAAACAGAATTAACAACCTTATGAAAAGCTACTGCGCGCTGCCTTACTTTTAAATCCCTAAAATTCTAGCATGTCATTGATGGTTTCATGGATCCCTCGGAGGGGGAGAGATGGAGGGAGGAGAAAGAGGTCGTCTCGTGGTGGCCCTCTTCGGAAAGAAATGGTAAAAACTAGAAGACAAAGTGAAGAGCCTCTGTTGACAAAATGGGATATTAGAAAGGCCCTCTGTTATCTATATATGATCGATCCCATCAGGGAACCCCACTTCTTTGATCGAATTGGATAGAATAAAAGGAGTAACGTGGGAGTTACAATGCCTTATAGGGAGGGGGTCCTTCCGTCCCCATCCAAGACCATTCTTCAACATTTTTTCTACGCCAAAACAACTCGCCTGTCTGTGTTTATTGCTTAAGTTAATCAGTTCTCATTTTCCACAACCAAACTCTATGCCTTCGCGCTAGTTGCATTGCATCTCATGCAAAACTCGAGCAAGGTCACTCGCTCAACGAACTCACTAAAGAAATATATAAAGTAACGAATGCTTCTAGACACCTTGACCTTTTGAACAGAGGAGACGGATCCCGCAAGGCCAGAAAAAAAATCAATGCCGACTTGCCTTACATTTTCGGTAATATGCGTGGCGCCTTTACATATATGTATTAAATAAGGTTACAAGAACCTAACACTTCCATTAATTAATTATCAGCTCTATGGCGGCCCTCTGGTTTATCCCGAAGGGGTTTTCGTGATTGGCAGAGACATAGAATTGAACAATCTTCATTCCATTTTTAACCCAAACTAGATATTCCGGTCATTCTAATTTACAATTTTATGTGGATCAAAAGCTTTTTTATTAAAAAAAATCCAAGTATACAGTCTATTTCAATAAGTTTCTTTTCATAAAAAAAATCAAAATGTAAATTGAAAAACTTATCTAGACATCTATAAAATAAATATATAATTATCTATGTAAATACACATAAATATTCATTAACAAAAACTAAAAGAGAAACTAAAAAAATTAAAAAATAGATGTAGATCAAGATATTTGATCTCGCAAAATAGGATATTTACCCGTTTGTGTTCACTGAATTTATTTATTAAAATCAATAAAAGATAATAGAAATAGAAACATGTGAAACTGAGTGTATAAAATAAAATAAAAATATTATGCAAGGTCAAATATATTAGAAATATTATTTTAAAATAACTATTTTGTTTTTTATAAAACAAAGCTTATCTGTATAAAATAAAAAACAATCTTCAAAAATTAAATACAAAACAAAACAATTTTTTCAAAATCCTTTGTCCAAAAAAAGCTTACAAAACTCGTGGCTTAAGTCATAAGACCAGGATAAACTGATAGAAAAGAAATTGAAGATAACTACAAAACTAATTTTTTTATATAAAAAATAATGTAGAATGATAAAATCATAAAAGAAAATGAGAGAAAAAGGATCTCTAACCGTATTAACTCTTAAAACTCGTGACTTGTGTCATTAGATCGGAAGCACGACAAATGAGAAAATAGTGAAATCCAATCTCGAATAAAATCAAATGCTAAAGGATGAAACCGGAAAAAAAAAATCAATCACACAAAAAATTATAATTAAAAGAATGAGGGTGAAAAATAAAATAAAAAATAAATTAGAAGGCATCAAAAAATTTTAAATTGGAAGGTTAAACTGAAAAGAAAAAAAAACTTTTCTAAAAGAGTAAAGGGTGTAAATAAGCAATTAAAAACATAAGGATTGAAATTAAAAAATAAAAAGAAAAAAGGATAGACATGTACTTTCTTTGAAAGAGAGAAAAAAAAGAAAAAAAAACAACCACTGGAGACAGACCACACATCATCTGTTGTCATGTACCACACTATAAGGAAGAAGATGCAACGACACTTCTAAGAATACGATGAAAGATTAGGTTTGACCACAAGGTGGCATTACAATGCCACCGAAAGAGGGTGAACACCACGGAATCGTTGATGCGTAATGAACATGTGCTAACAACTTTTCAGAATAAAAAACTAAAAAATCAACATAAAAATACAAAATGCCCCTCATAACTTTGAAAATTACAAATAAGCTCTAGATTTTTTTTTTCCTTGAGAACAAATAAGTTTTAAACTGTTTAAAATTTATCAAAAAAAAAAAATTTTAGTTAACAACTATAAATTTTATTGGCTTTAAAGGTAAGAACATAATTTTTTTTTAAAATTAAATATTCTTAATTAATTTTTTAATAACAAATGAGCAATTAAAAAACATCAAATCACTCCCACAACCAAGACTCGTATTTTTTCAACTCAATTATAAAATAGTAATTTCACACAGTAAACCATATCTAATGTCACAGTAAAAAGGACAGACGCTATATATTTTGTTTAATGGTAAGGGGTACTAGAAGTCAACCTCAGCCTAACATCCCTTTCCACGCACATAAATTAACTATAGAAACGACAAAATAGCCGACAAAGTAGCCCCATTGAAACTCAATCAAACAACCAAGACATTTAAGAGACCTATGTATAAAGTCTACAGCCTTGAAAATGAGATTACCCCTACTCCTCCTCCTTCTATTTATTTATTTTTATTTTGGATATTAAAAAAATTTATATATAACTGGACTAATATTATAAAGTTTTAAAGTTAACAATAAGTCCTCAGCAATTTTAAAATCTATAATATTTAAATTAATAATTTTTAAAAAATAAACTTAAAACCCCATCAGCTAAATTATATAAATTTTCTCTCTTGAAATGGCCTTTTGCTCTCATATATCCCTTCAATTTGATCCCACTAAAAATTGAACGTGGCTTTGTAGGGAGAGTTCACCTTCCAAATCCCTATTGGGCATCGGTCAATGGAGGAAAAAATCTATAAAAGTAAATAAAACATGCCAAGCTAAAATGGAAGGAAAAAGGGAAAGATAAAGGAAAAGCATCTCTTTGGCAGTTTCCATCACAAAGGATGAGTCCCACACGCAATTGGATATTGCACCCTTCTTGTGGTATTTCCTTTTGTCTTCCCTCTTCCTATTATCTGCCTTGTAGAGAAGCTTTTCCCCTTAAATAATTAATGGCATGTTTATATATATTTAAAGAGGCAACGTATCTCTAGCATTTTCCTCAGATCAACGGAACTTATTTTCTATATTATTGACTTTTAGGCATATTTTAAGTTAATTATGCCTGCCGACATATGAGTGAGCCCAGAAAAAATTATACTTTAAATATATTCAGAATTGTGAATACATTTTCAAGATGGTTTAGAAAAAAAAATTAAATTTTAATAATCCTATAATCTTATTCGAAGATATTGAAGGTTAATTATGCTAGCAGTTTCTAATACGAGTTACTTTATTCAGCCTAACTTTTTTTCTTTTTAAATCGAACACAGACATCAATTTAAGTATGCAAGCAGGGAAGCCTCGAGTACGACGTGCGAGAAATTCTGTAGATTCTTACATCACTTCAACAGTTCAACTCCTTTTCACCATTGAATCGCTCAAACTCCGTATATGATACTCCGTTGGTTTGCTTAATTGGTATATCAATATTATATAAAAAATATGTTGAAATAATTTCGAGAAACATACGTCACGTTCGCTCTGCAGTTGCCTCGACCTACCCCCTACCCCTGGAAGGAAACCAAAAGGCATGTAGTGTTAATTTGGGTCAACTTGTGTGATGCAACTCTTAAGTCTCTCAACTCCTTTTTTTCACTCCCCTCCAAAATCTTGGGTTACCGTCTTACCGATGGAAGGAAGGGTAAAATTTCTTGTTCCAAGTATAGTTTTAAGAATTTGATATGGGGTTCGATTTTTAACAAGACCCGAGTTAAACAAGACCCGAGTTATGAGTTGAGAGAATTAATTTAAAAAAAAAATTAAAAAAAATATCAATTTGACAAAAAAAAATTAAAAATAAAAATCAACATGTTTATGATCGAGTTTTAATTAGATTAGCAGAGTTTTTATTTTAATTTTTTCAACCCGAACCCATCCAGATCCTGGATCAACCAATTCCTAAATTAAAAGATTAAAATGTTTATAGAGTGATTTATTTGATATGGAATTAAAAATTTATTTAGAAATCAACTCACTTTAATTATGATACTAACTAACTGCTGAATTAAAAAATTAAAACGTTTTTAAAGGGAGTGCATTTTTATTTAAAAATTTACAACCCCAATATAGGATTAATCTGAAAAGAAACTGAGAAGCACACAAGGAGAAGGATCTAGAACCTACGAGTTGGGTTATCTTAAACCATTGATATTTCAGAATAAATCCTGGCCATTGATTGAAGCTACGGACAAATGCTTGTCTAGCTCTCAAGCTGGCAAATGAAGGATACAAGACGGTATTTACAGATGGAGCAATGTTAGGTAGCGTTTTTGAAAGAGAATATACAAGTGTTTTTAATGCAATAAGAGCTAGAATTTTAACTTAAAGGGAAGTGCAAGTTCCAGGGTATAAGTTGGCATAAATTTTGTGTGGTGTGGTGAATAGATAAGGGAGAAATTAGGCTGAAAGGTTAGCACTTGAGCATTTTTTTTGTTTTATTTTGGTGGGAAGAAGAATGAATAATGAAATTATAGTCCTTTTTAATTTGGTCCCTAGACCCTTGAAACTTTAAAATAAAGCCTTTAATAAGTTATAATCTTTCAGATTCTTTGCAATTTCACCCTTAACTTTCTTCAATTGAACCCTTAAATTTCATGTGTTTTTTACAAAGTAATCTTTGGTCTTCAAATTCTTTAATTTGACTCTCGACCAGTCTTCAATCTTCAAATTTCTTTTAATTGAATCCTCTGATTGCACTGATTTATCATTTTAAAGTTTCAAATGTATTCCTAATCCTCCAATCTTTGCGAATTGATGTAAAATAGACCTCCAAACTTGATTTTTTTCAATTGAATCCTGATTGAATCCAAAAAACATATTAGAAGTTTAATTAAGTCCTTAAACTTAATTAGTTCTTCTAATTTTTGCCCACCTGACTTTCAAAATTAATTTTTATTCAATTAAATCCTTAAATAAGTCAATTAAACTTGTTAAAAGTTTAATTAAGTCCTTAAATTTAAATAATTCTTCTGATTTTGGTATCAAGTTTTGATTTCAGCCTCAATTTTTTTCATTTCTTCATCCCAACTTGTAAAAATATTTCAACCTGGCTATTATTCTAGTATTTTGGTCTTTTACAGCTCAAAAGCTTATTTCCGTGTCCCGAACTATTTTTGAATTTTAAATTTTAAATTTCCTTGGATTTAAAAAAAATGTATTTCTTTTATAAAAACAACTTTGAAGGATATAGAATATGAGTTATGACAGTCAGAGTGATCGTATACTTACCACAATAAAATTAAATAGCCTCGTCAGATAAGAAAGGTGCAATCAAAGTAATACTGCAGCACAAACATTAAAATCTCCCTTGGAACCAAGTCCAAAGCCATGTACTCATGCAAACATACTTGGGGTTTGGTTATGTCTATATGTATCCAGCAGTACTGGAGCTTGTAAATGAGTTATCCTCTTTTTTTTTTTAAGTCGTGTAAGCTGTGAGATATAAATTAATTTAAGGATTATATATATATATATATATATATATATATATATATATATATATATATACACACACACACCCAACTTATTATCTGATTTACAATGTTATCGAGTAGGCAACTTTATCCTCAAGGTTACCAAGTGTTAATTTTTAATGTTCCTTTCTATCAAGGCTTAATTAATTAAGCCGTTGATGATACACGGGAAAGTTGAGTCTTGACTTCTTTGAGGCTGAACGTGCGGGCAAAGGCGGATGCCCTGATGGCTGGGTCATTGTTTATATATATATATATATATATATATATATATATATATATATATATATATATATATATATATATTGATCGATAGCCATAATTTTCTGAACTGAGGTGGATTTGTAGCTGTTGCTCTTCAGCTCCCAGCCAGCTTCAAGAGTCGCCGCATTCTTTTTACTAATTGCCTCACCATTCCATCTCTTAGTGAGTTTGTGTGTCGTTATGTGTTGACTCAAAGGCAAACGTTGCATGTGACATGCCCACGAACCTTCATTAGTTCCCACCCCATTAACATCCCTTCCATCTTTTAGAATCTTCTCCCAACCTGGATCACCTTCTCTATTCTCCGACCACACAAAATCACATTCTTATCTGGATATACCTATACAACTCAGGAATCTCGCTTTTCTTTTTCTGTTGAAGGTAAAATTTTCATAATGAGGACTTGGAGCATCGAGGCCTCTTCAATCTCTAAATGATGTTCGCATAGTGATAAAAATTAATATAAATTATATCTTATAATTTTATTAAATAATTTAAGTTTTTAGGTTGAATTCATTCTTTGACATAATATCAGAATCTTAATGATCAATCTTTCACTTAAGAGGATATATCAAAGAATAATATAAATTATATCTTGATATTTTATCTAATAATTTAAGTTTTTAAAATGAATTTATTATACTATATATAGCTTCTGAATTATTTTTTCCATTTCCTCTTTTCTTTTCTCCTTAACAGAGGACGAATCTTAATCTACACCGCCCATGTTTCTCACGGAATTAATAGATTATTCTAATATCCCCCCTAGTACAAGTTGTTTGAGTTATTAGACCTTGAGCAGCGATGTAACTTTCCAGTCCTATAGCGGGCTCATTCAACATAATTGAGGCTATGCTGATATAAACAAGCTTCTTAATTTTTTAGACGATTGCCAAAAACTTTCTATAAAGAAAAGAAAAGAAAAAAAGGGGGGTGTGGTGTGGACAATAAAAAGGAATTAAGTCAGAGGCATATCATGTGGTGACAAGTTAGACTAGTAGGCCTCCTTTTCAAAATTATAGATAAAGAAAGAAGAAGAGGACGGAGATTTTTAAATCTAACTTAATAAATTAACCAGGCATCATTGACTTGTGGATGTCTTCACGTGGAAAATAAAGATCTGGCCTTGTTTTCTTGTGCAGAGCCCGAGACAACTGATCATTCTCAATGCCGTATATTTTACCAGCTAACGAGAAGGACCTTCCAGCTGTGCAGGGTTTCAGTATCAAATAGAGCATCTTCCACGATTGACCAAAATTTCCCACATCTTGACCAATTAAACTGGGATTTTTTTTAATAAACTATATGTTGATGATTAGCATGATGTGTGCTGACTGTGAGAACTTTTAAATTTTATTTTATTTACACACACACACACTTGAGCTAAATCATCGGTCTAAAGTGGTCATTGTTGACGATGTGCATTTTGATTTTCTGAGATATACAGCAAGTTTAACAATTGAATTTGGAAATGCAGATAGACATATATAGCTTACCTCAATTATATACCCCGCGGGATAAAAGAGACTATCCTTGAATAATTGAGGAGGTTTTCAAGCCCAGATCGATTTGGGATTTATCTAAAATAAATTTTGGAAGGTGGGATTTTGCAACACTCAGGGCGGAACTCGATGGAGGCAAGTAGTGCCCGGCAAAACATTTTAATTTTTTATTATTATTTAGTATTTAAATATAAAATAAAATAATATTTTTTATTTTAAATGAATAAGCTTTTTAATAATATATCTTATTATATTAATTTTAATATTTTTATCAAATACTACCAGCTCCGTTCTAGCAACACTAATAGTGCGTGGAGTTTATAATTTCTTTTTTCTTACCTTAATTTATATAAAATTCTTTGCGCGTGTGTGTATATAGAGAAAAAATATGTTATTTATGATTAGTTTTATGTTCAGGTTTAGGCAATAATAAGATAAAAGTTTATAATACATTACTTATATTAGTTCTTAATATTATTTTCATTAGTTCTTAATTATTTTAAAAAATAAAAATAAAATTCACAAGGTGATTTTAGGTAACAATATACTTTTTATTTGAATCGATATCAATCGTGAAAATATTTCACTAATATTTATGAAATGATAAGATAATTTTTTTTCTGAATTTTAGTAAATTAATGTATTTAAAAACTTGTGACTATAATTACTCATCAAATTTACAAGAATGTTTCTAAAATATACATACATTATGCATCGATTTTTTATTAAAAAAAAATGAAAGGTTTTTAAAGCCATTATTTCGGTCCCTAATCAAAGATTAAAAGTCAGCATACAAAATTATCAAAGAATTACTAATTTCTTAAAAATTAACACAGGCATTTAATTAGGGCAAGAAGATTGAAAAAAATATCTATATATAATATGTAAAACATTAGGTTAATATTCCTTTCGTGAAGAAAAAACGAGTTGCAAGGATGAAAATCTCATGAAATCTCCATGGACTATTATATATATATATGGCTTATTCATCCAATTGATCACATTAGTAGAGTTATATTCAAAGATGAATTTTACTTCAAAAAAATTCCTTTCGTGAAGATGATAATTTCAAACTTTAATCATAGCTAGTAACTCAGCTTCATTTGAATCATTGATCCCAACCAAAGCATAAAAAAAAACCCAACACAAACCTTTATGATCACGAAGAAACCCCTTCGACACCAGCTAGACCAGAGTTGCTAATAAAAGAGCAATTAACATTCCATTTCAACATATATGAATATGGGGAAACCAAGAAATAATTAATAGCTATGATACTCTTGATCATACTAAACCATCTAAGATCAATCCATAAGAAGAGAGAAAAATTAGAAAATAAAGTCTTGATCACCATACTCATGGTTTGGTTAGTATCAGAAGAAAGATGGTGTCACAGTCACGCTGCCAATGACTGACAACTAAAGAAGCAGCCAGGAAAATCATGAAATTGCAAGAATTAATTAGCATATTAAACCAAGCCCTTGTTTGAAATTTTCCATGGACAAGTGATTTTCATTGCTTGAATAGGGCTGAAATTTCCCTGCTGTTTCAGTTCCTTTAATATTTTATTGGGCACCCGAAGATCTTTGAACATTTCAAGCAACTTGTGAAAAATGCCATTGACAAAACAATTAGTTCATATTATGATGCCGATACATTGATGAATTAGAGATTTTCAACCAGCCATTTTTTTAGCACAGCTGTTGTAATCACTGAGATGTCGTCTTTCTATATCAAACGAAAAACTTATTGAGATATCTTTCTGTCAATATATATATAAAATACCGAGATATCTTGGCATTCGAATATGAAATATAAAATTAAATAGTACAATGAATTGTTTAAATTAGATATTAAATACAAGGGACCGTGTATTATTGCTCGCCTTTTAGAGTGCAGTACAGTCAACAATACTAACTCATAGATGTACAAAAACCTAATTCTTAATTCTCAAAGTTGGAATTTCAGTATGTATATCACCTAACCACAGCTAAGTATGACGTGTGTATTACCTGAGGCTCATTTTTCTTCCAAATTAATCAGGCGATCTGTTAGTGTGTGAAATAAATAATTAAAGGTTCCCGTCCGTAATTCTAAAACAAGGGGCAATCATACAACGTTAGGAAAGTACTTACAGTCACCACCTTTGATCCTCGCTTAGTTACTTCAATTAATAATTTCTTGGCTTTGTAATTACTATATATTACTTATGAATATATAGTTTCGACATACACCTGGGCCAAATAAGTCCCTCTTGTACAGGCTTTTAAGCATTCTATTCACCCATCATAACCGGCACACTCATAATTTTTTTTTATTTTTTTTTTACTTTTTTCTAGTTTCTTAGGAATATTCGTATTCTAGATGATAAGATAAAGAACAGATTTATTTACCAGAAATATGCTAAACTTCGATTGATCTTTAAAATGGTTATTAGGGCATATGATTCACTTCTTTCAAAAGAAAAAAATGTCATTACAATTCCAAAATAACTTAATCTGAAAAAAAAACCAGAATACTCCCCAAAAAAACCCACAAAAATATTTCTCGGAAGAAAAGCTTCGAATTTTAAAAAGACATTATTAGAAAAAGTAGGAGAGAAACCAGTAGTGCAATTATTCTACAAGATTTTGACATAATGTATATATAACGTTGACAAAAACTAAGATTCTAAAACCATAAGGTTATAATCCTAAAACATAGTAGGTGAATAGGTAAAAAAAAATCTTAAATATTTTAAAAAATCGAACCATATATTTAAACGGTAGCTCTATACGTACATCGTATATATATACTCAGTGTACACATGGTATTAATTATAAGAGGAAGTTTTAAGAAATTGACAAGTCACCATGGCTTGGTCTAGCTAGTCGCAAAGGTTTGTTGGCTGACTTCTTTAGTCTTAATTATGCACTTGCAAGGCAATTCCGTCGACCATACCACTATTTTTCTTTGTACTACTTTGGCTTCTAATTAGAGAAAAGTACTATTGAGGCCTCCAAAGCCAATTGGAAAACCCTAGCATGTGTGAACAGCAGATATATGGTAGAATATTTCTGACCGAATGAGCTGAGAAACTTTGAATACCTGATGAACTAGCGGGCGTTTCTTTGCGTCTTTGAAAGTGGGAAGAGGACCAGAAGTTAACAGCCGTATCAACGGCTAGACTTTTAGAATCTGTAGAAGGAAGACAATATTGCAGCGAATTAATGGTCATAAGAACTGAAACCAGATTAATACAGCGGTCAAGAATTCCTGCAGAATTATGATTTTTTTTTAATGGGAATTTACATGTTAATAAAATGTAATATTGCAAGGAGTTTTTGTGATTTTTTTATTGGGATTTTTATAGGTCGTAGCACGGCAGCATCGAATGGGATATGTCCTTTTTGTAGGGGATCTCGACGTCCTGGACAATATGTTCGATATTAATGAACAAAATTGCTTGTTGTTAGCATGATGAAATTGAATATGCGTTTGGAATTAAAGGCACAACTCAACCTCAGCTGTCCTCTCCACATATTGCCATTAAAAATCTTTATGGAACTTTGTACCGAACTATGGACTGTTTCTTAATGACAGCTTACAGATATTTTATTAATTCTCTGTATATATATACAGTGAGAAACACGAATTGTTTGTATGTATACATGTATTAAGTTTTCACTTTTTAAAAAATTATATAAATTATATTTTAAAATCCCATATAATAAATTTTAAAATTAAAATATATTATTTAATAAAATATCATAACTTTGTTGATCACACCATCACTGAAATCTATACAAATTTAAACTTCAAAAAGTTTTCTTCTAAGAAGGTACTTCTTTGAGACACTGTACCGAAAGTTTTTGATGAAAAAGTCTTAGGATGTTATGACAATTAAGGAGGAAAGCAAATATTGGGTAAAACGATTTAAGTTTAGAAAAATTAAGTTAAACAAAGAGTTGATTTTGGGTATATTTGGTGAATTAAAAATTAAGTATTAAAAAGTTTAATCAAGTACCACGTCCCGCAAGTAGAAAAGTAATTTTATCCAAGCATATATATTTCAACTATGGATTTATGATTAATCCACCACTCCAACTTTCTCTTTCAGTATTTAAATTCTTGATTATTTTTTATTACTAAAAAATTATTAAACACAAATGGAAATGTCAACATAAAAAAACTCATCAATAAATTAATTACAATGATATTTACTAATAGAATACTTTCTTGTTATTTCCCTTGTTTACATTGACATAATTTCTTCTTCTTTTTTTTTTTTATAGAAACTCACTTGCAAATTAAAAACCATAAAAAATAGATGCAACAACTCATGGATAGTTAGGCTAAAAAGTTCATGGTGTAGATTTCAACAAATGTTTTCTTAAGTTATTATTTTTAAAAATTTGATGACTAGTTTTTTTAAGGAAACATATAACACCCGATTGCAGGAGAGATGTGAGGACAATTTTTCAACCCATCTAGAACTCGATCCGAGTTTGTGGATAGAGGCTGGATCATCTGATGGGCCCTATAGAAATTAGGTTCATGGTATCTCAAACACTACAACCGAAAACATGGTTGTAGTGTATCAACCATTAGCTCCTCGCAATCGAGTTTGAGCTCCTAATCTATGGTTGTCCAGACGATTGTATGAAAACAAGTTGAAACTTAAACAACCTAGTTTAATGTTGAGATGATCCAATTTATGTCTGGGATGACCAAACTTAATTGATTGTATGATGAGCTATTGTCAAACCTCGATAGTACATCTAGTTTACCTCGTTGCCCACCTAGTCTCGATGAATATCTGTCTTCTCCTCCTCCTCCTCCTTTTCATTTAGCTTATGTCTCTAAATAAATTGTATTCAAACAAATATTTTTTAAATTAGTAATAAATATTTATTTTTTATTTTATTTTTATTTCTTTTAAGTTTTTTCTATTTTGTTTATCTTAATCTTTTTTAAAAAATATTAAATACAATACCATAGTTATTAAACCCGGCCCGGGGGTTGACCCGGCCAAGGGGCCGGGTCTCGGGTTTCATGGGTCAACTCGGGTCAACCCGGATTGACCCGGGAAAATTAAAAAAAAATTAAAATTTTAATATTTCATATGAAAAAATCCATGTAAATATAGATTATACATATTATGAAGTTTAAAAGAATATTTTAAAAAGTTTTTTATCCCACATTAAAAAGATATTATGTTAAGCTTTTAAGTTAAAGTATTTAAACTAAAAAAGTTTTTTATCCCATATTGAAAAGATACTATGTTATCCTTTTAAGTTGAAGTATTTAAATCAAAAGGTTTTTTATCCACATTGAAAAAACATGATTTTTTTTTCTTGGGAACATAGAGTATATATACTAATAGGTTTCAAATCCCACATCGAAAAAACATAATTTTTTTTCATGGAAATATAGAGTATATATATGAAAGGGCTTCAAATCCCACATTGAAAATATACTATGTTATCCTTTTAAGTTGAAGTATTTAAACCAAAAGGTTTTTTATCCCACATTGAAAAAACATGACTTTTTTCTTAGGAACATAGAGTATATATACTAATGGGTTTCAAATCCCACATCGAAAAAATATAACTTTTTTCATGGGAACATAGAGTATATATATGAAAGGGCTTCAAATCCCACATTAAAAAGATACGATGTTATCCTTTTAAGTTGAAGTATTTAAACCAAAAGGTTTATCCCACATTGAAAAAATATGATTTTTTTCTTGGGAACATAAAGTATATTTACTAATGGGTTTCAAATCCCACATCGAAAAAACATAACTTTTTTCATGGGAACATAGAGTTTATATATGAAAGGGCTTCAAATCCCACATTAAAAAGATACCCTGTTATCCTTTTAAGTTGAAGTATTTAAACCAAAAGGTTTTTTATCCAACATTGAAAAAACATGACTTTTTTCTTGGGAACATAGAGTATATATACCAATAGGTTTCAAATCCCACATTTGAAAAAAAAAAAATCAGGTCTCGTCTGGGTTCGCCCGGGTCGCTTGGGTTTGGCCGGGCTGTTGCCACAACCGGTCTTTTATTAAACCCGGACCGGTCCAGCCACCGGGTCGACCGGGTCCCGTGTCGCCCTCCGGGCCGGGCCGGGTTTAATAACAGTGTACAATACTGACGGAATTACCGACAGAAAAAGTCTATTGAAAAGTTTTAAAGAATTGTAAAAAAATTACAAAACTTTTTAACTGATAATTATAGACATAATTACAGACAGACTAAATCTCTTAGAAAGTGCCAGAGAATTCAAAAAAATTTTAGGAATTGCCACTGACATTATTTGATTCATGGACGGGTTGATTTCATCGATATTATGAATTCAATCACCAATGGAATTACAAACGATCTTTTTTGTCGGAGATATACCATAGTCATCAATGAAATTACCGATAGAATGATATATATATATATATATATATATATATATATATATATATATATATATATTAGCATTTTTTCTATCTATAAATTTATCGGTGATTATATTTTTAATGGAATAACTGAAAAAATAGAAATCATTGATAATAACTTTTCTAACGACCAATTATGCAAAATTCTGGTTGTGTACAATCCAATGGTGAAATTATACACACATACACCTTTGATATTCATATATGGTACTTTGTAGTGCTACTATTTAAGGGTTAAAACATTTTATTGTTGATAACTTTATAGAAATATAAAAGTCACACATAAAAATCTTACTAATATTGAATGGGCTTAAGTGTACAAGTGATTACTTACTATATAAATTACTTATAAAATCACTGTATTAAATAGTAATAAGAGTCGTACTCACTGTTAATATATATTGGACATGTAATTTAGTACTTAATTATCGATGAAGATTGAGAATTGAAACACATCACGTAGACAAGGAAATTTGAAATTCTTAATTGAAAAATATTTATTTATATTTATTTGCATTTTGATGCGCAATGTATAGGAGATGGAGAGTAAACTTTTCTTGCCCCTTTTACTTAAAGTTTTTTTTTTTTTTTGATTAATGTGGGTGTCCGGGCCAGTTTGCGCGCACCTCGACTAATCCCACGGGCCCTGAAATTAACGACCATGTAAGCCTACAGTGGCCATCATATGAGCAACCACAGGGCTCGAATCTAAGACCACAGAGGGAGCAAACCTCTTGGTCCCAAACTCTAACCACTAGATCACCAATTAGATGGTTATTTTACATAAAGTTTTGGTTGCATTAGTCTTTGATCTTCACGTTCAAAAATAATTAATACATGATATTAGTTGACCATTATGAAATAGCAAAAGATTTTAATTATATCATTTTAAGATAAATTCGAATTTTTTAATTAAAGCATCTATAATAAAAACCAAAAATATTTAGTATTTCAAGAATATCCACAGCTCAATATAACATCCATTTAACTGAAATATTACAAAATTCTTTCGGTGACTGGGTCATATATAAATCTTATAAAAGAATTAGAATAAAGAGCTAGCAAGGAGATAAAACAAAACAAAACAAAAACAACCACACCAGCATTAAAAAAAGAAATGCTAAAAATAAGATATGTTTTAATTTATTTTTTTTAAAAAAAATGTTAAATTGGTCGTACTAAAATTGATTTTATTATAATTAAAAAAGCAAGATAATATATAAAAATATATTGATAAGTTTTCATATAAAAATCACATCAATTTAACAATTAGTCTCAATTTAAGGGGGGCGTTGTATCATATTTACTCTTCAAAATTGAAGCTTTTTCAAAGTAAAAAAACGGGGCTCTTCTTCTTCTTCTTTAAATTTATTTTTGCTAACTCGGTCAGGATATTCAAGCCTTGTAGGTTGCCGAGTCGATTCAGGCCTCCAGTTTTTCTATACAGAGAGAGACAGAGAGAGAGAGAGAGCATTGCAGAGAGGTCTTCCTATAATAGCTTTGGTTGACATGGACAGATCCAAAATAATGACGTGAGGACGTTCCCCTTTTTTTTTTAAAAAAAAAATGGCTTTAGAAGTCAGTGGGATTAGGTATTTTCTCTTCTATCTCTCTCTCTCTAGGACCATCACCCTTTTATTCTAACCACCGTTAGATAGAGCCGTGCCGTCAACTGCGTTGACCTGTAGAGACGCGGTCCCCACCCCACGTGGGAGACCTTCCCACAAGGCCACACTTAATCTTAATCTCCGTCAAATGAAATCCCATTCCGTTATCATTAACAGCAACTTAACAACTGGGTATTCCGTGAAAATATTTTTGGATTAAAATTTAGATTTTTTTATTTAAAATTTAAAATTTCTTGTATTTTTAGATTTTTTAATATGTTAATATTAAAAATAATATATATATATATATTACTTCAATAAAAAATCATTTTAAAACACAAACCTCTACCCCAATTCCAAATAGAAACTATATAATTATTTTTTTATTTAAATATTTAACTTGATTTTTTTTATTAAACTATCCCGATTAATTGTTTTTTTTTTAATTAAAATAACTATATTTTTACTATTATGTTTGGGAATCAATGGCATCTTCTATAAATATTTTTTATAGAAAATTAATTAAAAATTCGATGTGTTTTCTTACTTAAGAAATTATTATATATTTTTTAGTTTTTTTGTTTTTAATATCTACATTTCAAAATTATAAAAAAATATTAAAAAAAAACTAATTTTTTTTAAAAAAATACTTCCGTGAAAATAAAGTTATCACACTTTCAGATATTCGTTAGCAGATAGAATGCTTAGTCCAGGCACTCCAGTTGAAAATAATAATAATATTTCGCAAATCTAGTTACCCTACTTATCCATCACACTGCCAAGTAGTTACTGTGTCATGTTACAAGCTGCACGGCTGCAGCATGCTCCCCCTCTCATATGGTGCCACGTGACCCTGACACAACAGAGACGTCACCAATCCCGCGAAAATAACGGCTGGGTCTTCTCTCAGGTACTTGTAATTATATTCTGGATCCGTCCCATCTCTAGTCTCCTAGTCTTTTTATTTATTTATTTATTTATTTATTTTCTATCAAAAGAATACAAATACCTCTCGTTGAAAAGCCTATTCAACTACTACGCTCACAATATCTATTTTGTTTCTCCCTCTCTGTCGTTTTACTCATGGATAAACAAGGCCGTGAATTGGTGTTCTTCCACTCCGGTGACTTTCTCCGGCAAAACCCAGGTGTTTCCGATCACACAAATGACAGTTTGAGTGATCATACCAAGCCCATAATCAAAGAAGTTGACTTCTTCTCTACTGATAGGACTAGCGAATTGCCAGGTACTGATCAAGAGAAGAAGATTAGTACTATTGGATCATCAAGTCTAGTTGATTCTAGCATAAACGTAAGGTTTTCTTTATTATGTTTATCTAACTCTTGATTTGTTTCTTTCCGCCTACTTTTTTCACTCGCTTTTAATATGTCACTTGCCAAAGGTTAGGTTTTGAAGGCCATGGCCACGACCACGACCATGATGCTTTATTTGCTATTTACCACCAATATGTCTATGTAGGAGGTATTTCATACTTGTGTTTACTTGTTATTGACTTAATTTAATGTGTTACAGACCGGATTGAATCTGTTAACTTCAAGTTCCGGGATTTCAATAATAGCAAATGTCAAGAACCCCGATAATAATGAAGTGAGTTTTCACTTTAATACTTACAGAGTCTTTTGTGTTTCCGATGCCATTAATTCAAAGGATTTTGGATTTCTTAAGTAAGGGGATTTGGCTTTGCAGCTGAGTGGACTACAAGGAGAGTTAGAGAGACTGCATGATGAGAATAAGAAGCTGAGAAGCTTGTTGGATCAGATTACCAAAAGTTACAGGGACCTGCAAGCCCAATTAATCATGGCAACGCAAAAACAGACACAAGGGAATCGGATAGAGCAGGTGATTGATTAATTTGCTTAAATCAGTTACGTGTGTATGTATATAAAGACAAGCACGCACGCACACACACGAACTCCTAGAATGGTGAGATATATAATTAATCAATTTGCAATTAATTAAGGGCCCGTTTTATCTATAAAAAATGAGTAACGTGCTTCCCTTAAATTGGAAATCAAGTGCGATTACTTGATCCAGTATCACCTTTTCAATATCTCAATAGACATGTTTTAGCCCATTTCTGTTCCAAAACCACCTAGCTGGATAGGTTGATCGATAACGAGACAGTTCCAAGTTTCTTCACACATCTTAAATAGGTAATTTCTATTTGCCAATCATCGAACTTGCTTCCATATGATCATGTGTTTGCAGGGGTGATACACCTTAAAGATTCGTCCCAGATCTTTTTGATACTGGGATCACCAGCCTCAGCCTGTAATCTGCCTCGCGGTGATTGCAGTTGATTATATATATAAGATGTTCTATTGCGGATACCTATAAAGAGAATACTACTGCCTTTTCTTTTTCTTTTTTTCACTTGGGCAACTCCCCCCACGCTAGCTAGTTAAGAAGCATGGCATTCATTGGATGCAACCAGATGGTCCAAAACTTGAATCTCGTTAATTTAGAGATATCCAATTTATCTTCAATTAACGGGATATGAGCAAAATATGAGGATCAGTTTTTTCTTCGTAAATGGTTGGCGGAACTCTTTGATATCTTTTTCATTGCATTGAATCATTTTAATGATTGATGCAGAAAGGGGAGCTAAATGACACACCAGGTTCCATAATGTCAGCTCAACATTTAATGGACCCACGGCCACGGCCATCTGTCACTTTAGATGTCAATGATCCTTCGGTATCCGACGACAAGACGCAAGAAGTGTTGGTCTCTTCAACAAATACAGTGGGAACGAAGTCTCAAATGCTAGGGAAACGAGCTTCGATTGAGGATGGCCTTGATCAAACATCCCAGAGCTGGGGATCCTCTAAAAGTCCAAAACGAGAACATGAGAAGCCTGATGAGCAAATACCAGAGGTGCCTTTCAGGAAGGCTAGAGTGTCCGTTCGAGCAAGATCGGATGCTCCTTTGGTAAGCATTAATTTACATTTATTTTAAAAAAATCACAATTTAAATGAATTAATCGGATCAGTGAATTTCTTGGGTTTAAATATTTAGATAAGCGATGGGTGCCAGTGGAGGAAGTATGGTCAAAAGATGGCCAAAGGTAACCCTTGTCCCCGCGCCTACTATCGTTGCACCATGGCTGTTGGATGCCCAGTCCGCAAGCAGGTAAATAAGTGTCAACAACAAATTAATTAATACAACGACTTTCAACTTTCAATAATTAATGTTATGACGGTGCGGGTTACTTCATCGTGTTCACTTATTGGTCAATAAATACTGATAGTCGGCATTGGTAAGCTGTATTTTCTTTTAGTATAAGATAAATTACATTTCTTGGAGGCTTAATAACTAATGGAGGACCATCTAAATGGATTTTTTTTTTTAAATTTCGCATTTCCTTCTAAATTAAACAGACCATAAAGTAAAGAATACAATTTGTTTTTTGGTGCTCTAGCTATATTCTGACTTCAATTAAATATTGATCAACCGTTTAGGTTTGATTGCTGGTTTACTGATATTTTTTATGTTTTTATTTTAACAGGTGCAAAGATGTGCAGAAGACAAGACCATTCTCATTACGACATATGAAGGGAACCACAACCACCCTCTTCCCCCAGCAGCTACAGCTATGGCAAGTACTACCTCAGCTGCAGCAGCGATGCTCCTATCAGGTTCAACCACTAGCAAAGAAGGCCTGTCCTCAAGTAGTAGCTTCTACCCTTCTTTTCCCTACGCGTCAACAATGGCTACCCTATCTGCTTCTGCACCATTTCCCACTATAACCCTGGACTTGACACAAGGCCCAAACACTACAATGCCATTTCACCGCACCTCTCCTTCTCCAGCTACTTTCCCTCTTCCTTTACATGGCTTCCCACAACTCCTAGGGCACCCGATGTATGCCTCTCCTAAGTTACCTGCAATTCCATCGGTGCAATTAGGGCAGCGGCATGCTTCAATGGTTGAGACAGTTACCGCAGCCATTGCTTCTGACCCAAACTTCACAGCAGCCTTAGCAGCAGCTATCTCAACATTTATGGGTACACCAAGGAGCAGTGATGGAGCTAACAACCATAATGCACCTAGTGGAATACCTGGATCTCCACAGCTTCCTCAATCTTGCACAACCTTTTCCACCAACTAGGGTTACCACCGTCTGCGGCTATGGCCTTCAATAAGGTGCATGCCCTAGTCTGTTATTTCACTTTTTCCCAAAATCTTAGGAGTTATGCTCGGCTTTTGAGAGGATTGAAGAAACAGTGAGATGTTAAAATTAAGAAGCTTCAAGTCATGGGTTGTCCAACAAATTACTAAGAATGATGTTTTCCAGCAACCTTGGATGTGCATTTTGAGAAGCTTCTAGCTTTGGTTTTAAGGTATCGCTGATTCAGCTTGTTTGGAGTGTTGTTATGATCAATTAGTACTTTATTAATTGTTACTACAAGTTGGGCTTTTAGATAAATTTTGACATATACAGATAAGCTGAAAAGGGAGATAAATTAAAATAGGATATATATATATATATATATATATATATATATATATATATATATATATATATATATATATATATATTATTTGTGTAAAGTAATCTATACCTTGATTAATCTATTAATTGTCGGTGGAGATAAATTTTTAGAGTGTTGTTACTTGGAGTTGTGAGCTTTGAAAAGCTTAGAGTGGGGTGTAAGAATGAATTTGTGTACATGATGTGAATGTGATGTATTTGAAGATTAGGATAAAATATATTTATGATTATGTACAAAAACAAAGCTCAATGAAGATTAAAATACAGCTTATGATGGAGAGATTTTGCATGCTTGAATTTCTGCAGGCTAAGTTCATAATTAGCATGTATAGCTTTTTCCAAATATACCATTCTTTCATAAGGTAAGGAATTCATGGTTCCACTCATTTGAGCTGATCAAGGTGTCTCTTTCCTCTGATTAAATGATGGAAGTTTGAGGTTTAATTAAAGAGAAGCCTGCTAAATTAATCTCCTGTGTACTTCGTCTTCTGGAAGGCGCGCACTTTAGAGACCGCCGTGTTCAAGCTTATAGGTATGGTATGGACCAGCTCCCAGCCGAGAGCCATCCCAAATTTCATCTTACTTTAATCAAGTAGTCTCCTAAAAACAGCTCAGTAGTTAGAATTAGGTCTTTATATTATCTAAAATATTAGGTTCTGTAATCTTAAGATAAGTATATATAAACAGCAACTTAAAGAAATGGGAGTGAGGGTTAATTAAAAAAAAATAAGGCAGAAGATTATCCTCTGTACGTATTAGTGTCCTAATATGAAACTTTCCATTGACACACACGACAAAAATTAAAATAAAAGAAAATAAATCATAAACTTAATTGAACCTTATTTTTCTTTTGAAAGACAATTGATTTATAGCGTCTTTTGAGGAAAGGAAAGTTATGGACAACGTTGCACCACTGGTAGAGAGCAAAATCAAAACAGACCTCTAGTCATTCTGAAAACAAACTATATATACAAATGCAGAAAACAAAGGCTAATGCTTGCGAAGGAATAAAATTGAAGAGAATCATCACTGGAGAAGCTGCAGCCGCGAGATCTAGCAACAAAATGTGGCATGGTAAAAGTAGAGCCCTTGGAAGCAAAACTGACAGAGACCAATATCCTCATGAAGAAAGCTCTTGCAGCTACAAGAGGAACTAGTAGCAAGGATTCATGATAAGACAATGCCGAAGAAACTAATAGCAGCCATGCATATGCAGGGGCCTGTGGATCAGGAAGTTGCAGCATAGGAAAACAGCACCCAATGCGAAGAACCAAGACCTGCCAACTGAGAATAACCATGAGCATACCCTCATCATGGACCTGCAAATACTAAGGACTACAGCAGCATGCATAAACAAGTTGTCTATGATTTGAACTAACTACTAGCAAAGACCAAGGAGGAACTTAAATGAACCCTCCTGAGACGAGCAACCCAAACAGAATTAAATCTTATATATATTCCACGTTCATGAATGGTTTTCTAATTGGACTTGTTCTAATTAGGCCTCTACTTAAAAATGAGAGCGAAAAAAATAATGAACTATAAAAACATCAAATAATCAGGACAATATAGGAGTTCGGCTTGGTTGACATGCATTCATTTTTCTTTTAATAAATTTTAGTGTAAAGAATTTTACGGGCTGGGGTTGTAAATGATCGATCGTAGTGTAACTGATTTTATTTTATTTCATTTTTAGCAGATAGTCTAACTGAATTAATTCTGTCTCTTTTAGGAAGGTGCCAATATTTTTAGCAGATAAATTCTCCTTGTAGTATGGTGAAATACAATCGCGTTCCTTATAAGTAAAGTTACTCAAGTCCCTTGTTAATGTTTGTTTCCCATGGAATTTAACAAGACCTAAAAGTAACAAAAATCCAAAAGTATGATAATGGATACGATAAATTATAAATTGTGTTAAGTTTTTCTTAAATTGTACTTCAAAGTGAGAAAAGTAATGCTCTTGTATTTAATTTATATAAAAACATAAACTTGTCATATTTTAGGGTAATATTTTTTTATAAATGATTTCATTCTCTACACTTTGGTGGTCACAAAGAGAAGATAAAAAATAAGTTTTGGGTTACTTTGCGATTCTAGATGAGAAAGTAATTTTATGTTACATTTTATAATGTCCTATATTTTTATCGTGAATCTCTCTAATCGTGTTGTTAGTAAAGTAGATCTAAGTTACCGAAACACATCAATTCTGATGGAGTTTTGAAAATTTAATTGTATTACTACTCAGTTTTGAAAGATGTTGCACACACAGATTGCAAGTGTTTGTATGGAAAATATATAAACATTTACAAAGACTATTTTAAGTAAGTATCCTAGAATTAAGGCTATCAATTACAGAGTAAAAACATAAAATATAATAGTTGTTACACCCTTTAATTAAGGCTAAGAATTTGCAATGTCTTTAGTTGCGTGATTTGAGGATTTTTCATGATTTGAGGATTTTTTCGTTATACACCTCTACAAGATTGAGTTGCCATCAGATAAGCCAATCTTGTCTCTTAGAATTTTTATCCTTTGTCGTGAAAGAGCTTTTGCTAGTAGATCAACTAGGTGGTCCTGTGTGTTAACATGATGGACATTGATGATTCCATATTGTACCATGTCTCGAACAAAGTGTAGGTCAATATAAATATGTTTCATTCAAAAGTGCTATATAAGATTAAAACTTTGATGTGTCGCCCCTAAGTTATCACATAGCAACTTGTGTTGTCCAGATAATGACAAGTCAAGCTTTTTGAATAATAAGAGAAGTCATAATGTCTTTGAAGCTGCATTGACAAGTGCTCTATATTCTACTTTAATGGATGAATATGTTACTGCCATTTGCTTATTTGAATACCAGGAGATAGGATTGACACAAAGAAAGGTGATATATGCTTATGTGGATGTCCGGTCATTATAGTTACTCACCCAATCTGCATTAGAGTATGTAATGAGTTTAAATCTAGATTTTTTTCTTGATGTGAATTCCAGAAAAGATAGTTTGCTTTAAATAACAAAGAAGTTGTTTAGCAGTTGTCCAATGTGTCATTGTACGCTTGTATATAAATTGTGAAAGTTTATATACTAAGAAAAAGATATCAGGATGTGTGAGTGACATGTATTGAGGGGCACCAATAAAACTTATAAAATTTGTACTATTTATGGGTGAAGAACCATCAACCAATTTGAGTGATGTACTAGTTGACAATGGCATAGAGACATTTTTTGCACTAATCATATTGGTTTTAAGTAGGACATCTTGAATGTACTTGTGCCAAGACAAAAAAAAATCCTAGATTTTGTTGAAATAACCTTAATTCCCAAGAAAAAAAAGAGTTGGCTCATATCTTTTAAAGAAAATTGATTGCCAAGTTGAGTAATAATCTCAAACATAAAGCAAATGTTATTGCTAGTGATAACCAAATCATCCACATATACTAATAAATAGCATGTAACAGAATTCTGACTATATATGAAAATAGATAAATTGGATATGGAGTTATGATGAAAGCCAAGACCTATAATTGCAAGTTTAAGAGCTGAATACCAAGCTTTTGGAGCCTGTTTAAGGCCATAGATGACTTTACGTAACCTGCAAACATGATTTAGCTTGGTGAAATCTTTGAATCATAATGGTTGTACTAGTCAATTTGTCATGCAAAAAGGCATTGTTGACATCTAATTATCTTAAGAACCACACGATGCATTACTGCTATTATCAACACAGTTCTAATTGTAGCAGGTTTCACAATTAAGCTAAAAGTGTCTTTGTAATCTAGCCATTTGTGTTAGTGAAAGCCTTTAGTGACAAGCCTCACTTTAAAATAACCAACTGGCCCATCTAATTTTTGTTTCACATGAAATACCCATTTTTTCTTAACAGGATTGCAATTTATAGGTAGGGAAACAAGGCTTCATATACCATAATGCATGGGGGCAATGAGTTCATCTGACATAGCTTGTCTCTAGTGAGGATTACAGAGTGCTTGGGTTATACATATTAGTTTAATAGTTGGTAGGAGTGGGTGTTTGGTCACAGAATTTTACTGTTTGGGTTTATGAATGTTATTCATTGATTGATTGGTTATTGTGTGGGTTCAGTGAGAATTAGATAAAGGTGGATCAATGTGTGATATGTATCTTGAGCTATCATGTTTTCTAAGGCTTGAGTGATGTGTGAGGGTAAAAGAGAAGGAAAATGTTGACATGGCTAAGAGGAATTATAACATGAATTTAGGGATTATATATCTTGAAAATTAAAAGAATGGGAGGTGGAGCGCAGCTACCTGAAGATGATGTGGAAATGGTGTTACCTCTTAATGTCACTGATGGTGGTTTTGACAAAGATTACACAGTGATGAGTGGCGCAACTGTCATGGATGAAGGAGATAAAATTGGCTCATGTTTTTCAATCCAATAAAAAGGAGGATGTTTTTGGCTCTTTTTCTAATAGAACATGCCTAGATAGATGGAGTTTTTGGGTTTTTGGGTCAAGGCATTTATATGCATTTTGGGTTGGGGAATAGCAATTGCCTTAGGCTGCAACTTATTTATGTTATGAGGCCTGGTGAGGGGAAAATATAAGCAGCCAAATATTTTTAGTTTAAGGTAGTTTGGTGGTTGATGAAATGATGCTTCAAAGGGTGATTTGTTATGTAGAAAGGGTACTAGTTATCTGTTTATAAGGTACGTTGTTGTTGAAAAAGCATAAAGCCAATAAGAGAGAGTTAAAGATGCATCATGTGAAAGGGTAAGACTCGTTTCTACCAAATGACAATGAAAATGCTTGGATACATCATTTTGTTGTGGTGTGTGAGGAGCAGTAGTGTAATGATTTATACCATGCATGGAAAACTATTTATTTAAAGCAACAAATTCACCACCATTATCTGAGTAGATACTTTTTATTTATTTTTTTATTGAAATCGATTTTCAACAAAATACTTAAATTGAGAAAATATTATGTTGACCCCAGATTTCATTTCCATTGGATAAAACCAAATACATTTTGTAAAATGATCAACCAAAATCAAATAATACCTTAAGCCATCAACGCTAATTGGATTTGAGGGACCCCAAACATTAGTGTAAATTAAATCAAGTGAGGCATGGCTTTGAAAACTATTGGTCTGAAATGGTTGTTTATGTGCTTTATTAATCGGACTAATCTTCGAAACTAGTAACTCTAGTCATGAGACCAAGATGACCCTAGACAAAGAAAAAATCTTGAACAAAATTCTTAACATCAAAAAATAAAAAAATAAAACAAATAGTAATCCAAATAATAAGGACCAAATTTGATATAAAAACTAATAAAAGAAAATAATAAGGGACTTAATCAAAAAAATAAAATAAGTAAATGATAAACAAAAGCAACTAAAAGAATGGGAACGAAAATTGGATTAAAAAAACAAATGAAATAAAATATTGAGGGAGAAATTGAAAGAAAAAACAAATTAAGAAAATGATATAAAAAGAAACAATTAAAATAATGAAGACCAAAATTGGATAAAAAAAAACAAATGAAACAAATTGTTGAGGGACTAATTGAAAGAAAAAATTAAGAAAATGATAAAAAAAAGAGCAATTAAAAAAATAAGGATCAATCTAGAAAAAAAAAAGAAATGAAATAAAATGTTGAGGAACAAAATTAGAAGAAAAAAAAACAAACCAAGAAAAGGATTAAAAAAACAATCAAGAGAATGAGTATCATATCTAATATAAAAACAAAATCAAATCAAATGAAAAATGATAAAATTGAAAAGAAAAAAAAAAAGCAATCTAAAAAGAATCCAAAACAAAGAAAGACCAATAAAAAAAATGATCATAGTTGAAAGACAAAATAAATAAAAGGACAACCTTGATTTTTGGTTAACCTAGCACGCATTTCAAGGAGTGGAGTAAAGAGAGGAAATAAGAGTAGGAGAAAAAAAAACCTTCATAATTTGAGCATCACGCACCACCCTATAAGCTTCGTCACCACTAGACACTTCGAACATGACGGTTGAGAAATTTTAGTTGTGGCATGTGCCGCCTGAAGGGTGATAGCGGCGTCCACTTGTTAGCGTGCTAAAAACTTCTTTTTTTATATAAAAATAGTAATTTTCCCTTAATCCAAATAGGGTATAACAAAAAAAAAAACATACAAAAAATACTTAAATATCCTTGACTCATCCTTTAATTTTCTTGACTTTAACCTATACACAAAATCCCTTGTAGCCTTTCTTCTTCTTTGTTTTGCCTTTTAAGGGCTTTTATATAATTCAACTGCACGACAAAATATAAGCTACTAAAATGTTCATAATCAATTTGCAAATAACATTCAGATGTCATAGAAAATTATCATTATAACCCTGCAATCAAAGCAAAAACTTTATGCAGAAAAGAGTAAAATAATAATTACAATGTGGAAGTCCACAGTAAATTACTTTATAGTCTACAGTAAAGTACTGAAGAGTTTTAGTTGTTTTTAATAATGTAGAAGTGATTTATATTGGGTCCCATATATTTTTTTTATCTCTTTTTTTTTTTGGGGGGGGGGGGGGTTTTTAAGTTAGCTGCTGAGAACCGTTTGATCAACCTAGATCTGAAAGTAGCCGCTCAAATTTCAAATACCCTCCCCAATAGTCGACCGTTAGACAAGAGAGTTGTTCCGATTTTTTTGAACAGCAAACGATCTAAATCTAAACAGCAATAGGGCTTAGCTCACTCAAGGACAAAAGTCTGTCAAAAATTCTATGGATCACAGCTTAAACTATACCCCAAATTTCTCTGCTTTTACTTCGGATTAAAAAACTTCAACAAGAAACACACAACTCCAAACAGAGATGATGTTCATGAGGCGCCATGGCTGGCAACGCCCTCTCCATCCTTTACAGGTGCATCTCGCATTTTCTTTTAACTTCAACCTCTCTGTATTCTGAAAAATTAACTGTTTAAACTCTATATATATATATATATTTGTTGGGTTCTTGAATGAATATAGAAAGGCTCTTCCTTTTCTTCGATCGAGCAACCCATAAATAGTAACACTAGTTTTGTAGTACTCGTTTACGGAACTTGTTGTCTTTGTACTTGAAAAATGAAAAAAAAATACGAATATCCCATCTGCTGAATTCCTTAATTTTTGAATGCCACAGTGCAGTTTAAAGTTTAAACCATCCAATTGTTATATTCATTGTTGCATTGCAGATGGTGGGAATGGCAGTTTACAGTTTTCTGGTTGTGGCCTTCTACGCATTCCTTGGACTTTTCCTCGGAAACAGAATTGCTGAAATTACAGTCACTACAATCTTTACTTTTGTGGTAATGTTGATGTCAAAGCATGCCTAAAATCTGTCCTTTCTTTACAAACTGACCGAAAAATTAACCCATGATTCATTTCTCTCTCCTTTTTTTTCAGGCAGTTTCGGTTATGTTCCTGTTTATTAGGTGCATTGCCATTGATCCAACTGATAAGACCAGGTTTAGAAAGAAGAAAAGAGCTAAATCAAATGGGTTTTCAAAGTTAAATTATGGGTTTATATTGAGTCAGATATTTGTGAGGTTTTTTAGAAGGATAGAAAGAAAGATCCTTAAAACTTTTATAAGGAGAAAGTATTTGGACCCTTTAAAGGTCAGTGCTCAAATGGAGCCATTGCTTCCATTTCCACTTGTCATGAAGGATGATGCAGTTTCACCTGATCCAAAAGATGATGACATATCTTATTGCTCGCTATGTGATTTTGAGGTCTGGGCATATTTACTTTAATTATCAATATCTCATTTGGATAATACATTGCTGACTGCAATATATATGTCTCAGGTAAAGAAGCACAGTAAGCACTGTAGGACCTGTAACAGGTGCGTTGAAGGATTTGATCACCATTGCAGGGTATGGATTTGGGTGTTTCTTTAAGGATTGAATTAATGATCATCTTCTGCCTTTGTTTCTCATGAAGTTAATTTTTTGTGGTCCAGTGGCTCAACAACTGTGTTGGCAAGAGGAATTACACAACTTTCATTCTTCTGATGATATTTGTCTTGTTAATGGTCAGTAGCTTGGTGTCTTTAGATTGTTAGAAACAGCTAATCATGTTTCCTAATGAACTTGCTCGCTTTTTCAATCAAATTGTTATACAGTTGATTATAGAAGGAGGAACTGCCACTGCCTTATTCGTGAGGTGTTTTACTGATAAGAAAGGAATAGAGAGGGAGCTGGAGAG
Organism: Populus simonii; assembly: GCA_007827005.2. Taxonomy (NCBI): domain Eukaryota; kingdom Viridiplantae; phylum Streptophyta; class Magnoliopsida; order Malpighiales; family Salicaceae; genus Populus; species Populus simonii. The sequence continues at coordinate 8,101,655 of CM017477.2, forward strand.
GAGGCTACATGTAGAGTTCCCAAGAGCGGTTCTTGCCACAATATCAGTAATATATAGCTTATGTTACATTCTTCGGTGGATGTTTTATAATTTTTTATCTGATTTTCGGTATTCATTAGTTTCTACTTGTCACAATGTTACAGGTTTTGTTGGTTTTAATGACAGCTTATAGTTCAGCAGCCATGGGACAACTTTTCTTTTTTCATGTGGTTCTCATACGCAAGGTAATTATAATGTTTGCCTTGGAAACCATTACTGAAAACATCATTTATGTTGGGTTAGTGAGGCAAAGCAAGGACTTGATGGCTAAGAAACGTGATCCACCTGGCTATTCTTTGTTCATTTCTGCTGCCTGCTTCCAATTACCCCCACTTCGTTCAACAAGAAACGAGTTGTTGGGTTGGAGCCTCAAAAAAACGAGCACTTGTCTCGGTGTTAGGAACGCAAAAATGTGTTTCTAGATGCAAGATACAAGGAAAATGACAATTTCCATTACTTTCATAGTTCTGGCACATGTTTAGAAGTAACGGCAACCCAGTGTCTTTTGGCAGATTCATGCATCGCATGATAGATGCAGATACCTTAAACCATACAAGTAGACTGGAAATCAATTCCTAATTTTTATCTGGTTGGTTGGCATTGAGAATCATGTCAAATATAGGTGCGAGGACTCTCTTGATTTGCCAACCTTCTACATAGTAGTTTGTATCTCTGAGCGAGATATTAAGGATTAGGATTGTCATCATGTCTTAGGATTGTCATCATGTCAAGTGACAACATGTTCCATAGGGGATTGATCTACTGAAAGGATTACCTTCTGAACACTAAAGGATGCTAACAAATCGGGGCCCTTTTGTGCTGGTTCAGATTTAGAAACAACACAAACCAAAACATTTTTAGTTCGTCCTGCACTGCACTATGAAGTTTTGATGTTAATTGCTTCCCTAATCTAAACTAGAGTTTTGATTATTTATTGCTGCAGGGAATGAGAACATATGATTATATCCTGGCTATGAGAGAGGTGAACGAATCAATGGAACTAGATCCATTTGATGATTCAGATTTCTCTTCAGACTCTGATTTTGACTCTCCTAAAAAATCAACAATTGTTTCACGCTTTATTTGTGGTCATAGGGAAAATCAGGTACATGTTAGACTGCCTACCTTGATATTGCACTTTGAGAAGAGATAATATCAACCTAATACATGGTTCATCTATTTTCAGAACCCTGCAAGTCTGTCAATAAGAATTGATAGAGATCCCGAGTCTTCTACCTTAACCAAGAAACAAGGCTTTCACGCAAGCATCAATCCATGGAAACTAATCAAGTTGAGCAAAGAGAAAGCTCTGCTAGCAGCCGAGAAGACCAGAGAAAGGATTATGAAACAGAAAACAGTAGAGCAACCATTAAGGCCCCTACCCTTGGAGACAAAATGTGGACCATTGATGAACCAAGACAAGAATATGACCACTACGGAATCAGGTTCAACACCACTCGTTTCCAAAGGGAGGGCCCCAGTGTCACCCGGAAGGTTCTCAAGTCCAAGAAGGCGATTTTCTGGCTCCCAGAGCATGTTTTCTGGCTTCATACCTTCGCCAAAGAATAAGTACAGAAGTAGTTTTGATTTGAAGTTGACAGAAGTTTCCAGGGAGCTTGAAACCTATATTTCGAAGCAGGTTTTATGTTCTGTTATGAAGAAAGATGCCCATGAGGCTTCCCCAAAATAATTTATGCGCTTGAGTTCTCGAATTCTCAGCCTTTGAGAAAGATCTGTCGATTAATTAAGTGTATTATAGACGAGTTTCTAAGTGAATTGTTTAATCTATACATGTGTTTTGTTCCTTTCTTTACGAATTTTGTATTACCTGGAGCACTCGGTACAGATTCTTTTTTTCATTGGAAAGCAGGACCAAGTGTATGATCCTTTCCCTGGAATATTTTCTGAGTCATCTTCTCTCAAATGTGCTTCTCTATTTTTAGTCTGGATCCTTCAGTTTACAGGTCGTACATTTTTAGGCGTTTACCTGCTCCTATCATGAAAACTGGAAGCACTTGGCTCTTTTCTGTCAAGCAGAAGTAAATTCCAAAATGATTCAGAAGTACCAGCCGTGCTGTTGTTCTTTCGGCATAGTTAGGCATTAGGCAATTTATCCAGAGTAATTGAGATGGTTTTCTCAGTCCTGTTCTTATTCTAGAGAGACCAGCCTAATACTTTCGCTTTCTGCAATTTCTTCAACACCAAAGAATCACAAAACGAGAAATGTCCAAAATGGTGTGAAATGCTCTTTTCTTTTTGTTGTTTTCCACGCCTACACAGAGAGAGTTTTGAAGATATAAGCCCGTTCTATTATCACTTTATGATGAAAGAAAAAAAAATCACTGGATTATTTGTTACTGCACACAGAGTTACAGGAAAAATCATCTCTCGGGACTGTTTTCACAAGTCAACAACCACAAATCAGCAACTTCAAGCAACTTTATATGTCAGGATTTCCTCTTAAAGGTAATGAGCGGCGGTGTAGAGAATGGCAAGAATCAAATCTTGAACTACGTTGAACGTTCACAGTAGAGCGTGAATTAATCACCAAACAAATGCTATTATGCCACCATAAATTTACCAAGACAATCAAGCACCTCTGTTTCTTTACTTGAACTTTGCACGTGATGTGATGGATAGTAACAACCTGAGTAATGGTCAGGGATGATTGTCTCCCTGAGAGGCTCACAAATTTCTGGGGAAACAGCTTCAGAATATCCTTGGATATATGAACAATTCCATGGAGACTTGGAGGTCACACTGAGGTTTATGTTCGATAGGCAAATGTCAAGAAAAGTATCCCCTTCTAAACCTTCTAAAAGGCCAGCATATTTAATGTTCTGTCCTGTGACATCATCAATGGTTATCCGTTCTATTAAAGGGAGAGCCTTTGGATCATAAGACTCATCTGGGTGCTCTCCATATTGACCAGTGAACCTTATAGCTGTTTTGACATCAGTCAAGCTCATATTTGATATATAGATGTTCCTCACATAGCCCCCCCTTCCGGGAGACGTTTTTATCCTGATACCTGTACTTGAATTGTAGAAGGTAAGATTTTCTGCATGAACCTCTGACACTCCTCCAGACATCTCGCTTCCAATTGCAATCCCTGCACTAGTAGTTTGTCCAACAAGCCCGCGAATGGTAATGTTTTTGCTAGGACGAGCATATGATGTGCCATACTCATCCCACCCACTTTTGATGGCAATTATATCATCGCCGGTGCTAATATAACAGTCTTCGATGCAAACATCATCAGAAGAATCTGAGTCCATTTAAACACATGGGTAAGAGCCCTATGAAGTATTTACAGAAAGTAAATGAAAATGGGTGGGACAATGAGAAGGTAACTTGCATCTTGCAGAGATATTTCTAACTTTAAAAACCAAGCAACAAAATAGCCGCATTCTATGACAGTACATGAGAGCAAGAAAAGTAAATGAAACTTACTAGTACGAACTCGTGAGTTTGATTTTGACCAAAGAGAAATGTGAACTTTCTTATTAATAATTTGCATCTCAAACTATAGATTTCGGGTTCATAAACTACAGGTGAACATTTTCCAGCCTGGTAGAGAAAGCTCACCTGGATCAATCCCATCAGTGTTTGGTGAATCAAGAGGAGCAAGGATCGTGACATTCTGGACAATAACTTGGCTGTTCATCCAGAAAAACAGTCTCAAGTCTCCCCCTAGTTCATAAACGCTTCACTTTTGCACAGTTTTATATGATAATGTAGACAATTCAAGTCTAACAAACAAGGAAGAGATATGCAAGATAAATGATTTGGAGAGGACGAACCTGCAGTAAACAGGGTGGATGGTCCAGAAAGGTGAATTTAAGAAGGTCAGGTTTGAGATGACCACCCCAGTAGTGTTCATCAATTCAACCAGATGGGGTCGGGTGTAGTCCAGGGTTTCATTTCGGAACCAGTTCCACCATATGCTGCCTTGACCATCAATAGTCCCATTGTCACCTGCATGGTGAAACCAGTACCACTACTAAAGCATGCCTAAATACAAGTACTCGCAAAAGGAAATGAATACTTGTAGATGTCACTGACCTGTTATAATAACATCTGTTAAATTACGACCATAAATGAGGCTTTTGTGTCTCCTCCCAGGCAACTCCCTCCCTCGGCCATATGATGGTAGTGAATCAATAACTGGCCAATCATCAGAGTTCTGGAATTTTCAGGTTAAGTTATTTAGTACTATGGCTAAAATATCATACCTATAGACCCAGAATCAAAAGAAAAGGGCACTGTATGTTTAAACTGGGGGGCAATTTGCACAGATGGACTAGCACTAAGGCACAAAAAATCATAGGTTAATTATCACTCTTGCATCAATTAGTAGATCAATCCCATGGAATATAGATTTTCTCATATTCAGGTAAAGATAACTTTACTGTCATGCACAGCCTAATGACCTATTTTATCAAAACAATAGTTTCTAGCTTTTAGATTAACACTGTCCAAATTTTACAGATAGAATAACAGCAAACAAATAGACTGCAGATAACTGGAAAGGATTTTAAGAAACATTTTGTGCACATATTCTCCGGCATGGATGTAAGGACTCACAGTTGATCCAAGAATGATGGCATCCTTATCTAACCACAATGTCAGATGACTGATCAGATCAAAGCTTCCTGTCAACCACTGGCCAGCTGGGACAAAGAGCTTGGCCCCACCCTTGTCAGCAAATGAATTGAGATAGAAGATGGCATTCTGGAATGCCTTTGTGTTGAGAGTGACCCCATCTCCAACCGCACCAAATTCAGTAATAGCAACACTGTGAGGTCGAATCACCGCCGGGTTGCCCCATTGGCAATGTGAGTTGCCCCTGATAGCCCATGGAGCATCAATGAACAACGCAAGTAACAGCAGCACATCCACTAGCTGAAAAATATAGTCAGAGATCATTAAGTAGAGTTAAGAGATCTGAATTAAAGTCTTTTCGTGTATTTCCTTGTGTTACTAGCTAATCATAGTGAGCAATGATGAATTCTTATATACAAGTAGGGTAATGTTGGTATCCTTGATCATCTTAAAAACTCAGAAGCTAGCTTATACGGAAACAGTAAATAAAGAAGGCAAGTCATGTAAACTACAATGTAAATCAAAATTGGAAGAAATACTGAAAGATATATGTTGAGTGAAACACTTTAAACAGGCGAGAATGTATCTTTATACCAATTCATAAGCAATAGACCACGGATTTCATGCCATATCAGTTACTGATGGATAGAAAAGCTAGCCAGTTGAGCTACATTTTGCCAGAAAGATATTAAACTGGACAAACAGCCATAGTTTTTGGCCAAGAAAAGGAAAATTAACAAACAGTTCTGGGTCAACACGTAATAACAAAGAAAGAGAAGGAGGAACTCTTCTCAATCAGATCCCAAGCAAATGATTTTCGTTTCATAAATGTTCTAGACTTCATGACTGTAATTTCTGAGTGAAATAGGCTGAGTCAGGCAATGCTTTACATTTTCTTGAGATCATACACTAATTTAATTATCTACAGGGGAAAAAGAGAGTCTAAACAAGGAAACAAGAACAAAAGGAGTTAAATTAAGAAATGATCAAGCAACTCACAGTAAAAGATCTCCTCATATGACTAAGATCTGCTGTTTCCTTTTTTGAGCCCAAGCAGCTTAACCTTTCCACCTTGTTTACCAGATAATAAAACCCAACAAACAAATTCCCTCAAAGTAGAGAGCTTGATAAAGATGAGGGGCGGGATCTTGATGATCAAGATCTCTCCCTAAGCAAGAAATGCAAGTGTCTGCTGTCTGTGAGTGTGATTACTGATTAGATATTGAGACAAACAACCACCAACAAAACCATCCAAAGAAAAAAAAAATCATTGAAAGTGACCGTTGCTGCCAGCCAAAAATCAAGCAGTAGGTCCCCCTAATTGTTCCTTCACATAACCTGCTACTCCATTACTTCACTCACTCACATGTTCTTCTTCAAAGATTACCACTACACTTTGAACTAATTAATGAACACTCGAAAAAAGCAAAAGGGACTTGAAACACTCGATGAAATCGAAGTTGGGTTGGTGTTTAAACACTGATATTCGAGCTAAAACAGTGGTGTCTGTTTTTCACTTTGATGGTTTTAGTTCTTCTATATTTCCCTTGATGGGAGCTAATTAACACTGACGAGAGTTGATTTTTCCTAGAGAGAGATAGTGTGAGTGTGAGTGTGAGTGTGTGTGTGTGTGCATGGGATGAGGAGGGGTACACCTCTCTCTTACTTTCTTTCTCCGTCTCCCTCCTCTCTATAGGCCTGTCTTCTCATGTGACAAACTCACATTTTTGGTTTAAGGTTTGGAGAATCTAATCCTAAAACTCACCTGCCCTGTGATTTTACTTCTTCAATCATCATTCACTTGGCCCCCATTTTTAGGAAGCCTTTTCGCCGAGAGGGAAATCTTTTTTATGGGATTTCATGAATTAACCTTTTTCTTTGGATAGAAATTTGACTGCAGATTTAAATATCGTAGTACTGGAATCTGAAAGATTTTTTAAAAAAATTATTGCAGCTAGCTCTTCCATTATTTTTATGGATGGATTCGTATATTTGCACATATCATGTTCTCATGAAAATAATACAGGAATGTCTACACACACACACACACACACACTTCCCTTTTCCCAACCAAAAATCCCAATATATGCAAAAGAAAAGTTACACGCATGTATTTACAAGTCAAAGATTTTCTCGTGAAGTATAATTTCCCTTTTTTGACATATATATGGCTGTAGGCAATGGAAGAAAATAGAATATGGTCACGTTGTTTTATGAAAATTCAAATTAATTTTGGTTATATATTTCCATCAAAATACGAGGAGGTTAAGGCCATGAGGATCAAAATCTTCATAAATTCCTTGGTCTTGACATGAAAAGCGTATATATCTTTGACGAGGTAAGAAAGATGGAGTCAATTACTCTAAATATATCTTCATGAATTCCTTGATCTTGACATGAAAAGCGTATATATCTTTGACGAGGTAAGAGAGATGGAGTCAATTACTCTAAATATATGAAAACGGACACGAGGATACACACAATCCTATATAAAATTATTTTGAAAAATATATAGTATAATTAGGCTCGTTAACAATCAGCTATTTCGTTTTCAGACGTTGTGTCGAAGACCAACGATCGGTAAGGTAGTTTAGGCGAAGAGAGTGGTGCAGGAACAAGAAAACCTTGAGCTCGAGATTTTTAATATTTCCCTGTCGGTACATTAAGGTAAAAAAATGCATGCCCTTTCAAAAAAGTGCTATCTTTTCACCTGTTTCTGTTTTTATTCTTGTAGTTTTATGGAGTTGCGATCATAGCTGGAAGGAGGAGGCGGAGGGAGGGACTAGACAAGGACAAGAACTAGCTCATGGAAACACAGCTGTGCTGTGTTTTTTGGGAAGTGATGGGCCCTAGCTCCATGAAAACCATTGCTTGCGATTTATTTATTGCCCATTGCCTGCATTTATAGAGAGAAAACACAGCTGTGCTTAGCTATTGTAATTTTGCAACTGGCAAAAATGTTTGAACTGCCAAAACACGAATCCCCATTTCATGATTTCAGAAACCGTTAAAAACTAAAAAGGTTAATTTTGCTTTAATAAAAAATCGAAATAGCTCGCTTGACCTTGACTGATCCTCGCACCAGTACTGATTAAACTCTAACAAAAGAGAAAGGGCATAAAAAAAAAGCTGAGCTGTGACTCCATGTTTAGCCAAGCCTCAGAATTCAATTCAAGTGTGGACTCTTCTACTCCTTTGGCTTTAAAGCTTGGGACCGTTCAACGGCCTGTTTTGTTTTTACATTATAAAAACGTTTCCAAAAAACTTTAAATTTTTTTCTTGCTTCAATTTTATTTTATTTTCAAACCTGTGAAAAATAAATTTAAAAATATATAAAAAATATTATTTTAATATATTTTTAAATAAAAAATACTTTGAAAAACAATTAATTATTGTTCGTCATGGTTTAAAACCTAAAAAACAATTAATAAGTGGCAGTTATACCCTCTATATTTCACAGAAAATTAACATGATTTTCATGGTAAAAATATTTTTAATTCAATTATAAAGCAATCCTAAATCTGAATTTGATTTCAGGTTGTGCTGAAGTTTCCTTTATAATTTAGAGTTTTTAAGATTTTGAAGAGAAAAGATTGTCAAAATTAAAAAGAAAAGGCAATCTGCTTCTGCTTTTGTTAGAACAAGTTCTATAATGGGCATCAATTATAGCTATGGACTCAAGATTTGCATTTTCACTTTGATTCATAGCTAGCATTGCTCCTCGGACTAAACCTCTCGGGATATCCTATATCTAAAGATTTGCGAACATCATGATTGTTAAGCTATACAAGTAAAAGGGGAAAGAAATTAAAGAGGGAAAAAAAAATAAAGAATTCAACAAGAGGATTCGCATACCAGACAAGAAAAACCTAAAACCTAATCAATATTCTTGTTAGGGCTTAAAGTGCTAAAACCAGACAAGAACAGGTAGAATGTGTAAAAGGGCAATAAAGGTAGTCATTATTCATAGCTGCACTTACCAAAACACCCTCAAGATGCCATCGAGTTTAAGAGCATTTTGCAAGCTTTCAAAGGGCAGAGGGGGCCAATCCATCGAGTACAGATAGTTTCTTGACCAATTAAGAAAATGTGTCCAAAAAGAGGGGGGCAGAGTCCTAGGCAGTACAAGGAAAAATACAATGCAAAGAGAAGTCTCGAGTCTTGAGCAGCACTGCAAGGGAGGAAACAAAAAAGAGAGTTAAGGTTTCCAAGATCAGGTATCCAATGACCCCATGAACCAAACACGATTTTTGTTTTTTAATTAATGTAATTGTTCTAACATGTCTTGATTAATTTTATAAATTTTAAAGTTAATGATTATATAAATCTCTAGTGGCTCTAGAAAGACTCGAACTTGTGATAATTGAAAAATAAATCCAAGACCTGACCAATTAAGTTATACCTTAGAGTTTGGCTAACAATTTTGTGTGTAAGAAGAGATAACATATTACTATGCAGCATTACTGCCCTGTCTTAATAAAATTTGATTTTTTGTTTAAAATTATTTTATATATATATTTGAATCGTTTTGATATGTTAATATCAAAATTAATTTTTTAAAAAATTAAAAAAATATTATTATTTTAATGTATTTCTAAACAAAAAATATTTTAAAAAACAATCGCTAATATATTTATAAGCACCTTACATGTATGGTCCGCATGACTCACCTAGTTAACTTTCCTTTTTAGGACCAGTTAACTGCATTTTACCTCTTTAAATCTTTCTCAGATCTTCATGATCTCATATGGTCTAACCAGGTACAAACAAGGTTTGAATTTTGGGCAACCTTTTATTTTGTTTGTATCAGTCTCATGTCAAAGGATTATGATCAAGCTAATAATAATGTCTAATGAAAGAACATAATCCCTGTGGTCTAATTCTTACTTATTTTGTCAGCAATTTTTACTGTTCTTTTTATCATGTTTTGTTTCTAATGATTATATATAAAGGCGTTTAAGATAGATCCACTCTGACTTTTACTGACTTGAGAGGAAATTCCAAACTTGCCACAATAACTGAAATTTTAGTTCCAAAATGAATTTTAATTTGAAAGTAATTTTTTTTTAACTGTTGTGTGAAGATGTAGCTCATCATTTAATTCATTTTATTTCAAATTAAATCAAGAAATAGTATCAAGGGGTTAACTGGTAGTCAACGAAGTTTGTTCCTTCTTTTATTATATATTTTTTTTAGTTTGAATCTTAGAACTAGTATTTAGAAAAATGTATTCAAATGTAAAAATGCAAATATAATAAATATTGTTTAGAAAAAAAATATATTGTTTCTGTTGACATAAAAATTAGTTCAAGAATATTTTTTTTACTGTTGAATAAAAAAATTAATTAAGATATTTTATATCAATCCTACACAAGGAATTATAAAAGCATATCTCAAACCAATCTGTAAACCAATCTATTTTAGAATTAAATTAGATTATTAGCGACCATGATATGATATTATGTGCTGAATAAAAAAAAATTAACTTAAAAAAATTTAGGAGATGATTATATTTTAAATAAAAAAAAAAATTAGATAATCAAGTTAAATCTTAATTAATTTAATAATATAATAAAAAAAATAAAGTAACAACAACAAATAAAAAAAAATATTGTCATGAGTAAAGTTGGACTAACACGTGAAATTTGTGACCTGAATATAAAAAATATTCAAATTACATGTCTATCATGATGAAAAATGAGGTTTAGTATCAAAGTTAGATTTTTGAATATTAAAAAGACCGGTTACAGCAAAAAAATATAGGAAATTAAAATGAATTTTTAAGATAAATTTTAAAATTACCAACTATATTACCTATTTTTTTCCATTCTAGTCATTTATTTTTCAATTCAACTCTCTCTCCCAAAATAATGTTTTTTAGTGTTAATTTATGTTCAAAATAGTTAAATCATAAAAAACAATTTGATGAACAAATTTTTTTAAAAAAAAAACTGCTGTGAACAGTAATCACTCTACATCGTAGCTATTTTAGTAGACGTTAATTTCCAGCAACAAACTATCAATTTCCAGGAGCCGATTCATCACGTGATAATTAAAAACTATAATTGTCAAGGGAAATAGATAAAAGGAATGTCAGATGGAATTAAAGAGATGGGTAGGTGCTCATTGTTTGATGTTTTCAAAATTAAAAAGATTAAGAATTACAAGCAGGAGGAGTTCTTCTTGAATCTCCACAACATTCTTCTTCCATTATTCCCTCAATCCACGTTGACAGGCAGAGAGGACGATTCCCCCCCGGCCGCTGTGAAAAAGAAAATGACACGTGTGAAATTAATGTGCTCTCATAAATGCTCTCCACTACAGGTGATGGCAGTGAGACACACAAATTAATGTCCATGTCTGTATTGTCACCGGTCCCTCGCAGGCAACACTGGACATCTACCAAAAGCGAATCATTGCTTTTCTGCAGCATGAGCTATGGATTTTTATATATATATATATATATATATATATATATATATATATATATATATATATATATATATATATATATAAAACTAATTCACTTAATCAATTGTCTAACTTGACACGCATAATCATACCTCGCTGATAATTGGCTGCCATGAAAATCTTCCTTAAGAGCTAACTAAGTTAATGCCAGCATTTTTACATAGCTATTGCTATGTAATTACTAATTATATTAATCATAACATCTTATTTTGGATGTTTAGAAAGGATGGTTGTTGTTTTTTAAAATATTTTTGGCTTGAAAATATATTTAGATAATTTTTTATTTATTTTTTACAAAATGATCCAATAATACAAAAATATAATTTATTTAAAACAAAAAAATTAAGATTTTCAAAAACTCCGATTGAAAAACCTCCTAGACAACTCTTTACGCTCTCAATTGTGAATCACTATCTTATAAACACTAATGTATTTCACAATTTATGTATGATGATAGAGAGCTGGCGCAGTATAATTGCATGGAGCCACTTGTTTGTTTGTCCTTGGCATGTTAATATCAATTATACTTTGACTGACCAATTCTCAAGCCTCCCAGAAGAATTCACAGATGACTTCAATGGAGGTAGGTAGGCAGTTAGCCAGCCAGTTATACTGTAGAGAACCCACCCACCCTTGTATTTTAATAAACAATAGCTAGATAATCCTAAAATAAATAATCTAATTGGTCAGGTTTTAGACTTGCTTTTTATAAATTATTTGTTTGAGTCTTATAAATCTCAGAGCCACTTAAAAATTTACATAATCGTTAACTTCAAACTTATAAAATTAATTGAATTACATTCAAGCTTCAAACTAACTTAGATATCCATGTTAATAATATATATATATATATATATATATATATGGACTTTGACCAGAGATTAATGAGCCGAGGAGTACACATGGGCTGTCTCTTGCTTAGTTTTATTGTCATCGCATGCACGTCTGTGTTTCCTTTGACCTCCAAGTTCATTACCAGATCCAGAGAAAACATCGCCCACGATCAAAATATACATGAAAATCACTCTCTAGCTCTCAGTACATTGGTTGATTGTTTGCTTGCTGAGGATATTCAGCATAATAGAACGCATCCCAAATTTTATAGTATACTTGCTCGTTTTTTTAATTCCTTCTTTAAATAAATAAATAAAAAGACATTATAGGATAGGATCACTAAAGTCACCAGTCTGGTCTATTTTTCCTCTATATATATATAGAGGAAAAATAGACCAGACTGGTGACTTTAGTGATCCTATCCTATAATGTCTTTTTATTTATATATTCCCAGTGTCTTGGCTTGCACGTATTAAATTAATTGGCTGATAAAAAATAAATATTCTCTACCTTTCTGTCAAGTTATTATTGGTACTATTTCGGCCTCCTGCGAATAATAATAAACCTGCCACACACACATGCTAGGAGCAACCTAGGCTAGGGACCATCGTAATTTATTATTATTATTTTTTTGGTACAAATTGAAAATAACTTCGATTCATGTTAAAAATACTTCCATGAATCAAAGTTATAATTATTCATGTTAAAAATACTTGCATCATCAAGAGTGCATCATCAAGAGTGTATACCTTAACTAGTTAAATTTTAGATTTATTTTTTAAAAATTATTAGTTCGAGTCTCACAAACATTAAGACTACTGAAGACTTACATGATTATTAACTTCAGAGCCCATGAAATTAGTCGAGATAGACACAAGCTGGCCCGAACACTCATATTAATTAAAAAAAAAATACTTGCATCATCTCGTTGTATTTAGTGGAATAATTCTAATTATAAAATATAGATATTAATAAAGCACTAATAGTAAGCTTCATATGTCACGTGTATGTATGTATTAAAGTTCACATGATTTCTATTTTCATTTTCATATCTGTTTTCATTTTTTTGGGGGGTACAAATTTAATATGGAGCGGTAGGCGCTGTGATTTGTCACTCGTTTCTTAGTTAAAAAAGAAAAAAGAAAAAGCAGGCCCATGTAGCTGAATGAGTGGACATCAGCTCAGGTCCAAATCGACCTCTAATTAATGGGCTTCGGAGAATGTCTTGGGCTTGTCTTTATTTGACCCAATCTATAGCTTTTTGTCCAGAAAACAAAAGAAGGCAACGAAACCCTCTTGCCTAAACCCCAATAAAACAAAAAACAAAAAACCGTGCTTGAAGAATCATGCGAAACAGAAACAGAGCTCCAAAAAATTCAGTTACTCAGGAAAAAGAGTAAGTTGGTACCTTTTATTTTGTTGATTTCTTTTTCTGGGTTTTTCTAATTCTTTCTGTTTTCTGTTTATGTGGTGGGTGCTTGATTGTGTATGTAGCAGTAGTAGTAGTTACTATGAAGGGGAACGTCTTGCTCGTTTGCTCAAATCAATTCACAAGTAAACATTACTCACTCTTTTTCCAGTTTTTTTTCTTCTTTTTATCATTAATGATTCAATAATTAATGTTTTTTATTAAATGGTAACAGAGAAATAGAATCAACAAAAACTTTGGAAGGAAACTCGCTTCCCGAGAAATTTTGGTTCAAGGTAATCACTAATACAGCGTTTACTTTGATGTTCTTTTATGCTTTTAGTTTAGCTGTGTGATGTATTGTAATTAACATGGATGATGGTGGTGGTGTCTTTTTAGCAACAATTTGCAATTGGGGTCAATGAAGTTACTCGTGTTCTTGAACGTATGTCGCCTGTGTCCGAGAGTGGAAGCTCCCTTCAACGGTCTCATGCTATCAACAATCACAAAGTGCCTTCTGTTCACCTTCAGGTTTTTTGTTTCTACTTAAAATAATTGCTTCAAGTGATTTGTAGAATTCTGGTTTATGGTTTTCGTGTTCAATCAATAATTTGAATCCTGGGTTTGTAGATGACGGGACTCATGAAATGCAAGATGTGAATTGTATATTATAATCTTTTCTATGTTATGCTATCTGCTGCTAGAATGAAAGCAAACTTGCTTGTAGCGCTTGTTGCTTTTTTGTTTGATGTAGATATTCATTGGAGGGAGAATTTTGAAGGATCTAAACCATAGTTGTCATAATGCCTTTCATATTACGAGGACAGTTTTCCAAAGTTTTCTTTTCTTTTTTTTTCTTTTATTATGTTTTTGTATGGCATTTAATCAGAATTTTTATGACTCGGAACTCTATCCTTTGATTTGTGGATGTTTAGGAAAGATTGAAAATAGTGAATCCCTAATCGTGTGTGCAGGCCATATTAATAGCTTCTGATTGCAACCCAAAATGGCTAACAAGACATCTACCAAGTCTGGCTTTGTCAAGGAAGGTGCCACTGATCTTTGTCAAAGATAAACGAGGAGGATCCTTGAGATTAGGTGAACTTGTTAAGCTAAAAACTGCAATTGCCATTGGAGTGAAAGTAAGTGCTATCTTTTGCAGATCGCATATTTTGCATTCCTGCCGAAGTAATTCTGCTTGGGAATATTATTCGGATTTTAATTGATGGTTTTATTTCATGTAGGCTAGAGGAAATGCTATCAATGAAATTGTGGGAATTCTTTGCGGAAATGAAACAAACCTCGATACAGATTGCCAAAATTGAATGAGACGCCTTCCATGCCCTGTCAATGAGCTTGCTGTTTGTACAGACGTGCATTAAGTCAGGGTAGAAGGGCGGGAACAATAGAACTGAATTGGGAATGAGCTACTGCGGTCACAAAGTTTGGCTTATGGACATTTTATAATTTTGGGCGAATGTTTTCTCTCCCAAGATAATGAACAAGGTTGGCAATCGTGGACCATGCTTCTTGACGTGCTTGCAGAAGAAAACTTGAGACAAAGGCTTCACTTGGTCACTTTGCTTACTATTTCTCACAATCCTTTGTTGGACACTTCAACATGTCTAGTGTTATATCAAATTACAATCGATCCAGCATGCACTTTGAGTGCACGAGTCGACTTTCCAGTAGATATGGTAGTTTTATGTACATGACCTCTTTTATCCTAGGCAATTTTCGCAATCGCAATTACACGTTTATGTTATGTTCCTTGTTCCAGCACCGCTCTCTAGCCACGGACAGTCAATAGCGATCAATCGCCACTACGAAAGCATATCCCAACATTACAATGATGAGAAAGCAGCCAACAGGCTCTACCGCTTTAGTGGCAAAGGCGTCCAACGGTCTTCTTCTCTCCTTTAGAGAATTTTAGTTCTATCTTGATCTTGTGCTTCTTGTTGAAAAGCATCCAAGTCAAAATAAAGATGATTGCGGGTATGGCAAAACTTTTAAACATCTTAGTATAACATATCATGACTAACAATGGTGGAAATTAATTAGCTTTGATCAGAAAAGTGATAGCAATCAAAGAGGACGTATGCAATTCATGTTCGATTCATTTCGCCTCGTCACAAAAAGAGAAGGATTAAAATAAAATTCAGTCCTAGTTAGTGTCACAATTCCTCCCTCGTTTAAATCGTGTGGTGTGGTTCCTCTATGGTACAATTAAATATACATTCCCTTTTTTTCACAGTATGTGCACGAATCAGGTTTACAACGAATGATTTCAAGCTCCTATCACTGTTTGAGAAGAAGATGCTTTACGTATTGTTCATATCCTTCAAATTCTGGCCGAAATCCTTTCTTGATATAGGCCTTATGCACTAGCCTGAGGGCTGGCAGCTGATGACGGCTCCGTGGTGCCAACTGGATTGGGTTTTTTCTTACCACCCCTACCATTTCTGACAACTTTGGTTGATTTGTCATTCTGGCTTTGTTCCTGGTCTTTCTTTACCATCACAGGTTGGAACTGCCAAAAAGAAAAGGAGCAGCGAAAACACATGCACGTTATTAAGAAGAAATAGCACGTTCTAAAACATCCAAGGATGCAGTAATTTAGTACAGACCTGATATATGGAGTATATAACATTTCTTCTTATCTGAGCCATCATCTCCAGGAACAGATTGTAGCCTTCAAGCTTGTACTCAATAAGAGGATCACGCTGTGCATAGCCACGCAAGCCTACAGCTTGCTGAACGAACTTGATTGCTTGTAAATGTTCCTTCCACAAGCGGTCAATATTGCTCAAAATCAAGAACCTCTCAGCTTCCTTCATTAAGCCGGGCGCTTCTTTCTCCACAATATCCTTGTAGCACAGGTTAAACAGGAAGATAAATACAAAATTCATGTAGCATGTGTCTAGGCATTTTAGAAAATCGAAGTGTTGCACTTTGCCACAGCACACACTTGGTGATGCTAAGCAAAAACAAATAATCTAAGCAAAAACAAATAATCTACACTCAAAGTTTCAGCTTATGCTGGAGATCTCCCAGGGTAAACCTCCAAGCACCACCCAAACATCCAGAAACTCTTCTTGCAATGAATAGCAAAGAGCAAGGTTAGGTTAACAGTTGCTAGACTGATGGGTTGCTTTTAGGCAGGATTTGGGTCGCATAGTTCAGCCATGGCTATATGTATTAGACTTGTTAGGATTCATTGAAGATGTTGTCTTGTTTGACTATTTTAAGGAGTACGGCCTAGATGAGGAAGGATTTCGTGATAAAAAGGAAAAGCCATCTGAACCAACAAGACTGTTTTACTAACCCTTTTCTGTAAATATGCTTCACGACCACGAAGACGAAGGTAATCCTGCAAATCTTCGTAACTTGAACACTTACTTCGCAGCAAATCTGGAGTCAAATCATTTAGCAAATAGCAGTACCTAAAATTACAGTAATACATGTCAGAAAAAATTATTTTGGAGAGACATTAAACAAAAGGGAGATCCGCTATATTGAGATCTTATCCTCAGGTGCCTCTTTGTTTAATCTACAAATATGATTGATCTGATTGTGAGCATGTTACTTTCAACAAAAACAGAAATAGTTCTGATTCATCAAAAATCCGTACAGAATTTGAGTTTCAATCTCGTCAAGCATTAAGCAAAGAGAATGAAGGAAGCCTCTTACTGCTGAACTTTTGCAATAAGTTTTTCAAGATCCCAACTTCCCACCAGAGCATCAGAACCAATATTCGCCTGCTCATACATTTAAAATAACAATAGTCTCAGTAATACTCAAAACCTAAGGGAAAAACAGATACGATGTGACCAATGAAGTTCTCAAACAGGTTACCTCTAAGATGTCATCCATTGTCAGTTCAGCATATTCAATAATAAGAGACTGGAGGTTGTCAGATTCAAGGGCTCGCCTTCTCTCGGTATAAACACGGTCTCTCTGGCTGTTCAGAACTTCATCATACTCAAATAGTTGCTTCCTGATATCAAAAAAATAGTTCTCCACTTTCCTCTGAGCTTCATCTAGTGATTTCGTCAACATATTGGACTCAATTGGTAGGTCTTCAACTCTAAAAGCTCTCATCAAACCCTAAGTGGCAATGTTGAGAATGTTTTAACAGGCATATCTAGGGGAGCACTAACAACTAGACAACGAACAACAACCACAGGTCAAACCTGGATTCGGTCTCCTCCAAAAATCCTAAAGAGGTTATCTTCAAGACTTAGGAAGAAGCGGGAACTTCCAGGATCCCCTTGGCGACCACTTCGACCACGAAGCTGCCATATACGACATTCAAGTTCTGGTTTAATATATTCTGAAGTTACACATAACATGTATTGTAGAAAGAAGATTTTTCATTTTAAAAGAAAATATGAAAGGAGAACTAAGTTTAAAAAAAATAATCAAATTTAACCTGATTATCAATCCGGCGGGATTCATGCCTTTCTGTTCCCACCACATGTAATCCACCAGCAGACACAACCTGCAGAATGCAGACATAAATTAAGTTGCAAGTAACACTATCCTGTAAAATTCAGGGACAAATTTACTTTTGGGAACTAAGCTAACCTTCTTCCTTTCTTCCTCAGTGTACTCCTTAAATTCTTTAACAATTTCTAAAAATGCACTACGCAACTTGGCTATGACTTCATCCTGAGCAGGGCCCTAAAACAGAAAAGTTATGACACTCATGAGCTGTATGCATTCGGAGGATATTATTTTTAAATAAAAAAACAGAAGGAAAATAGCATGGTATAGTTATCAGAAAAATGCTGAGCATTTGGAATAAAATTTAACAGTCTGTCGAATTGATTTGCAAATGTAAAATTTATTCTCCATCTATCATACCTTTTCACAGGAGTAAGATAGGCGCTCCTCTGCTTCAAGCTCAGTCAATGATCTTTGGCCCCAAGATCCTACAGCCAATTGTACTGCTTCCTCGGCCAATTTAGTATTCTCATTGGATAGTTTGCATGGAAATAAACTTTCATTCACCTGATATATTGCAAATAACAAGTCCCATACAGATGAGACATATAACACTATAACACTACGAGCATCATTTAAACCAGTATGTGCTCATAGGCAAAGCCAATTTCTATGTCAATAAAAAGACAAAAATCAAACCTTCCATGTCTTCTGAGGAAGGGATTTCTTCACTGATACAAAAACTCCTTCAGCTGGCCTAACAACTCTGCAATATTTATATCACATTAAAGATACTTTAACCAATATAAATTGCAATAGGTGTGCATATCATTTTATTAGATCCTCTTTCAGATTGTGGTATTCAACACATGCAAGGGCACTAGTGCTGGAGATGAACAAGAAGCCCCTTGTAGCCCCTGTAGTAGATACCTTAAATTCAATAATGAGAAGAATTGCCTAGTGCAAATGGCTTCTCTTTTTCCTAATGCATGTTACTCTTATACTTCAGAATAAGAAAAGGTGAGCCAACAGAATTTAAGCTAACAGAATTTCAAAAATGTATTTGATGGTGTTACACCAGTTTAAGTCTCCATATTTGAGTATCTACATGTTATCTTAAATTCTTTAGGCAGTATTCATCTCTAGTTTTTTTAAGAAGCATCAGGAAAAAAAAGTTAAAGTGGAAATATGAGTGACGATAAGTTAACAGTTTTAACCACTTGGAAACTGGGCTGCAGATATGTATGAGGTTTTTTTCTTTTTTGGTGGTGTGTATATGCATGGGTTGAAAAAGAAGATACCTTGGCATAAGCATCTCACGTAGCTTCAACCTGGCCATAAATTCTGCATTTCCACCGAGAATTATATCTGTTCCACGACCTGCCATATTTGTAGCGATTGTCACTGCTCCTACACGACCACTCTGTGCCACAATTTCCGCTTCTCTCTCTACATTCTCTGGTTTTGCATTGAGAACCTTGAGGAGAAATATTTTTGTTAAAATTCCTCACCCAGAGAAAATTTATCCAATAGGTTACCATTTGTGCTTCCTTCAAACTTGGTCACAAAAGGCATGTGTAGAGAAAAGGAACATATCCACCAGGGAAGAGAAAAAAATAGGTAGCAAAATAACACAAGCAACTTCATTTCTTATATACTTGTTTGTATAAAATTCACTTTCATGTTAAATTAACCTAATTCTACTTTTATTCCTCCAGGTGAGTGGATGCCTCACCTCATGCGGAATTCCAGCTTCTAGCAACTGTCCTGCTAGTGCATCACTCTGCTCAACACTTGTTGTACCGACAAGGACGGGTCGACCTGTCTTGTTCATTCTAGAAATTTCTACAACAACTGCTCGCCATTTTCCAGAAGTTGCCCTGAAAACTACATCGGACTCGTCCTGAGGAGGAATTGAGAAGATGTTGGTGTTGGTGAGCATCAAGCTATCTAAGCAAGTTGTGCATTAAGTTGACTGTGCATAGGTGCTGAACAACTCATAGACTTCCTATGTTCCAATAAGAATGATAAAATCATCCCTCCTTTCACATATTGTTATTAATTTACAAGTATTACAGGAAAATAAAAAATAGTTACAAAACTATACATCATCTTCCACATCTGCTGTCTTCAATTATTGCTGTGACAGCAACCAGCATGATTCTAGAAATATAAATATGGATAGAATGCTAAAACAAACCTTTCTCATCATGGGCTTGTTTGTAGGCACAATTGTAACTTTAAGTTTGTAAATACTTTCAAACTCTGTACTTTCAGTCGCTGCAGTGCCAGTCATTCCACAAAGTTTTGGGAACTGCAGCAGTGCATATGATGAGAATTAAGAGGTTAAGAAAGAACAAATTTCAAAAACTGTTTCATACAGTCAGCGGAAAGATGACCTGGAGAAAGAAGTTCTGGTAGCTGATTGATGCCAGGGTTACAGTTTCATTTTGAATTGGCAAACCTTCCTTTGCTTCAACTGCTTGGTGAAGTCCATCACTCCATCTCCTCCCCTTACAGAAAAAAGACAAATAATGTTTTCCTTTAGTCATTTATAGTTAAATACTCTATATTTTCATAATTAAATTCATCTGATAGATAAACAATCAAATCAAACTACTTCTAACAGTAACCTTTACTGCTTAGGTAAACAGGATCACCTGCATAACTCGACCAGTAAACTCATCTACGATAAGCACCTCTTTGCCACGTATGATATAGTTGACATCTCTAAGAAATAGTTCTTTTGCTTTTATTGCATTCAGAATATACGAAGCCCACTGTTCTCGAGGATCATACAAATCCTTCACATCCAAAATCTCTTCAGTATCCCCATAACCCTGTTCTGTAAGGAGAACTGTTTTCTGCTTTTCATCCACCTGCAAAAATACGCCTGGGTAAGGAAAATAACTAGAAAAAAATTGCCTTTCATCACCATCAGAATCTGCAAGGATACTGTTTCTGATTATTGAAAACTTGAAATTATTTTGACTCGTGAAGAAGATTAAAACTCTCTCATTCTCAATCAATGATGTTCTACGCACAAGAATCAATGATTACAATATTTTCACATGTGATGTTGCATATTTTTTCATGATCTCCTTTTCCTTTTGTTTTCCTTTTCATTATCTTGATAAAGGGTTGACCCAGTAATGAGTCTCTTCCTTAATTATTCCACCAATTGATCCATCTCACTTTCCAGAATAATATACCAGTTATAGTTATAAAGCCATGTCTCTTGGACTTAGGCACTGGACACAATCATGCAGCAATTTGATATTTTAAAGGTGTGTAGCAATTTTTCTTCTCATCCTTTGAATAAAACTGAAAAAGATCACCATTCTATTTTCAACCTGGCTATAGTTTGGATTATAATTGTGAGAAGGCAAAACTGAAAACATGAAAGAAGAAAGAAACCAAAATATTTAGATTTAAGATTTGATCTTTCACACAATTTGATGAAGATTTTTCATCCAATTGAATTTTATTTTATTTTTTGATGATCAATATCAGCCGTGCATCCAAGATAACCCACCTCCCAGCAAAAAAATAAAAATAAACACAGAAAAGCCCCTTGCTGACCACTTGTTCCACGTCCAGTCATTCTAGAAAGACTTTCAGTGATTTTGCTCTGCATTTGGGCAGTATAACTATGACTAATCAGCCAGTCCTGAGAAACATGCAAGTAAGGAAGGACAATTTATATCTACACATCGAATATTCCGAGCATGAGATGCTCCCAGCCTATAGCTTCTAGTCCTATACTGCCTCGTCTTAGAAAATTCCTTAATAAGATAAACGTTAAAAAGTGGCTATGACATATTTGTAAGTATTTGTTACATGTCAGGTGCCTGAAGCCATTTTATTTACAACTCCCTGTAATGGCTCAGTCCAATTTTTCAAGATCCACAACATGAAAATGTGATTGTATACTGTGCACTGAGTAAGCAATAAAAGCAAATCACCTAACCTTTTCAAAACTTTGAGTTTTTTTTACAGTAAACAATAACAAAAACTAAAAAACAAAATGAACAAATATTCTGTTTCTGTTTTAAGAAAAAAAAAAAAAAAAAAGAGGAGCTGCAAAGGATACCAAATGGCAGCAAAAACTCCAGCGGGAAAACTAGTTATTAAAACAGAGTCTTACAGTGTAATGTATGTCTCGTTCAAAGGCTGTAGCAATTTTTGCAGCTTTATAATACCGATCACTTGGTTTTTCTGCTGGTCCAGATATAATGAGAGGGGTCCTTGCTTCATCAATAAGGATGGAATCAACCTCGTCAATTACACAGTAATTGAAATCCCTCAAGACGAGCTCCTCAACAGTCTGTACTTTCTAAAAATAGTCAGCTTTGGTAAGAAAAAAACGCATTCAGCTAGGGAAGAAATGATACCTACAAAGCTTCACTGAACAAAATCAAAGTATTGATAATAGAATAATCTAGAACTAATTATAACATAAAGAAAGAATTACTTTCCATGGCAAGATTATCTCTCAAGTAGTCAAAACCAAGCTCACTGTTGGTAACATATGTGATGTCACACATGTAATTCTCTCTTCTTTGTTCACTTGTCATATTCTCTGCCAATGAAAACAAACACTTGTGTTATCGTGACAATCAAATTCACAAGCTAAAATGAAGAAGCAATACCCAGAGACTAAAAAAAGGAAGAAGACCCAAGCTCCCAAGTACAAGAAGAGAACAGCGGATGCAAATACAGTACACCTCGTATAGGCAGGCAGGATTAATTGAAAACAGTTAAAAAATCAAGACCTGAGCCATACCCATTCATTCATGTAAGAATGAAAAGTGCATAATCTAGACGTATACACACACATAAACAAACACACATAAGTGCACGTGCTTGTGTAGTAAAGGAAATGGAACATGTAGTAAACATATGTAAAAGTATGTAACATACGTTGGATTAGGCCAACCTTCAATCCAAGGAAACGGGGAACTTGACCAACCCATTCACAATCTCTCCGAGCTAAATAATCATTGACCGTAACAATATGAACTCCTTTCCCACTTAATGCATTCAAATAAGCTGGCAAAATGGCAACAAGCGTCTTTCCTTCTCCAGTCCTCATTTCAGCTATTTCCCCCTTATGAAGAACCATGCCCCCTGCATGACAAGAATACGAAACCATGTTCACAAGAATCGCAACAAGATTACTTCCCACGTAGCCTAAGCGTTTGGTGGAGCAAACCCCAATGCACAGAACCTTTCCACCATTTGCACATATAAAACTCAAAGAAATTAAACACAATACACGCATAATAGTTTACCTATCAGTTGCACATCAAACGGGCGGAGACCTATAACCCTTTTGGAAGCCTCTCTCACTACAGCAAATGCTTCCTGCAATGCAGGCACTTTTATTGTCATGGTAATAAGATAAGCTATGCCACTAGAACTACTTACAAACGGATAAAAACAACGACCAAGTAAAGAGCTTCATTTACTCATGTACCAAACATTCAACTTCCGCAATTCTAGTGCATTGAGTTATAGCCAATTTCTACCCACCCCATTTCAAAATTCCAAACAACTCAAGGATTAAATTTAAACAAGTATATAAAGCAAGAAAATTGAATGGGAAAAAAAAAAAAAGAAGCTCTTACAGGTAAAAGGGAATCCAAAGATTCACCGAGTTGGGCACGCTCCTTTAAAGCAGCAGTCTTGTCTCTCAATTGAGAATCAGACAAAGCAGACATCTCAGCTTCCAATTGATTGATCAAACTCACAGTTGGAGCATACTGTTTCCTAGTGGACTCACCTGTATCCGTCCCTTTAAAAATCCCACCTAGCAAACCTCCTAATGAAGCCACTGCACACATTTTCCTCCTTGTATTACTCACCAATCTAGACGTCTTGGCTCCATAATTCAACATATTTAGGGAATTTTCACCAAAAAATGAAGAGCACGGATTGGTCTTTTTGTAAAAATCTTGATGGGGTAGTAGTAGAGAATTAGAAGGGAAAGATGAGATAGAAGTAGAGAGCTTCACTAGAGGTGGTGCGGCCATTGTTTTTAAGGGTGGAAAATAGAAAAATCAGACGCAAAAACAAGATGGGAGTTATTACAGAGTGGGGTTTATATAGTTGGAGGAAGTGGTGAGAAGGGAACTATTATCGTAAACATGTTTCAGTTAAGAAGGAGAGGGTGCCTGTTTTTGTTTCTGTTTCTGCTCATTGGAGATTGAAGAGAGAGGGGGGGAGGGGATAAGGTAAGCTAAAAGCGAGAGAAATCATGACATGTGGGGGGGGGGGGGGGGGGGGGGGGGGGGTGGGGGATCTTGCTTGTTTTTTTTAAAAAAATAACACATGGAAGGGAACCACATTGGCTTAAATTCTAGCAAACAAAATTTTTATTTTTTAATTTTGTTTTAAAAGGCGTTTGAAAAGGTGATATTTCTAAAAAATGAATTTTTTATTTTATTTAAAATTAAATTTTTTTTTATATTTTAAAATTATGCAAAAAATATGTACTTTAAAAAACATAATGGTTTGTGCGCTCTCAATCACCTTCTTATAACTGAACTTCACATTTATGTTTTTCAAATATATTTGAGCACTTTTCTCTTATTAAAATAAAAAAAAAACATATATATTAAACCTTTTTTAGTTCAAAGAAAATTTTATAATATTAATATTGAAATAGCTTATTAATTATAAAATAAGATATGATAGCAATTTTGTTAATAATTCATTATTTTTATTAATTTTTTTTATGTGTCAGCGATATAATAAACCAATGTAAGTTTTTTTGTAATTATCCCTAATCATAATTATCTGCGTATTGATCAAATCCAATTTACTTCTCAAATGACTTTAAAAACATAGCTCATTATCAATTTAATATTTTAAAAATAATTAATAAACTCTTTGAACCCATGATTTGAAATTATAGAGTAGTTAATTAAGTTACAACATGATTGGATAAGTTCTTATGGTATAAAAAAATATACTTTAATATTTTTCTAGTAATTTTTCTAAATCCATGATCATGAATGGATCTCGCTCAAATTTATCAAGAATAATAAATATTGATTTTATGCTAACTACGCGTGCTTTTATTATTTAAAAATTAAATGGTCGGGTGTTTTTAGTGTAGTTCAATTCATTATAAAAAGTGTCTTGGACTAAAATAAAATTATCTTTGTGCCCTTTAGTCTAAAGAAATTAAATCTTCTTGAATGGGGTGTTTTAGGGTTTTTAATTTTTAACAATAACAATACATTTGCTCTCGTAATCAAAATATTACTGTGCTGCTAGATAAGAATGTTTTAGAATTTTTAAATTTTAGTATATAATGCAATTATATCTTTAACTTTGAAAGAGACAAAACATAAGCTTAGTATTTGAGGGTATTTTTTATATTTTTATATGAGTATTTTGTGTAATTACTGGGGATGAGGGGCATTTTAGTATTTTGTTTAAATTTCTTAATGTTAAAAGTTGTTGGAGGATGCTCGACATACCCCAAAGCGTGTACGCGCCACCTAATGGATGTAACTTGCCTTCCATCGTCTCCTTAAATACGTCGTCGTGTTCTCTTTCATTTAGAGTGGCGTGTGGCAACTTACAGTGGTCGGATCGTCATTAGTAGTCGTTTGATTTTTTTCTCTTTCTTTTCTCTCTCCTAACATGTTATGTACACCATTATCCTTTTTGTTTCTTAATTTTCAATTTCAATCCTCATTCTATTAATTTTTTTATTCCGTTCCTTTTCCATTTATAAAAGTTTGTATTATTTTCAATCTAGTCCTTCAATTGCAATTTCTCATATGTTTGGTTTTTTATTTTGGTTCTTATTTTTTAAAATTTCTAATTTTGTCCTTGGTACTTTTGTTGAAGTTTTTTTTTCTATCAATTCAATCATAAAATCAAATTTTTCATTGTTTTATTTTTTTCAGTTTGACCCTTATTTTGTTGATTTTTTTTCTTTTTTATGAAAGTTATTTTTCAATTCAATTAAACCCTCCAATTGAAAATTTTAATCCTTTTAATTATTATTTTTCCATCCTTTTGTGTAATTAATTTTTTTTTTCTGATTTCATCTTTCAACATTTAATTTGTTGGGAATTCAATTTCATATGATTTTATTGTTCTGCATTAGTTTTTTTTTAATATTGGTTTTGTGATTATCGTCAAGTTTTTTCTATGAATTTATCCTAGTTTCTTGACATAGATCACGATTTTTGCATGTCTTTTTTTAATATAAGGTTTTTTTAGTTGTTTTGTTTCTATTTTATTTTTCAAGGTATTATTCTAATTCATCTATAATTTTTTTTATACAAATAAAGTTTTTTAAAAAAATAAAACATATTCATTTTAAATTATATTATTGATGCATTCAACCTTGCGTAATATTTTTTATAGCATGGGTTTATTTAGTCATATTCATCTGTGTTTATCTTTTAAGTTATATGTTTTTTAGGTTGTGGACTTATCTTTTATTTATTTAAATAAATAAGTTCAATAAACATATCAGGATGCATATCTCATTTTATGTTAAGAAATATCTTAACCTAACTTGTATAAGCTTTTCAATTTACACTTTAAATTTTTTTATGTAAAAAAAACACATTGAAGCAACTTGGATACCCGGTATTTTTTTGAAAAAAAAATTATATAACCTGCTACGAAGCGCGAGTTAAATAACTAGTAGATTATTTGAAACCAAGTGTGGAATAATAGATCAAAAACTTAATGAGTTGTGTCATGACCCTTTTTAACCCCCAATTTTTTTAAGTGTTTTCAAAAAATAGATATTCAGTTTGATTTGATTTTTGATAATTAATTTAATTGTTTTCATGATAATAATAAAAAAAATGAAGAAGAAAAAGAAAAAAGAGTTTAGGGGTGAATTAAGAATAAATAGAGAACAAGGATTAGCTAACAAGATGAGAGATTGTGCACACAAAAAATTAGATAGGAGGATCAAGCAAATTTGAAAAATTATTGAAAGATATTCTACATGTTAAGAAGGGGAAATTTAATTAATTGGGAATCAATGGTCAAGAAGGAAACAATATAATTGCCTAACATTATTTTTTTAGTTTAATTTTTCTTGTTTTGCAAAGTATCCTGGACAATATAAATATAAAAGAAAACACAAAGAAAGGACATACAATAAAAAATATCAAAGAAGACACTTTTACAAAGAAAAATTTAAGCAAACAATAACAAAAGAACAAGAAAACAAAAAAAAACACAAAAAACCTAGCCTCTCAAAGTTGTAGAAAGACAACCTATAAAAACTCAACAACTGTATTAACTTCCTGATGTAGATCTCTCGCTAAAGTGGGAGGTGGTATACATCACCGCCTCCAAAAGGAAGAGGAACTAGTTAGCCACCTTGCAGAGTGGTCCACGTGCCACCCTGCCCTGATGGTGCATGACAAAATACCTTGAAAGCTAGATTGGTCATGTGGCACATACTGTATATGGGTCAGGGCTGTTTCTTTTTCTTCCAGCAATTTTCTTCTCATTCTAGCCGAGTTCGATGACTCGTAAAGGTCAATTTTAATCTTCATATGTGATTTATTTGTTGTTCGAATAATATTTTTTAAATTTCAAATCTCAAATGTATGTTGATGTTTTGGATAAATTCACATTGTATTAATTGAATTATTGGAATATTGGTAGTTATTTATGGTGATTATGCTTGGTAAAATAATTCATTTATGTTGAGTTAATATAAATTAGGTAATTAAAGGAAACAAGTACAAATCTCATTCCATAATCTAAAAGACGAGGATTAGGCTTCATTGTTGAGCCTAAATCCCAAATCAATATCCTATGAATTTTTACATTTAATAAATACAAAGTATTTAGTTTAGACAAAACATTAGCATGTATGCACAATGAATATTTCTATCTTTTAAATAAAACAACAATGCAACTTACTTTAAGTATTTTGTTTTAAAGTAATTTTCATCTTTTTTTTTTAGCATAATTAGCTCATTGCCTAAACATATCTAAGAAATCAATTAGAATTTCTAGTTATTATAAAATTAGGTAACGATTGTTATTTTTACACGATCAAATCACTGAGAAGTCACTAACAACAAATTATATATTAACTTAAAAGAAGTTTAAGAATACCATGAAACCTTGCATTATATGAATAATATCTTTTTTTTTTCAGTTGTTTTATCATAAAATCATATAAGCGGTGAAATATTTTCATAGAAACAAGAAGTTTTTGAGAGCCTATTTGGATGCTATGGTGATGCAATGTTGATATTTGAAAAGACAAACAGTGCAAACAAAAATATTTTTTGGTTAAAGAGATAAAGATATAAATGTCTTTGAAACAATTTTAAAGTGGATTTCTAAACTTCTAAAACATTAAACACATAGCAAACATATCTCTGGAAATAATATTTATTATGTTTACCTCTAAAATATCCTTGTAAAAAACTTTTAATTCAAAAAAATATCCAAGACATGTAAGGATAAAAGTGATTATTACAATAGTTTAAAACTTGACCTGAGGCAATGCCGAAGTCACGATACATAAGGGTCACCCTTAATTTTTTTAAAAAGTATAAAAATAGCATCATTTTGATCCAAAAAAAAACTGAAGACAAAATTCTAACAAGTTTTTCATATGAGATTTATCCTGGGTCGATTATGTTGTTGTCACCCCTAGTTTTGATTGGATCAGGCCAGATCAATCCTTTTTTTTTTTAACTTAGACTAGTTCAGGACAATGCTGAAGTCATTGTACAAGAGGGTCAACCCCGGATTTTTTTAAAAGGGATAAAAAAATATCATTTTGATCCAAAAAAAAAACAAATGTCTAACAAGTTTTTAATATAGGTTTAACCCCGGGTCGACCATGTTACAATCAACCCTAGTTTTAATCGAATCAAGT
The DNA here is from genome assembly GCA_007827005.2 of Populus simonii. Taxonomy (NCBI): domain Eukaryota; kingdom Viridiplantae; phylum Streptophyta; class Magnoliopsida; order Malpighiales; family Salicaceae; genus Populus; species Populus simonii. Next base: position 8,130,352 of record CM017477.2, read on the forward strand.
CAAATCAATCCTTTGATTTTTTAAACTTGAACTAGTCTAGGCCAAGGGTTAGTTGGGCCCAAAATCATCCCACCAAACCAGAGTTATTATACTATTATTAATTTCAACTAAAAAATTATATATATCTAATTATTTTTTAAATATATAAGCTTATAAGTAACACATATTAATGATATAATATACTTTTTCAAATTTTGTTATCTTATCCAACATTATACAAACATGATAGAAAAACACTTGGTCTATCTTCTACACCATTATCAAACACAATTCTCTCTTCATTTCTTGTCCTGCACACCACTAACACAATTATTCTCTCTTCATTTCTTGTCTTGCACACCACTAACACAATTTTATCTCCATCTCTTGTTCTATCTTGTCTCCTCTGTCCTTATTGCCCTGTCTTCATCACAACAACAGCCAAACAATACCTAAGATTAAACACAGACATCCAAGTTTTCTCTAAATTATATTGCAAGATGACGACTATTTGTAAATAGTTTGAAATTTGTTGTTTGAGGCGCACAGAAAAATCAAGCCCACATTTCCGGAAAGACTATTGATAAACTGCACGTTTTGATCATAAAGAGACGTGCCCTCTCTTCCTTTTCCTTCTTGAACACTCTTTGCGAGAGGGAAGTTGGAATCTAAAACAAGATTTAAACATTGCGAGCATGTCTGGCTTTGACAGTGAAGTTGGCTAGCCTTTTAGCTCCGAACCCTTTTTTTAAACCAAAAGCTACCCTCTTCAAATGTCTATTCCCCTCGCCTGAGGTACTTTGACCAAACACATTTTGTTTAGCCACCACAACCTCTCCAATCACTAATATAACCTTTAAAAAGATGCATCTTTTCTGTTGCTGAAAAGTGAAATAAAAACACCGGTGAAAGAAGTTAAAACACTGGCAAACTTGGTCCACAAAAGAACCCGATGAATCATTAAAAAGATTGTATATATTATGTGGCAACCTATTTGTTGTGTCTGATTTGAACTTCGCAACCCAACATTTCAAGTGGAATCAAAGTCAGAAATCGATTACAATTTCAAGAAACAAAACTTAGTTTATTCCCCTCATTTCCTATGTTCTGCTGACAAATTAGTTTAGTATGTGCTCCAACTGAAGTACACAAGCACCTGAAATTCAAACAATTTGAAAATTGAGAAGGAAGATTGCACCAAGACCTGATAATCTAGTAACTCCTGCCCCAGTAGGTCCACTTTTTTGCAGGCTTTCCAGAAGCAAAGCATGCAGTACCTATAAAATTTAACAAAAAAAAAAAAACATTAAGCAGTATTCAGGGATCAACATAGGATGAAACTGCAAGCTGCATATTTCTTGCTATGAATATTTGATTCATTGAGAGCACAGAGGCTTCCCATTGACATTAATTTGCTTAATTCTGCTAGATTCATCGCCCTTAAGACATACTCACACAATGATGGAAATCTGTAGGACAAACCACACAACCACAGGCTTATACACTTCTATCTAAAATACAAGCCATTAGATTTCTAGCGCCTGTGCATTTACAACATTGTCCCAATGTCAAGAATCTACCAAACCTCCAGTATGAAATTAATTTCTTCATATTGAAACACAAGTAGAAAGAAGCAGCTTTCAAGCCTAGATAAGTCTTTTCCACTATCATAAGTTTCTGAAGTAACAAAGAGCAGAATTGAAAAAAATTGACACAGCATTCTTGACTGAAATTAGATTACAGGTAAAAGCAATAGTGAAAGGAGTGACCATGACATGAAATAAGAGGGAGTAGTAGTACCTTCAGGGAGCTCGGGCTGGTCAAATGGGGAACAAAGACTCTTGGCTGCTCCCATTTCACCTCTTGTTCGATCTTTCACATCCTTTTCCACCTCCTGTAAAAACAAAAACCTGTTAGTTAGAAATGATATATAATTACGAAAAACATTATGTGGTAATGAGATCTATCTATATCTAAAAGGGAGTTTACTAAATTTATTTGGCAAGTACAGAGCAAAAAACCAAACTTTACTAGACAAATAAATCCAAAGTATTGATAGAATGCATCACTATACAGACCTAGCATTCAAATAATACAAGAATAAATTAGTAATAAAAACATGGGGCAATCAAGTAGCAAAATATGAACCCAAATAATTTTTTGTCACAATACTTGTGTCATAGCAATTCAAACTAGGACAAAAGTATGAAAAACAAATGCACACAACACTGGCATGGGACTAAACAAAAGCATACGAATGAAACCTCGTAATCAACAAAGAATTTTACAAGGAGCAAAAAATTTAAATCATACGCAATGAAAAGGTTAGCAATGATGATATCATACCTCCTCATCACACCAAGGAGCTAAGATCATTTTCCTTTGACTGAGAGCTTCCTTGAATTCATCCCAAGTTTTCGCAACTTGAATGCAAGCATCTCGCTTTTGTTTAGCAGCATCGAACATGCTCTTTTGAATATCATCCAGCATATCCTTTACTTTCTCCGCCAAATTGTCACAACTGATATCCACTTTTGCTGCATTGTCACGGCGAACTGCACGTACCTGTGAGCAGAAAGCAAATTACTATTAGCATTTGACTCTAGCAATAAACAGAACAAATTAGGTGAAACAATATAGGAAAGAGCAGTGCAGATGGAAGACAATGAAACCAGTACAGTAAAATGGAGGGAAGGGATACTCACCTGATTATTTGCCAAATCTTTGGGCCCAATTTCAATCCTCAGAGGAACACCTTTCATTTCCCAGTGAGAGTATTTCCAACCAGGTGAGTAATTCTCTCTGTAATCAGCCTCAGCACGAATACCTGCTTCACACAAAGTATCCACAGTTGCAGCACATGCATCAAAGATTCCTTGAGTATTAGCATCTTTGAAAGGCACAGGAACGACAATAACTTGGACAGATGACACTTTAGGTGGCAGAACCAAGCCTTTGTCATCACCATGAACCATCACCATAACTCCAATCTGTAAAAGGAAAAGGATGAGATGAAATGGCATATAAACGAACATTAACAAATGCATCAATGTGATAGCTAGGCAACTCTGAAGCATAAAAGGGACTACCTACGAATCATACCACCTAGAAAAGAAAAGAAAGAATATGTTTTCTAGGTAATGAGTGGCAATAGTACAACTCCAGATGATAAAAATCAGAAAGTTTACCGTTCGAGTACTATAGGCCCAAGAGTTCTGCCAGGCCATTCCCTTCTCCCCCTTCTCATTTTCGAAGTTTATTTCAAACATTTTTGCAAAATTTTGGCCCAGACAATGAGAAGTTGCACCTTGGATACCACGTCCAGTGTTGGGAATAAATGCCTAGTGGAAACACACAAATTTGAAACAATAAGATTCAGACTAAAACATGCTAGTAACTAGGAAATGCAAATACCTTAAAATTCAATAAATATGACATGGGATTTTCTTGTCTGCGTTATGTTTTACATACCTCAACGCTAGTTGTGTAAAGTCCACCAGCAAACTTCTCCATCTCACTTTTCTTGCCCTTTATAATAGGAATAGCCAAGAATTCTTCATATATGCGTCTGTACAGTTCCAATATTTGAAGGACCTGATGCATAAAAAAAGACAACAAAATTACAAATGAAACTTTTTTTTAGAGAAGTATAACAACATCGCTTAATGTATGGGTTATGAGATTTGATTATCAGAAACCAGACAAACATGCTTATAAAAAATACCAGAGAAATATCTTTATACAAAAGAAGTACTTCTTGATAAGTGGGTTAGAGGATTCACAACATCCCAAACCTATCTAGCTTTTTTTATAGTTAAGAGAATTATAATATGAGCAGCTAACAACAAAGGAAATGACTGCCCCCCAGCCCATTCGGTAATATAACCGCTTCAAGATTCAATGAAAGGTTAGAAATATGTGTTTCATGTGAACTACAATAAGATGGCAAAGTAAAATGATAATTTCATGAAAAGAAAATGTCATCATGTAAGTATACGTGCTCCAAACCAGAATATGATTGACTTGTTTATGGATTGATTGGCTCCTCTAAAGATAAATGCACTTATCATGATCATATACCAAATCAACAACAAAAAATGAAAGAAAAAAAAAGCTAGCCGTAAGAAAGAAGAAAGATGGATGTCATTAATAATTTCAAGATGTTTTTCTCTCTAGACACAAAATTCAAGTTTTTAAAATGTTTTACTTCTGCAAGGACAGGAACTTAAGTTCTCAAATTCATACCTCTTCATCTGCTTCTTGCTTTGTTGCAAAAGCAGTGTGCCCTTCCTGCCAGAGGAACTCCCGGCTCCTAAAACAAATGGATAATCCATCAGTATGGACTAATATGAGTTAAAATTCTTTCTGCAGACCAGGATTTTTTGGCAGCTAGCTTCCACGGATTAAATAAAGCAGTTTCTTTAAGAAAATGAATAAAAACATCTTAAGATCTTTGCATGACACAACACAGAAGTGATTTTTTACAATATAAATCAAATATCTTACATCCAATTCATCATGGAAAAAAACAGTTAACCATGAAGAAATCCAAAACAAACTACCTGATAAATGGTGTAGGATTGCTGAACTCCCAACGAACAACATTGCACCATTGGTTGAGTTTCAGAGGCAGGTCACGGTGTCCCCTGATCCACTTAGAAAAATAGGGATACATAACAGTCTCACTAGTTGGACGGATGGCAATAGGAATCTCCAAGTCAGATTTTCCTGACTTTGTCACCCAAGCAACCTGGAAAAGACGAAGTTGATAAAGGAAGGACCTCTTTTCTTTTCTGTATATAAAAAGTTGCTTTCTTGCACAGGAAAATGAAATACTACAGCAGATAAAAAATTGTTGTTGGTTGAGTAACACCAAAATTTTAAGATCCCATTACCCAGTTATGATAGCAACAATATGGGTCCATGACGAGAATTTGGAAACAAAGCCATCCTACAAAAAATTTCAACTAAGCATGTTCTCTAGCAATGAACCTGCACTCTTATGGTGAGGTATGGTCCCAAACCAAACAACACCAATCAAAGAACATGAGATATGTTCCTGATTCCGAAACAAAAACAGTACAACTTAACCTCAATTATAAGACCATAAACTTTACTTGTACTCTGGACTGGATTTAAACTCAGAATCATTTCAAAAGGAACAATGAACTGAGCAGATGTGTTTGTACCTATTAAACCTTATATTTCATGACTAGTAACACTACAAATTTACAATAAAATTTTATTTTAATTTATAATGGTTTATGGCAGAGTGCAATTTTACATACAAAACAAGGCGATTTTTAAAGTGACAAAATGAATGGCTTCCAAATTCGAAAGCATAGTAACCCACCTACCAAGTCAACAAACAAAGTTCAAATCCCGGATGGTGCAGAGAAAAGAGAGAGAAATACTGACCTCGGGAGCAAAGCCCTCAATGTGATCCTTTTCCTTTTCCAGAACACTAGATGAAACAAAAAGAGGGAAGTAGCAATTCTTAATTTTCATTTTCTTGATTTCTGCATCAAAGAATACCTGCAGATTGACATCATTGAGATTGAAAAATATATTACCACAATGACCTATAAATTAGAAAGAACAAGGATTGATTAAATTCATATAACATAGAAAAACAACTGCTACATTAAAAATTAAAAACCAGTAGAAGGATTCAAATGTCATCACCAGTACAATTGATAATAGTCAAAAGTACTTTCGGTAAAGGGAGAAGAAACAAGAGAAAATCAATCACTCATATAGTATAGAAGATACTAAAATCAAGAAATAAACAACAGATGATATGTGAAGTACAAACTTACTTGCATAATCTCCCATATTGACATTGCCCATGGCCTCAGAATATAGCAACCAGAAATGTCATAATATTCAATCATCTCCCCATTCACAACCACCTGTACAAGCCAAAAGGAAAACAAATTCACAGTGAAAGCCGGGAATTTAAGTGTTCACTAAATCATTATGCATCATGCTCGCATTACTGAATAATTCCTCATAGAATGATCAGCAATTCATGATTGTCTACATAAAATCTATTGCACATAATAAACTAAAGATTCACTCACCTCTGAGTACCATTCCCCAAAATTCTCTTCCTTTTTGAAAGAGAGACCTAACCCAGTCTCTTTCTTAACCTCCTTCTTTTTACCACCAGCCATTTTTCACAGCTTAAAAATTACACCTGCTCAGAAATTATTTACCAGAAAAAAAGCTTCAATCAGACAACTTAAACAGAAATCATAAACAGTAACTCGCATTTCACCCAATACTAATAAACCTTTACCGAGATTGAAAACAAGATTGAGTGTTAAAATTCGAATCCCAAAAAATAGAAATAAAAAAAGAGAACTACTAATCTCCGATTAGTTGCTAATCAGAAAATCAGTAAGTCAACAGAAACAGCAGTGTTTCAGATCTGGAAAAATGAGTTTTAGGTTATGAAAGCCAATTTGTGGTTTCATCAAATAAAATTATTACAGTTGATAAAAAGATAAAAGGGGGAGAGAGAGAGAGAGAGTACGAATCGGGTTGACGCTGGTGGTGGCGTTGTTGTGTATCCACAGCAGGAGAGAACAAAAGCAAGTGCAGTGGGGGATGACACAAAAGAGCTCTCTCTCTGTCTTAAAGTAAAACCCTAGATACTAGATAGCGTTAAAAAAAATCGACTTTAATTTTTATTTATATATATATATATATATAAATTAATTTCTTCTAATTAAAAAAAATGTTAAGTTTCTACTTTACAACCGTGTTTTTTTAATAAAAAAAATTAATTAATTTTTATATATTTTTATATAGTTTTAATAAGTTGATATTTAAAATAATTTTAAAAAATAAAAAAATATTATTTTAATATATTTTTAAGTATAAATTATTGAGAGTTATTTTGAGAATTATATTTTGTAATTTTTTTTTAATTTTTTTTGTTGAGTTATATACCGCTTAGGAGTATTCATGAATATAATGGGTTGGGTTTTGACTCATAATTGTATCAAACCCAACTTCTTATATTTTACAAAATATAAATCCAACCTCTTCAGTTTTTTTCTTTGACCCGAGTGGGTTCAATATATTGGAGTGAGCTAAAATTTTTATAGATATTATAGATATTTGCGGGTTGGGCATATTAATTCTCTTATCTCGACAATCCCAAGAAAAATATTAAGTTGGGACCAAGGTTGTTAATTCCGTTCTGTTTCGTCCGGAATGGCCGAAACATTTCATTCCAGTTCAAAAAACGAAATAAAACGGAACAATTTTCATCTCATTTTAAATCTCGATCCGTTCCGGATTTTTCGGCTAAATTTCAGCCGGAATGTTCCGGTTCCATTCCACATGTTCCGTTTCGGTCTTGAAAAGCCATTGAATCAAATTGAACCTGGTTCAATTTAATTAATTAAACCACCCAAGTATAAAAAGCTTTTTTTCATTACTATTTTCAATAACAATGATATTGATAATAATATTAAAAATTATTATTACGATTTTCATTAACAATGATATTAATTTTTTAAAATTAGATTTATTACTAATATATATGGTTTATATTCATGTTTTTTTTTTCATGTTTATACTTTATAGGAATTTGAGCAAAATAAGGGATGCTTTAGATCTCATTAGCTTTGATAACATTGACCTAACTTTATATTTAAAATATTTGTATTAAAACATTTTACTTTCATAATATTTTGTTTTAAGTTGAATTACTTTAAGTTAAAGATCTATTTAATCTTGACTATTTAGAAATATTTTAAAATTATATTTGTTTGACATTGTGTTTGTATTGCATAATTTATAATTAATTTATCTTAAATTTGAATTATATTTGTTGAATATATATATATATATATATATATATATATATATATATATATATATAAACAGTACAACCCCGAAATGGCACGCCGAAACACTTCGAAACTGAAACATTCAATTCCAATTGAAAAAACGAAACACTAACCGAAACGGAATTGACAACCTTGGTTGGGACTACATAAGACCTTTAAAATAAATATATTTGATAGTTTATGATTTGAACATTTATTTTTATTTTATTTAAAAATATTTAAGCTCAAAATTCCTTTTAGTTTACTTCTTATTAAATTTCTTTAACGTAACATAAAAGAGTTTGTGTCTTTACTCGAGGAGAGGTAATTAGAATTTAATGATGGAGTAAGGTGTAAAAATTATACCTAATATTAAAAGTGTCATTGCACTACTTGCAGATCCACTTCGAAATACAGACCCATAAAATTAATAATATAAATTCAAACTATAAATATATGTAATGTTCACAAAAAAAAATATAGCTCAATATATCTAATTCATTTGAATCTAAAAAAAATTAAATAGATTGGATTATAATTTATAAAATATCAAAAATTAAAATAAATACAATTATAAACTCAAACTCAATCCAATTATATCCCTACACATTGTATCATGGTATCATTCAGTGTATAAAATACATTTTCAACAACACCAATCCAAATCATTTATCTCTAGTTTCTCATGTTTTTATTTTGCTTGCTTTTCAAGCTGAGTTTTTTCCAATAACAAATAATTTAGATATCTTGAATAATGGTATAGATCGACGTAGGTCTTTCCCTACATTGTAGATTGAATTCTTGGATTTTATTTCGAGATTGTAATATAGAGGGCACTAACTTAAAAGGGATATAAACTACAAATATGATTTATGGAAAAGAGAGAGAGGCTACGACCAGATTCAGTAACAAAAAAAAAAAAAAACCGTAGCTGGTTCACCTCAGCACCAAATTCATCAGGAAGTTCGCTGAAGACATCTCTTCAAGAACCCAGAAGCCATGGCCGCCATGGTTCAAGCAAAGACCGAGACTGTAACAATTACGACCAACCAGAGATAGATACCTGACAATTGTGCCTTTTTCTTCATGACAAAGAGCTAGTTATACTTGTTTAGCAACCTTTCTGCCTGACAATTTATCTCTGACAAACGGCTACACTAGTATTAGACATGTCAAGTAAACAATCCACACTTCTAGAATCAACAAACAAAAAAATATCTGGCAAATTGCTCCACTTGTGTTTCTCATCTCTTTTCAATTAACATGATTTAAAACCTGTTAACAATAATAAAAATAAAAAAAAAGGAATGACAAAACATTAAAAAAAAAATATTTTTTTTTTATATATATAGATTGATTAATGACCACTAGTATCATAAAAGAATATCGACGAGACAAATCTAACAACATTAAAAGAATTATCAATATTAATTAGAGTGAACCAGGATAACCCACTTATCTTTAACAACAAATATGGCCATTCTAGTTATCATTGATGATATTATTGGAAGATCTTTCTAATGATATTGTTGATTTTAAAATCAAAACTTTAATATGTCATTAAAGTTGTCTTTTTCTTCTTCTTCCTCTTCTATCTTTCCTCATTGTAAGTTGTGGCAAGACTTATATAAACTTTTTCTTATATAAAAAAATAATATATGAGATATATGCCATTATTATTTGATCATGGTAGTTTCTTTTTATTATTATTTTTTATAGTGAATTACTCTAGTTATTCAAGAATATCTATCTTGTCAAAAAAAAATTCTTCCAGAACAAGTCATCTTTCATTTCACTGTTTATCCATGTTAAAGAAAATATTTCTCTCAAAATAATATTTGTTTTCTACATTAGTTGTGAAATGATAGAATAATTATAATAATAGTAGTGATAATGAAAATAATAGAAAAATCCTAGAATATTCCAAGAATAACTAATAATATTTATTTTATAAACTCACTTTGAAAAGAGAGAAATATAATAAAAGAAAAAAACTCATTTAGACCCTAAAAGATAAAAATATTTCCATATAAATTCAAAAATATTTTTTTTTATCATTTTTTCCTTCTTGTTTCTCTCTCATTATGTCTCTACTGCAAAATAAATATTGATAGTTACTCCTGAAACATTATAAAATTTATCGGATAGTGTAGCATGAAGCGGTTAGATGACAAGATTAATGAATTGTGGGTGAGCAGTTCCATGGTAAACAGTATCCCCTCCTTCAGGGTAAATATTTTTTCTCCAAAAACACTAATGTAAGCTGGTGGCTCTCGTGTTTGATTCAGAAATGAAGAAAACCATTTCCTCTGCGAAGCAACACCGGCTTCACACTTCAAATCACAACTTGCCCTAGGCAAAGCAAAATGATGGAGGATGTTCATTGAGATAAAAGTAGGAGTGATCATTTTCGGTTCGATTTGGTTTTTAACTATAAAAAACAACCAAACCGGTTTTTTTAAAAAAAAACCCGAAACCGAACCGAAACCGAGTCAAACGACCGGTTTCGGTCCGGTTCTTGATTTCAAAAAACCGAGAAAACCTATATGCTCATATTTCTTCTCGAACTCGCCAGTAAGATGGCTTTTCACAACTATTGTTTTCTCTGCATTGTGCAAACGAATTAAAAGCAAAAAATCAACACTACTGATTTCATCCCAAATCCAAAACTCTGCTATAAATCAAAACCCTAAATTTCTAGGCACTGGAAATCTGGACTTCCATAGAAGTCATTGAAACTGAGCCTTACATTATTCAACACAAAATGCAGAATCATGAATCAAGCAAGCAAGCAAAGCAATTATATCACTAGATTGTTGCCTCAAATGTAAAGGGGAAACAAATTGAAAGATATCCATCATACTCACACAAACAAATCTTCCCATGGTTCATTGAAAAGACTACTAACAATAACATTTCGTATGTGGTGTTGGTTGGGGTTCTCATGGCTTACGGGGGATGGTGGTCTCTGTAATCATGTAAGTCACAACATATGGATCCATGTTTGAAGCAACCCTTCTAAGTCTAGGGAGTGAAAGAGGGAGACGAAGACGGAGAGGGAGACGGAAAAGGAAGAGGGGACTGCGGCTAGGGTTACTAGAGAGAAAGAGTGAGAGAGGGCTGCGGCTAGAGTTACTGAGGGGGGGGGGGATAATTTTTTCTATTTATAGTGTCTTTTTTTGAACCGGTTCGGTTCGGTACGTGTTAACCAGTTCCTGCATTACAAAACCGAAAACCGAACCGAACCGGGATTTTTTCTAACTATTCTAATCAGTTTTTTTTTCGGTTCGGTTTTTTCAGTTAATTTTTTCTTGGTTTATTCGGTTTTCTGGTTTTTTTGCACACCCCTAGATAAAAGAAATTAAAAGGTCAACATCCAACACGTGGGGCATGACACCTGCTCTAGCAAATGGAAAACTTCAAGAAGAATCATGCCTGAAAGAGGCGGAGCAAAGGAGATCCGATATGCTATCAAAATAACGGTGAAGATGGAACAAAACCACGAAGGCTTTATTGCTCATCCAAATCATTTCAACCGGGAAACAGAATAGGACGGGGACCATTTCAAACCTTTTCAAGTGACGGTGAGTACAGATGTTTTCTTTGTGAAAAAAAAAATTAAGGATGAGATGATAGCCACCGAAGACACCATCCAGGTAACACCCCCTCGACGACGGAAAGAAGAAAAAAATAGAGACAGGAGAAGATGGATTTCCACAGGCGAGGCAGGATGCAGTTCCCAAGACTCCCTTTTTCTGGAAGTACATTAGCAATTAAATTATGTAAAACTACAAATTAACTTGGTTCTGGGGGCACCACTTTCAGACTTCGCATCCACTCACAGAAACTTGGATCATCAAAGTGAATAAAGCTGCTTTTTAACTTTGTGCGTTGTTCTGTTGTCAGAGATCGAAGCTGCGGGAATCTTGCCTCCTGCAATCAAGTTCCATCAAATTGGTAAAAATCCAACACTATAAGCCTACTAATATTATTGACCAAGAGCTTATTTTTCTCTTTTCCACCCTAACCTGTTCATAAGGTGGGTCCTTGTGCGCAGGTATCAGCCGAGAAACAAAATATCTAGCTTGAGAGCTTCCCTCCTGTCATTAACCCAAACCAACAAGTTGATCAGTTAGGCCACAAAAAGAAAAAATTATGGACAAAGGTGCGTAGAAATGGATTGCAAAGAATCAAGGAAAAAAAACCTTGAATGCAAGGATTCTAGGTGCTGGAAACCGCAATTCAGTTATCTCTTCAGCTAATGTTCTGCAAGCTGCTAAAGCAGCTGCACTTCTTCCTTCATCAGCGGCTAGCTCAGCACCCTGTAGTAAAAAGTTATTGAGAAAGTGTCTTTGTATATCAGGACTTAAATGCCTGCCGACACAGAAAGAAACTCGAGAAATAGACTAGTGGACTCAAACCAACACTAGTTTGATATATGCATGTACATAGCAATCAGATATCCTCTCAGAAACAGGCAGTCGTAGTGAGGAAAATTAACATAAAAGCTGCCAGCTGAAAATATAGAAATTGATATTTAAGTGGAAGACTGGCATCATTAGAGGTACTAGCACGCTTCTTACCTTCAATCTATTACTTCAGAATTAGAAAAAATGCCTCTAAATTTCTTTTTTTATTGAATCACAAAAGGATTCTTTTTTCTGAAACAATTATAAGCAGGGAAGCAATAAATGTTTTCCATTTGTTTCACCTATCAATATTTCTGCCAGGAAATGTTGTGCTTGAATGTTTTTCCATCACCTGAAATTAGATCATTACATAAACCATAGCACAGTCAAGTGTTTGTCTCCTCCCTATATCTGCAATAAATTCTTGAATTTCCTTCCCGGTCACAAACTTGAACAGAAAATACCGAATTTTTTATCCATGACACAAAAGTGCTCACAAACCATGCAAAAACAGACAGCAGACACACCCACAGTTGAAGATGCTCAGTTCATGAGAAACGCAGGGGAAATAAACATACAAAATAAAAAAATTCAATAATTAGCAACATCAGGGAATTGCAAAAGGATGCCAACATAAAACAGCAAGAAGAAAAGTCAAGTCACTTACCAACCAAATGAAGACATCTGTACCATGGTCAAGAACAACAGCTGTATCAGACTGCATCGCAAGGTCATAAGCTGGAAGTTCCTCAAAAGTTCCCCCTTCTCGGTGCATTAGACAACGAGGTGCTACCATACGGAGTGAAAGATCAAAAGATGCATTCAAAAACAAATTCCGCAACACAGACCTCTCATCTTCATGACCAACAATGCTTCCCAAAAGAGGGCCCCTTTTAAGATGGAAAAGGAGCTCTGGTAATGCAGAGAGTTCTTTAGGAAATCTATGAAGTTTTGACTTGGGTACTAGGGACCCAAATTTTAAAGCAATGTCTTTAATTCTTTCATCTATTGTTCCACGCATATCCATGGCATCTGAATGGTTTTTGGCTCGCAAAAGGGTTCTCTTGGCGATAAGGATTGCAGCCACTTCATCTTGAAAACTTTCAAGATATGCTGAAACACTATCCACAGTAGGCAACTTGACAGTAACCACTCTTGAAATATCAGCTTGATAAACGTTTGCGTATTGAACAGTAAACTGGAAAAATACACAATCGCTCTTGATGTCTCCTTTAGTTTCCATAGAGAGTGCAAAGCTTTGTGTTTCTTCAACACTTAGCATTTGAATGCAGAGTGCATTGTCATTCTTGAAAGTTTCGTGTGTGTCAACATGTGCTTCTTCACCAGGACCCACAACTTGAGTAATTAAAATATCATCAGAACATCGAATCTCCAACAAACCATGGGAACCTGATGCCCTAGAAGATGCCCTTTGCAAATTCACACCAAAGGCCTCCCCAAAGTCATCATGAAGAACCAAAACACCTCCAGATGCCTTTGCAAGCGGCTGCAAAACTGGAATTCTAACAGGGCAAGTTCCAGCACACAGAATGTCAACTACTGCATTATTTCTATGCGCTTCACGACCCAGGTTCTCCATCCATTTCAAGGCTGTTTTTTCCAGATGAGGATAATTTGGGTGGCTAAAAGAATGAGGAACTGATCCAGGGCCATATGTATTAGGCCCGCCAGCACACACGATGATCCTGCTATTGCCTCCATTCCTTTTAACTACACCTCGGGACATTTCTGCTGATGGTCCTTGAATTATAGCCAGAGCAACCTCAACTGCAGTACCCAGGCACCGATCTCTTAAAGCTTCTGCAATGTTCGATTTATACGGTCTCAAAGATGAGAATATTTTGTGCGCTACTTCCTTTGAAGCATGCATTGGTGACAAGTACACACCAGTTCCATAGATCAATGCTTTCAAGGACTCTTGGATAGGTGATTTGTCACCAGGAAGTACATCAGCAGATGCCATTGATTCCTCTGAAAAATCATAAACTGACACTGTACGACCATATAGTATTATTCCAATTCTTGCTGTAGGGGGGAGTGAATCCACAAATGCATGCAAAGAGCTTTGTAAATGCTGCAGGTGGGGTTCATCTAAACAGTCATCTATAACAAGCACAACGGGTGCAGACATTCTGGAATCAGAAACAGGAATAAAACCAGGTCTCTTGTTCCCAGTTCGAACATAATCAACAATGGGTGATGAAAGTTCTGGAAAGTTGCGAAGATCATCTTTGCTTGGAGCTACATATTCACCTTCACTTCCATTCAGTTTCCGGCAAATCACACATTGCCACTGGCCTGAACCAAGTAATATCTTGCAATAAAGATTTGCATAAGCTCCACAATTGTGGCAACGATGAGGATCACGCTGTAATATTTGAGGACCTGGAAAAATCTCTCTCCCAGGTGAAAATAATGCCCCAAAGCCCAAACTTGGAACATTTGTTAGTTTCTTTTGCTTCAAGACCTAATAACAAAATGAGCCGAGCTCAAGTTCAATTGAAAATTGCAACTTTAATGTAAACAAAAAAATCAGAAGATTCAAGCATATATATAGGCGAGGCATTTGGAAAGAAAGGATAATCAGACAACAATTTATTAACCAAACAAAAAGGTGCTCTCAAAATCATAACAACAATCTCATAAAAGACAAAAAAGAAAAAAAATCCCCACAACAATTGGTGCCTTCAGTTTGAACAGGAGAGAGAATGATAGAGATACCTTGTGAGCAGAGAACAAAGCACATGATGATTCATTGACAAGTGTTGAGTCCTCTGTAGCGAGGGGAACTTGGTGCTGCAACTCAACTGAACCATTTGAAAAATGAGGAGGCGAGGATGTTGGCAATGTTGAGCCTGATGAGAAAGCAATTGGTTGAGGAGTTGCAGGAGAAGTCCGAAAAGGCACAGCAGCAGGCCGGACTGGCGATTTAAAAAGAGGACCAGGGGGGGTGCTTAGATGAGGAACTGGGCTCCTGACCCCATTGGCAGGTGACAACAAATTTGGGTTCTGAAAAAAAGGAGAAGGGATCTGATCTTGTTGCAATTTAGGAGGAGGAAATCGCGGGGCTCCAGGTAACATTGTAGGAGGAGGAGCAGAATTTTTCACTGGTTGAGGGGTTGATGAGTCAGGGTTTGAGGGAGTAACAGTAACAGAATATCCAAGGGAAGGTGGTGGTGGATTAGTCATTGCAATTCAAAGTTTCTTTATCGAATAATCAAGAATAACCTAGAAGCCAAAATCAAACTCTATATAAAGCTACAGACAGTTGTATCCCAGGGCCAATTATGACAAGAGAATTCAAAGTGACAACTTTGAGACTGTCAATTGATTATTGATTGAAATTCAATTAAGAATCATAAACAAAACAGCCTACAAAGGTCTGATACACCAGCAGCTCAAGAATTGCGATCCAATCTCAATGTTGATGCGGAAGAAGATACCGAATGGGAGGACCTTGACAAACCAAAACCCCCCAGTAAAATCTAAAACCCCAGAGCAAGAAAGGGTTTTGATGCAAACCCAGTTCAAGAAATCTCCAGTACAGTCAAGAACCCAACTAAAGAACCAAAATTATCAGCTTCAAAGATCAAATTGAATGCAAGAAAACCTGATCTCTCTGCACAATTGGGCACCAAAATCTTCCTCTCGCACAGACATCTGAAAGAAAAAGAGACCAGTTAGAATTCAACTTTGTGTCAAGGCAAAGGATCTAGTTTTCTTCAGCAAAACAAAACCAATATTGAATGAAATTGAGACGAGACGAGACGAGGACAGTAGAATCGACGTACCTGAGAGGGAGAGAAGGAAAATTGAAAGATTTGCAGAGGAAATCTTCAGTCCCTTTTTTTAAAATCTCAATTAAAAAATGGAAATATTTTCGAAGTGATTTTATAATCTTTTCGGATTCTGGGTCCTTTGTCCTCGCAAGCTAGGGAGCTCTCTCTGTCGTCTCCTGTTGTGTTCGATTTTCCTTTTACACGAGAGAGAGAAGACAGCTACGTTACAGATTGGTCCACATAAACTCAACAGGCCAATTTTTTAATTGTCTTTCTGTAACAGGATGAATCGTGTATGAACATCTCCGATGTCGTTCCAACCCTTCGTTAAATTAATTCAATTTCCTCCGAATTACGGCCCACGGTACTTTGCGCCTACAAAGCCTCACTTTCTGTGAATCAAATAAAAAGAAAACACTAAATTACAAATTACGTTTACAAAATATTCTAATAAAACTTTATCAATGAGATAAATTTACATGTTTATAAAAAAAAATTATTTTATTTTATTTTTTAAAATATTTAAGAAAAAAGACACTAAGGTGAATATTTTAAAAATGCTAGTTTTAATATTAATTTATTCTCTTAGTGTAGTAAATCAGGAGTTGAACTCTAATCTACTTTTATATCATTTTTAAAAATTAAATTCTATTTAAAATTCATTTCTTGTACCTTAAAATTGTTCCAAACATGTGATTTCATCAAAACTTTTTAATTGAAATCAGTTTAGAAAAATTCAAAAATATTGTGAAAGAACCAGGTAAATCATTGTAATAATCCACAAGACCCTTTGTTTTTTCATTTTCATTCTCAAATATTTTTTTTTTAATTGCAATTTTCAATATCTAATTTCATGATTAATTTGTCAAAATTTTCTTAGAAGAGACAGAATTAATAAAACAAGAACTAAGGTATAAAATAAAAAGAAAACTCATCCACACTATGAAATTACAAGGAAATTCTTTTTTCATCTTCTCAATTTGCTTTCTCTTCCTTTATAATCCTCAGAGTCTTTGTAAATTTCACTTTTACTCAAAAATTTATTTTTTTAATATCTCAGTTTCTTAGTTTGAGAGAAAAGAAAGTTGCCTCAAAATAACAAGGAAAAAAGAAAGTTATTGGTGAGATCACTGTTCTTAATATTAACAGATTTCATTTGACGAGATAGCTTCAATGATGATGATTTTTACCTATAAATATATCTAAAAAATAGATTGAGATTCATTTTAATTTTTGTGTTTAGTTGATTTTTTGTGTGGTTTTATAGTGTTTAGGGGTTAATATGTTGTTTATTGATGTTTTTATGATGTTCTGAGGGTTTTTTTTGTGAAATTAACTTGAAAAAAATATATTTTTAGACCAAACAACCCCTTTCCCTTATCTTCAACCATGATATTGGTGGTTGAATTCTATGTTGACACTAGTGGTGATGTATTATTAAATTGTATTTAATGCAATAAAATTTTAAATATAATTTATATGATTTTATTATAATTAATTTTAATCAAAACATTTTTAAAAAGGGTTGTTTTAAAAAGGATTGTTTTAAAAAAGTCTATCTACATTGACCTTGATAGTTCAACACAACCCGATCAACAAAAAGATGACCAAACATACATACACGAGTAAGTAAATCATGATCACTCACCTAGCTTCTTCTTCTTTTTTTCTTCTTATTTTTGTACCCCGCCTCCCCCAGATTTTATTAAGAAAACAAATAAGACAAAAAACACGTCACCTGTAGTGGTATAGGATATGTCGCATGCTTGTGTAGATTCGCTATTTTTTATGCCTTGAAAGTTTAATCCTAACTAAGTTGACCTAAAAAACTCACTTTCAACAAAATTTTAACCTTAAAACTCTTGAAAACATCCCCACGTACCTCAACAAAACCAATTTATTGTCTTAAATAAACTTTTACTCTATGAGAAAATAAAAAATAAATTGAATAATTTTTTTTGCAAGGTTCGATTTTTTTTTACAAGATAAGGAATAAAAAAACACTTAATTGAACTTCTCTTTCCAAACAAAATTCATCGATGTTAATATTGATTTTCTTAAAAAATAAAAAATAATAATTTTAGAGGCTATAATCCATAAAAAAACACCTCTTGAACTATGTTAAAAAAAATCTCGCATTCTTTTTTTTCAATCTTCACAATTTCATTTTTTCTTTACAAGAAATAAAAATGATATTTATTTTTAAAAATCAACTACTAATCAAATATCAAGATACTTTTTTAAAATTACAATAACTCTATTAAAAATAAATCAAAACATATTATCAAATTAAAACTTTAACAAATACCATGTATAAGGAAAAAGATAAAAAGGAAAAAGAAGATGAAGCTTATTGAAATCCGTAGCAATTTCACTAACAATGGACAATGAAGTTACCACATAAATTAGTTTACGTCTTAGGCTCCGTTTGTTTGCTGGAAAGTAGTTTTTTTGGAAAGTGAATTTCGAAAAAATAAATTATTTCTGATGTTTGGTAGTGTAATGAAAAATAAGTTGAAAAACACTTTTCAATGTTTGGTTTATGTAATGGAAAATGAGCTGGAAGATAACTTATTAATGTTTTATTTTTCTCAAGTTTATTAAAATAATGAGGAACAAATCTTACAAATTAAAAAGTTGAATAAGAATAAAATTGAAAAAAAATATAATTTCATAAATTATCTCAAATAAAATAAATAATAATCAAAATAATAGAGATCAAATCTAAAAAATAAAAAAAATAAAAGATGAAGAAATTAAAATAATAATAATTAACATTTCATAAATTATTTCAAATAAAATTAGTAACAATCAAAAGAATAAGAACCAAATTTGATAGATAAAAAATTTCAAAAAAAAAAAATGATAAGGGAAAAGCAAATAACAATTATAAAAATGAGGACCAAAGTTAATATAAAAATTAAATTTTAAGAGATGAAATTGAAAAATAAATATTCAAAACAAAATACATATAGCAATCAAAAGTTTGAGGACCAAATTTGATATAATCAGCAAATAATATGATATTTTTAAATTTTTCACAATTTTCAGAAAGTGTTTTCCGCCTAAATTTTTCAGGAAAATACTTTCCTGAAAACCAAACTAAATTTTTCTTTGATTAGAAAGTGTTTTTCATTGACTAACTTTTCTAATAACAAATAAAAAAGTTTGAAAAGTAATTTCTTGAAAAATAATTTCCAAGAAATAAACCTATCCTTAATTAATTAATGAGTCGCACGTGCTATCATCGCCATCATGTTGGTCCCTTAATCACGTGATCGTATCTCTTCGATAAACAGCACTTTAACCCTCCTGAGATCAGCATTAAGCATTCACCGGTCCACAAGATGCCGAAACAAACATTCTAAATAATTATCTCCAGAACACAGGGTAAAACAGTATCGTAAAAAAAGAGAGAAAGAAACGCCGTCGTCCTCCCCCTTATCCCTGAAATGTAATCTAACCAAACATAACCCTCGAGAAACAGTACCTCACTGCACCGAGCTCTCTCTTTCAATAAAATAAAATCCCTAGATTTTCTTCTATTTCTTTCGGTTACTATGCCTTCCTTCTCTCAAAATCCCTAATAAAAAAAATAAAAATAAATGGAAGGAGCCAAAGACCCTCGAAACGGCGGCGATTCGTCGCCAAAGCAGGTCTCCAAAAAACCTCGCACCAGTGGCCACATAACAGAACAGGAAATCCACGAAGAATTCTCTCACCATAATCTTAACGTAGCCAGAATTAACAACGGTAGCTTCGGTAGCTGCCCCGGATCTGTACTCGCTGCTCAAAAAAACTGGCAGCTTCAGTTCCTTCAACAACCCGACGACTTCTACTTCAATACTCTCCGAAAAGGAATTCTCCACTCACGTACTGTCATAAAAAACCTCATCAACGCTGATGATGTCGATGAAATCTCCCTCGTCGATAACGCCACCACTGCGGCCGCCATCGTCCTTCAACAAATTGGCCGTGCCTTCGCTGAAGGTAAGTTTGCTAAAAACGATACCGTTTTAATGCTCCACTGTGCTTACGAAGCGGTTAAGAAATCCATTCAAGCTTACGTCACGCGTGCCGGGGGTTCTGTTATTGAGGTTCAGTTACCGTTTCCGGTTAATTCGAATGAGGAGATAATTGCGGAGTTTAAGAGAGGATTAGGAAAAGGCAAAGCTAACGGTAGAAAGATTAGGTTAGCGATAATTGATCATATAACGGCGATGCCGTGTGTTGTTATTCCGGTTAAGGAGTTGGTTAAAATTTGTAGAGAAGAAGGCGTGGAGCAGGTTTTTGTTGATGCAGCTCATGCTATTGGCAGTGTTGATATAAATGTTAAAGAAATCGGGGCTGATTTTTACGTTAGTAATTTGCACAAGTGGTTTTTTTGTCCGCCATCAGTTTCATTTCTGTATTGCAAGAAAGCGAGTTTGGAATTTGATGTGCATCATCCGGTTGTTTCACATGAGTACGGAAATGGATTGCCGATTGAGAGTGCCTGGGTTGGGACTAGGGATTATAGCTCGCAATTAGTGGTGCCGGCGGCTTTGGAGTTTGTTAATCGGTTTGAGGATGGAATTCATGGGATAATGAAGAGGAACCATGAGGAGGTTGTTAAGATGGGGAAAATGTTGGCGGAATCATGGAGGACAAATCTTGGTTCTCCGCCGGAGATGTGTGCAGGAATGATCATGGTTGGTTTGCCTTCAAGATTGCGTGTTTCAAGTGAAGATGATGCTTCGAGGTTAAGGTCGCATTTGCGTGAGTGTCATGGGGTTGAGGTTCCAATACACTATCAGGGTTTAAGAGATGGTGAGGAGGGGGTGAAAGATAAGGATGGTGTTATAACAGCATATGCAAGGATTTCTCATCAGATTTATAACAAGTTTGAGGATTATTGCAGGTTTAGGGATGCTGTAAATCATCTTGCTGAGAATCGACAGATTCGCAGAACTATTTCTCCAGAGTGAGAAGGTATGTCTTCTTCACAATAATGAAGCATGCTGTTTGTACTCATAACGTGTAATTTCTGTATATTTGCTGTTCGTGACCATTCTTTATGTTACATTTTAGCACAAGGGACATTTGGACCAGTTGAATTAATAATAGCTGTATTGCCTCCTCATAGTTTCTTTAAAACAATGTCTATGAGAAATAAAAATTGAATATAGTATTGATAATTTTGTTTCAGAAAAAAGAAAAAAAATCTTTTGCAGTTCAATGTATTATCCTGGACCATTTCTGTTTTGTCTATTCTACTGATTTGCTTTCTTATGCATAATAAGCCTTGTATGTGGTCTTTTAGTAGTTCTCGTGACCTAAGAACACCTTGATACTTGTTTTGCTTCTAGCACTTGTCCATTTGAATGCTGTGATTTGCTATGGACTTTAGAATCTCATGAAATGACTTCTAACAGTTGTTTGATTTATTTACTCGATATCTCTGCTGGAGCAGAAGATGAACCCGAAACCACAAAATTCCTTGAATAATTTTTTTTTCTCAGTTCAAGTTTCAGAATGCATGAGCTTGGCATTATGTTGAGTTTAGTTTCTTGCCCTTGCTGATGGATGAATTTGAAACAGCACTTGACATGTTTTTAAGGAAAATCAATATAAAAACCATCAGAGTTCTATTATATATATATATAAACGTTAGAGTGGATGGGCAGTGAGAACCAAGTCCATGAAAAAATAGAAGCTAATTTAGAAAGGAATGACTCAGTAATTACAAGACATGTTTCCATTTATGTCTGTGGCTGAAGAATAGCTTTGGAAAAGGTCTAGTAGATATAATAAGTGAATGGTGATCACACAGATCTTGCTGTGAATGGTCTATCAGACGATGGGATGCATCTGCAGAGAGAGATTAAGCCTTTGGGTATAAGGTGTATCTGGAGAGTGACATCTCAAGTATTATTTAAAACTGGGATGTTTTAGGAAAAGGTTGTGTCTCATGCTGTGCGCGCATTCAGACCAGGAGGTTTCTACTCTTGCTCTAAATTTTAGGACTAAGTGTATTTTATTTTTTGAATTTCTTATTCTTTCTCAACTACTCTTATTTATTTCTTCTTAACACTCCTTTTTGGTGCTTCCCCAGTATACTTCCTGTGTAGATGGAGTACCTTCTATTTGTTTTTAGCCTCCCTGCGTCCTTCTTGGACTAGGAATACTTATTGATCCTAGTTCTGAATTTATGTGTAGATTAATTTAGATTTGGATATTTGATTTCTAGACTCTTTCCATGCGGTTCATTTTCAGATATTGGGAGGAATGTCTTGAGTTAAAGACCTTTCTTATACACTTGCTGTTTGGGAGTGCTTTTCAAAAGCGCTTCCGAAAAAATTTGAATTTTTTTTTTTGCTTTGAAGTAATATGTTTTTGATGTTTTCAAATCATTTTGATGTGCCAATCTCAAAAATATTTTTTAAAAAATAAAAAAAATATTATTGACACACTTTTCTGAGTGAAAAGCACTTTGAAAAACAACCACAACCACACTCCCAAACATCCGATCATGATGCGAAACTCAGAAGTGTCTTTCTTTAATTCGTCTGTGTTCTTTTTTGGCAGTTGGTGGTGAACATTGGAGCCGCCTTGATCAAATAAATTTGTGTCTCCCCTGGTTTATCGTAGATGGCCCAATATCAAACCAGTAAAATTTGGAAGACACCACGTAGAAGATTAGTGTGTCTGCTCATTGAAGCCACAGGAGTTATCTAGAATTTCTCGACTGAGCTGCTACTTTATGGCTCCTTGTATCTACAACTGTAGAAATGGCAATAATTTTATGAATGTCAGCAATTCACTCAGCAAGTTTTCTGCCTTCAGCTGAATTTAGCTCTACTTTCCCGTTTTCCTGCAAACTCAGTCGTGACATCCCGTGTTGCTTCATGTATAATTGCAGGTGTGTGGTTAATGTTATTAAAATCACGCAAGCCTCGTTAAAGCAGCATTCTACTGTTTTTTTTTTGCACCCATTTGTGTTGGACTGAGGATATGCACGTCCAATATGAATAACATAGATTGCACGGAGCATGTCAACTTCCACTACTAAATCTTTTGAAAGAGGTGCTTGATTGCAACCTAGAATCCAGATATGACCTTCCAGTATTGGTTTGTGGACGCAAATTTCAAGATTTTGCCTGCCGGATGCACCCGCAGATGGCCATCCCACTGATAAATGGCCAGAAACCAAGTAACTGGCACAGCATAACCACAATCCCAATCCTGAAACTCATTGCTGTTGTATTTAGCAGAAGATTAACTTGCAGACAAGCAAAAGGGAAATAAAAAAATCATGAACTCATGAAGCAGTCTGATTCTCCTTTTAAAAGTTAAATTTCAATCAGTGCAAATCATCGTCATTTATCAGATTGTGTAACCTATGAAGGCCTCTTTGGTTTTCTTCTTCTTCTTCTTCTTCTGTCCTTTTAACTAGAAACTGTGCCAATAGTCAGCATCACGATTGCAATTGACGTGACGCGAAAATGAACTGCTCAAATTAATTACAAGGAAAAAGGTAAAATATATCTCCACACGAAGGCGCCATCAGATATGCATGATTCCTGTCTTTCCCATTGCCTAGAAGTTGAGTAACAATGACTCCCACATCTTCCAAACCAACTCCAATGCATGGAGGATAAAGTGGAGGATGCACAGAAATCTCCATTCTCATGTCTTCAGCTTCACTAGGACAATCGGATACCTTGACATTAGGACCATTCTAGCACTTCCCCATGCACTTGCACTCTACAGCAGTACCCCCCATTCCGACCTTCCTTTCAAATTCTTCCAGCAGAGCAGATGCTCCCGATTCCCTCCGCTTGCCGCCCATGCATATCTCAACCTTCCTGCCAGATGCTCCGACGCTAGTGCCATCGATCTTATTACCACTACGAAAAACTCAATTGCTACTCTCATTGTAAGGTCCAAATTACAGGAAGCTTCCCTGAGATTTCGAGGGACTTGAATCATTAGCCCCTAATACTATCTCCGTGCGCTGGTCTTCTTGAGTAGCTGCTTCTTCAATTACGTACGCTGATTCAATCTCTATAAACTGGTTCAAATCATTGCTTCTCAATTGTTTCATGGACAAGACCTCTTCACAATCACCGTCACTTGACTCAGATGAAGGTGAATGATAAGAACATGAATGGCTTGCTAAAATCATTACACTGATAAGAACACAAAGAAAAGAAGACTTCTCCCGCGTACTCACCGATATCATCATCTCCTCAACTTCACCAATCACACTAGAGCTACCCTCTTTACCAAGACCGTATGGGAAAAAATGGGCAAGTCCCTGCACAATCTTTTCATCTACTCGAGCTTCTTTTTCTCTGTTTTTATCTCTTTGTTCTTCTCTTTCTTTCCGCCACACCTGGCTGAAGATACATGTAGTATTTTATATGCACATAGCTAGAAAATCCACTGCTCAAAATACCATTGTGACTTTTTACTCTAGATGAAACCCTAGGATTCCCAGTGCCCAGATCACAGGGAGGCAACTTCAAACGGTGAGAAATCAAAATCTAACAATTTCTTTAAAATTCATAATCCATTCAAGCTGTGGTTCACTGAATAATTCAGAACTTGAAGATCATGAACGTGTGGTCCGACTCTAGTGCCACCCGGCAAGACATATTTGGGCCTAGTGGGCCTAATAAGTCAAAGAAAACAGTAGACGTGTCCATAGAATAGTAATGAAGGCCCATCCATAACTATGGTGCTCAGTCGCACGACATGGAACCTTCTCTCTCCTAGCCTAGGTCCTGCTCTCTAGCGCTGATGAGACACTTTTTGTTTTTTCATCAAGCTCTGGAGAGGGAAAAACAGACATAGAATTGGAATCTGTTAGGATTTGACAGTTAATTGAAAATTCAAACAAGATGGAAGAGGAATTACGGCTTCCAGTAAGGTTGATGAATTTCGTATCCGAGGAACAGGTAATTGTTTTGCCTGATTAATAATTACCTACCTCTTAAAACCCTAATTTTACTTCTTTCGTTCTTGAAATTCTTGACAAATTGGATGACTGTAAATGACAGTTGGATGAAGCAAAGAAATCAAGGGGTGAGCGAGTTGAGGATGGTACTGCCCAGAGAGACAGGCCCCTCTTCGAGGTCTCTTTCATCTTTCCTTTCCCTTTTACTTTATGCTAATTACTGTAATGATTTAGAACCATACTGCAGTATCATGTCATTTTTATATATTTTTTAAATGTAGATTTTAAAGGAGAATAAGGACAAGAAGGATGCTGAATTTAATGAACGACTCAAGCATAGTGAGTTCCTCCGGGTTTTCTTCTAGATTAATTGTTATTTCGTGTCTTGGGGTTTTTCTTCTCGAACCCATTTGTAATAAGGAAGAATGGAGGAGCTTTAATGACTTGGTTTTGTTTCAGGACCACCGAAAGCTTTGGATGAAGATGAGACCGAGTTTCTTGATAATTTAGAAATGGTGAGACTATGCTTTAAGACCCATTGAGCTCTTTTGAAAATGTCTGTTACATAGAAAGAGTTTGGATCACAAGTTAATTTTTGGCTTGACTGTCGAGACATTGTGATCATAGTATTTATTTGTTAACTAATTTTTCAAGAGTTATTATTGATGCCTTTTCCCTTTTCCTTTTTCTCTTTTTAATATGTTTATTGTGCAAGCAGTCAAAGAAGGAATATGAGCAGCAGATAGCAGATGAGGAAGCCCGACAGCTTCGGAGTTTCCAAGTAATTTGTTAACTAATTTTATGCGCTACTTGAGGTGCTACATGTGCTTTGCCTTGAGTTCATGCTGAGGATTCTGAATTTGATGATCGGCATTGTCATGGTGTTGTAATATTATATATTAAAAACTCGTGGTGATTGAACTTCCTTTTCATTTCATTACAAAAAATTAGCCTATTGAACAATGTTTTCTTCATGGGAAATTAGAATGCATTCTTGGAGATTCATCTCCTCTTTTGTGATCTTTAAGTGTCTGAGCTATTGGGAATCGGGAAAAAGTGATTATATGCTATGTTTTTGTTACCATATGCATACATTGGAGTAGTCCCACGTTGCTTCTCTTCCAATTTCCAAAACAAAAAAGAAACATTTGTGAGGGGCTTACAAATTCTTGTACCAGTAGACCAATGTATCCTTGTAATTTTGCATGAACTTATTCAGAACTCCTTTTCCCTTTCTGAATGGCATGCTCAGAACTTTTGATCTTTCTTATTCAGTACATCTGTCATCCCAGTTGTTATTGTTTCGCTTTCAGGCAGCAGTTGCAGCTCAGTCATTCAGTGTGGATGATTTGAAGGAAACACCACTTGTTCCTCCAGTCCCGGTTAGTTTTCTATTTCTATCAAACTATTTGGAATGTTTCACTTGACAATATATATGTGCATGCTCAAGTGTCTGACCTACAAATTGCCAGAACTGCTGCATTGATGATTGACATTGTAGAATTGTAGCGTCAACATTTATTGCTTTCAAGAGTTTTTGATGCTTGAATTTTTTAATGCAAAATGATTCTGATTTCTAATATTTAGACATCACCAGTTCTACCAAGGAATAATAGACATCGTGAGCCTTAAAAATGAATTGTAATAGCTCATATAAAAAATTGAATTTAAATTTAAATTATGAAGATGGTATTGTCACGATGCACAATAACTTGAGCACTCTACTCATTCCAATATGATAAAAAGATAGGTTCTAATAATTATGGAGCATGTTTATAGTCAGTCTGGTTGAAAATTCTGGTTCAAGCCAGAATCGCCTTACAGCTGTTATTGTTGCTTATAAATGCAACTTATTCTGTGCGCAGGAGCAAAAATCAATTGGGAGGAAGAATCCACCTGCTCGCCCATTAAGTATGATTATCAAAGTCAAACCTCAGGCGAAGAAAGCAAAGATGGACCGGGGAAATGTCGAAGAACATTTAGAGATAGGGAAAACTCCCGATGTTAATATGGAAAAATCTTCAGACACGGTGAAAGTACCTAGCAATGATGTTGCTAAAACTGGCCTTGTTTCATACAGTGATGAAAGTGAAGAGGATGATTAGTAGTTTTTGCTAAAGATACCTTGGATATTTATTATCACTTGATTGAATTTCGTTTACTGCGTTCCATTTTCTTGCATACATGCATAGGGGAAGCAGATGGCAAGGGGTGTGTGTATGTGTGGGGGGCGGGGCGTTGTATCTTTCTTAAAAACACGGAAACTCTTCAGTGAAGAAAATGATCTATAATTCTTGCGGAATAACCTTTTGGTTGGGCTGTAAACATACTGGACATGCTACGCTACAGTCAGCCGAAAAGGAACTGCAGTGGGCTTGAATACTAAATGTTTTCAGTCGAGCTTGGACTTCGTGAATATGCGCTATAGTCCTAGAAAATATTGTGAAAATAATCAGGGAAATAACCCATTTTAACTTTATCTCCCTCTCAATATCTCTTTCCATTTGAAAATTCAGGATTTGAATTGATGTTATTTCATTGATTCCTCAATTTAAATTGTATTAATTTATCCTAAAAATTTTATTTCAATTGCAATTTAGTTATTCATCATTTATGAGAATCCCACTAAGTACTCATGGCTGAAATAGTTAAAACATCCAACTCATAAATGGAGAATTCACAGCTTTACAACTCATAATTAGAGAATTCATAGGATGAGATGCATGCTAATGGAACCTCCGATAAATCTATTGGAATTGGCTTTGTAACAATATTCAATCTCATCTTCCATACATGACAAATTGTTACACTATATTCATATTATAACATATGAACAATAAAAACTAATATTTTTTTATTGAGACGAGAACTTAAGGGAAGAAAATAGATTTATGGATGGCACTTGTAACAATTATTTTTTGAAAAAATAAGATAGTCTTGAAAATATTTAGGGAGATATTGTCACGTAATAAAAATCGTTATTGTCTCATCATTACAATTTGTGAAGATAAAGAAGAGATGAAAAAAATAAGTAAATAAAGATTTTAGATTCATATCGAAACTTTGATAATGATATCATTGATATTATCAAAAAAATCTCAATTAGAAAAATTCAACGACACCAAAATAAGTAATCAATGATGACCGAAGTGAGCCACACAAATTGTCTAAAGGTGGTGAGTGACTCATTTGCTTTTGGATAACTCATGTGGCTCATTCTTGTCACCGTTGATGTTTTTATTTGTTTTATTAGATTCGTTTCATCGAGATTTTTTTAACGGTATCGATAGTGTTGTTATTAGAGTTTTGGAATGTCTCACGAGTCTCTTTCCTTATTTTTTTTTTCTCCTTTCTTTCTTCTCATTGTAATTTATGTCAATCCATTTAATAATTTAAGAGAGTTGTAAGTGACATATGACTTGCGGTTCGTAGATACCATTATTTTTTTTATATCATAGAAACACTCCAAGACATGATCCACGAGTGGACGACCGCTTTCAAGAGTCAAACCACAAGAGAAAGCCCGTAACTCGAGGTCAGCAATCGATCACAAACTTACATGTGGTTGAAAAATGCAAGTGGTAAGATACTATCTGTAGCTCGCTAAACTGTGCTACTTCTCCAATTAAGTTTAGAATTATATTGTTTCCCATTTTTTTATGCTAAATTTCAAAAAATTCATCCTAACATCTTGTTTGGAACCAAATTACATTTTGAATTGGATTGAATTCAGAAACAAAATTTGAATTTAATTGATAACCTATTACAATTTTTATGTTTGTTATAAAATACTAGAACACAAAATTGAATTCAATTAAACTGTTTGGAAGACTTATGAAAATAAAATAAATTAAGGATCTTGATTATTTTATTTTTAATTAATTTAGAAATTATTTTTGTAAGAGAAATAGATAATCGAGTTGATGAGACATGCCGATACGTAGCTGAGGTTCATGTTTATTAATTCATTGCAATCTGATGAGACTGAGAAGCTTTGTCTGATAACACTTCACATTCACAGGGAGAGGTGGTCCACCCCACTGTTGAAGAAGCAGAAGACAGAAGGCTTATGGGCGTTATATGCGATGGACAAAGAAAATATGAATCTGCTCTTGAGCATTATGTTTTAGCAAGCAGGGCCATGTCAGCAACTGGCCATAGATTAAAAAATAGAATTTGTAAACCATAGTGGACGACCTGTTGGCAGAAGAATGGCATGATTCTACGAAATCTTCAACGTTCCTCGAGGTTTTTCTTCTCACTTTGTATCTGGTAGGGACTAGGGAGTGAAGGGCTGCTGGAAAGAAATGATTTTTTTTCTGGTCATGGAAGGAAATCCCATCGTGAACGTTGACTATCAAACACAGCAACGGTCAAACGCAAATGCTAAGCCAGTGTTCAAAGAAATTTAAAAACTGGATGCTTTGGACAAGTGTAAATGATCACGGAAAAGCTGCAGTCAAGAAGAAAACAAGTTGGGGAGAAAGGATATCCGCCGCCGCCTTCTTTTACTTCCTCACGCCACATCAATTTTTCAAACTATTGAGTGGAAGAAACCGCACCAGCCCCATTAATTACAAACCCATGTATTTTGAACTAATGTTTTCCCTTTTCCGTCGGGACGGATTGGAATTTTTTTACCATGCTAGAGAATTTTTTTTATTACTGCATTTAAATATAAATCCAATAAAAAAAAACATAAAAAGATGGAGCTCGCGCTGATAGAAAAAGAGTTAAACATGAGTGGGTCTGTGACGCTAACTTCTCAATGGAACTTCGAAAACCATCAATACCAAATTTAACATGTTTTCTAGCAACCCTCTCCCGCTCTCTCAAATCAGGGATAAAAAAATAAACATAATACAGTTATGTATCAAAAATAAAATTATAGGAACTAAAGAAACTGAAAAGGCAGTAAAAAAAATTAAGGGGATTGAAATGAATTTTTTTGCATGAATTTCCAAGCAACCATGCGTGTTATCAACATTCTACACTTTGATCCCTATTTTTAATTATTTGCTTTCCAGAATAAATTATAAAAAAATAGCGATTAATTAAGCCACAAAAGGATAATCAATGACTAAAATGAAAATAGAAAAAGCACAGTGGATCACCATGGAAAAGACCTATGACTTCATTATAATATAATGTAATGTAATGTTACAAATTTCTTAGCTTACTTTCTTTTATAATAAGAAAAGAACTGTGCCATTTTAGAAAGATTTCTGACTACTTGCAACTTGGCTCTTTTCTTTTTCATCTACCAGTGAAATTTAGAACCTCTAAAAAAAAAAAAAGAAGATATTGTTGCTCCATTTGTTTGTAGAAAAAAGAGAGCAACTTTCCTTGTGCGAGGAGCTTATGCAGTTTTTGCATTTGTGTGAAGTGCCACTAAGGAGGCATAGTAACCATCTTTAATGTTGATCAAACTCTCATGCCTTCCTTTCTCTACAATAACTCCATTTTTAACCACTGCGATTAGATCTGCATTCCTGATTGTGGATAATCGATGGGCTACAACAACTGTAGTCCTGTTTACCATGACTCGTTCTAATGCAGATTGAACCACTCTTTCAGACTCAGCATCTAATGCACTTGTAGCCTCATCTAACAGTAAAATCTTTGGATTTTTCACTATGGCGCGGGCAATGGCTACCCTTTGCTTCTGCCCCCCAGATAACTGGATTCCGCGGTCTCCTACTCCAGTGTTATATCCCTGCATTTTGCATTGCCACAGGAAACAAGAACTTGGTCAGTGTTTCTGCATTATATCTTTGATCTATGATTGATCAATGGAAAAACAGACTTGACTAAACCCTACCTGTTGTAAACCACTAATGAACTCGTGGGCATTGGCCAACTCTGCTGCAGATATAATTTCTGCCTCAGTTGCATCTCCTCCCTTCCCATATGCAATGTTGGCACGGATTGTGTCATTGAACAAAACAGGCTCCTGGCCTACAAGCCCCATTTGCTGCCTTAACCACTTTAATTGTAGCTTTTGAATTTCAGTTCCATCAAGAGTGATGTGACCTGAGTCCGGATCATAAAATCTTTGCAACAATGCGACCACAGTTGATTTCCCACTCCCACTTTCTCCAACCAGAGCTACAGTCTGAAAGAAATTCAATCAAATAAATATAACTTCTGACACATTATTAATCGATGCTCCCTTTTTTAGTTCATATACTAAATGCTTGAAACAACAAGTTATGAAACCATAGAAGACTTACCTTCCCAGCACGCATAAACAAGTTGATGTCCCGGAAGATTTGGATATCTGGCCTGGTTGGATACTTAAAGCTCACATGACGAAGCTCAATTTCTCCCTTCACATTCTCTAATGTTATTCCCGACTCGTCACTGGGGTCTATCTTTGACTTCCGGTCTATGATTGAAAATACAGAAGCAGCAGCACCTTTTGCTTTGGTGGTATCGGTAGTGAATGTGCTTGAATGAGAAATTCCTACAGATGCCAATGTCAAAGCAAAGAAAACCTGCAAGGAGAATGAGTACCTCAATATCGTTTGAAACTATATTTTATCCTTTTGAAGCTCTAAAATTCTAGGGAGAAAACTTAAAGAAATATAAGAAATACCCACCTGAAAAACATCTTGGAATGTTATGTGGCCGGTGTCAACTAGACGAGCTCCAGCATAGAAACTAGTCGCATAGAAACAATACAGTAAGAAAGAAGATACTCCAAATCCGATACCACTGACCCATCCTAGCCTTACTCCCGCCTTCATGGGACCTCGACATTTGCCTAGGTAAAGTTGCATCACCTTTTCTTCAGCACAGAAAGAAGCAACTGTTCTTATGCTGCAAACTGCATCATTAGCCACTTGGCTTGCTTCTTCATACATCATCTACAAAAACCAGTTTAATTTGTCACAATAACTAGCTTTAAATGTATAAGTTATAGGTTACATTTATATAATGAAAAATTATGCTGTCAAGAATCTCGCAACACTATAAACTTCCTAGCAAAATAAAATAGAAGCTTTGGACGTGGCGGTTTGACTGTTCCAGGGGGTTGTTAGATAGATGAATTTAACTATATTCCTTTACCTTTTTCAACTAAAATACAGGCTGATTAGCTTTAAGGGCATACCTTTGCATCTGCGCTGAATCCTTTCATGAACTTCATTTGGATAACTCCATTGATGCCTATGAGAGGGATCAATGCAAGGATAACAAGTGCTAGTTGCCAGCTTGCAGTAAAAGCAATGATCATAGCTGACGTTACAGTAGCAATATTTTGAACAATAGAAGCTAATTGATCTCCCACCAGAGAACGGACTATTGAAGCATCTGCAGCAAGCCTAGCACCAATTGCCCCACTTGAGTGCTGAGGCTCATCGAACCAGCTAACCTCCATGTTAACCACCTTCTCAAAACACATTGATCTAATCCTCTGGATTAACTTACATCCAGCCACTGAAAAGAAGTATGATCTCACTGGAATTACCACAAATGCAGCCACACCAAGCACCATAAACATTACTGCCCAGAATTTCGAATCCTTTCTTAGTTCATGTGGTGGTAGGAAAAATGTTTTGATTGCTTTGGACATTAGCGTGCCATAAATTGGTAGTATTGTACCATGGATACATGCTGCAATAGTGCCAATTATAAGAACTGGGATTTCTGGCTTGTTGAGAGAGGCAAGGCGGCTGATTGGGACATCTGGAGCATCTTCTGGTGGCAGAATATCATCTGGCTCATCATACACATTGTCACGGACACTGAATCCTGTAGGTAAACCAAATGGGAGGGTGAAAGAGTGGCGGCTGCTACCGATTGACGATCCTCGACTTATGGATCGTCGAATTGATCTTCTTTGACTTGATTGTCTAAATGATTCCATGGTAATTTCTGATTCAAGTGCTGCTTGTTCTGACCCTTTGTTCATTTCTTGTAAGCGTACAAGCTGAGAGTATGCTCCATCAGGATCCTCAAGTAGTTCTGAATGTGTACCTGCTCAATTGACACATATATTAACATGTTTGTCTCCGACTCTATTACCGTCGCATCATGTAATAAAAAGGAGTTGTTTCCTTTCTCTTAGTAGAAGTACTAATAGATATATTCAAGATAAACATCAAGAATGAACAAAACTATATTTCATGGTAAATATTCAAATTTCTAAAGAACATGCTAGGATGTGAAGAAATAAAAAAGTTCTTACTCCAGTAGAATTTAACAAGTGAATAGCATGCTGAAAAGTGCATTTCATGCTAACCTGCCAGCATGTCAAATGCTAACGAGATTTTTGTGAGATGTACCTTTTTCAACCATCTTTCCTCGATGGATGACCGCAATCATATCGGCATTTCTCACAGTGGTCAATCGATGAGCAACAATAACAGTAGTTCGGTCCACCATAATATTGTCCAATGCCTCTTGCACTACCCTCTCAGATTCTGCATCAAGTGCACTTGTAGCTTCATCTAAAAGTAAAATCCGGGGGTTCTTCAAGATTGCCCTGGCTATTGCAATTCTCTGCTTCTGTCCACCAGAAAGCTGAGTTCCATGCTCTCCAACCATGGTGTCAAAACCCTGGATGCAAATATGAAAATTGTTAAAGTTAATGATTGATTCATGTAATCATAAAATTGAAATAAGCACTTGAATTAGTTAACAAACAGGCAGTTGTTAAGAACCTGAGGTAGTTTATCAATGAATTTGGCAGCATTGGCAAGTTCAGCTGCAGCTCTTATCTCTTCAATTGTTGCACCATCCTTCCCATATGCAATATTCTCCTTGATGCTAGATGCAAACAACACCGGTTCCTGGCTGACAAGACCAGTTTTTTCTCTAATCCATTTAAGTTGAAGTTCTTTGATGTTAATGCCATCTATAAGAACTTCTCCAGATAGGGGATCATAAAATCTCTCTAACAGACTGATCACTGTTGACTTCCCACTTCCACTATGCCCGACCAAAGCTGCTGTTGTGCCACTTGGGATTGAAAGAGAGAATCCACTAAATATTGGCTCATCTGGTCTGGCTGGATAACTGAAATACACATCCCGCAATTCTATGTCTCCGTGAATTTCATCCAATACTTTTCCTCTCTTATCATAAGCATCTATCTCTGGCTGCCTGTTAATAGTCTCAAACATCTTATATGCTGCAGCTCGACCAGCAGAAAAAGCACTCATGCAGGGAGACGCTTGTCCCAAAGACCTATGAAATCGACACAGTAATGCCAGAAATAAGCAAAATGACTCATTAAAGAGGATATAGTCCAAACTTCCAAGCAATCATATTACATATACAACAAATTAAAGAATGAACTTACATGGAACCAGTCAAAACAGCAACAATCACATTAATCACTTCACCCCCAGTATATCCCTTTTCCAACACCATCTTTGCACCAAACCATACAGCCACAGCATAACTACAGAAAACAATTAACATAACCACACCAACACCAAATCCCGAAAAAATGCCTTCTTGCACACCTGATCGATAAGCAATTACAAGAAGCTGGTTGTAAATATTTATAGCTCTCTTCTCTCCAGTAAATGATGCAACCTGGAATATCAAAGAAATATCATCATGGTTTGACCAAGCAATAGATGGTGAAATTAGACGTTTTACTGAATGAAAATATTATTTTGATATTTTCTGTTCTAAGCAATTATTTTTCTTAATGTAACATACAGTTCTGATTCCTCCAATCGTCTGTTCCACTACATTTGCTGCTTCTGCATAAGCATTTTGTCCACGAGCTGCCATTTTGGATATAAAAAGGGCCATAGACGCTCCAGCTATCACTAGCAGGGGAATAGCCGATAGCATGACAACGGCTAGCAACCATCCTTTGTAAAATGCCACCGAAAAGCCTCCTATAAATGTTGCCATCAGCTGCACAAATTTTCCAACCTGCAGAAAATAAGCAGAATTATTTGACATGAGGATAGCATGGAAAGTCCTATGAAAAGTCATTGCGCCTTTTTCTTTTGGTGAATTTATCCCCATTTCAGCAGAATAGTACCTTTTCACCCATTGCATCTTGTATAAGAACCGTGTCACCGGACATTCTACCAACAACCTCTCCTGTGTTCGTTTCCTTGTCAAAGAAAGCAATGTCTTGTCTCAATATAGTTTTCAAATACAAACTCCTTATGCGTGATGACTGTCTTTCCCCTGTGACTATCCAGCAAGTCACCTCTGACAAGAACCAAACACGTGGCTTTTTCTTGTTAATTCACAATTCATCGCAAAAATTTATTTTGGTTTTAAGAGTGAGATGTGCTTACGAAGGCAGGCTGCTATTCCAGAACCGATTGCCAAGTAGACATACTTCAGAGAGACCTAAAATATTTGCAGGTACCATTAGTAAAATATTTATACTTAAAATTCAAACAATTCAAGAACGAAACAACAGGGGGATCGGTAAAATCCCTAATGTCAAATCCCAATTTACAGCCTAACTATTGAGGGAAAATTATTATCAGATGTCAGGTAAGTCCAATTCTATAGGCATGGTTCCAACAACAAAAATATGAAAACTAGTCTGGTACTGTACGCTTAGGCATATGACAGCATTTTTATACCTTGGAGACCAAATCAGTCATGTCTTTGCTAAGCTGGTTATTTCCAAATGCATTGATCACGTCTCCCAACAGTAAAGTCATGAGAGGCATGGCCAAGCCGTTCCCAATTGCACCAAGTGTGCCCAAGAACATCAACAGGAAATCAGTAGAATCTGAAAACGAGAAGAGCTTAAAAAATGGAACTGATTTACTCTTCTCATCTTCTTTGCTATTCTCAGGTTCTTCTTGAATCCCGTTATTGCCGAGGTGCCTCTCATCATCGTTGTATGGTGAAGAGGTGGTGGCTTGATGGATCCTTGCATCACCTTCCAAGCCATTTTCCATCACCCTGAACCAGATATTAAATCAGACTCTCCACCGGTCTCAAAACTCACAGAATTTATGTTGCAGTCTGCAGAGCACATATACTCGCCAAGTTTAATCAACTAAGTGGAAAAACTGTAGTTGTATTCAATGTTTTTAGAAAATTGAAACACTTCAGTGGATGGATCAATATTCGTAATAGAAAATCCCAATAGCACCTTAATCACTAATCCTAGTCAAGGACTTTCTTTACAAGTGCGTTTGAACAGTCTTCATTTGATTGAAATAACTAGCAGGATTCGAAAGGACTGAAAGTTCCTGATATTTTACTTCAAATGCATATTAAATGGCATGGCAAGCGGGACAAACAAGCGAAAATTGGTCTGGAAAAGAAGAATTCGCCACCTTCTAGAAAGTCAAATGGACCATAATGGAGGTGCTGATTCAAAGTTGTCACGCTCCATCCCTGTTACCATATTTTAGAAGATAAAAGTGCCCCCCCCCCCTGTATATTCAATTCGCCCTTACTCCATCACCTCTTGTACAGATTTTCATTAAATTTCTTGTCATCTTAATTCGATCACAGAACTCATCTTTTCAATCTTCTTTGAATCCTCAAACTGGCAGCTGTTCGTTGGCAACTGCCATGTTATTGATTTACCCGCTTTGAGGGATTAACTAGTTTGTTGATGGCCTTATGACAAATACTCTAAGCAGCTAGGAATCTATAACATGAAATGTTTAGACACTCCATGCAAGAGTATATAGCTCGGTTGTGATAATTAAAGAGAGGAGCCCATGTTTGTGAAAACAACTGATCCTCGCCCTGTTTTTTCAATTCAGTACTTGAAAGATAAAAGGCTGGCTGACAAGCTCTTTCTCTTGTATTCGGAAGAGAGAGAGAGAGAGGTGTCTCATGTCTTCGTTCATTCAACAAAAGAAAGAAACACTTGCAATCTATGGTGTCCATTCAACTAGCACTTGAAAAGAAAAGAAAAGAAAAGCAGCAAGGAGCTTGCATGCAAGATGACTTTCTATTCCAATGAAATCATTTCCACCACCCCCACAACCCATTAAAGCATAGCAAACCATAATAAACCAAGCAAATATCCAAAGAATGATACAAAAGAGAATTTCTTTGAGAAGAAAATTAATTAGCAAAGAGAGCCAAAAGGAGGGAGGGGGGCTGAAATGAGCAAAATACCTTAGGATTTTGGCACTGTGGACTTGAGTAATGAAATCTTGGTGCCTTCAGGCAGGCATATCGTGTTTTAGCTAGTGACAGTTTTCCAGTCACGTTATAGCATGATTTTCTTCGAATATAAATAACAATAACAAAAATATAACTGGATGACAAACAAGGCAAACAGGCCGTGTCTCTTTGGAATATTTTTTTTATGTTTTTATTTTGTATTAATATTAAAAATAAATTTTAAAAAATAAAAAATATTATTTTTTAAAAAAATTAAGCAAAAACATATTTTTTAATTTTCAGTAAGGCATAGTTATTTTTTATTTTGAAATATATTAAAATAATATATTTTTTTATTTTTTAAAATTTATTTTAATATGAAAATAATAAAAATATAAATTTAAAATAAAAGGAGTCAAATGTTTCGCTCTCGTGATTGTCGACCGTTTTGTCTTTTCATTTTTATTCAAGGATAAGTGACTAAATTACTCCTCCTCTGTAGTGTGCACAACTGTACACCTTTATTGTTAATTCCCTGTCTTCTAGAAGCCGTATATTTTGTTCTATTCCGCTAAAAAAAAAAACAATTCACAAATTAGACTCAGTCACCGCAGAAATCACGTTCGTTTATTATATTCTATTGTTTTCACTTCTGTAGCTCACATGAAAATTTTAGAATATTATTAGTTTTTTTTTATAATGTAAAACGGAGTTTTATTGATATGAATATAACAATGTTACACACAATAATATGTTTTTTATTTTTTAAAATTAATTTTTAACATTAACACATTAAATAGTCTAAAATCACAAAAAAAATTATTAATACAAATAATCCAAGTTAAATTCCTACACGAGATTAAAATAAAAGGTACAGTCAAATATTTATTGTATGGAAAGAAAAAAAAGAGAGGATAGTTGTGAATTTTTGGATTAAAAATAGTATTTGTCCATTCTTCTTGAGAATTTATTTTTAAATACATTAAGTGAATATATTAGATTAATATAAGGATGCACATTATATATATAAAAAAGTAATTTAATCTCAGTTCACATATAAACTTATTTAAAGATATCTTTTAGGTATTTTAACTTTTCTAACGTAAAATCTTTGTTAGAAAAACTCCCAGCTGTTCATGATTCCAGCACCAATAAGAATCGCATACATTGTTGCGTGGGCCATGATGAATAATTGAAAATTGGTGCACCGACAGAAGTTCTTCCAGCGCTGATCACGTGAAAATGATCCTGTGCGATATAACCTTGTCAAGCATGGCGTGCTCCTTAGCATCCGGAATCATCACAAAGCGAACCAATAACAACTTTTATACGCCTTTTATAGTTAATTAACTAACATTAACAAAGCCGCACTACTCACATAATATATATATTTTTTTAATTTAACCTTTCAACGACTTTTTTTTAAATTTATTCTTCAACTTTATGGGTTTTTTTTTAGTTTCTTTATAGTTGGGTTATATACTAGTACTGTAGATTTATTTTTTTTTTAATTTTAACTTTTAACATTAAATCTGTATGGAAAAAAAATTTATATATATATTTTTATTAATCTATTTTAATTTTATGATCCAAGTCGTGAGTTTAAAAAATTAACTCAAATTATTTATTTAGTTCACTTTTTTTTAATTAATTATTTTTTAATTTTATCCTTTAACTTTATATTGGTTGGAAATTAACTTTTTAGTTTCTTTCAATATGTTTTCTATGAAATTATTTTGACTTTATAACCCGAGTTGCAGGTTTAGTAGGTTGACTCTATTTATTTTTTAGGATCCTTTTTTAACTTGAATATATTTTTTAATTGAGTTTTTTTTTTCCCCTTTCCATGAAGTTATCTTCATCTCATGAACCATATCGCAGGTTCGATAGGTTGATCCGAGTTGATTTAATTCATTTTTTTTTATTTTTTAATTGAATATATATTTTTTTAACTTCATCATCTAATAACTCAATCTTTTTCTTTTCTATTTAGTTTTTTTTTAATTTTATTTTTCAATATTAAATTGTTTGAGAATTGAGTTTTGTAATGTTTTTTATAAATTTATCCCGGTCTCATAGATTTTTTTTGTCTTGACTTCAACTTTCAATGTTGAATTTATTGGAAAAAAAGCTTCATGATTTATTTTATTTTATTTTTATGAATTTATCTTAGTCTCATGTTGCAGGTTTAATATGTTAGCCCCGATTGACTTTTTTTTTTCTTTTTTAATAGATATTTTTTTCATCCTTTAATATTATAATGGTTGGAAATTGAGCCTCATAGTTTTTATTTATTTATTTACTCTCTATGAAGTTGTTATGATCTCATGACCCGAGTTGCGAGTTTGACATGTTAACTCGAGTATTTTTTTTGTTATTTTTTAATTTAATATATATATATTCTTTTCTTAATTTTCTCTTTCAACATTGGGTTGATTAGGAATTGACCTTTATAATTTATTTTTATTTACTTTCTATACGGTTATCATAGTCTCATAGCTTAGATCATAAATTTGATAGGTTAACCATGATTGATCCAATATGTTGTAGTCTTAATGTTTTTTTTTAAATATCATCAAATAAATCTTCGTATTAATATTTTAAAAGAAATATTGTATAACATGCATTATATTTTGAGTTTATAATTATTTTTTTGATTAGAAAACATGCTAATAAAACTTAAATATTTTTTTATGTTAAGAAAAAATTGATTCGACTAACAACGTAGCAGAAATCAATGATCTAATTAACAAAATATTAAAGGTTGTGGCTAATTCATTGTATTCACTCTCACGAAACACTATTAATTGTAACAATATTTGTTTTTTTTTTAAGTTTTTTTTCTTCTAATTTCACCCAAAAAAAAAAAGGAGTATAATACGTACTTAGTCATCTATTTAAATGGATTTACATATTATGCTTTTTTTGGTATAATATTCCACCATACTACGTGGATTTACATGCTATATATATATATAATTAATTAATTTGTTGATCAAACTTTTTTTCTTTTTAAATTGATAATTTTGATACTCTTCTGATATGATAAGAAAAAGCCAAATTAAGAAAGGGCCAAATATTATTGAGATCTGGATGGATCCTGAAACACCGCATGGACTAGTCAAACAAAGTACTCCTTATGCTTAGAAAATTACTATATCAGGTTCTTTCCAGGAATGAGATGTTCCTTCAAACCCGATCCTCAATCATTACAAGATTGCGCAACGTGTTATGTTTTGCCGGCATGAGTTTTAATTGCTGTTTATTTTGGCGGGTGTTTTTGTATTTTTCTTTAATATTCTTAAATTATTTTAACGTGGTGATATAAAATATATATATATATTTTAAATAAAATATATTATTTTAATATATATATTTTTAAAATAATAATACAAAACAACAGCAGTACCAACACTACCCTTGGCATCTGCTTTGCAATCCACAATTTTTTTAGTGGTTGCTTCTACGTTTGAAGCAACCACAACAAACACGATGTTTGATTATGTTAAAAATACAATTTAATTTTAATGGGTCTTATATAATTTCATATTTTGGACATAAATTTTACAAAGTAGCTCATAGCTGCTTTTTAAAATTCTATATTTACATGTACAGTGCAATTCACTTGCACTGTTCGAGTGAACTCTTTTTTTTTTTTTTTTTTTCCAGTGTGTTTAGTTTTTGTTTTTTTTTTTAAAAAAATTAGTTTAGAATGAATTAAATTTACTCGCATTGTCATGTAAACAATATTTTTTTCCTGAAAAACTAGTGTAGAGTGAATTAAATTCACTCGCACTGTAATATCAAATCAATTTTATTTCTAATAATATTTTATCTAATTTTATTGCATGCTCAAAAAATAATAGAAACTGTAATTCTTGTCGAATGAATTTTGTACGTAATGGAAGAATTGTAGATGGTTTAATGGCATAATAAAAAATATTTTATATAAAGTATTATTTATTTCATGAAGTAATAACAATAGTTAAATCTACAACATTTAAATTAAAAACTATCAATTTTAATATATATATTTTAAAATTATTTTATAACTTTAATTTTAAAAGCATTCTTAACCAAACACTTTAAACTACTTTTTATTCAATCTCAATTTCAACCACAGTTTTAACCAAACACCTATTTTCTCAAACCAACTTTAATTAAAAGTACTTTTTATAAAACAACTTTTTTCAAACCACAACCACAATAACTATCGCAATATCAAACACACTCTAAGTCTCTCACGTCAGAATTAAAGAAAACAACCCCCTCTCCCATAAAAGAAAAAGAAAGTAACAAGCACCAGGGCTTGTAGCCCAGCGGCAGAGGCAAGGTTTCCTTGCCTCTGTCACCTGGGTTTGAGCCCTAGCGTGCACGCCTGTCACCCCCGCGGTGTCTTACATGCCTACTGGGCTTGCAGGGTGTTCAGTGGGTCCGAAGATTAGTTGTGGTGCGCGTAAGCTGGCCCGGACACCTCGGGTTAAAAAAAAAGAAAAAAAGAAAAAGAAAGTAACAATCCCGAATAAAAATAAAATAAAACAAGAACAATTAATAAAAAAATGGCCATGACTTCCGTTAATGATATGAACTCAGAATTCTCTTACGTAATGATTTTCTTTTTTAAGAAAATCCTGTCTTGCATCTTGAAAAGGTCAAAGGAGGCAGGAGGAGAGGGGCAATGGTCAAGATGGTGGCAGCCAGTACTGCCCTGCAGTTTCTGATGACTAGCAGTTCAAGCTCACACAGAAGAAATGGGATAATTATGGTTATTTAATTTGATTTCTTGAATTATTAAAGTAATGGTTCTTCGCAGCGTAAGAAAGCCATAGGGAAATGCAATGTAGCCATCGCTGAAGATGACACGACGTTTTAAGATCTTGTAAAGATTGCTACCATATCACTTGAATTTCTTAATTTATATAAGAAGAAGATCGTGCAGTCCTTCTGCCTTCAGTGACAAGTTAATTAACAAATGAAACTCTTGACCTGGTAGAATATATATGTAAAGCTTGAAGGCTTGACCGTATAAGGAATTAATTTGGCAAAAGGCTAGCAAGTTTGAAACCGATGATCTCACGCCCCCAGCAGGATGACTTTTCAGGGAACTGCTGTGGAAATATATGAGATAGATTTTGACAAAATAAGAGGTTGAAAGGAGAAAGATTATACTGCTCTTTTCTTCAGAGCACGCCAAGAAATTATAGCCAAGTGGATCAAAACCATAGCCCTTTGAAGATGGTGTGTTTTCCAGGCATCTTGCAGTTTCATGACTAAAATGAAGCCACCAATAAATCGTCATCGTCCAAGTCAATTTCAGGGGGTCCTCCCCACCGGTTTCTTGCTTGATAAACTAGGAGTGGCCAAAATCTTCTCTCTTTTATATATATATATATATATATATATATATATATATATATATATATATATATCTTAAAGATGGGACAGAATATTTGAATGATAGGGACATGACTCGCAGCCCATCTATGACTTTTGATCTCCTTAATTAAAATTCATTTCCAACGCCGTAGGAATTTCGGAATTCGTTAAAAACTATAGTCATTGGCTAGCTCTCTTTAGTTTTTTCCACACCGATTCCCACCAAAAAGGTCAACTGTTTATATTCTTACTCCACACTTAATGAGCTACAAGCAAGTACTGTGCTCCTGCTTTTAAAAAGTTTGATTTTTTTTAAATTAATTTTTTTTAGTATTTTTATATTGTTTTGA
Source organism: Populus simonii (assembly GCA_007827005.2). NCBI lineage: Eukaryota > Viridiplantae > Streptophyta > Magnoliopsida > Malpighiales > Salicaceae > Populus > Populus simonii. Next base: position 8,173,117 of record CM017477.2, read on the forward strand.
TATGTTAATATCAAAAATAAATTTAAAAAAATAAAAAAATTATTTTAATATATTTTCAAGCAAAAAAACATTTTAAAAAATAATTTCTATCGTAATCTTAAATATTATCTAATAATATTACTTTGATATATATATATATATATATATATATATATATATATATTAAAAAGTTTTATCATAATCTTAAATACTGTTTATCGGTATTGCATTAGGGTTACTTTTTTGAAAATCCAACCGCACTCTATAAGCAACAAATCTGTAGCGTATAGCTTCTTTCGCTGCCAGTATTCATTGGTCAGAACTTGCACTACATTTTAAAAGAAGACAAACAGGTTTGGAAAAAGAGGAGATAGCAGCCCGACATTAAATAATGAAGTGGCTGAATAATTGTAAGTGCTGAGCTCGTTGACTTAAGCTGTCGAGGCAGTCATGTGGAGGGCAACCAAGGAGGCATAAAAACCATCTTTGATATGGATCAAAGTATCATGCTTGCCTTTCTCTACAATAACTCCATTTTTAACCACTGCAATAACATCTGCATTCTTGATTGTAGATAACCGGTGGGCTACAACGACCGTAGTCCTGTTCACCACGACTCGGTCCAGTGCATCTTGAACAGTTCTCTCAGATTCAGCATCCAGTGCACTGGTAGCCTCGTCCAGTAGAAGCACTCTGGGACTTTTGACTATAGCACGTGCAATGGCTACCCTTTGTTTCTGCCCTCCTGACAATTGGACACCTCGCTCTCCTACTATGGTATCATAACCCTGCATTTTGCGTTATGATATTAGCATCTTGGCTTCCAGTACAACATTAAGAGAGTGCATGCCTGAGTTTTTATTCCTAGCTATTTCTGCAAAAGCCTACTAGATAGAACCTCTACCATAGCTGCTTGCTTTAACAAATGTAGCTGTGTACTTAATATCAGGAGATGATCACTGCTCCATAATTCTCTAATTACCTGTTGTAGACTACTGATGAAATTGTGTGCATTGGCTAGCTCTGATGCAGCTAAAATCTCTGTCTCCGTTGCTTTCCCTTGTTTTCCATATGCAATGTTGGCACGGATTGTATCATTAAATAGGACTGGTTCTTGGCTCACGAGTCCCATCTGCTGCCTCAGCCACTTGAGTTGGAGACTTTGAATGTCAACTCCATCTAGAGTTATATGACCTGAATGAGGATCATAAAATCTTTGCAACAATGATATCACCGTTGATTTCCCACTTCCACTCTCTCCAACCAGGGCTACAGTCTAAGACAACAGATGCAAACTAAAACAATTAAGAAATTGACATTTCAAACGAAATGACAGCACTGGTTCCAGGATTCCATTTTCTTAAGACAATATGCTAGGAGCAATTAAGCAGATGGGTTTTAAAGCATGAGAAATTACCTTGCCAGAATGAATCACCAAGCTGAGGTCTCGGAAAATTTGAATTTCTGGCCTAGTTGGATACTTGAAGCTTATGTGATGAAGTTCAATCTCTCCTCTCACACTGTCTAATTTCGTACCTGACTCGTCACTTGGATCCATCTTTGACTTTCGGTCTATAATAGAGAATATGGATGCAGCTGCAGTCTTGGCACTGGAGGAATCAGGACCGAAGGAACTTGTTTGAGAAATTCCAATAGCTGCCATGGTCAAAGCGAAGAAAACCTGCCAGAAGACACATGGATAAGTATCATTAAAACGTTAGTAGTCTCCATGAAAATAATTAGGAAGATATGCCCACCCGAAAAACTTCTGTAAATGTTGTTTTCCCATGCTGGACAAGTTGAGCTCCCGCATAGAAACTGGTTGCATAGACAGAAAACAGTAAGAAGAAAGAAACTCCAAATCCTGTTCCACAGATCAGCCCTTGCTTTATTCCTGTCTCCATAGGGCCTTCACATTTCTTTTTGTATAATTGCATCACCTTCTCTTCAGCACAGAAAGAGGCAACAGTTCTTATGCTGCCTACAGCATCATTTGCAACTTGACTTGCTTCCTCATACATCATCTGCAGCCATTTCGATTAGTGATTCGACGATTAATTTCAAATGGCAAACTTGACAAATAGTAATTTCTGAGAGAAGGCTGGGAACATGAATAAAACTTCTTTTACTTGTCAAAATTCAAATTCTTTAGCTTATTACTGCAATCAAGTACAAGGTCACGAGTTAAAAACAATACCTTAGCATCTGCACTAAATCCTTTCATGAACTTTATTTGAATAATTCCATTAAGTCCTACTAGAGGAATTAGTACAAGGATAATCAAGGCCAATTGCCAACATGCAGTGAAGGCAATGACCAAACCTGCTGTTGCTGATGCGATGTTTTGAACCATCTGAGCTAGAGAGTCTCCAACCAGAGCACGCACTGTTGCTGCATCTGCTGAGAGTCTAGCACCAATTACCCCACTTGAATGCTCAGGCTCATCGAACCAGCCGACCTCCATGTGAACTACCTTCTCAAAACAAAGAGATCGAATCCTTTGGATTAATTTGCATCCAGCCACAGAAAATAAGTATGTTTGTGTTGGAAACACCAAAAATGATGCCAGGCCAAGCGTCATAAACATTAGTGCCCAGAACTTGGAATCCTTTCTCAATTCATGCGGTGGTTCAAAAAATGTTTTAATCACATTGGAAAGTAGGACGCCAAAAATTGGAAATATGACACCATTAAGAATTGCAGCGATAGCTCCAGCTATAAGTACCGGGATCTCTGGCTTGTTCAGATAAGCAAGGCGGCGGATTGGGCCATCTGGAGTTTTTGGTTTATGTGAAGAAGCTTCTACTTCTCCCGGGGCATTATCAGTGTCAGGGACACTGAATCCAGCAGTATGTAAACCTAATGAGACTGAGAATGGGCTTATATTTCCTGCTCCAGAAGATCCCCTGCTTAAAGACCGTTCCAGTGAAATTCTTGGACTCGACTGTCTAAAGGATTCCATAGTAATATCTGACTTGTGGTCTTCCGTTTCATGCTCTGACTCTTTATTTACTTCTTGTAAACGTATAAGCTGCGAGTAAGCTCCTTCAGGATCCTCGAGTAGTTCTGAATGCGAGCCTGATCAATTAACAGAAGTGTTTTAAATTGTATTATATCCTTATTTCTTTTGCATCAAGAATCAAGATGTCCGAACAAATAATCCCTCAGTAGCCAGGAGAAATAACTAGTTTGGAATTTAATCTGGAGGCTGTTCTAAGTTTGTACGATATAGGACTGACTTGTCTGCCGAAAGTTAGAGCATGCTGGTACAACAAATTAAGCACATGTATCTGCTACTACACGTGTATTGAAACTAGGTAAATGAGTAGGATTATTCTCTGTCAGCATGTATAAATATCCATAACATGAAAGGAAATACACAAAACGTTTCAGAATGGATAAAGAATATATATCAGTGAGAAGAAGTTAGACAAGCATTTCTGACATTGCTCTGTATGTAGATAGTTATGAGATACCTTTTTCCACTATCTTGCCATGGTGAATAACTGAAATCAAATCAACATTTCTCACAGTGCTCAAACGATGGGCAACAATGAGAGTTGTTCGATTGACCATAATCCTATCTAGTGCCTCCTGCACTATCCTTTCTGATTCTGCATCAAGTGCACTTGTAGCTTCATCTAAAAGCAAAATTCGTGGATCTTTCAGAATTGCTCTTGCTATTGCAATTCTCTGTTTCTGCCCACCTGACATCTGAGTTCCATGCTCACCAACCATGGTGTCTAGTCCCTGGATAGCAAAATTCAACGGTCCAAATTAAATTAAAGAAGGAAAACCTGGAGATCCAGTCCCCCAACCAAAAAAAATAAAAATGAAAACAATATAAATTGGCATAGAGGGTATAATAACTAATAGAGGGAACCACTTATAACCTGAGGTAGTTTATCTATGAATTTAGCAGCATTGGCAAGTTCAGCTACTGCTCTTATCTCTTCAGTAGTTGCACCATCTTTTCCATACGCAATGTTATCCCTTATGCTGGACGTAAACAACACAGGTTCTTGGCTGACAAGACCAATTTTCTCTCGGATCCACTTAAGTTGAAATTCTTTGAGGTTAATACCATCTATGAGCACTTCACCAGCTTGTGGATCATAAAATCTCTCTATCAGACTGATGACTGTTGACTTTCCACTTCCACTTTGTCCAACCAAAGCTGCAGTTATGCCACTTGGGACGAGAAGAGAAAGACCAGAAAATATTTGATCATCGGGTCTGGCTGGATAACTGAAATACACATCCCTCAATTCTATATCCCCGTTGATGTCCTTCAATATCTTTCCCCTCATTTCGTAAGCGTCTATCTTAGGCTCCCTACTGATAGTCTGAAACATTTTAGAAGCTGCAGCTTGACCAGCCACAAATGCACTCATGCAGGGAGATGCCTGACCTAGTGACCTGACACATTCGTATGGTCAATCATAAAGAAAATACGATGAATTGTTAAGAAAAGTATTGAATGCTTGAACATCAATTTATGTTTTGGTTTCTGCAGCCGTCGTTGTGCATGTAAGTGTGTGTATGTTTGCTTCATAAAGGAACTCACGTGGATCCGATCAACAGAGCAACAATAACATTAATCACTGTGCCCCCGGTGTATCCTTTTTCCACTATCAGCTTCCCACCAAACCATATTGCCAAAGCATAGCTGCTGAAGATTACTAACATAACAATGCCAATACCTAATCCAGTCGCTAAGCCTTCTTGAACCCCGGATTTGTAAGCAGTAATGAGAAACTTCTGGTAATTGCTTATGGCTTGCTCTTCACAAGTAAATGACGCGACCTGGATTAAAGTTAAACAATCAGCACTCTTTACTGGTTTTTCTTTACCTTTTTGCTAAGAAAAGTCCAGTTCAACGTATGTAAACATACAGTTCTGATCGAGCCAAGTGTCTGTTCAACGACAATTGCTGCTTTTGCATAAGCAGTTTGTCCAAGAGATGCTTTCCTAGATATCATTATTGACATGGCCGCACCAGCTATCACAATCAGGGGAATGGAAGATAACATGACAAGAGTAAGAAGCCATCCTTGGACAAATGCTATTGCAAAGCCTCCAAAGAATGTTGATAGCAGCTGTATAAATTTCCCAACCTGAATGAAATAATAAGGCTTATCTAACCACAAAAACATGGCAATCTGTATAAAATCCACTGTAGTTTTTCCTTCTGGTTAGAGTACAAGAACAGTTTAGTACCTTTTCACCCATGGCATCTTGTATAAGAACAGTGTCACCAGACATTCTACCAACAACCTCTCCAGTGTTTGTTTCCTTATCAAAAAAGGCAACGTCTTGCTTCAGTATGGTTTTCAAGTATGTACCCCTTATCCGAGCAGCCTGCCTCTCTCCCGTGACCATCCAGCAAGCCACCTCTGACAAACAACAGAAGAGCTTTAATAAATCACAAATTCCTGAAAAATAAGACACTTTCCGTACGTTAGCATTATTGGGTATGTACTCACGCAGAAATGATCCTACACCAGACCCCACTGCCAAGTAGACAAATTTGAGAGATACCTGAAATGTTCGCAGTTAACAAATTAGCAACATCTTTATGCGAAGAAAAATAATTACAGAACCAAAAATCTAATGCTCCTGATCAGAAACTACAGAACTAGCTCGTGCTTAAGGCATCTCAGCTGATAGAAACATTAATGCTAATTGTACTTACCTTGGACACTAAATGCACCACATTTTCATTATGCTGATTTTGTCCGAAAGAATTAATCACGTCTCCCAATAGAATTGACATAAGGGGCAAAGATATTCCATTTCCAACAGCACCAATCGAGCCAATGATCATCAAAACAGTATCTGTGGAATCTGCAAACGAAAAGAGCTTGGGGAATGACACAGTTTTAGTTTTCTCATCTTCTTTGCTCCTCTCTTGCTTTTCTAGTTCCTTATTCGGTCCTGAACTTTTCTCCTTCCCTTCCTGTCTTTTCGATGTGGTGGCCTCGTCCATACTCTCACCATTTCTGCCGTTCTCTAGGGCCATAACACCAACCTAAAGGTATTACTGGTTCTCAATTTACTCTCGGAATATATATAACGAAGTTTGCAGCTGCAGAGCACAAGCAGATCTGCAACTTTAAATCGCAGGCCTTACTAAATTTTCACTGAAACAAATATAATATACCTCTAGAAGAAATAAATTCCAGCCGTCCAAATAGCATGCACAGTACTAATTAACATTAAAAAAAAACGAAAGAGTGCGAAAATAACAAATGAAAGAGAAAAATCAAGATGGCCAAAAACCTTGTTAAAAGAAGAATCAGCAAAAAGTTACCGAACAACTGGGTCGAAAGTCATTATTTCAGATGTAGTTTTTGTGGTTGCTCTCCCTGTTTCAGCTTTTAATAATCCCCACCACTCCTATGCAGTGTGTCTTCCTTTTGCTTCTAGTGCAAGTTTTGTTAAAATTAAGATGGCAGTCACTTTCTACTGAACATCAAGTCATCTTAGATTCAACATCGATTACTTGCAAGTTAATGGGCAACTGATCTACCTGAGTTAGATTCAACATCGTTTACTTGCAAGTTAATGGGCAACTGATCTACCTGAGTGTATCTACGATTGTTTTATATAGTAATTAATTTCTTCGCTCTTGTGCAGAGGGAATGAGTATTATTAATTTAATTAGGCCTGCGATGTGATTATTGGAGGGCCAACCTTGAATCTAGCATGACTACAGTGTCAAGGTATCAACAAACGGTGACGAGACTAAACCATAGGACATGGGTCACAACCTGTCATCCATTGATCTCAACAACAGATTCATATCCAGCTTCGCATGAATCTGAGGATTTCATGAAAACTTTGGTCATTGCCTCTAATGTTGTCTTCTCCTTAATTTCTAATTCCCAAAATAAGCTGATTAGCTGGGTTAATTGATAATCAATTACTACAACAGTGGAACCTTTTCTTTTGTTCACGTTTGTATACCAGAAATTGCAGTGTTATTCCGTAAAAGAAACAAGAAAACTTGATGTTTACAAAATTTCGTCAGTGTTTGAAACAAGAAGATGACAGCCCTTTATAACTAATGCGTGCTAGAAAAATTGCAGGGGTGAATCAAGAAGTTGAGGCACTCATGTGAAGAGCTACTAAGGAGGCATAAAAGCCGTCTTTGATATGGATCAAAGTCTCATGCTTTCCTTTCTCTACAATAACTCCATTTTCACCACGGCAATAACGTCTGCATTCTTGATTGTAGATAACCGATGGGCGACAACCACTGTAGTCCTACTCACCATTACTCTGTCCAGTGCATCTTGAACCACTCTTTCAGATTCAGCATCTAGCGCACTGGTAGCCTCATCCAATAGAAGTATTTTGGGACTTTTGACCATAGCGCGAGCAATAGCCACCCTTTGTTTCTGCCCCCCTGACAATTGGGTTCCTCGCTCCCCGACAACAGTATCGTACCCCTGCATTTTGCATGGTCGTAAGTCAACAAAATTACAGCAGCATCTTAGAAAAATATTCGATCTGATAACAACCACCTAAAGATAGTGCATGAATTATCTTTGATTCTTATCAGTCAAGAAGTTATATCACAGCTGCTTGCTTGAGCAAATTAAGTTACTACTTGTACCTGCAGAAGATGATATCAATGGAAACCATTACTGATATAATGTTAATTCTAACCTGTTGTAAACCACTAATGAACTTGTGTGCATTGGCCAGCTCCGATGCAGCTAGAATTTCTGCTTCCGTTGCATTCCCTTCCTTTCCATATGCAATGTTGGCACGGATTGTTTCATTAAAGAGAACAGGTTCTTGGCTCACAAGCCCCATCTGCTGCCTCAACCACTTAAGTTGGAGACTCTGAATGTCAACTCCATCAAGAGTTATATGGCCTGAATCGGGATCATAAAATCTTTGCAATAATGAGATCACCGTTGATTTCCCACTTCCACTTTCTCCAACCAGGGCAACAGTCTAAAAGAAGACATTTTAAATGATATGAGTTCCCTACTTTCAGAATTCCATTATTCTCAAAACAATATGCTTGAAAGGATTTGATTTAGAGCATGAATAATTGACCTTGCCAGAATGAATAGCCAAGCTCAGGTCTCGGAAAATTTCAATGTCCGGCCTGCTTGGATACTTGAAGCTTATATGACGAAGTTCAATTTCTCCTTTCACATTGTCTAATGTCGTTCCCGACTCATCACTTGGATCAATCTTCGACTTTCGGTCTATAATAGCAAATATGGAAGCAGCTGCTCCCTTGGCTTTTGAGGAATCAGGAGCAAAGGAGCTTGATTGAGAAATTCCAATTGCTGCCATGGTTAAAGCAAAGAAAACCTACGAGCAGACACATAATTTAGTATTATTAAAATGTCTATAAAGATCTCATCGAAATATTTATACACAAGGAAGATATACCCACTCGAAAAACATCAGCGAAAGTTGTTTTCCCATGCTGGACAAGTTGAGCTCCCACATAGAAAGTGGTTGCGTAGACAGAAAACAGTAAAAAGAAAGAAACTCCAAATCCTGCTCCACTGATCATCCCTTGCCTTATTCCAGTCCTCATAGGGCCTTCACATTTCCTTCTGTATAATTGCATCACCTTCTCTTCAGCACAGAAAGAGGCAACGGTTCTTATGCTGCCAACAGCGTCATTCGCAACTTGACTTGCTTCCTAGTACATTTTCTACAACCATTTAGAGCAGCGAATGTGATTATTATTTTTTTGGGAACATTTGATGATTAATTTAAAATAGAAAAGGCAGCAAATGGTGATTTCTGAGAAAGGCTCCGTGGAACATGAGTTAAACTTCTTTTACATGTCAAAACTCGCTCGCTGCTGTAATAAAATACTAGGTCATGAATCAAAGAGTGTACCTTTGCATCTGCGCTGAATCCTTTCATGAACTTTATCTGTACAAATCCATTGAGTCCTATTAAAGGAAGGAGTACAAGGATTACCAATGCCAATTGCCAGGATGCAGTAAAGGCAATGACCAAACCCGCAACAGCTGATGCGATGTTCTGAACCAACTGGGAAAGAGAATCTCCGACCAGAGCACGCACTGTTGCTGCATCTGCTGACAGCCTAGCACCAATTGCTCCGCTTGAATGCTCAGGCTCGTCGAACCAACCGACCTCCATGTGAACCACCTTCTCAAAACACATAGATCGGATCCTTTGGATTAATTTGCAACCGGCCACCGAAAATAAGTATGTTTGTGTTGGATACACCACAAATGATGCCAGGCCAAGCGTCATAAACATTAGTGCCCAGAACTTGGAATCCTTTCTCAATTCATCAGGCGGTTCAAAAAATGTTTTAATTACGCTGGAAAGTAGTAGACCGTAAATCGGAAGTATGACCCCATTGAGAATTGCAGCTATAGATCCAGCAACCAGCACTGGAACCTCTGGCTTGTTGAGATACGCAAGGCGGCTGATCGGGACATCTGGTGTTTGTTGTGTCTGTGGAGAAACTTCTAATTCCGATGTGGGATTATCGGGGACATTGAATCCAGTAGGCAAACCAAATGACAGTGACAACGAGTTGCGACTGCTATGTCCTACACCAGATGATCCCCGGCTTATGGACCGTTTCAGTGAGATTCTTTGACTTGACTGTCTTAAGGACTCTGCAGAAAGAGCTGACTTCTTGGGGTCTTCTGTTTCTTGTTTGGACTCTTTGTTAACTTCTTGTAAGCGTATAAGCTGAGAATAAGCTCCTTCAGGATCCTTGAGGAGTTCTGAATGTGAACCTGATCAATCAATGAAATGGATATTTCACATAATGTATGAAAATCCAGGAAGTTCCCGTGACCCCTCTTATCCAGAAGACTTAAACAAGTTCAGGAATTAGTCAGAAAATTACCCTAACTAAGATTTAGATTGCAGAAATGATTTGGCTGCAGAAAATGAGTGCGTGAATCATGGTGGTGCAGCATAGAATATATATCTGCTATATGCTTATGTGAAACTAGGTAAATGAGTAGGAGGTTTCATAAAATATTAAATAAAATGTATGATGTGTATTAAAATCCTTCATATGACTGAAAATATCAAATATTTTGGATCCAGGATCTATAGAGAATACGTGGCAGTGCAGAGACCAGAAAGTTTACAGCAAAGGAATTTCTCAGCAGGATCGCCAGATATTTTTATGTTTCTTCATATGATAATCATGCATGCTTAATTATATACCTTTCTCAACCATCTTCCCACGGTAAATAACTGCAATCATATCAGCATTTCTCACAGTGCTCAAACGGTGGGCAACAATTACAGTCGTTCGATTGACCATAATCCGGTCTAATGCCTCCTGCACTATCCTTTCCGATTCTGCATCAAGTGCGCTTGTAGCTTCATCCAAAAGTAAAACCCGTGGATCTTTCAGAATGGCTCTTGCTATGGCAATTCTCTGTTTCTGTCCCCCAGACAGCTGAGTTCCATGTTCACCAACCATGGTGTCTATTCCCTGGATACAAAAGTTGAAACCAAATTAGATAAAAAAACTGAGGCGACGGCGATCTGAACCTCCTCCTCTCCAAAAAATAAAAAAATGACAACACTAGAAATTTGTGAAGAGGGAACCAGTTTAAAACCTGAGGTAGTTTATCGATGAATTTAGCAGCATTGGCAAGTTCAGGTGCAGCTCTTATCTCTTCAGTAGTTGCACCATCTTTTCCATATGCAATGTTATCCTTAATGCTGGATGCAAACAACACAGGTTCTTGGCTGACAAGACCAATTTTCTCCCGAATCCACTTGAGCTGAAACTCTTTGAGGTTAGTGCCATCTATGAGAACTTCACCAGCTTGTGGATCATAAAATCTCTCTATCAGACTGATCACCGTTGACTTTCCGCTTCCACTTTGTCCAACCAATGCGGTAGTTGTTCCGCTAGGGATGAAAAGAGAGAATCCAGAAAATATCTGCTCATCTGGTCTGGCTGGATAAGTGAAATACACATCCCTCAACTCTACATCTCCACTGATGTCATCCAATATCTTTCCCCTTGTATCGGAAGAATCTATCTCTGGCTTTCTATTTATAGTCTCAAACATCTTGTAAGCTGCAGCTTGACCAGCTGCAAACGCACTCATGCAGGGAGATGCTTGCCCTAGGGACCTGAACCATTCATATGATTAAACCATAAAATTAAACAAAGAAAGAATTTTTTAAAGTGGATATTGCTTCATAATGGAACTCACATAGAGCCGGTTAAAACAGCAACAATCACGTTAGTAACATCACCCCCAGTGTATCCTTTTTCCAAAATCATCTTTCCACCAAACCATATTGCCAAAGCATAGCTGCAGAACACAAGTAGCGTAACGATGCCAAGGCCTAATCCAGCAGTAAAGCCTTCTTGAACACCAGAGTTATACGCAGTAGCAAGAAACTTCTTGTAATTACTTATGGCTTGCTTCTCCCCGGTAAATGATGCAACCTGGATAGAAGTTAAACAATTAACATTCTATAATGAAATTTTATCCAGGCACATCTTGTTCTTTATATGTCCACGTACTGTTCTAATTGAACCAATTGACTGTTCTACTACAATCGCTGCTTTAGCGTAAGCAGTTTGGCCACGAGATGCCATCCTAGCTATTATGATGGCCAGTCCTGCACCAGAAATCACAAGCAGGGGAATGGAGGATAACATGACAAGAGTAAGGAGCCACCCTTTAACAAATGCAACGATGAAGCCTCCAATGAATGTTGATACCAGCTGTATAAATTTCCCAACCTGCACGAACATTACAGGTATTTAGCCAGAAAAAAATATTGGCAATATGGATAAAATTCACTGTGTTTTTTCCATCTGATAAGAACAGTGTTGTACCTTTTCACCCATAGCATCTTGTATAAGAACAGTGTCACCAGACATTCTACCAACAACCTCTCCAGTGTTTGTTTCCTTGTCAAAAAAGGCAACGTCTTGCTTCAGTATGGTTTTCAAATATGTACCCCTTATCCGAGCAGCTTGTCTCTCTCCCGTGACCATCCAGCAAGCCACCTCTGACAAACAACAAGAACAGGTTTATAAATCCACAATGCTTGATGCATTAAACAAGTCCTTTGTAACTGTAAGGTAGCATTGTTGAGTGAATAAAGTACTTACGAAGAAATGCTGCTACAGCAGAACCAATCCCCAAGTAGACAAAATTGAGAGACACCTAAGAAGAGTTCGTATCATATCTATATCAGAAACTGAGTTCCAAAAATTCAATTGTACATCTTCCAGAGCAGAAAGAAAGGTGCATAATGTTGCTTATCCTTGAAAGCATTTTTTTCGATTGAAACAGGAATATATGTTGATTATGTTTACCTTAGTAACTGAATCCACAACATCTTTGTTATTCTGGTTTTGTCCAAAAGAATTAACCAGATCACCAAACAGTATTGACATAATCGGGAAGGATGCTCCATTTCCAACAGCACCAATCGTCCCAAGGATCATCAACAAAATATCTGTAGAATCCGCAAATGAAAAGAGCTTGAGAAAGGGAACGGTTTTAGTTTCCTCATCTCCTTTACTCTTCACTGGCTCTTGTTGGTCCCCCCTTCCACCAGAACTCTTCTCCTCCACCTCCAGGCTTTTTGATGTGCTCGCCTCATCCATACTCTTACCACCATTTCTGCCGTTCTCGACAGCCATCGCTCGAACCTCAAGATATTAATCTAATCCTCAATTTGCTCTCAGAATATGCAAAAACTTGTATTGCAGCTGCACTAGATCACAAAAAATCAGCAACTTTTAATGGAGGTCATTTAATATTGCAACCAAAGATTCAAAAAAATAAATGATAAAGGATCAGAAAATGGGAGACATTCGTTTTTAGTTATTGAGCCGTTCAAGAAAAAAAAAATGGCACCTAGATTGACCACCTATTAGTTTGATCTTGAAGCGATAAATCGAAGTAGTCTTCAAGTAAGATGAAGGAGAGACGGGATATATATATATATATATATATATATATATATATATTAAACAGAAAACAAGATTCCAGTCCATTTTTAATGAAGGAAAAAACACACACACAGAGCGAGGGAATTTACTTGCAGAAGAAGAAACAGAATATGGGAGTAGTTGAACTTGAAATATGAAGTAGTATGATATGATTTAATGGTAGTTCTTTGGCTGCTCTATGAGCTGTTGGATTTGGGTTACCATTTATTAATTCACCCCGGGAGCCTGTTTGGGAGTGTGCGGCTTATATAACAGGGAGCAGTACTGCTTCCTTTAGCTTCAAGCGCACCCATCGTTTGGATTGTATTCCTGTTACCTCGTCAACTAGTCCAAATCCTTATGTTGTTTTTTTTTATAATACTGGGATTGTAGGGTGATATATTGTAAATTATTTTTAATATTAATTTATTAAAATGATTTAAAAATATTAAATAAAAATTAATTTTATTATTTTTTCAAATTTTAATAAAAAACATATTGATCTTCAATATAAAACAAACACTAAAATTTTTGATATTACAGTTATAAACCGCAATATTAATTAATTATAGTGATAAATTCTTATTTTTAAAAGAATGTTATTTTATCAATAACTTATTTATGATATTTTTTTATTTATTTTTTATACTAATTACCCAATTACCTGATTCTTTTTATTTATTTTTCTTAATTTTTTACATGAAAAGGTGGGCTGTTTTGTTAAATTGTTAAACTTATTTAAATAGGAGTTTCAAAGATTAAACGTAAAAAATAAAAAAATAAAATAAACCTTCTTAGCTTCCTGTATTAGACCCAATTTCTTTGGTGGCATAAATTCAACTTAACTACTGTTTGGTATTGTGTTTTAAATGAGGATTAGGAAAATTTTGAATTTTTTTATTTAAAATTATGTTTTTTATATTTTTAAATTATTTTGATATGCTAATATAAAAAATAATTTTTTTAAAATAAAAAAATATTATTTTAATATATTTTTAAATAAAAATACATTAAAAAATAAACGCTATAGCACTCTTAAAAACTCAATTGACTGCAAGCAAGTTGTATCTACGAGGTTGATAAATAATAATAATAATAATAATAATTCAGTTCAACCATTTATTTAATTATTTAAATAGACGTATTTCAATTGGAATTTTCTCACATGTGGGATTTTTTTAAAGCAGAATCTTTAATTAAACACGTGCCAAAGAAAGAGGCGAGCTTTTCACCTCTATTCAAAAAGAGATTGGATTTTTTCTGCCCTTTATCTTGCGTGGTCATGAAGAAAAGGTTTCCTTTTGGCAACGAGTACATGCAATGAATCCAAATATTCAACTACACATGTCAATGTTTATTTTTGCAATGAAAAAAAATATTAATTTTTAATTTTTGTAAAATTAATTTTTGATTTTATTAAATTATTTTGATGTATTAATATAAAAAATAAAAAAATATTATTTTAATATATTTATATTTGAAAAGCATGTTTTCACAATATCAAACATTATATTTACATTAGAATATATATGATATGATATTGTTATATAAAGAGTTTTTTAATTAAAAATATATTAAAATATTTTTTTATTTTTAATATCAATAAATTAAAATTATTTTAAAATACTTAATTTTTTTTAAATAAACTGCGATGCTTGGAGACCATCATATGAATAGGTTTCGATTAAATTTAAGTACGGCTTCAAAGCAGGTTCATATATATATATTTTTTTTTGGCTCTCTTGCATGGTCGAATATATATGCTCTTAAAATAATTTATTTTGACTATATATGTATACGATATGGTTATACATGAAATAAATAATTTGTAAAAAATAAACTGGTTATACATGAATTTTAGTAGGAAAAGTAAAGTAGATATCTTCTGTTAAATTCCATGGCTATGTTAGATTCCTCGCTGTCTATTCTTTGCATACTTGTTATGCTTCTGTTCAAGTTATATATGTTTGTTCAAGTTTACGTTTGCACGGACCTGAGAGAAAAAAATAGGAGTCTAAATTATGTGCACATATTTGTTATTTATATGTATATATTTATCTGGGTATAATTTATTTGTTTATCTGGTGTGTGTTATGTTTTTTTGTTATTATTATTATTGTGGATGTTCATGGATTTTAAAATTAACAAATATGTAAACTTTCAATAACTTTAAAATTTATAAAACTTGAATTAATAATATTTAAAGAGCATATCTCGGACTTGACCAGTAATCTACGCCGCCTCAAAATTGTGTGTTATGTTTTTTGTGCATACAAGTCTAAGCCTGTTGGTGAGAATTTGAGTAGAACTTTAATCGAGAGGATACGTAGCTCTGAGCTAGCAAAGGATCCTCCCCTGCAAACTATTGATGTTTAGCACCAAGTTTACAATTAGATGAGGTTGGCGGTTCGCTGGTGAGGGAACTTTCCAACATTCAATGACATTGAAATATTAAAAAAATGATATTATTTGTCAACCTATTTATATATATTAAAAAAGAAATTGTTGGCGCCTCCTTTTGGTTTGTTTAAAAATTATTTTTGGTCATTTTAATTTTGAAATTACATGGTTAGATCCAAAGCTTCATTTTTATTTCATTTGAGTCTTAAAGCTTGAAAGAGAAGAGAAAGTTACTAGATTCTTCGTACGTAAACATACAGTTCTGATCGAGCTACGTGTCTGTTCAACGACAATTGCTGCTTTTGCATAAGCAGTTTGTCCACGAGATGCTGTCCTAGATATTATTATTGACATGGCCGCACCAGCTATCACAATCAGGGGAATGGAGGATAACATGACAAGAGTAAGAAGCCATCCTTGGACAAATGCTATTGCAGAGCCTTCAAAGAATGTTGATAGCAGCAGCTGTATAAATTTCCCAACCTGAATGAAATAATAAGGCTTATCTAACCACAAAAACATGGCAATCTGTATAAAATCCACTGTAGTTTTTCCTTCTGGTTAGAGTACAAGAGCAGTTTAGTACCTTTTCACCCATGGCATCTTGTATAAGAACAGTGTCACCAGACATTCTACCAACAACCTCTCCAGTGTTTGTTTCCTCGTCAAAAAAAGCAACAACTTGTCTTAGTATAGTTTTCAAAAATGTACCCCTTATCCGAGCAGCCTGCCTCTCTCCCGTGACCATCCAGCAAGCCACCTCTGACAAACAACAGAAAAGCTTTAATAAATCCCAAATTCCTGAACAATAAGACACTTTCTGTACGTTAGCATTATTGGGTATGTACTCACGCAGAAATGATCCTACACCAGACCCCACTGCCAAGTAGACAAATTTGAGAGATACCTGAAATGTTCGCAGTTAACAAATTAGCAACATCTTTATGCGAAGAAAAATAATTACAGAACCAAAAATCTAATGCTCCTGATCAGAAACTACAGAACTAGCTCGTGCTTAAGGCATCTCAGCTGATAGAAACATTAATGCTAATTGTACTTACCTTGGACACTAAATGCACCACATTTTCATTATGCTGATTTTGTCCGAAAGAATTAATCACGTCTCCCAATAGAATTGACATAAGGGGCAAAGATATTCCATTTCCAACAGCACCAATCGAGCCAATGATCATCAAAACAGTATCTGTGGAATCTGCAAACGAAAAGAGCTTGGGGAATGGCACAGTTTTAGTTTTCTCATCTTCTTTGCTCCTCTCTTGCTTTTCTAGTTCCTTATTCGGTCCTGAACTTTTCTCCTTCCCTTCCTGTCTTTTCGATGTGGTGGCCTCGTCCATACTCTCACCATTTCTGCCGTTCTCTAGGGCCATAACACCAACCTAAAGGTATTACTGGTTCTCAATTTACTCTCGGAATATATATAACGAAGTTTGCAGCTGCAGAGCACAAGCAGATCTGCAACTTTAAATCGCAGGCCTTACTAAATTTTCACTGAAACAAATATAATACACCTCTAGAAGAAATAAATTCCAGCCGTCCAAATAGCATGCACAGTACTAATTAACATTAAAAAAAGAGAGTGCGAAAATAACAAATGAAAGAGAAAAATCAAGATGGCCAAAAACCTTGTTAAAAGAAGAATCAGCAAAAAGTTACCGAACAACTGGGTCGAAAGTCATTATTTCTGATGTAGTTTTTGTGGTTGCTCTCCCTGTTTCAGCTTTTAATAATCCCCACCACTCCTATGCAGTGTGTCTTCCTTTTGCTTCTAGTGCAAGTTTTGTTAAAATTAAGATGGCAGTCACTTTCTACTGAACATCAAGTCATCTTAGATTCAACATCGATTACTTGCAAGTTAATGGGCAACTGATCTACCTGAGTTAGATTCAACATCGTTTACTTGCAAGTTAATGGGCAACTGATCTACCTGAGTGTATCTACGATTGTTTTATATGGTAATTAATTTCTTCGCTCTTGTGCAGAGGGAATGAGTATTATTAATTTAATTAGGCCTGCGATGTGATTATTGGAGGGCCAACCTTGAATCTAGCATGACTACAGTGTCAAGGTATCAACAAACGGTGACGAGACTAAACCATAGGACTGTTGGGAAAACTCGGGACAACTAACCGGATCAATTTAGCGGAATACAATTCACAATTCACAAGTCCCAATACTTTTTCCCTCTTTGTGCAGTAAAAAACAGATTCAAACAATGATCAAATATAATGCAAATAATCACACAAATTAACACCAAGATTTTTACGTGGAAAACCCGATGCGGGAAAAACCACGGGACCGGAGTCCACCTAAAAACTTCCACTATCACAAATAATGGGTTCACAATAGTTCTTCCTCAGATTCAACTAAGGGCTACAACATATATATCATCAAGAACAACTTATTCTCGGATTACAACAAGATTAAAGAGAGTAATGTTAGAGAAAAGCTCACAACACTGACAGCCCCGTTTTCTGTCAAAACGACCAGCTTCCACACCACCAATCTCTGATCCAACCGTTCAGAATGAAGATTAACGTGTCTAGAAGCTGCTGTCCAAATCTCAGCCCGATCCAACGGTGAACGAACTGGAAATCGAAGAAAGAAGACAGACTGCTCTGCTGCCTCCTCTTCTTTCTTTCTCTCGGTTTTCTCCTCTGTTTCTCTCTTTCAAATCTGTTCTCTCTACTACTTCTACAGTAGCCGACCCACATTAATTTAAATTCCAAGAGACAGCATGTCTCTTGACAATTAATGTGGTGGTCCCACCATCACATGGTGCGGGACCACACAACAAATCTCCCCCTCACGCACCATGTGAGGAATTCGCCATACTGGCGATCAACATGTAAGCTTCAATTTAGGAGGCTCTGACAAGCCTGCTTCCCTTCTGCAAAACTCAAACTTCTCTCTCGGTAGAGGTTTGGTCATCATGTCTGACACGTTGTCATCGGTATGGATCTTCTCGACAACAAATGACTTCATCTCCATAGCATCTCGAATCCATTGATATCTAACCTCAATGTGCTTTGACCGAGAGTGAAAAGTAGGATGCTTACTGAGATGGATTGCACTTTGACTATCACAATGCAACACAAAGTTCTCTTGAACTAGGCCAAGTTCATGTAAGAACTTCTTCATCCATAACAACTCTTTGCCCCCTTCAGTAAGAGCAATATATTCAGCCTCTGTAGTGGATAATGCAACACATTTTTGCAGCCTTGATTGCCATGAGACTGCTCCCCCTGCAAACTTCATCAAGTATCCTGATGTGGACTTTCTAGAATCAACATCACCAGCCATATCTGCATCTGTGTATCCATCCAACACAGGCTTATCATTACCAAAACATAAGCTGAAACTAGAAGTACCTTTGAGATACCTGAGTATCCATTTCACTGCTGACCAGTGTTCTTTACTAGGATTGGAGAGGAACCGACTAACCACACCAACTGCATGAGCTATATCCGGCCTTGTGCAAACCATGGCATACATCAAGCTACCAACTGCGGATGCATAAGGAACCTTTTTCATCTCATCTCTTTCTTCATCACTTGAAGGACACTGCTTAGAACTCAGTTTAAAGTGGCTTGCAAGTGGAGAACAAACCGGTTTGGAGTTGCTCATGTTGAATCTCTCAAGTACCTTTTGGACATATCTCTCCTGAGATAGCCAAAGTTTCTCCTTCTTCCTGTCACGTGTGATCTTCATGCCAAGAATCTGTTTTGCTGGTCCTAAGTCTTTCATTGCAAAAGACTTGCTTAACTCTTCCTTCAACATCTGAATCTTCTTAGCATCATGGCCAACAATCAACATATCATCCACATACAACAGGAGAATAATAAAGTTTCCATCTGGAAACCTTTTCATAAATACACAATGATCAGAAGTGGTCCTGTCATAACCATGATCCACCATGAAAGAATCAAACTTCTTGTACCATTGTCTTGGAGCTTGCTTTAACCCATATAAGCTCTTTTTCAACTTGCAAACTAACTGCTCTTTACCTTTTGCTTCAAACCCTTCAGGCTGTTCCATGTAGATCTCCTCATCTAAATCACCATGGAGAAAGGCAGTTTTCACATCAAGTTGCTCAACTTCAAGGTTTAAACTAGCAGCTAAGCCAAGCACAACTCGGATTGAAGACATCTTGACCACTGGTGAAAAGATTTCTTCAAAATCAATACCCTTCTTCTGACCGAAACCTTTCACAACCAATCTTGCCTTGTACCTTGGTTGTGAGCAATGTTCATCAATTTTCAACCTGAACACCCATTTGTTCTTGAGTGCTCTCTTACCTTTAGGAAGCTTCACTAACTCAAAGGTATGGTTTTCATGCAAGGATTTCATCTCTTCTTGCATTGCTTGCAACCACTCACTTTTCTTCTCATGTGACATGGCTTCATCAAAGCATTCTGGCTCTCCCCCGTCAGTAACCAGCACATACTCATGAGGAGAGTATTTGGTGGAAGGTTGGCGAGGTCTTGTTGACCTCCTCAATTGTGGCTCATCTGGAGCTTCCTGCATAACCTGTTCAGGAATAACATCAATATCATCATTAGCTGATTCAGGATCACCAACTAATGGCTCATTAAGAAAACCATCATTTTCATCATTTTGCAAGTCTCCCCCATGATTAGCAGGCATCAAAGGTAACTGTGGAGTAGGTGCTGGATTTGAATTAGATGGAATAAAAGTTGTAGACTCTGTTTTCTCCTTCAGTTCAAAGTCTTCAATGGTTTGATCTTCAAAGAAGATAACATCTCTGCTTCTCACAATTTTCTTCTCCTTTGGATCCCACAACCTATAGCCAAACTCATCATCTTCAGATCCCAAGAAAATACACTGCTTTGTCTTGCTGTCAAGCTTGGACCTTTCATCCCTTGGAACATGTACAAATGCTCTGCATCCAAACACTCTCAAGTGTGCATAGGAAACATCCTTTCCTTTCCAAACTCTATCTGGAACATCAAACTCAAGAGGAACTGATGGAGAAAGGTTGATCATGGCAACTGCAGTCTTCATTGCCTCACCCCAAAAGGACTTAGGCAGCTTTGCATGAGAGAGCATACATCTAATTCTTTCAACAATGGTTCTGTTCATTCTCTCAGCCACTCCATTCTGCTGTGGAGTCTTAGGAACTGTCTTCTCCAACTTGATGCCATTTTCCCTGCAATATTTCTCAAATGGACCCCTGTATTCACCACCATTGTCTGCTCGAACACATTTCAGCTTTCTACCAGTTTCTCTTTCAACTCTGGCATGGAAATCCTTAAAGACATCAAGCACCTGATCTTTGGATTTCAAACAAATGGCCCAAATCTTCCTGGAGTGATCATCAATAAAACTAACAAAGTACAATGCACCTCCAAGAGACTTATCAATCATTGAGCAAACATCAGTATGAACTAAATCAAGAACATGTGACCTTCTATGTGAAGGTGATCTTTGAAATGCAACTCTATGTTGTTTACCAACTAAACAATGAGTACATGTGTTCAGGTTCATACCTTTTAAAGGAAGGTAGTTCTTCTTGGCAAGGATGCCAAGGCCTTTCTCACTCAAATGTCCAAGCCGCTTATGCCATAGATCAGTAGAGCAATCTTCAATTGCATTCACCTCCCCTTTGATCACCTTGGCTTGTGACATGTAGAGACCCATCTTCTTCCCTTTAGCAATAATTAGGGAATTTCTGGAGAGCTTCCATTTACCATCTCCAAAGTAACTGTGATAGCCTTCTTCATCAAGAGTACCAGTAGAGATTAAATGTAGGCGCATATCAGGCACATGCCTAACATCTTTGAGTAGCAACTTGCACCCAGTATTGGTTTCCAACCAAATATCTCCAATGCCCACAACACTAGCCATCCCTTGATTTCCCATCCTAACTTGACCAAAGTCACCAGCAGTGTAGGATGTGTAAAAATCACGCCGGGGTGTAACATGGTAAGAAGCTGCTGAATCTGCAACCCAAGTGGTATCTTGACATGCAAGATTAACACAGCCATCATCACACACAATGGCAACATCACCATCAGATACAACTGCAGCTGTACCATTCTCTTCATTCTTGTCTTCATCTCTACCCTTTTTATCTCTTTTATACTTTCTGCAATCTTTTTGCATATGCCCAGGCTTGTCACAGTAATAACACTTAAAACCCTTCCTTGACTGAGATCTTCCTCTTGGCTTCCATTTGCCTTTTCTATTGCTGGATTCTCCATCTTGCTTGCCGTGAGAGAACCTGCTTTGACTTCTCCCTCGACTTTCTGTAACAAGTGCATGAGACTCGGAAGTGCTTGTCCCTTTCCTCCTCTTCTCTTCATTGAGGATACAATCCTTCACTGTTTTCAAAGTGAGCTTTCCATTCGGAGTAGAATTGCTAAGTGACACTACCAAAGTCTCCCAACTATCCGGCAATGAACTCAATAGGATTAATGCTTGCATTTCATCGGCTAACTCAAGGTTCATCAATGACAGCTGATTCAAGAACCCTTGGAATACATTTATATGCACCGAAGCATCTTCACCATCTCTATACTTCAAATTCACAAGGTCTCTAATTACAAAAACCTTGTTTTGTGCACTCTCCTTGGCAAATGTTTCTTCCAACATCTTCCACACTGTATAACAATCATGTTCTTGAGAGATATGATTAATGGACTTAGAAGATACCCATTTTCTAACATTAGCGGTAGCCTTTCTATTTAGTCCATTCCATTTGCATCATCCATGTCATCAGGCTTTATTCCTTTACATTCAATCGGCAAAGCCAAATCATTGCAATATAAGTGATCCTCCATCATTGTTTTCCACAGAAAATAATTTGAGGAAGTGAGCTTTATCATGCCCGAATCTTCCTTTTCCATTTTAACTGCACAAGAACTCAATCTACACAACCAAATGCTCTGATACCACTTTGTTGGGAAAACTCGGGACAACTAACCGGATCAATTTAGCGGAATACAATTCACAATTCACAAGTCCCAATACTTTTTCCCTCTTTGTGCAGTAAAAAACAGATTCAAACAATGATCAAATATAATGCAAATAATCACACAAATTAACACCAAGATTTTTACGTGGAAAACCCGATGCGGGAAAAACCACGGGACCGGAGTCCACCTAAAAACTTCCACTATCACAAATAATGGGTTCACAATAGTTCTTCCTCAGATTCAACTAAGGGCTACAACATATATATCATCAAGAACAACTTATTCTCGGATTACAACAAGATTAAAGAGAGTAATGTTAGAGAAAAGCTCACAACACTGACAGCCCCGTTTTCTGTCAAAACGACCAGCTTCCACACCACCAATCTCTGATCCAACCGTTCAGAATGAAGATTAACGTGTCTAGAAGCTGCTGTCCAAATCTCAGCCCGATCCAACGGTGAACGAACTGGAAATCGAAGAAAGAAGACAGACTGCTCTGCTGCCTCCTCTTCTTTCTTTCTCTCGGTTTTCTCCTCTGTTTCTCTCTTTCAAATCTGTTCTCTCTACTACTTCTACAGTAGCCGACCCACATTAATTTAAATTCCAAGAGACAGCATGTCTCTTGACAATTAATGTGGTGGTCCCACCATCACATGGTGCGGGACCACACAACAAGGACATGGGTCACAACCTGTCATCCATTACTTTGATCTCAACAACAGATTCATATCCAGCTTCGCATGAATCTGAGGATTTCATGAAAACTTTGGTCATTGCCTCTAATGTTGTCTTCTCCTTAATTTCTAATTCCCAAAATAAGCTGATTAGCTGGGTTAATTGATAATCAATTACTACAACAGTGGAACCTTTTCTTTTGTTCACGTTTGTATACCAGAAATTGCAGTGTTATTCCGTAAAAGAAACAAGAAAACTTGATGTTTACAAAATTTCGTCAGTGTTTGAAACAAGAAGATGACAGCCCTTTATAACTAATGCGTGCTAGAAAAATTGCAGGGGTGAATCAAGAAGTTGAGGCACTCATGTGAAGAGCTACTAAGGAGGCATAAAAGCCGTCTTTGATATGGATCAAAGTCTCATGCTTTCCTTTCTCTACAATAACTCCATTTTTCACCACGGCAATAACGTCTGCATTCTTGATTGTAGATAACCGATGGGCGACAACCACTGTAGTCCTACTCACCATTACTCTGTCCAGTGCATCTTGAACCACTCTTTCAGATTCAGCATCTAGCGCGCTGGTAGCCTCATCCAATAGAAGTATTTTGGGACTTTTGACCATAGCGCGAGCAATAGCCACCCTTTGTTTCTGCCCCCCTGACAATTGGGTTCCACGCTCCCCGACAACAGTATCGTACCCCTGCATTTTGCATGGTCGTAAGTCAACAAAATTACAGCAGCATCTTAGAAAAATATTCGATCTGATAACAACCACCTAAAGATAGTGCATGAATTATCTTTGATTCTTATCAGTCAAAAGGCCTATTGGAAGTTATATCACAGCTGCTTGCTTGAGCAAATTAAGTTACTACTTGTACCTGCAGAAGATGATATCAATGGAAACCATTACTGATATAATGTTAATTCTAACCTGTTGTAAACCACTAATGAACTTGTGTGCATTGGCCAGCTCCGATGCAGCTAGAATTTCTGCTTCCGTTGCATTCCCTTCCTTTCCATATGCAATGTTGGCACGGATTGTTTCATTAAAGAGAACAGGTTCTTGGCTCACAAGCCCCATCTGCTGCCTCAACCACTTAAGTTGGAGACTCTGAATGTCAATTCCATCAAGAGTTATATGGCCTGAATCGGGATCATAAAATCTTTGCAATAATGAGATCACCGTTGATTTCCCACTTCCACTTTCTCCAACCAGGGCAACAGTCTAAAAGAAGGCATTTTAAATGATATGAGTTCCCTACTTTCAGAATTCCATTATTCTCAAAACAATATGCTTGAAAGGATTTGATTTAGAGCATGAATAATTGACCTTGCCAGAATGAATAGCCAAGCTCAGGTCTCGGAAAATTTCAATGTCCGGCCTGCTTGGATACTTGAAGCTTATATGACGAAGTTCAATTTCTCCTTTCACATTGTCTAATGTCGTTCCCGACTCATCACTTGGATCAATCTTCGACTTTCGGTCTATAATAGCAAATATGGAAGCAGCTGCTCCCTTGGCTTTTGAGGAATCAGGAGCAAAGGAGCTTGATTGAGAAATTCCAATTGCTGCCATGGTTAAAGCAAAGAAAACCTACGAGCAGACACATAATTTAGTATTATTAAAATGTCTATAAAGATCTCATCGAAATATTTATACACAAGGAAGATATACCCACTCGAAAAACATCCGCGAAATTTGTTTTCCCATGCCGGACAAGTTGAGCTCCCACATAGAAAGTGGTTGCGTAGACAGAAAACAGTAAAAAGAAAGAAACTCCAAATCCTGCTCCACTGATCATCCCTTGCCTTATTCCAGTCCTCATAGGGCCTTCACATTTCCTTCTGTATAATTGCATCACCTTCTCTTCAGCACAGAAAGAGGCAACAGTTCTTATGCTGCCAACAGCGTCATTTGCAACTTGACTTGCTTCCTCGTACATTTTCTACAACCATTTAGAGCAGCGAATGTGATTATTATTTTTTTGGGAACATTTGATGATTAATTTAAAATAGAAAAGGCAGCAAATGGTGATTTCTGAGAAAGGCTCCGTGGAACACGAGTTAAACTTCTTTTACATGTCAAAACTCGCTCTCTGCTGTAATAAAATACCAGGTCATGAATCAAAGAGTGTACCTTTGCATCTGCGCTGAATCCTTTCATGAACTTTATCTGTACAAATCCATTGAGTCCTATTAAAGGAAGGAGTACAAGGATTACCAATGCCAATTGCCAGGATGCAGTAAAGGCAATGACCAAACCCGCAACAGCTGATGCGATGTTCTGAACCAACTGGGAAAGAGAATCTCCGACCAGAGCACGCACTGTTGCTGCATCTGCTGACAGCCTAGCACCAATTGCTCCGCTTGAGTGCTCAGGCTCGTCGAACCAACCGACCTCCATGTGAACCACCTTCTCAAAACACATAGATCGGATCCTTTGGATTAATTTGCAACCGGCCACCGAAAATAAGTATGTTTGTGTTGGATACACCACAAATGATGCCAGGCCAAGCGTCATAAACATTAGTGCCCAGAACTTGGAATCCTTTCTCAATTCATCAGGCGGTTCAAAAAATGTTTTAATTACGCTGGAAAGTAGTAGACCGTAAATCGGAAATATGACCCCATTGAGAATTGCAGCTATAGATCCAGCAAGCAGCACTGGAACCTCTGGCTTGTTGAGATACGCAAGGCGGCTGATCGGGACATCTGGAGTTTGCTGTTTCTGTGGAGAAACTTCTAATTCCGATGTGGGATTATCAGGGACATTAAATCCAGTGGGCAAACCAAATGACACTGACAACGAGTTGCGACTGCTATGTCCTACACCAGATGATCCCCGGCTTATGGACCGTTTCAGTGAGATTCTTTGACTTGACTGTCTTAAGGACTCTGCAGAAAGAGCTGACTTCTTGGGGTCGTCTGTTTCTTGTTTGGACTCTTTGTTAACTTCTTGTAAGCGTATAAGCTGAGAATAAGCTCCTTCAGGATCCTTGAGGAGTTCGGAATGTGAACCTGATCAATCAATGAAATGGATATTTCACATAATGTATGAAAATCCAGGAAGTTCCCGTGACCCCTCTTATCCAGAAGACTTAAACAAGTTCAGGAATTAGTCAGAAAATTACCCTAACTAAATTGTAGATTGCAGAAATGATTTGGCTGCAGAAAATGAGTGCGTGAATCATGGTGGTGCAGCATAGAATATATATCTGCTATATGCTTATGTGAAACTAGGTAAATGAGTAGGAGGTTTCATAAAATATTAAATAAAATGTATGATGTGTATAAAAATCTTTCACATGACTGAAAATATCAAATAGTTTGGATCCAGGATCTATAGAGAATACGTAGCAGTGCAGAGACCAGAAAGTTTACAGCAAAGGAATTTCTCAGCAGGATCGCCAGATATTTTTATGTTTCTTCATATGATAATCATGCATGCTTAATTATATACCTTTCTCAACCATCTTCCCACGGTAAATAACTGCAATCATATCAGCATTTCTCACAGTGCTCAAACGGTGGGCAACAATTACAGTCGTTCGATTGACCATAATCCGGTCTAATGCCTCCTGCACTATCCTTTCCGATTCTGCATCAAGTGCGCTTGTAGCTTCATCCAAAAGTAAAATCCGTGGATCTTTCAGAATGGCTCTTGCTATGGCAATTCTCTGTTTCTGTCCCCCAGACAGCTGAGTTCCATGTTCACCAACCATGGTGTCTATTCCCTGGATACAAAAGTTGAAACCAAATTAGATAAAAAAACTGAGGCGCCGGCGATCTGAACCTCCTCCTCTCCAAAAAATAAAAAAATGACGACACTAGAAATTTGTGAAGAGGGAACCAGTTTAAAACCTGAGGTAGTTTATCGATGAATTTAGCAGCATTGGCAAGTTCAGTTGCAGCTCTTATCTCTTCAGTAGTTGCACCATCTTTTCCATATGCAATGTTATCCTTAATGCTGGATGCAAACAACACAGGTTCTTGGCTGACAAGACCAATTTTCTCCCGAATCCACTTGAGCTGAAACTCTTTGAGGTTAGTGCCATCTATGAGAACTTCACCAGCTTGTGGATCATAAAATCTCTCTATCAGACTGATCACCGTTGACTTTCCGCTTCCACTTTGTCCAACCAATGCGGTAGTTGTTCCGCTAGGGATGAAAAGAGAGAATCCAGCAAATATCTGCTCATCTGGTCTGGCTGGATAAGTGAAATACACATCCCTCAACTCTACATCTCCACTGATGTCATCCAATATCTTTCCCCTTGTATCGGAAGAATCTATCTCTGGCTTTCTATTTATAGTCTCAAACATCTTGTAAGCTGCAGCTTGACCAGCTGCAAACGCACTCATGCAGGGAGATGCTTGCCCTAGGGACCTGAACCATTCATATGATTAAACCATAAAATTAAACAAACAAAGAATTTTTTAAAGTGGATATTGCTTCATAATGGAACTCACATAGAGCCAGTTAAAACAGCAACAATCACATTAATCACATCACCCCCGCTGTATCCTTTTTCCAAAATCATCTTTCCACCAAACCATATTGCCAAAGCATAGCTGCAGAAAATAAGTAGCATAACGATGCCAAGACCTAATCCAGCAGTAAAGCCTTCTTGAACACCAGAGTTATACGCAGTAGCAAGAAACTTCTTGTAATTACTTATGGCTTGCTTCTCCCCGGTAAATGATGCAACCTGGATATAAGTTAAACAATTAACATTCTATAATGAATTTTTATCCAGGCATATCTTGTTCTATATATGTACACGTACTGTTCTAATTGAACCAATAGCCTGTTCTACTACAGTAGCTGCTTTAGCGTAAGCAGTTTGGCCACGAGATGCCATCCTAGCTATTATGATGGCCAGTCCTGCACCAGCAATCACAAGCAGGGGAATGGAGGATAACATGACAAGAGTAAGCAGCCACCCTTTAACAAATGCAATGATGAAGCCTCCAATGAATGTTGATACCAGCTGTATAAATTTCCCAACCTGCACGAACATTACGGGTTATTTAGCCAGAAAAAAATATTGGCAACATGGATAAAATTCACTGTGTTTTTTCCATCTGATAAGAACAGTGTTGTACCTTTTCACCCATAGCATCTTGTATAAGAACAGTGTCACCAGACATTCTACCAACAACCTCTCCAGTGTTTGTTTCCTTATCAAAAAAGGCAACGTCTTGCTTCAGTATGGTTTTCAAATATGTAGCCCTTATCCGAGCAGCTTGTCTCTCTCCTGTGACCATCCAGCAAGCCACCTCTGACAAAAAACAAGAACAGGTTTATAAATCCACAATGCCTGATGCATTAAACAAGTCCTTTGTAACTGTAAGGTAGCATTGTTGAGTGAATAAAGTACTTACGAAGAAATGCTGCTACAGCAGAACCAATCCCCAAGTAGACAAAATTGAGAGCCACCTAAGAAGAGTTCGTAGCATATCTATATCAGAAACTGAGTTCCAAAAATTCAATTGTACATCTTCCAGAGCAGAAAGAAAGGTGCATAATGTTGCTTATCCTTGAAAGCATTTTTTTCGATTGAAACAGGAATATGTGTTGATTATGTTTACCTTAGTAACTGAATCCACAACATCT
This sequence comes from Populus simonii, assembly GCA_007827005.2. Lineage (NCBI taxonomy): Eukaryota > Viridiplantae > Streptophyta > Magnoliopsida > Malpighiales > Salicaceae > Populus > Populus simonii. Next base: position 8,201,702 of record CM017477.2, read on the forward strand.
TTGTTATTCTGGTTTTGTCCAAAAGAATTAACCAGATCACCAAACAGTATTGACATAATCGGGAAGGATGCTCCATTTCCAACAGCACCAATCGTCCCAAGGATCATCAACAAAATATCTGTAGAATCCGCAAATGAAAAGAGCTTGAGAAAGGGAACGGTTTTAGTTTCCTCATCTCCTTTACTCTTCACTGGCTCTTGTTTGTCCCCCCTTCCACCAGAACTCTTCTCCTCCACCTCCAGGCTTTTTGATGTGCTCGCCTCATCCATACTCTTAGCACCATTTCTGCCGTTCTCGACAGCCATCGCTCGAACCTCAAGATATTAATCTAATCCTCAATTTGCTCTCAGAATATGCAAAGACTTGTATTGCAGCTGCACTAGAGCACAAAAAATCAGCAACTTTTAATGGAGGTCATTTAATATTGCAACCAAAGATGAAAATATAATAATAATAAAGGATCAGAAAATGGGAGACATTCGTTTTTAGTTATTGAGCTGTTCAAGAAAAAAAAATGGCACCTAGATTGACCACACCTATTAGTTTGATCTTGAAGTGATAAATCGAAGTACTCTTCAAGTAAGATGAAAGAGAGACGGGATATATATATATATATATATTAAACAGAAAACAAGATTCCAGTCCATTTTTAATCAAGTAAAAAACACACACACAGAGCGAGGGAGGGAGGGAATTTACTTACAGAAGAAGAAACGGAATATGGGAGTAGTTGAACTTGAAATAAGAAACGAGTCCAAAGACAGAGATATGAAGTGGTATGATGTAATGCTAGTTCTGTGGCTGCTCTCTGAGCTGTTGGATTTGGGTTACCATTTATTAATTCAAGGGCTTATGTAATAGGGAGCAGTACTGCTTCCTTGAGCTTCAAGCGCACGCATCGTTTGAATTATATTAATTCCTGTTACCTCGTCAACTAGTCCACGTCTTTAATATTGTTTATTCACAGACACCAAATGCTATACGGCATCGGCAAGCAACGAATCTATAATACCAAGTGTTTGCAGCGTGTTTCATGTTAATTTTTTAAAAAATTTAAAGTGTTTTATTTAAAAATATATTAAAATAATATTTATTTTATTTTTTAAAATTTAATTTTTACATTAACACATTCCACTAAATAAAATTTAATTTTTAAAAAATAAATTTTAATAAAAAATATATTCATCTTTAATACTAAACAAAAACTAAGATTTTTGATAATTTTTAAAAAATAAATAAAAATATTATTTTGATATATTTCTAAATAAAAAACACATTAAAAAACAAATGTTATCATACTCCTGAAACTGACAAAAAAATAATAATTCAGTGCAGCCATTTATTTATAAAGGTGTTTGAAAATATAGTTGCGATTGTTTTTTAAAATGATATTTATTTAAAAATATATCAAAATAATATATTTTTTTAAAATTATTGTTAATGGTAGAGTATAAAAAATAATCTAAAAACACTAAAAAATATTAATTTAAAATAAAAAAATTATTTTTTTTAAAAAATACTTTTAAATTAATATTTTCAAACAGACGTATTTCAATTTTGAATTTTCTCACATGTGGGATTCACTTTAATTCAACACGTGCCAAAGAAAGGGGCGAGCTTTTCACCTCTTTTCAAAGAGTTTGGATTTTTTATGCCATGGTCAGGAAGAAAAGGTTTTCTTTTGGCAACTAGTACATACAATGAATTCAAATATTCAACTACTCTTGGTCAACGTTTATTTTTGTTAATATTTTAAGATTATTTAGATGTATTAATATAAAAAATAAAATTTTAAAAATAAAAAAATATTTTTTAAATATATTTCTATTTAAAAAACATAAAAACAACAACTGTTATTATAATATCAAATATTATTTCAGTTATATTTACATTCATATATAATGTATATAGTATTGTTGCGTAGAGTATTTTTTAATTAAAAATATATTAATATATATTTTTTATTTTTGATATCAATAAATTAAAATTATTTAAAAATACTTAAAAAAATTCTTTAAAAAAAAAAGCAAAAAGCAAATTATAACATAAAAACAAACACTTGTTATATCTTATGAATAAACTGCAATGCTCGAAGACCATCATATGAACGGGTTTCAATTGAGTTTGAGTACGGCTTCCAAGCAGGTTCATATATATATATATATTCAAATGAAAAGCAAGCAGACTTTCAAACCGACCCTAAAAATAAAATATTTTGCTTTCATTAACGTGATCCCTACACTCTTACGTATTAAGCAGCACAGAGCTACAACACGCAAGTGTTATTAAAATGATTAAACAAATAATATTTTAATCTGGTTCATATATCTCAAATATACGTTTAGTTGTTTTGATAACAATCAGCCAAGGTCATCTACGTGCTCAAATATGTATTGGCCTCCCTGTTCAAATGGGAAACACAGAGCAAGCAGCCCCCAGTTTCTTTTAGAGCATCTCCAACGTAAGATGCATGGGGATTGGAGGCATTATTTAAAATAGCGTTGTGTCCTTTTCAAAAGTACACGTATTAATTGTTGTTATAAAAGACAATATTAGAGACAATTCTTACATCATTTTAATAATTCAAAAAATTTATAGTATTTTTAAAACTCTTCCTTTTTATATTTTTTTAATTCTTGGTTGTGCAGTCAATAGAATAAAATATTAAGTAAACTTACACAAATAACATTACTAGCACCACAACATAAACAATATATTATTTGTTATTTATATGTATATATTTAATTATCTGGGTATAATTTATTTGTTTATCTGGTGTACTTGTGTTACGTTTTTTTGTGTATACAAGTCCAAGCCTGTTGATGAGAATTTGCCTCCACTAAAATACAAGTCCAAGCTTATAAATTAATTACTCGAATATATATATATATATATATATATATATATATATATATATATATATATATATATGCATGTGCACACATAATTAATATGCTGGGTTAAAAGGTTCTGAATAATTTAATATAAATCATATATATTTTTAGTATATTTAACATCGAAATTAAGAGAATCTGTGTGAAGATTATATTTCCACTTTCGAATTTTTGAGTTGACTTTAATTGAGAGGAAACGTGGCTCTGTTGCAGAATCACAAGGTTCTTGTGCAAGCAAAGTAGCCTCCCCTGCAAGCTTTTGATGTTTAGCACGGAGTTTACAATTAGATGAGGCCGGCAGTTCGCTGGCGAGAGGGAACTTTCTCATTTTCAATGACAATGAAATATTAAAAAAATTATATCATTTGTCAACCTATTTATATATATTTTAAAAAAATGATTGGCGCCTCCTTTTTTGTTTTGTCAAAAATTATTTTTGGTCATTTTAGTTTTTAAAATTACACGGCTAGATCCAAAGCTTCCTTTTGTTTTTCATTTGAGTCTCAAAACTTGAAAGAGAAGAGAGAGCTGCTAGATTACGGCAAATAAGAGAAAAAAAATAAATTAAAAACACTCACTTTTTAGTGCTGAAATTTATTATTATTGATGTTAAAGAGTTCTATTTGTTTAGGAGAAATCCATTTAGATTTTATTTTCCATAAAAAAAATTAGATCAAGCTTAAAAAATTTATTTTGATTCAAGTTGATATTTATTTTTTTTAATCGATTAAATGGTGATTTAATACCAAAAAAATAAGTTTTTCTTAATGTTTTTATAGTATTTCCTATATGTTTTGGGCTGAAAAAATATATATTTCGGTGATTTTCAGAGGCTCATCATAGTTCTTCCATTGCAAAAAATGTTAAGTTTCAATCCATTGATAAAGGTTTGGGCTGATCCGTATTTTATTCAAGGTTGTGCCCAAAGCCCACATAGAAACCATACCTGTTCAAGGCTTGGGCCATTACTTTTATCAAATTTTTTTAAAAAAGATGCTGAAATTTCATCGATCCTCCTTTATTTCATAGTTAAAAAAAAAAAAAAAACACAAATTCAGAGTAAGACGATTTGTTGTTTTATTTTGTCAAATTTGCATTTGCAGGAATTCAAATAACTTTCATCATTTGATCGATGAATGGTTGGCGATGGACCTCTTCGACACACCATGTCATCAAACGGATGCCTTTCTTCGGCAATGGCAGTGATCCAACAATGCCAACAGGAATAATGCTGGACCCTTGAATTGGAACAATGTGAACTGGAGGACCCCATCCATAATCCACCTGATTGAATCCTAATCTGCCCCATTCTGATATAAACAGTGTGGTGTAGATTAGCGGTGGTGCAAACGCGTCCTCTCCATTTTTCATATAGTCACCCTTCATGTATGTGGAGCACATTTGACTAGTTGAATCATGAAATTCTGTCTCGACCTGTTTAATTTGATCAAGAGAAATGTCTATGTTGGCATGCTGTAGCCTGTAATTCGGCATTGCTGGTGGTAGTATTGGCAAAGTATTCATCTTTTGTTGCTGGGGTGGGAGCGGACAAAGTCTCTACACCACACTGGTGTAGTGCTTGGATGCTCAAGGCCTCTAGCATTCTCCCCAACAGCGTTGAGGAATTGCGCAGCACCAAGGCCATCACAGATTGCGTGGCAGAATATGAGTCCAATCACAGAACCCCCACATTCAAATTGAGTAACCTGAAAAGGAAAATTTAGATAAACAATGGATGCTTCAATTAGCACTCATGTGTTCTGATGTAGAACCAGTTTCAGCCGGTTCTACAGATGGCAGAAGGAAGAACTAACTGCAGCAGAACCAGCAAACAAACAGCTTATTACAGAGACAATAACGAAGAGACAAATCAGGAGCTGCAGCTGGCCTTTTCCAACCTATTTTAGAACTTTTAAATTATGCTTTAATATCAGAATTTATTTCCCGTCAGGACTCTAGTATTCTTTTCTTATTTCAGTTATTTACCTAAACGGTTTAGTCCTAGTTGAACTAGGATGTGCAGTCTATATAAAGGCTGTTTATTTTCATTGTAAGGCACTTTTGAATTTGCATAATAAACTTTCTCTTTGAGAATCTTATTCTCTGGCTCGTGGAATCGAGCGTTTCTTGTGTTCGTGAATTCGAACAATTATTATTTTTGAAGCAGACAATGAACTGCTTTCTCAAGAGCTTTCCGCTACGTCAGTTGGTATCAGAGCAGGCTTAATCCTGATCAGATGACGAATGCACAGAATGAAAGCGAAGTCCTCGGCGACGGTGAACGTGAGGATAATCTGGTTACAGGAGCAGAGTTCAGAAATTTCCAGCAGGAAACACAACAAGCATTACGAGAGATCCAGGCAGCTCTTGCTAGGTTAGCAACAAGAAATCATCAGAGGGGCAATGATCCTCCAGGTTGTCACCCCTACCAAGACAGAACTGACGTTCTGTTTGAACGCCATCCAAGGACGCCACGAAGGCAACCAACCTATGAGGATGACCTGAGTGAGGACGAGGAAGATGCTGAAATCATGCTTCGGGGTAACCGAAGGGGAGGCCAAAGAGAGCTAGACCAGCAAACATTTCGCATGAAGATGGACCTGCCCAGCTTTAATGGGCAACTTCAAATTGAAGGATTCCTTGATTGGCTAGTATTAGTTGAATGATTTTTCGATTATATGGACATCCCTGAAGACAAAAAGGTCAAGTTAGTTGCATACAAACTCCTGGAAGGGGCTTCTGCATGGTGGGAGCAGCTACAAATCACTCGGTTGCGACAAGGAAAGGGGATGGTTCAGACATGGTCTAAAATGAAATGACTGCTACGATCCCGATATCTATCCCCTGATTATGAACAAAATCTGTTTAAACAATATCAAGATTGCAGGCAGGGAAGTAGAACTGTCGAGACTTTCCTAGAAGAATTCCATCGGCTTTCATCTCGAAATAGCCTGATGGAAACAGAGGCACAACAAGTGGCCAGATTTGTTGGGGGACTACGTTGGACTATACAAGATTGGGTGGCAATGCAAACAGTATATACCTTAACTGAAGCTATAGCACTAGCTATTAAGGTGGAAACTCAGTTAGACAAATCAAAGGCAGCAGTCGGAGCTAGAAGTTTTGTGAACAATAATCGGGCTGCAGTAAACAAAGGAAAAGCTCCAATGGCACAACCATCCTTTTCTAACGCTGGAGGCAGCAGTGGAACGCCCGCAAAACCAGTCCCTATTACGCCACCAAAAATAGCACCTCGTAATCCTTATGCTCGTCCGGGACCTGACAAATGTTATAGGTGCGGAATGCCAGGGCATCGTTCCAACCAGTGTCCAAGAAGGGGCACTGTAAACTTAGTAGAAACAAAAAGAGACAGCAGACGTGAGGCAGATGAGAATGAAACAGTCTATGCATATGAAGAAGAAGAAATAACAGGTGGCGACGAGGGAGAGCTTTTGTCACATTCTCTTGTGGTCTAGCGGCTGTTGTTTACGCCAAAGCGAGAAGAGCCATCCCAGCGACACAAAATATTCCGAACCAGATGCACTGTAAACAAAATGGTTTGTGATATTATCATTGATAGTGGCAGTAGTGAGAATATAGTATCAAAGGTCATGGTTACCAAATTGGGGTTGCAAACTAGAAAGCACCCCTCCCCGTATAAAATTGGCTGGATCAAACGAGGTAATGAAGTGAAGATAACTGAAATCTGTCACATTAAATTCTCAATTGGATAGAACTACGTAGATGAGGTTACGTGTGATGTAGTGGAAATGGATGCCTGCCACATAATTTTGGGACGCCTTTGGCAGTATGATGTGGATGCTACTTACAGAGGTCGTGATAATGTGTATGTTTTCATGAAGGGCAACCTAAAGGTCGTGCTAGAACCCATAAAAGAAGAGCTCACCAGCAGCGAACCAGAGTCAAAGAACAATCCAGTACTGTTAATGGATGAGGGAAAATTCATAGAAGAAACTAAGGAAGCCTATGAGATTTTCACGATAGTAGTGGGAGGAGAAGTCGGCAGGGAATCTAATGACATCCCACCAGCACTGTTACCTTTACTAGAAGAATTTCAGGAAATTATACCCTTAGAGCTACCTAATGGGTTGCCTCCTATACGGGACATACAACATCAGATTGATTTCATGCCAGGAGCCAGTTTGCCTAATCGTCCACATTACCGGATGAACCCCAAAGAAAGTCAAGTGCTTCAGGAACAGGTTGAAGAACTGATCAAGAAGGGTTTAGTACAAGAGAGCATGAGCCCTTGTGCGGTTCCAACATTGTTAGTCTCGAAGAAGGATGGTAGTTGGCGCATGTGCATTGATAGCCGAGCAATCAACAAAATCACTATTAAATATAGATTCCCTATCCCTCGCTTAGAAGACATGTTAGACATATTGTCTGGATCCAAAGTCTTTTCAAAAATTGACTTGCGCAGTGGGTACCATTAAATTCAGATCAGGCTAGGAGATGGGTGGAAGACTGTTTTTAAAACAAATGAGGGATTATTAGAATGGTTAGTGATGCCGTTTGGACTATCCAATGTGCCCAGTACCTTCATGTGTTTCATGAACCAGGTATTAAAACCTATCACAGGAAAATTTATGGTGGTGTACTTTGACGATATATTAATATATAGTCAAACCAAATCTGACCATGTTGCACACTTGAGGGAAGTACTTAAAATCCTGCAGCAAAATAAGTTGTACGTTAATCTGAAGAAGTGCACTACTGCTGGTCACACTACAAACTGAAGTAACAGGATTTGACTGCCTCAAAGAATTATATGCAGCCGATGAAGATTTTCAAGATATTTGGGCAAAGTGTCAAGCAGGGATCTTTGTAGCCGAGTTCCACATTCAGGAGGGATATCTCTTTCATGGCAACCAACTGTGCATCCCCAGGAGCTCACTGCGTGCTCAGATAATCCACGAATTACACGGTGGAGGCTTGAGCGGACACTTAAGACGAGATAAAACCATAGCTCTTGCTGAAGAGAGATATTATTGGCCACAATTGAAACGTGACATTGGCAATCATGTTAAGAGATGCCCCATCTGTCAAGCTGCTAAAGGCCAGTCTCAAAATACTGGTTTATACATGCCTCTGCCCATTCCAGTAGCACAGTGGGAGGACCTTTCCATGGACTTTGTCTTAGGCCTCCCGCGCACCCAATGCGGATTTGATTCCGTATTCATGGTAGTTGACAGGTATTCTAAAATGACAAACTTTATTGCTTGTAAAAAAACCGCAGATGCAGTTCACGTCGCAAATTTGTTTTTCAAAAAAATTGTTCGTCTACATAGGGTTCTCAAATCCATTACTTTCGACAGAGACACCAAATTCTTAAGCCATTTTTGGAGAACTTTATGGCGGTGATTTGACACATCCCTAAACTTCAGCAGCACCAGCCATCCTCAGTCCGATGGCCAAACGGAAGTAGTAAACCGCACTCTTGGGAACTTAATTCATTGTCTTTCTGGTACAAAACCAAAACAGTGGGATATTACTTTTGCACAAGCTGAATTTGCCTATAATAGCATGCTCAACCGGTCTACAGGGAAGACACCATTCCAGATTGTTTATTGTTGTCCACCCCGCCATGCATTAGACCTGGTTCCTTTGCCTAAACTACCTAGTTTAAGTATTGCAGCAGACAATATGGCTGAATGGATAACAGCTATTCAAGACCAAGTGCGGCAAAATCTAGAAACATCCAACGCCAAATATAAAGCAGCAGCTGATAAGAAGAGAAGGGTTCATATATTTCAAGCAGGCGACCTCGTAATGGTTTACTTGCGCAAGGGATGACTGCCTGTAGGTACATACAATAAGTTGAAAGACAAGAAATATGGACCTTTCCAGTCTACGAAAAATCAATGACAATGCATACATTGTCGACCTTCCTGCCGATATGGCCATTTCTACTACTTTCAATGTCGCAGATTTGTATGAATATCATCCTCCTGACGTGGCATCTTCACACATAAATCACTCGAGGTCGAGTTCTTTTCATGCAGTGGAGACTGATGTAGAACCAGCTTCAACCGGTTCTACAGATGGCAGAATGAAGAACTAACTGCAGCAGAACCAGCAAACAAACAGCTTATTGCAGAGACAATAATGAAGAGACAAATCAGGAGCTGCAGCTGGCCTTTTCCAACCTATTTTAGAACTTTTAAATTATGCTTTAATATCAGAATTTATTTCATGTCAGGACTCTAGTATTCTTTTCCTATTTCAGTTATTTACCTAAACGGTTTAGTCCTAGTTGAACTAGGATGTGCAGTCTATATAAAGGCTGTTTATTTTCATTGTAAGGCACTTTTGAATTTGCATAATAAACTCTCTTTGAGAATCTTATTCTCTGGCTTGTGGAATTGAGCGTTTCATATGTTCGTGGATTCGAACAATTATTATTTTTGAAGCAGACAGTGAACTGCTTTCTCAAGAGCTTTCCGCTACGTCATGTTCTAATTCCCAAAATAAGCTAATTAGCTGTGTTAATTGATAATCAATTACTACAACAGTGGAACCTTTTCTGTTGTTCACGCTTGTATACCAGAAATTCAGTGTTATTCCGTTAAAGAAACAAGGAAACTTGATGTTTACAAAATTTCGTCAGTGTTTGAAAAAAGAAGATGACAGCCCTTCATAAATAATGGGTGCTAGAAAAATTGCAGGGGTGAATCAAGAAGTTGAGGCACTCATGTGAAGAGCTACTAAGGAGGCATAAAAGCCATCTTTGATGTGGATCAAAGTCTCATGCTTTCCTTTCTCTACAATAATTCCATTTTTCACCACGGCAATAACGTCTGCATTCTTGATTGTAGATAACCGATGGGCGACAACCACTGTAGTCCTACTCACCATTACTCTGTCCAGTGCATCTTGAACCACTCTTTCAGATTCAGCATCTAGCGCACTGGTAGCCTCATCCAATAGAAGTATTTTGGGACTTTTGACCATAGCGCGAGCAATAGCCACCCTTTGTTTCTGCCCCCCTGACAATTGGGTTCCTCGCTCCCCGACAACAGTATCGTACCCCTGCATTTTGCATGGTCGTAAGTCAACAAAATTACACAAGCATCTTAGCAAAATATTCAATCTGATAACAACAACCTAAAGATAGTGCATGAATTATCTTTGATTCTTATCAGTCAGAAGGCCTAATGGAAGTTATATTATAGCTGCTTGCTTGAGCAAATTAAGTTACTACTTGTACCTGCAGAAGATGATATCAATGGAAACAATTACTGATATAATGTTAATTCTAACCTGTTGTAAACCACTAATGAACTTGTGTGCAGTGGCCAGCTCCGATGCAGCTAGAATTTCTGCTTCCGTTGCATTCCCTTCCTTTCCATATGCAATGTTGGCACGGATTGTTTCATTAAAGAGAACAGGTTCTTGGCTCACAAGCCCCATCTGCTGCCTCAACCACTTAAGTTGGAGACTCTGAATGTCAATTCCATCAAGAGTTATATGGCCTGAATCGGGATCATAAAATCTTTGCAATAATGAGATCACCGTTGATTTCCCACTTCCACTTTCTCCAACCAGGGCAACAGTCTAAAAGAAGGCATTTTAAATGATATGAGTTCCCTACTTTCAGAATTCCATTATTCTCAAAACAATATGCTTGAAAGGATTTGATTTAGAGCATGAATAATTGACCTTGCCAGAATGAATAGCCAAGCTCAGGTCTCGGAAAATTTCAATGTCCGGCCTGCTTGGATACTTGAAGCTTATATGACGAAGTTCAATTTCTCCTTTCACATTGTCTAATGTCGTTCCCGACTCATCACTTGGATCAATCTTCGACTTTCGGTCTATAATAGCAAATATGGAAGCAACTGCTCCCTTGGCTTTTGAGGAATCAGGAGCAAAGGAGCTTGATTGAGAAATTCCAATTGCTGCCATGGTTAAAGCAAAGAAAACCTACGAGCAGACACATAATTTAGTATTATTAAAATGTCTATAAAGATCTCATCGAAAAATTTATACACAAGGAAGATATACCCACTCGAAAAACTTCCGCGAAAGTTGTTTTCCCATGCTGGACAAGTTGAGCTCCCACATAGAAAGTCGTTGCGTAGACAGAATACAGTAAAAAGAAAGAGACTCCAAATCCTGTTCCACTGAGCATCCCTTGCCTTATTCCTGTCCTCATAGGGCCTTCACATTTCCTTCTGTATAATTGCATCACCTTCTCTTCAGCACAGAAAGAGGCAACAGTTCTTATGCTGCCTACAGCATCATTTGCAACTTGACTAGCTTCCTCGTACATTTTCTACAACCATTTAGAGCAGGGAATGTGAATTTTTTTTTTGGGCACATTTGATGATTAATTTAAAATAGAAAAGGTAGCAAATGGTGATTTCTGAGAAAGGCTCCGTGGAACATGATTTAAACTTCTTTTACATGTCAAAACTCTTATTCTTTTGCTCGCTGCTGTAATAAAACACTAGGTCATGAATCAAAGAGTCTACCTTTGCATCTGCACTGAATCCTTTCATGAACTTTACTTGTACAAATCCATTGAGTCCAATTAAAGGAACGAGTACAAGGATTACCAATGCCAATTGCCAGGATGCAGTAAAGGCAATGACCAAACCCGCAACAGCTGATGCGATGTTCTGAACCAACTGGGAAAGAGAATCTCCGACCAGAGCACGCACTGTTGCTGCATCTGCTGACAGCCTAGCACCAATTGCTCCGCTTGAGTGCTCAGGCTCGTCGAACCAACCGACCTCCATGTGAACCACCTTCTCAAAACACATAGATCGGATCCTTTGGATTAATTTGCAACCGGCCACGGAAAATAAGTATGTTTGTGTTGGATACACCACAAATGATGCCAGGCCAAGCGTCATAAACATTAGTGCCCAGAACTTGGAATCCTTTCTCAATTCATCAGGTGGTTCAAAAAAGGTTTTAATTACGCTGGAAAGTAGTATACTGTAAATCGGAAATATGACCCCATTGAGAATTGCAGCTATAGATCCAGCAATCAGCACTGGAACCTCTGGCTTGTTGAGATACGCAAGGCGGCTGATCGGGACATCTGGAGTTTGTTGTTTCTGTGGAGAAACTTCTAATTCCGATGTGGGATTATCCTGGACATTGAATCCAGTAGGCAAACCAAATGATAGTGACAACGAGTGGCGACTGCTATGTCCTACACCAGATGATCCCCCACTTATGGACCGTTTCAGTGAGATTCTTTGACTTGACTGTCTTAAGGACTCTTCAGAAATAGATGACTTCTTGGGGTCTTCTGTTTCTTGTTTGGACTCTTTGTTAACTTCTTGTAAGCGTATAAGCTGAGAATAAGCTCCTTCAGGATCCTTGAGGAGTTCGGAATGTGAACCTGATCAATCAATGAAATGGATATTTCACATAATGTATGAAAATCCAGAAAGTTCCCTTGAGCCCTCTTATCCAGAAGACTTAAACAAGTTCAGGAATTAATCAGAAAATTACGCTAACTAAGATTGCAGAATGCAGAAATGATTTGGCTGCAGAAAATGAGTTCGTGAATCATGATGGTGCAGCATAGAATATATATCTGCTATATGCCTATGTGAAACTAGGTAAATACGTAGGAGGTTTCATAAAATATTAAATAAAATGTATGATGTGTATAAAAATCCTTAAAATTACTGAAAATATCAAATATTTTTTATCCTGGATCTATAGAGAAGATGTGGCAGTGCAGAGAGACCAGAAAGTTTACAGCAAAGGAATTTCTCAGCAGGATCGCGAGATATTTTTATGTTTCTTCATATGATAATCATGCATGCTTAATTATATACCTTTCTCAACCATCTTCCCACGGTAAATAACTGCAATCATATCAGCATTTCTCACAGTGCTCAAACGGTGGGCAACAATTACAGTTGTTCGATTGACCATAATCCGGTCTAATGCCTCCTGTACTATCCTTTCTGATTCTGCATCAAGTGCGCTTGTAGCTTCATCCAAAAGTAAAATCCGTGGATCTTTCAGAATGGCTCTTGCTATGGCAATTCTCTGTTTCTGTCCCCCAGACAGCTGAGTTCCATGTTCACCAACCATGGTGTCTATTCCCTGGATACAAAAGTTGAAACCAAATTAGATAAAAAAAACTGAGGCGACGGCGATCTGAACCTCCTCCTCTCCAAAAAATAAAAAAATGACAACACTAGAAATTTGTGAAGAGGGAACCAGTTTAAAACCTGAGGTAGTTTATCGATGAATTTAGCAGCATTGGCAAGTTCAGCTGCAGCTCTTATCTCTTCAGTAGTTGCCCCATCTTTTCCATATGCAATGTTATCCTTAATGCTGGATGCAAACAACACAGGTTCTTGGCTGACAAGACCAATTTTCTCCCGAATCCACTTGAGCTGAAACTCTTTGAGGTTAGTGCCATCTATGAGAACTTCACCAGCTTGTGGATCATAAAATCTCTCTATCAGACTGATCACCGTTGACTTTCCGCTTCCACTTTGTCCAACCAATGCGGTAGTTGTTCCGCTAGGGATGAAAAGAGAGAATCCAGCAAATATCTGCTCATCTAGTCTGGCTGGATAAGTGAAATACACATCCCTCAACTCTACGTCTCCACTGATGTCATCCAATATCTTTCCCCTTGTATCGGAAGAATCTATCTCTGGCTTTCTATTTATAGTCTCAAACATCTTGTAAGCTGCAGCTTGACCAGCTGCAAACGCACTCATGCAGGGAGATGCTTGCCCTAGGGACCTGAACCATTCATATGATTAAACCATAAAATTAAACAAACATAGAATTTTTTAAAGTGGATATTGCTTCATAATGGAACTCACATAGAGCCGGTTAAAACAGCAAAAATCACACTAAGCACATCACCCCCACTGTATCCTTTTTCCAAAATCATCTTTCCACCAAACCATACTGCCAAAGCATAGCTGAAGAACACAAGTAGCATAACGATGCCAAGACCTAATCCAGCAGTAAAGCCTTCTTGAACACCAGAGTTATACGCAGTAGCAAGAAACTTCTTGTAATTACTTATGGCTTGCTTCTCCCCGGTAAATGATGCAACCTGGATACAAGTTAAACAATTAACGTTCTATAGTGAATTTTTATCCAGGCATATCTTGTTCTTTATATGTACACGTACTGTTCTAATTGAACCAACAGTCTTTTCTACTACAGTCGCTGCTTTAGCGTAAGCAGTTTGGCCACGAGATGCCATCCTAGCTATTATGATGGCCAGTCCTGCACCAGCAATCACAACCAGTGGAATGGAGGATAACATGACAAGAGTAAGTAGCCACCCTTTAACAAATGCAACGATGAAGCCTCCAATGAATGTTGATACCAGCTGTATAAATTTCCCAACCTGCACGAACATTACGGGTTATTTAGCCAGAAAAAATATTGGCAATATGGATAAAATTCACTGTTTTTTTCCCATCTGATAAGAACAGTGTTGTACCTTTTCACCCATGGCATCTTGTATAAGAACAGTGTCACCAGACATTCTACCAACAACCTCTCCAGTGTTTGTTTCCTTGTCAAAAAAGGCAACGTCTTGCTTCAGTATGGTTTTCAAATATGTAGCCCTTATCCGAGCAGCTTGTCTCTCTCCCGTGACCATCCAGCAAGCCACCTCTGACAAACAACAAGAACAGGTTTATAAATCCACAATGCTTGATGCATTAAACAAGTCCTTTGTAACTGTAAGGTAGCATTGTTGAGTTAATAATGTACTTACGAAGAAATGCTGCTACAGCAGAACCAATTCCCAAGTAGACAAAATTGAGAGACACCTAAGAAGTGTTCGTAGCATATCTATATCAGAAACTGAGTTCCGAAAATTCAATTGTACATCTTCCAGAGCAGAAAGAAAGGTGCATAATGTTACTTATGCTTGAAAGCATTTTTTTCGATTTAAACAGGCATATATGTTGATTATGTTTACCTTAGTAACTAAATCCACAACATCTTTGTTATTCTGGTTTTGTCCAAAAGAATTAAGCATATCACCAAACAGTATTGACATAATCTGAAAGGATGCTCCATTTCCAACAGCACCAATCGTCCCAAGGATCATCAACAAAATATCTGTAGAATCCGCAAATGAAAAGAGCTTGAGAAAGGGAACGGTTTTAGTTTCCTCGTGTCCTTTACTCTTCACTGGCTCTTGTTGGTCCCCCCTTCCACCAGAACTCTTCTCCTCCACCTCCAGGCTTTTTGATGTGCTCGCCTCATCCATACTCTTATCACCATTTCTGCCGTTCTCGACAGCCATCGCTCGAACCTCAAGATATTAATCTAATCCTCAATTTGCTCTCAGAATATGCAGACTTGTATTGCGGCTGCACTAGAGCACAAAAAAATCAGCAACTTTTAATGGAGGTCATTTGAATACAACCAAAGATTAAAATAATAATAATAATAATAATAATAATAATAAAGGATCAGAAAATGGGAGACATTCGTTTTTAGTTAGTGTGTGATTTTCTTGAGGTTGTTTTTATGATTATGGTTTTAAAAAAATAAGTTTAAAAAAGTATGGTTAGTTGTGGTAGTTATATTTAAATACATGTTTGGTAAAAAATGTAATTGAAATTTTTATATAGCAAAATATATATATATAAAATGTTTGATGGAAGTGTGATTAGAGTTGATTTTCAAAATGTTTTTTACTTGGAAATGCATTAAAATAATATTTTTTTATTTTTAAAAAATTATTTTTAATATGAGTGCATTAAAATGATTTGAAAACAACAAAAATATATCAATTTAAAAAAAATAATAAATTTAAATTTTTTTAAAAGCATTTTTAAAACGCAAAAAAAAAAAAACAAAATTTTACAAAATTCAGTAAAAAAAAACCATAGAAAAACTGCTACATAAAAACTGCATTTCATACTTAATTTTTTTTATTAAATCCACAATTTCACTTATTACTAAATACATTGCTGTATTTGTTTCACAGCAAACAAACGCAGCAAGGAAGATGTTATTCAGCTGTTCAAGGGGGAAAAAAAAAAAGGCATTTCTAGATTGACCACACCTATTAGTTTGATCTTGAAGTGATAAATCGTAGTAGTCGTCAAGTAAGATGAAGGAGAGAAGGGATATTTAATATATATATATATATATTAAACAGAAAACAAGATTCCAGTCCATTTTTAATTAAGGAAAAAACACACACACAGAGCGAGGGAGGGAGGGATCTTACTTACAGAAGAAGAAACGGAATATGGGAGTAGTTGATGAACTTGAAATAAGAAACGAGTCAAAGACAGAGATATGTAGTAGTACGAAGTAATGCTAGTTCTGTGGCTGCTCTCTGAGCTGTTGGATTTGGGGTACCATTTATTAATTCAAGGGCTTATAATAGGGAGCCGTACTGCTTCCTTTAGCTTCAAGCGCACGCATCGTTTGAATGGTATTCCTGTTACCTCGTCAACTAGTTAAAGAATATGTTTGGTAGTGTTGGTTTTTTATTTAAAAATATATTAAAATAATTGTTTATTTTTTAAAAATTATTTTAATATTAACGTATCAAAATGATATGAAAACACTAAAAAGATATTAATTTGAAGTTAATAAAAACTAAAAAAAAATTAAATTTTAAATTTTTTCAAATATATTTTTAAAAACAAGCCGGAGCAAAATTCTTAATTTTGTTTATTCATAGACCCCAAATGCTATACGGCATCGGCAATCAACGAATCTATAATATTGTGTGACTCTACTGTAATATTTTTATAATATATTTTATTTGAAAATATATTAAAATAATATTTATTTTATTTTTTAAAATTTATTTTTGATATTAATATATTAAAATGATTTAAAACTACTAAATAAAAATTAATTTTTTTAAAAAATAAATTTTAATAAAAAACATGTTCATCTTCAATACTAAACGATCACTAAGATTTTTAATATTATGATTATAAACCGTGATATTAATTAATTATAGCGGTAAATCTTGACTTTTTAAAAAATATCATTTTATCAAAAAGCATTTCTGATATTATTTTGTTTTTTTTCTATTCTAATAATTACCCAATTACCTAATTCTTTTTATTTATTTTTCTTAATTTTTTACATGAAAAGGTGTGCTGTTTTGTTAAATTATTGAACTTATTTAAATATGAGTTTCAAAGATTAAATGTAAAAATACAAAAATAAAATAAACCTTCTTAGCTTCTTCTTGTATGAGACCAATTTCTTTGGTGGCCTCGATTCAACTTAACTCTTGTTTAGTATTGCATTTTAAACAAGAATTAGGAAAGTTTTAAATTATTTTTTATATTTTTAAATTATTTTGATGTTGTGATATTAAAAATAATTTTTAAAAAATAAAAAAAAATTATTTTAATATATTTAAAAAAAAATTAAAAACCAACCACTATCACACTCAAAAACCCAATTGACTGCAAGCGAGTTGTATCTATGACGTTGACAAAAAAAAAAAATCAGTTCAACCATTTATTTAATTATTCAAATAGACATATTTCAATTTTGAATTTTCTCACGTGTGGGATTTTCTTAAAGCAGAATCTTTAATTACACACGTGCCCAAGAAAGAGGCGAGCTTTTCACCTCTTTTCAAAAAGAGTTTGGATTTTTTTCTGCCCTTTATCTTGCGTGGTCAAGAAGAAAAGGTTTCCTTTTGCCAACTAGTACATGCAATGAATCCAAATATTCAACTACTCTTGTCAATGTTTACTTTTGCAATGAAAAAAATTAGTTTTTAAATTTTTTAAAAATTAATTTTTAATTTTATTAAATTATCTTGATATATTAATGTAAAAAATAAAAAAATATATTATTTTAATATATTTCTATTTAAAAAACACGTAAAAAATAACCGTTATCATAACATCAAACACTATCTCAATGATATTTACATTAAAATGCACATGGTATGATATTGTGTTGTAGAGTGTTTTTTAATTAAGAATATATTAAAATATTTTTTATTTTTAGCATCAAGAAATTAAAATTATTTAAAAATACTGAAAAAAGATCTTAAAAGAAAAAACAAATTATAACATAAAAACAAACACTTGTTATATCTTATGGATAAACTGCGATGCTGGAGACCATCATATGAACAGGTTTCTATTGTCTTCTAGGGCTATCTTGCATAGTCGAATATCCTCTTTTAGACTTTTCTTCGTCTTCTTTTTTTTTCCCTAATCAATTCTTAACTCATAAGGCTATTGTAACAAAAAAAAAAAAAAAAACGAATCTTTTTATTAATAATTTCACATGGCAGGTACAATTCTCTAGCATTGTGTTTTATGCTTTCTAGCTGACCGCAAGAGTAGTGAGCCTTAGTTATGAAATATGATGATTAATTTAAAATTAATAAAATTTTAATGAATAAAATTGAAAAAAAAACTAAAAAGCATTTAATAGAAAAATGGAAGATAGAATTAAAAAAAAAATTAAGAAAAAGAAAAAAAATCATCTCCTTTACTATTTATATGAACAGTGAGAGAGGCCGGGAGAAACTCTAGTTTATTTAGGGTGTTTTGGTATTGTGGTAGCTGTTATGGTTGTGGTTGTGGTTTAAAAAAAATTAATTTTATAAAAAGTACTTTTAGATGAGGTTGGTTTAGATAAATATATATTTGGTTAAAACTGTGATTGAAATTGAGATTGAACAAAAAGTAGTTTAATGTATTTGGTTAAAGAATGTTTTTCAAATTGAGGTTATAAAATAACTAAAAAAGACATATATTAATATTGATGGTTTTTAATTGAAATATTATAGATTTAACTACTGCTATTACATTATGAAATAAACAATACTTTATATAAAGTATTTTTTATTGTTGCATTAAACTATGTGCAATTTCATCACGTACGAAATCTATCTGACAAGAACTACAGTTTTCATGGTTTCCTGAGCGTGCAACAACATCAGGTAAAATATCATCAGGAACAAAATTGGGTTGTGATCAAATTCTATAAATGCTACGTCATCATACGATCTCCTTCAAATGTAATTATGTAGTGCTATTGAATCATGTTAAACATTAGTTTTTTTTTAATAAAACACAATATCTGAGAAATTTTTTTGGATTTTTTTATTTTACTAGGTCACATCCGGTCTAATACATTTAGGTATGGATCAAACCTTGTTCAATACATTTAGGTTTGGACCGAACCCGGTCTGACCCATAAACAATATATCTGTTTTCTACTATTCACTTTGCAGTTTAGGTAGACTCAGATTGGCACAGGGGAGAATCCCACGATGCTGATTCCTCACCCTTTAAAAAAGGACCTTGCTATAAGCATTAGTTATTCTTGCAATTAATTGGGTAGGTAATGGGTATACTTGCATGATTTCCATTTTTATTTCTTTGAGTCGCCATGTTCTTTACCTATCCCTTAATTATTGAGCTATTCCCTTTTTGTTTATTCCGGTGGGACTTGGAGTTTTGATTATGAATTTGTTTGGATTTTAAGAGACCAGGTTGTTAGGAATGGATATATAATTGTGATGGCAAATAGCTTGTTTGTGTTAAAAAAAAATCAATTTAATTTAAAAGTATAAATTATCAAGTGAGGTCTAAAGATATGATTTATATTATTCTCTAATATATTTTCTCAAGTGAAAGCTTTTTAAACTTGAAACTTACACAGAATCATATTACATTATGCTTAATTTTTATCAAATAAATAAGGGCGATGAAATTTGAACTTGTGATCACTTAATCATCAAGATTTTTAGTTTGATATAGATGTTTGGACCAGCTTGTGCGTATCTCGACTAATTCTACGGACCCTGAAGTTAACGATCATGTAAGCCTCCAGTGGCTATCATGTAAGCAATCACAGGGGTCGAACATGAGACTACAAAGGGAACAAACCTCTTAATCTCAAATTTTTATCACTGTACCACCATCTAGATGGTTTCTTTTTCAATGTTTTACTATATAGTCATGTGTGTGTTCGTGCTTGATTATTATATATTAAGAAAATGAAGAGAGGGTCATGGATGGTCCATCATATGTATTTGTTTATGGTCATGATGAAGCGACAGAGCCAAGTAGTAAAATGATAATTCGACATGGAACCCATTTTCTGGATTGAGGAGGGATACGTTGCGAGCCTTTTTGGCTATTGGTTACATGCAAAGGGAAATCCAACGCTGCAAACCCACTACCTGAGGCCATGAGTTTGGGAAAGAAAAGGAGCATAGTGAAATATATAGCAAGTGCCTCTTTCATGGTAGCAAAAGCCATTGAAAGTCACGAATGGCATCAATCGTGCTGGGCATATCCTTCATTCACTATCCAGAAATTAGAAAGCAAAAGCAGACACCGAACGCAATGAAATCATATGATATTTTATTACCTTATCAAGCCTACAATGTTATGATTCTTCTTTGTGAGTGGGACTCTTAGTAGTGTGGGCGGTTCGAGAAGTTTAATGGCTTTGGGTACGTCGGACAATAACTACAGGTGAAGAATGACTCAATATTCCAAATTCAGAATAAGTGGATACATCCATGGCAATGATCCGATTTCTTTATTCATATTGATGGAAAAAGTAGAATATTCATCTTGGAAAAGAAATTACTCCTACTTTAAGAATATCCACTTTAAGAAAGGGATGATCCAAGACATGATTGATTTCTTTATTCATATTAATGGCTTCCAGCTCAAATGCTATTAACACCTCATGTCAACCCCTATGCGTAGAATAAAGTGGGAAATGATACTCTATTCTAGCTAAAATTATTTTTGATCATTTTAGTTTTGAAATTATATGATTAAATCCAAAGTTTTATTTTTATTTCATTTGAGTTTTAAAGCTTAAAAAAAAAGACAGAGTTACCAGATTACAACGAACAAGAAAAAATTAAAAACAATCTTTTTTTTTGTCATTTAAATCTTATGTTTCATTTTTCTTTCTAAAGAAAATTAGATCAATTATTTTAATTTAGGTTGATATTTATTTTTTAATCGATTAATTAATTATTTAATATCAAAAATTAGGTTTTTTTAATATTTTTATGATGTTTTTTAAATGTTTTAAACTAAAAAAGAATAGGTTAAAATAAGGTTTTTACTCTTAGAGAGTTGTTACTTGATTTTTCAGCCACCAATGATGGCCGTAATTTGTGACAGTAGATAATACATCACCTGTTTTTTCTTTAAAAAACAAAACTAGGTGGGGAATAAGGCTAGCGAAGCCATGAGAAGGAGAGAGGATCCATGAAGAACGTGGATCAGATGATCTAGAGCTTACGCTTGGGAACTCAAGAACTAAGGTGAGGTGGCATGATATCTGATTAAATAGATCAAATCTACTGTTGTTTACGTGAATCCCTAGCTGAAAGTGCGAAAAAGGGACACCGCTCGCTCACAGGTTGTCGAAGGATTGGATGGATGGATGACGTTTTATAAAGCGTTGCTACTGGCCAATAATTATTGCCCTTTTCTCACTCTCCACCATTTAT
Source organism: Populus simonii (assembly GCA_007827005.2). Lineage (NCBI taxonomy): Eukaryota > Viridiplantae > Streptophyta > Magnoliopsida > Malpighiales > Salicaceae > Populus > Populus simonii. The sequence goes on from CM017477.2 coordinate 8,223,074, forward strand.
TTTTTTACTGGTATACATTTTAAAATATTAAAAAAATATTTAATTTTTAAAATTTATTTTTGATATAAAATGTGAAAATTAAAATGATTTAAAAATATTAAATTTTAATTAAAAAATTAGTTAGAACTCACTTTCAAACAACTGATTCATGTGATATTGCAGCAAAGGAAGAAAGTGGGGGTGGACTGTGTCCTCTCGTGTGTCACTTCAGTATTTCTTCTACTCTTTTTTCTATAAATTGGCTACCGTAGAAAATTCAATGAGAGTTTGATAAGAGCAAAAACATGAAGCCAATTATTGGAACCAAGCTAGATTTAGGGAGTGTTTGGAGTAGAGGTAACTTGTGTTTTTTTTTTTTTTTTTTAGTTAAAAGCATGTTTTTATAGCTTTTAAAGATGTATTTTGTGCTTTAAATATATTGTATCTTTGAAAAAAAGCCACCACATCTTCAAGTCAAATACCCTCTTGTTCCAGGCACCAAAACACGCAGTCTTTTGTTTTTTGTCAATCTTCATGAGAGTTGAGATTGGATTGCTCTTGATTGAACAGCCCAAACTGTTCAAGGGAAAAACAACCACGTTCTTTTTTGCAATGGAGGCTCGTCATAGTTCTTCCATTGCAAAAAATGTTAAGTTTCAATCCATTGATAAAAGTTTGGGCTGATCCGTATTTTATTCAAGGTTGCGCCCAAAACCCACATAGAAACCATACCTGTTCAAGGCTTGGACCATTGCTTCTATCATTTTTTTTTAAAAAAGATGCTTAAATTTCATCGATCCTCCTTTATTTCATAGTGAAAAAAAAAAAAAAACATACAAATTCAGAGTAAAACGATTTATTGTTTTATTTTGTCAAATTTGCATTTGCAGGAATTCAAATAACTTTCATCATTTGATCGATGAATGGTTGGCGATGGACCTCTTCGACACACCATGTCATCAAACGGATGCCTTTCTTCGGCAATGGCAGTGATCCAACAATGCCAACAGGAATAATGCTAGACCCTTGAATTGGAACAATGTGAACTGGAGGACCCCATCCATAATCCACCTGATTGAATCCTAATCTGCCCCATTCTGATATAAACAGTGTGGTGTAGATTAGCGGTGGTGCAAACGGGTCCTCTCCATTTTTCATATAGTCACCCTTCATATACTTGGAGAATTCTACTGGTAGGTTACCCTTTGCTTCTTGTATTAGCTTTATCACCTCAACATTTGATGCTTGTGCCAGTGTCTCACTTGAAGTTGTGATTGTCACTGGGAAGAAACAGTTGCCATAGAATCCTTTAGGCAACGGAGGTTCCAAGAGCTGACGACAATTTGCAAAGAAAACAAGCTTGACCTCAGTATTTTGCTCGAAGTTGACAGCTAGAGTTCGGAATTTCCAAAATGTAGCCGCGACGGCTTCAAATGTGGAGCACATTTGACTAGTTGAATCATGAAATTCTGTCTTGACTTGTTTAATTTGATCAAGAGAAATGTCTATGTTGGCATGCTGTAGCCTGTAATTCGGCATTGCTGGTGGTAGTATTGGCAAAGTATTCATCTTTTGTTGCTGGGGTGGGAGCGGACAAAAGTCTCTACACCACACTGGTGTAGTGCTTGGATGCTCAAGGCCTCTAGCATTCTCCCCAACAGCGTTGAGGAATTGCGCAGCACCAAGGCCATCACAGATAGCGTGGCAGAATATGAGTCCAATCACAAAACCCCCACATTCAAATTGAGTAACCTGAAAAGGAAAAATTAGATAAACAATGGATACTTCAATTAGCACTCATGTGTTCTATATTCCAACAAAACGCAAGTGTCTGTAATAAATGTTCTTGGCTATGAAGGACTTGTTACTTTTCCATCAACCTTAAAAATCAATACAACCTAATGTATATATCGAAGGTTTTTTCTTCCTGTTGAAGGTCCTGTGTGGAAAGTAGTCCTCTCTCATCCTCTGAGTTCCTCCTACACGTGCACTTGTATTGAAAGTTTAAATTCAACCTTCTGCTGTTCCTTGGGGACTCTGGCTTATCAATATCAAATGTACATGAATCTTAGAAACCATACCTGCATTTGCACAAGAGGTTCTGTCCCTTCAGTTTCAGGAACATAATCCGGAAGCAGATCATCATAGGGGATAGACATGACATTATCAAAGTAACTAACAGTGTCGAGAGTACAATTAGCTGATGCCTCAACGAACCATACACCTTGTGCAGAACATTCAATTTGAAGCTGACCCTGGCTGGACTCTTTAAGCCATCCTGCAAGAGGGTAATACGGAACCAATGCCTTGGACAAGGCTTCTTTGATCACCTGTGCTGCTTCAGGACCGTGCCTAAACACGTGTAGTGTTCGAGCATTGCATCTTAGCACAGGCAATCTGTCAATGACTGAGAGATCAAGAATGCCGGATGGTGTCCGCTCAAGCGGCCTAATCAGGCCTCTGCTTGATCTGATTACGGAGAAAGCCATGGGCATATGATTGCTGATAAGGAAGCGCTAACAAGAACTGATGTACAATGTCATAACATAACCATTACCTTTTATACAAGGAGTGCTGAATAGATAAAAATATAATCTGCTTGGCTTTAAAGTCTAGTTTCGCTTTGACAGCAAGAGAAGATAGGTAGCATGCTTGGAACTTGGAGGATGTCTCACTGAACGCTCAGGGAATAAAGAAAGTAGCCCATCCTTACGCCTTAGTCACTTGTGGTAGAAATATAGAAGAGGACGAGGAATGTCTAAAGGAACCTCTCCCGTCTATTATTAGCTCGACCATTGTATTGAATGTTCAGGATTTTTCTGTTTAATTAATTCCAACTTGTATCTCTGCAGGGGGGGGAAATGAAGAAAAGGGCATCACCAGCATTTCTTCCCGTTGAAAGCAGTCCAGATGCTCGAAATCAGTGCCCCCCTCACGTCTGCCAAGTGAATGATTTTTTAATATTTTTAAAGTTAAAGGTAGGGCAGAGAGGCTCCATGGACGAGTCTGGTTGCCTTTTAAGGAAAGGAAGGGACGGTATCAGGAGTCTATTCCCTGAAAGTCACTATAAAACCTCCTTGTCAGACGAACAAATCAGTATATAAAATACAACGAGATCTCCATCACGTCTCGAAACTTTAAGAATGATAAAATATGTTAGTCAAGTGTCGCTGGCTGGGACCTATGCAGACTCGATGAGGTAATGTCTCGATGATCTTTATAATTACAGTGTTGATAAGGAGAAGCACTTATTTTACTCTTAACCCCAAGTGGCCAAGTGGCCTCCTTATTATAATAAAATGAAGATTAAAGTGCTCAATCAAGAGTAATCCAATCTCAACTCTCATGAAGGTTGACAAAAAACAAAAGACTGCGTGTTTTGGTGCTAGTAATAAATCTAGCTTGGTTCCCATAATTGGCTTCATGTTTTTGCTCTTATCAAACTCGCATTGAATTTTCTACGGTAGCCAATTCATAGAAAAAAGAGTAGAAGAAATACTGAAGTGACACGCGAGAGGACACAGTCCACCCCCACTGTCTTCCGTGGCTGCAATATCACATGAATCAGTTGTTTGAAAGTGAGTTCTAACTAATTTTTTAATTAAAATTTAATATTTTTAAATCATTTTAATTTTCACATTTTATATCAAAAATAAATATTAAATATTAAATATTTTTTTTAATATTTTAAAATGTATACCAGTAAAAAAAAAAAAAAGTGGAGAGTGAGAAATGGGAAATAATTATTGGCCAGTAGCAACGCTTTATAAAAAGTCATCCATCCATCCAATCCTTCGACAACCTGTGAGCGAGCGGTGTCCCTTTTTCGCACTTTCAGCTAGGGATTTACGTAAACAACAGTAGATTTGATCTATTTAATCAGATATCATGCCACCTCACCTAGTTCTTGAGTTCCCAAGCGTAAGCTCTAGATCATCTGATCCACGTTCTTCATGGATCCTCTCTCCTTTCTCATGGCTTCACTAGCCCGGTTGCATCACATCGAAACCCAAACTCATCTGCAACCACTTCAGCCATGGGAATATGATCTTGAAAATGTTCATAATTTGTTGGATGAATTTATCCAAAGAGCTTCCAAATGCCCTTCTTCTCCAACTTCTTCTTCTTCTCCTACTTCTGTTTCTGGGATTGATTCTTCTTTCAATTATGCCATTGGGGGTAGTGAGGAGAGAGCAATATGGAAGGTAGAAAAACTGAAACAGCGGCTAGAGAGGAGAGACTTTGAAAAGTAGAAAGAACCCTATATTTTTATTTATATACGCTCGGTACACATGTAATTAAGATTATTTATGTAGTTCCGTAGGGTTTTGGATCGGCACAATGCAGTATCCATACCTGCAATATCATATGAACTCGAACCAACAAAAAAATAAATTCATATTTATTCCAATTAATTTAGATTAATATCCATCAAATTTGAGTGAAATTATATTCCACCCTTTTTAATTTCAGCTTACCTAATTTAGAATTAATTAAAAAAATAAATTTTCTCAAAAATGTTTTTGCAGAAAAATCAAACAACGCCGTATAAAAAGATCGATAGACACCCTCTCCTCTCTCGTTAGTCAATGACTCCCCTTCTTTTCAAAAACAAAAAAAATACAATATTTCACCCAAAAAAAAAAAAACTCCCCTTCTTGCTGGTAAATACAATCGCCACATCAAATTCACAATACGTGTAAAACGAGGGAGACATGATTCAAATGCTCATCGGCAGATGCAGATCTTCATCCTTTTCCCATGAGATTGGAGATGTAGTAGCATGCGCCGGCTTATTCACCAGTCAAAGTAAAACCTGACGCCGAACCCACGCATGGCCAGCCATGACAAATTGAGAACCCAGCATCGATAAGAAACATGACGTTTTCTTTTTGTCCATCTGCCTGTAAGTGGGGTCATTGTCACCGTAAAATAGACTGCTCTCCAGTCATTATAGACTTGATAACCATAGGTTAGCCTAAAAAATGAAAACCCATTAGAAGTCTCCAACTCCTCGTCCACCACAAACTCCCTCTCTCCTTGTCCAAAACACGGTTACGAACCCGTTTTTCTTCTTCTTCTTCTTCTTCTTCTTTTCTGGAGATGGAGAATGAGCCTTTTCTCGGTAACCGAAAAAGTTACAAACCCCAACCCGTTATCACTCTCACTCAGTCTCTTTCAACCCCAATACTATTCCCTGAAATCCAAGATGCCCCACAAACACCATCCACTTCTCCTTCTCCTCCACTCGGACCTCCGAATACCCATTTCAAGAAACCCGGCACTCTTCACAGGTGCAAAACAGCTCCTGCTATGGTTGTCATGCGAGAGTTTCAACCAACAAAGCCCCAAATCCCTAAACCACAACCTGATTCTACCTCTATAATTAGGCAAGCCACTTTCTTGCTATCCATGTATCTGCTTCTTGGAGTTATTATCTACTCTTTCAACACTGATCATTTTTCGGGTATTGAGACTCACCCGGTTGTTGACGCTTTGTATTTCTGTATAGTCACCATGTGTACCATTGGTTATGGTGATATAACTCCTTTAACACCAGTGACAAAGGTCTTTGCTTGTGTGTTTGTGCTAGTTGGGTTTGGATTTATAGACATCTTGCTCAGTGGGCTAGTTAATTACGTTCTTGATTTGCAAGAAAGCATGATCTTGACTGGCATTGAAATGGGTAAAAATCGAAATCACGAAGGATTTTCAGCTACTGATTATATCTTTGATGTTAAAAAGGGAAGGATGAGGATAAGATTGAAGGTTGGATTGGCACTTGGTGTGGTGGTTCTGTGTATTGGAATTGGGACCTTGGTTTTGTACTTTTTGGAGGATCTTGATTGGATTGATTCAGTTTATTTGGCGGTTATGTCAGTTACGACTGTTGGGTATGGTGATAGGGCGTTTAAGACCTTGCCAGGGAGGTTGTTTGCAGCAATTTGGCTTTTGGTTTCGACATTAGCGGTAGCAAGGGCATTTCTTTATTTGGCAGAGGCTAGGATTGATAAGAGGCACAGGAGGATTACCAATTGGGTGTTGCATAGAGATATCACTGTGGAGGATTTGCTTGCTGCGGATATGAACAATAACGGTTTCATTAGGTGCGGCTCTATATTGATCTCTTGCTTGTTCTTATCTGTCTAATTGCTTTTATTTCTGGACAGGTATAGCTCTTCTTGTTGGGAAATTTTTTTTAATTAATGATATGATAATTTAGGTAAAAACAAATCCTCAAAACATTAACTAGGGTATGTATTGAATTCGGGTCTATTCTACTTGGGGGGGAAATTGTTGAAATATGTATTGTGGAGTATATAGAAATAGCTGATTAGTACCATGTGTATGAACACGTAGATGGAGATAGCTTCTTACCTAAGAGAATAAGTAATCCGCTTCTTACCAGAAGTTTAGTAGCCTATGCTTTGAATTGGGGGCAGTGTGTGATAAGATGGAATCTTGATGAAATGCTGCTCTAGGAGATGGATATCGAAAGTTAATTAAACTCTTCCTTCTATTTATGTGCTAACTATCCTCGATAATTACTCTCAGATTGTTGGGTGGGTTGAGCATTGTGTTGATGCGACTTTTAGATAAGCAAATTCTAGTGAAATTGCTGATGTATTGTGTTCCCAAACATTGAAACACAGATCAAAAGTAATTAAAATCTTAAATTTCTCTTGTTTATGAGCCAAGTTAACCTGGTTCTTGCCTTCTAATTGTTAGTGACAGGCTCATGAATTGAGGACAGTATGTGATGGGCTGTTGTCTTGTGAAGTAATTGCTCTAGTGGATTTGGAGACCTTTAGCATAGTTAGGATGGTTTAGCATATAGCATGTCACATTCTAAAACCTTTCTTGCTTATTTGCATGAAGGTCTTTTGAAACTTCAGCTAAATATGATGTGCTGCAAGACAATATTCTATCACAGTCTCATAGATTGCATGATCTCAGGAGACTCGACGGTCTATGTTGCCAATAGGTTTCCTACTGAAATGGAAAACAACATAGGAGAGAAGGCTGTCTGATATATATGACTCCATTAGTATTTAAAGATTATGGATTTAAACGCGTAAGGTCACTCTTTGACTAGTTCTTCTCAAATGATAAGTTATATAGTATTCGGAGTAGTTAATCTTTAATTTCCTGGATAGATATTTTTTATCCAAATACTTTTGAGTTGAAAAGGCAAGGGCTCTTCATAGCTGCTCCAAGCCATCATGTTATGTGGAACATGTGTAGATCGAGATGCTGATATCAATCAACTCCTCTAAACTTCCTAATATCTTCCTTATTTTGTTTCTCATGACCTATATCATTGCAGACGATGTAATTGATCTTTTTTTGGGGCTTTACAATGGATTCTCTTTATGGGAATCATAATATGTAATCTGGCACGCTGGATAGAGCCTCTATTGATTCATTTTGTTTCTTTGTTTTTCACAGTAAATTAGATATGCAGTCTTTCAATCTAGATAGAGCCATGATTCATTTATTTTTCAACCTTTTTTTTTTTTTTTACAGTAAATCAGAGTACGTAATCTACAAGCTCAAAGAAATGGGAAAGATTGGCGAAAAAGATATATTGCAGATCTGCAATCAATTCAGCAAGCTTGACCCGAACAACCTGGGAAAGATAACTTTGCCTGATCTCTTGGAGAATCGATTGTGACAATTAATCACATAGATCAGTCTTTATTTTTTGTTTTCGACAGAAGACTTTGGAAATGCCCTTTTATTCAGGGAAGTGCAGGTAGGCAGAAATCTTGGCATCAAAGTTCACTGGTACACGTGTACATTTTATCTTCAATAGTCCTAGCAAAAGATGCATTAGGTTGCCTGAAGCTGGTGAACAAGCAACTGTACAGTCATGGAGAGTGTAGATATCTTAGTACTTTGATTCTTGAAATTGTAGTGATCTCAAAATTGAAAAGAAATAGAGAGAATTTGTTACAGGGACAAGTTCTTCACTCAAAATTTCAACCTCACACGGCAGTCTAGTCCCCCACTATACCAAGTCTTTTTTATATTTTTTTTGCTTGTATTTACTTATAACTATATATTTCGCTTACCAAAGAAGGTTCTCACATTTTAACTTGGCATATGCAAGCGGAATTATCACAAGCAATAAAACAAAATAGTACATAACATATTATTACCTCAACAAAGAAAATATATAATATATTTATATCGGTGTGTAATGCACAAAACTTGTATACTACGCACGCAGCAAAAACTTTCATTGCTTTCAAACCTATTTAAATATAATATTATGAAAGTTATACAATAAAGTTGTCATCCTCATTTTTTCATGACATAATAGGACAAGTTTTCCTCAATGTTCTCCATGAATTTAGTTGAGTAATTATTGGACAGTTTCTTACATGTTCCCATGAACTTAGTGATTATATAGAATATTCTTAATCATGCCCCATGTTTGACAACCCGTCACCATGATCTAAACAATCCTCCTCCCAATTAGTAGATTAAATGATTAGTTGGTCGTAAGAGCGGGAGTTGTTATTTTCTAAAACTTAATGGTTTGGTCCTTTGTAGGAACGGGGGCTGTTGTTCCTCAATTGTTCAGTCGGGCGTAGGAGCAGGGAGGGGTTGATATTTCTTAAAAATATATTTGATGAGTCGGTAGTAGGATCGAGAGCTAGTATTTTGGGTTATAGATGAGGCGGTCGCGAGTGTAGGGGCTACTATTATACAAAAGGTTTTGCCGGTCATCTGAACGGGGGCAAGGATTATATATATTGAGGACATTGGTTCAGGAAAATAAAACAGTTTGTACATGTAGTCGTTTTATGGGATATACTTAAATGTAAATATAATTAATTCTGTAATTGACATTATTTTTAAATGTGTGTTTCAAGTTATTCTTATCATCCACCACAATAGTGATTGCTCATTTAAGTATATAAATTTTGTGTTAGGTAATATTTTATAATTTTACAAACACATTATGTAATTAATCTTATACATGTTTTAGGATGTACTTAATTGTATGAATAGTCATGGTTTTAGATATATGATACTTTAAAATGGTTGTCATCAAAAAAAGCATTTATTCTAAAATTATATGTGATTTTTATGGATGATGGAATATTTTTGTTGTGATAGGATATGATGATTTTAGGGAGATTTGTTCTACGAGAAACTCTACTGGGATTTTGTTAGAAAATAAAAATATAATTTGACTCAAAATAAATATTTAAAATGAGTTTTTTATATATAAATATTGAGACGGAAATATATCAGATCAGTTCAAATTAACTTGAGTTAACCTATCAATCTATAAGTTCAAGTTATGGGATCATAATAATCTCATAGAAAGTAAATCAAAATAAATGATAAAGTTTAATTTCTAATAAATTCAATGTGAAAGGATGAAATTAAAAAATAAAACTTAATTAACAAAAAAATAAAAAAATTAAAAATAAAATCAAGGTTGTAATTAAAATTAAGAAAAAACACACTAAAAAATGAAAACAAAAACACTCAAATGCATAGTATCTGTGAATAGAAGTAAAATAAAATCTCTTCGTCTTTTTTGTTTAATAAGACTCTCATTTATGCGGCCCTATTTAGCCGTGACAAAATACATCCTTTTTACGGGATTTAAAAAGGTGAAGATAATTGGATGATGCAAGCGCATTAGCACAGCTAAAGGACACCGAGAGTTATGATTATATTTTAAAATATTTTTAAAATAATATTTTTAATATTAGCCTATCAAAATAATTTAAAAATATTTAAAAATATTAATTTTAAATAAGAAAAATTATAATTTTTAAAAATATAATTTATACCGCGTTACCGGACAATATCTTTATAATCTCTGAATCTCCAGAAACCCCATGTCCAAACAAGAACCATCTCTTGTTTTTGGGACAGTTTCCATGCAAAACATTGTTGCTTTTGGACTGCGATTGGAAGAAAAAGTCCTGATTGATGATCTACCAAGACAATCAAAAAGAAGAAAAAAAAAAGCAACATGGTCTGCTGCATTCAATTAGGCCCATAATTAGATTAGAGGGTCCAGCTCTGCACCCTTTAAACCGACATAGGCCCAAATGTAAAGCCCACAGACAGTGAAAACGAGGAGTAAAATTGTCATTTTATAGGTCAGCCACTCTTGTTTTTGGGAATTTGCGTTTTCATCCTACTCTCCATTTACTTTTCAGAGAGAAAAAGAGAGAGATCCCCAAAAGTCCAATTCCTAACCCCAAAATTTCCAAACAATCCCAAACCACAATTTTATTTCAATTCACCTCCTTCACCATCGAAACCCAAAACCCACCTTAATTCAAACCCTTAAACCCCCCCAAATCGTTAAATCTAGGGTTCCTTTTTCTTCTTCGATGGAGTAAAAGCTACGGTTTTTGGCTGCCTATTGCAATCTTCGCTTCTGGATCAGTTTGTTTCTCTCTCTCTCTGCTTTCTCTTAATTGTTTTTCTTTCAAAGTTATTATCTTTCGGTACTACATTGCTTTCATGTATTGAATTTAGGTACTGTGAAACCCGTTCTTATATCTGCCTGCAATTTTTGTTTCATTGTTTGCAAGAAAGATTTTTTTTTTAATTAACAATTGCTTAAAATGCTTACAGTTTGAATCTGCTGGATACTTCTGTTTACAAAGGTCATGAGTTGTTTAGATTTGTGTCTTTCGAATTTTATAATTTTGTTACTGCTACCAATGTCTTGTTTATATATATTAATTGCATGTGCATTTTCCCTTTTCTAGTGGTTGATGGATTTATGTTTTTTTTTGACAGATTATTTTCTCTGGTTTTATTGAATTCGAACAATTGACTCTCGCTGCAAATAACTGGAAAGAAAAAGCCATGAATAACCTTATTGTGATATGTCAGTCTGGTGGGAAGTTTTCCACTGCTAGTGATGGTTCCTTGTCGTATGTTGGTGGAGATGCTCATGCTATTAGTGTAAGTCGTGAGACTAAATTTGATGAATTGAGGTTGGAGATTGCAGATATGTGGAAGTATGGAACTGATTCAATGACCATCAAGTACTTTCTTCCCAATAACAAGCGGACTCTGATTACTATTTCAAGTGACAAAGACGTCCAGCGTTTTCTTGATTTTCATGGAAACTCAGGGACTGTGGACGTTTTTGTCATTAAGAATGAAAGCTCAACAGCATTAGCTGCAGTTACGCCTAGTACAACTGAAGCCACACCTGTGCCTCCTCGTAAAAGGTAACTTGCATACGTTCTTGGAATGCGGATGTTGAAGGTTTATGTTGTTTTACTCTGTTAAATGGTTCACCTGGCTTCTGGTTGTATTTTGAGGCAACAGGGTCTGGCATTTAATTTTAACTGTAATGAGATGCAGCTGACCATGTGGATACAATGATTTCCAAACTGATTTAACTGGCATACTTGTATTTTATATCATGTTAATGCATGATTGGTCTTGCAGGTCCACAAGGAAGAGAGTGATCCAACAAGAGTATCCTCTCAATGTTACACCTGTTGCTCAAGCTCCTGCCCCTGCTTTTCTTGCTTCTGCTTCTGCTTCCGAGAATGCTGGGCGATTCAACTCCTTGGCTACAGTACCTACTGAAATTCAGAGTGGTGGACAGATGAAACGTGTTAAGTTATGGGAGAATTGCATAACCGGCCTTCACCAGCAGTTTAACAATGTACGTGAAGTCCGTGATGCTTTCCGCAAGTATTCCATTGCTCAGGGATTCACGATCAAGTTTAAGAAAAATGATAGCATGCGTGTAAGTGCCAAGTGTAGTGTTGATGGCTGTCCCTGGAGGATTTTTGCATCAAGGTTGTCTACCACACACTTATTCCGAATTAAAAGGCTGAATGAAATTCACACATGTGGTGCTGGTACCAGTGCAGATAGTCATCCTCGAGCCTCAAAGAAAGTAGTGGAAGGTATTGTCAAGGAAAAGTTACGTGATAGTCCTAATGTCAAACCCAAGGAAATTGCCAATCAAATTCAGCAGGAATTTGGAATTGAATTGAGATATTCACAGGTTCGACGTTGGATGGAGGCTGCCACAGAGGAGATTCAGGGTTCATACAAAGAGGCGTACAATCAATTACCATGGTTGTGTAAGAAGATTGTAGAGACAAATCCGGGTACAGCTGTCTCTCTTAACACCAGGGAGGACCTAAGTTTTCATCGGTTATTTATTGCCTTTCATGCTTCACTACATGGTTTTCAGAGTGGTTGTCGCCCCTTGCTTTTCCTTGACACTATGAGCCTGCAATCAAAATATCAGTCAGAATTGCTGACTGCAGCAGCGGTGGATGGAAATTATGGTATTTTCCCTGTTGCTTTTGCTATAGTGGATGTTGTGAATGATGATAACTGGCATTGGTTTTTGGTACAATTGAAAACTGCTCTTCCAACATTTCAGCCAATTACATTTGTGGCTGATAGACAGATGGGGTTAAGACAGTCAATTTCTGTGGTTTTTGAGAATTCTTACCATGCTTATTGCCTTCGCTATCTGTCAGAAGAGCTGAAGAGGGATCTTAAGGGTCCATGCATTCATGAAATTATTGGAGTCATCGTTGGACATCTTTATGATGCTGCATATGCTCCCACACTTGATGCATTTCGAAAGTGCATTGAAAGCATCAAGAGTATTTCACCTGAAGCCTATGATTGGATTTTGCAAAGTGACCCTGAAAACTGGGCAAACTCACTTTTCCATGGTGCGCGGTACAACCATATAACATCAGGCATTGCCGAGTCATTTTACAGTTGGTTAACTGAGCTCGCAGCATTACCAATAATAAAGATTATTGAGACCATTCGCCATAAGCTGATGGAACTAATTTACACTCGAAAGGTGGAGTCAGATCAGTGGCTAACAAGATTAACTCCATCCGTGGAGGATAAATTACAGAAAGAGATTCTCAAGGCACAGTCACTTCAAGTTATGTTTTCACCTAGTAACACTTTTGAGGTACAAGATTTCCTGGGCGCAGTTAATGTCGTTAACATAGATGCATGGGACTGTAGTTGCAGGGAATGGCAACTTAACGGTTTCCCATGTTTGCATGCTGTGGCAGTGCTTCAGCACATTGGTAGGGATGTGTATGACTACTGCTCCAAGTACTATACAACTGAAGCTTTTCGTTTAACATACTCTGAATCAATAAAGCCTGTTCCAACGGTAGATAAGCCTGTGCTTGGAGAATCATCAGAGGTTCAGGTAAACCCTTCCCCTCTTCGTCGTGTCTCTGGCTCTCCCAAGAAGAGAAGAATCCGGTCAAGAGGAGTGGTTAAAAGGCCACTGCATTGCAGCAGGTGCAAAGGTGAAGGCCACAATAAAGTATCGTGCACTGTTGTCTCGTAGATGAATCATGTTTATAGAGTTGTAACTCAATTTTTATGTCAAATAGATCGTTATAAGGCTGCCTGTTTAGCATAGGGATAGGTTAGATGGAAAATTAGGTTGCACTCTGATGTGAGTGACTTTTAAGGATGTGTACTGTGGTCGGATTGTGCAGGCTTTAATTTTAGTGTGGCACTTGTTTTGCATCCCTTGATTTTGATGACAAACCCATGTTTTTCCTGCCTTCTGGTTTCCGTGGTAGCCAATCAGAATATACATTTTACTATTACTGGGTTGTTGTAACAGGCATGGTATGTGCACGAATCTGGTGTGTTCTCCTGTGCCCCCCATTAGAGGATATCAGCAATTCAAATTCTATCTATGTAGATGTTCGCGCCTTAAGGCTCATTTACTGATTGATCACATATCATCCTTGATCCTTTTGGTATTTCCCCACGTTCTAGCTGTTGCTTCTTCTGCAAGTACCTTTGTGCTTTCACTTGTGCTCGCCAAAGGATTAAACCTGAGATATCTCATCATCAGTTTGAGCCGTCTGTTAAGAACCATATGCTTTCACTATGAATCTCACTAGTCAGCGATCCTTTTGGGAACCGCTAGTAGCTTGCATTAATCTAGAATGGACTCAGCTGGGATGACAAACTCGGTATTCAGTGGAGTTGCTATTTTCGTTTCCCAGATCACATACCAACAAATCATCACTAGCTGTATGCGGACAGATTTGCACAACTATTCTTTGTTCACCTCCGAACCATAAACCAATGATGAGATCAAAATCTCGCTTTTAGACAGATGAAGTTGAATATCATGTATTCGAATCATTAAGAATGTAAGATTGCTGTTATCTTTGGCCAAGGAAAACTTATGCCCCGTGAGGATATGAACATAGTTGCTGCAGTTGGAACAATTTTTTCAGGGACGAACTTCCATTGCAGGCAGCTCCATTGAGCATGAAGCTCAAGAGAGATCTTTGTAACATTATAGATCAAAATGCTACCAGATTAGGCATTGATCGATAGCAATTGAGATCTTTGTTTAGACATTACACAAGCTTAGAATCAACTTCGCAGTACAGGAACAGCTTCCTTTTAACCTCCATCTTGATTTTGATATTGTCTGATATATCGAGTCCCCTCCTTGAAGAAAATCAAATTGAAAAGGCATCAGTATTTTACTTTTTATTGCCTCCAGAGGATTGTAATTTCCTATTTTGCTACGACTATCTGGGGCCTTAAATGGCATTGTTACATAAACCTTTTGCCTTCTTGTCGAGCTCCGATGCGCTGGCCTTTGAGATTTCCTGTACTTGATTTTGTCATAGTGTTCAGGATAGAAGACAGTTTTTCTTCATCAAAGACACAGACTTTGGGCTATTGATGAGAGTTCAGTCTTAACACCCTCATTTTAGGGCCTAGATTGAACACACAATAATGGGCCTAATATCGACCCCAACATTAAGCCCAGGACTTGTCCCATTCATCGTCAGGTCTCAGCACAAAATACAAGGCAATGTCCATCAAGAAAACCAGCCTAGGACCTCATGGGTCATATTTAAAGGATGTATGAATATTTAAAAAATATGAGCTTTCGTTTGATTTTTTTATTATTTTAAAAATAAATAAATTATAATTATAAAGATAGCTAAGAGGTGAGACAATTTTAATGTGCATTTTTTACTATACACTCTCTAACTTATCACCTCTAAATTTCAATTTTGATCCTTAAACATTTTCTTAACTTAATTGCACCATTTGGACCCAAATTAATATCAAATTGCTTCTTCTTCTTTTAATAAAAAAAAATTGAATTAAAAGATAGAGAATCAAAGATAAATAAATAAAAAGAAAATATAGGAGGCAACTTTGAATTCCATACTAAAATATTCCTTTAGTTATCATCAACTAAATTTTCATACAAAACTTTATTTTCACTATGTGTTTCATTTTTTTTGTGATTAAATTGTTAAAAAAATATTTTTACATGATTTTCACAGTTTCGTGATTAACTTGAATTGACTAGAGCAATTTCACTTTTCATCGTGTCAATTGATTTTTCATAAATAAAGTCATCTTACAATTTTTTTCCTCTAGTGTTTTTTCTTTTTATTTCATTCTTTAGCTTTTCTTTTTTCTTTTTTATCCTATATTTAGGTAAAAAAAACAAATTAAAAAATTATTAAATCTAGTGCTTTTCATAACCCAAGTCACGAGCTTGACAAATTTAACCGCAAAACTCGGATCAATCAAATATATTGTCATTTTAATTTTTTTTTAGGTATTTTATTTATTTTGAATTGGTTTTTATGATACGTTTCATTTTGGTTTTTGTATAATTAATTAGTTTTGATTTGATTTTTATAAAGTGTTTTATCATTTTAAATTTTTTTAAATTCAAATTATATTGTGAGTTGTTGAGAATCTTGTTATTTTAATTTTACATTTTAAAAAAAGCGGGTCAATGAACTTGGAGATTTCATGTTTATTTATTACCGAATTTTTTCTAAGAAATTTCTAAGTTTGTGTTCCCCATTCTATTTGAAGAAATATTTTTTTATGCTCGTATAGACACATTGTTGTACTTGGACTAGATGTTGTCTTAGCCCTAGCTGGAGATTATCTTTTATATTAAGCAACGTTGTCTTTTGTTTTTATAAAGAGATCACATTGTAACTGGACAAGGAAGTTCTTTTAACCATGGATGGAGATCATATGGAGAAAGTAAAATGTCATGGCGAGTTTTTCATGGAGATATTGCATGAAGATTTTCATGGCACTGTCTGTGAAATTTTCTGAACAAAAGTCAGTTCAATTCCTCTCTTTCTACAAATTCTTCTAGTTTTTTCCATGGAATATAACCCAGAAACTCCAAAACAGAGAAGGGTTATAGACCCTTCTCGCATCCCAAAATCGATGGCCATACTACAATTTCCATGCTCTCGTGCTGTGCTTCTTCAACGTAACATTGTGCTGTGGAAAATGCAGGGATGCTGACCATTCGGTTTTTGGGACCCAAGTAGTACATATATGGCTGAAGAGCATATTCTACTTTTCTTAACAGTCCATTTTCACAAGTGTCTCGCTTTCCTCGTAAACTAGACATGGTGATGGACAAAAATTGGTGTGGTCTTGTGGAATCCAAAAAACCATTTCTGACGTCAGACATCTTGATCTCATGCCTGAGTTTGGTCAAAATGAGATATTTCAAAGATGGTTCTGGACAATTGTGAAATACTAAACACCAGAACTACTGGTAAGCCGCTGCAAACGACGAACCCAGTGGAACACTTGATTGATGTTGGTTAAGAGGATGGAATGTGGTGTTAGTTGTTTTTTATAGTGTTTTTTATTTAAAAATATATTAAAATAATATATTTTTAAAATAATTATTTTTAATATTTACATATCAAAATGATATGAAATAATAATTTTAAATAAAAATAAAATTAAAAATTAAAAAAAAAAAAAAACGAATTAAACGAGTTTCTTAACACTATCTAAGACTTGGAATTCAAAAAAGGTGGGAGGAAAAAAAGAGATAAAAGGAAGATCTCCGATCCATCTTTCACCTACAGATTGGAAGATCAACAGTACTTCTGATCCACTTTTAGGTGGAAATTTCTGCCTTACAAAGTAGAATATAAGTGGTAGCTTACTCCAAACTACGTATAAAGTTTAAGAATTAATACTCCTACCATCATCAATTATGTTCTTGGCTTGCAATCTTCCTGAGGCCTAGCAATCAATTTATGTCCAGTTGTACCAGCAACCTGGAATCAAAGATACAGTAAAGTTCAGGGATTTAACAGAAGAAATATGACATTTAACCCAAATTCCAAAGGAACAAAAATCTTCTCTGGAGCTCAAAAAGCTACTGGTAAGGAGAATTTTTGACATATCCAGGAATAAAGATATAAAATAAACCATGATAGCAGGCTCCAGTCACCGCTACATAACATACAACTAATTGAAGCTAAAATGATCAATCTATTGAGACATAGATGTTGATTTCCCTTGTGCTTTCTATGCTTAATTTCTTTATTACAAGGGGTTTTAGACCTAGTTTCCTCAAGGCTTGCCATACGATGAGTGAGGAACAGTGGATTACATTTGAGAACCCTCCACAAAAATGAACTGTATTATCTTTTTCATGAGACTGGGAATAAAAATGCATCAACATGAAATCACTTCCTTCAGACAACAAAAAGCAAGAACCTGATGCATTTTTCTGGAGGAGTTTGCTGACCAAAGAACCCTTGGTAGAAAGCAGTGGAATGACCACAACATTTTCTCTGTAATCCGCCCCTTATTGATCAGACTAGCAATATTGGATTCACATGGTTGACCAACCGATTAAAAATGAAATTCTGAATAGAAAATGAATTAGAAATCCCGAGATAATAATCAGGCGCCTCCTAACAGCAAGAAATTTTATCGAATGTCCGGTAGTAAGATTACTCTTATCCAGTGAGTAGAACGCATTTTACTGACTTCAGACCCCGTAATTGGATATGAAGAAAAATCTTTTTAGAAGAATTAAATGAAGCCGTTCTGATTATCTATAACAGGCACGGAGCATCCAATGGGAACCAGAATATTTTAATTTTGAAAACATGGCAACACAGACCAAAAGAGAAGGGAAGAGAGGAAAAAAATATAAAACAAAGCAAGCGAAGTAAGCTAAAGAGATTCAATTCAACAAGTAAAGATTACTACATACTTGTGATCTTCATCAGTCCAACATACAGATTCAGTGCAGTCAACTTGAACACAAGGCTGAGCTTCTCCGACAAGTTTATGATCCAATTTACCGGACTCTATAACCTGCAAGTCCTCTAAAAGGATCACATAATGTTTCTGCACATCCTCTTCACTCTTCTTCCCACCAACCATGGCTGCAACCACCTTCCATCTATCTGGGTCTTCTTCATCAACCACAGCCAAAGCCATCTCAAACAGCTTGTTTTCTTCCCAGCTCCACCCATACATAACTTTTGGAAAATCATCCATATCACCAGATCACGCAGGTAAGCAAACCAAACCAAACCAAACCAAAACAATCCAATCCAATCCCCCTTTTAGTTCTGGTCACTCCCGACACCTGCTTGAACTTTTCAGGAAAATAAGGAAGACCCAGTTGGTCATTCACATTATAGTATTCATCGAAGAAGTTTGATAGAATTTTCTCTGGTAGCTTGTTTGATTCTGTTTTCAGATTCTAACTCCCCTTAAGTTTTTGGGGTTGTGTCAGATATGCTTGTTATGAACTGCAAAATCTTCTCTTTTTGTTTTTATAGGAGAGGGTCAATTTTGTTGTATCAGAGACAAATGGCCCTGCTAATTAAGTCCAGCTCTACGCGTAAGCAATTGGGTAATAAACTCAACAATGGAAGAAAACAGTACTAATCCTTACGGTACAAATCAGGATACCAATAATCAAAAAACGACAAAGCTTGATACTTCATTAACCATTTCTTGCAACACCCAGAAATAGAATCTGATTAATTATTTTTTTAGCATTGGATTCTTATTGTTGTTAGATATGGTATCACATATAAATCTTTTTTATTAATTAGATATCAAATCCAATAACCAGCAATGGAAATGAACGGACAGATTTCATCTCAAGCCAACCAGCACGTTCACAAGTTCAAGATTTCAACCTTGCAAGTAAAGAAAGAGACTTTTGTGGTTAGAATTGCATATCAGCTGATTTCTTTTCTACATTTCCAAGCAATCACAACTAACAACTGGGTCATTTTCATGGACTTTTAACGTGGGAAGAGAGAAATGCTAGTTGACTGTAAGAGAATGAGTCTTAAATATGGTAAAAAAATGAAAAAAGAAGAGGAAATGGTATTTTTACGATTATTCTTTCAATGGAAATGGGGTAAGTAGACCACCAAACCAGACCCCCCACTTCTTTTCTTATTTCTCTCTTTAATTAACTACGGTTCCTAGGATGAGGTAGCTCATAGCTTTTTTATGATAGGTATGTTCGCTTGTCTCCTTCAGTCTTGACAGCTTGGACCCCAAGGGATTCGCACCATATCTCTGGGCTTTGCTTATGGCTTTATATATTTCATCGTCTTTTCTGCAAGAGGCAACATATACATTTCTTAATCAAGGGATTTACAAGCGAATTGAGATATCACAACCATGAATAAGAGAGCCTATATTGTTTTTCTTACTTTTCTAGGTCAAGATTGGCGAACTTTACAAGAAAAGAGTTGATATCAGCCAAAAAGGCAGGGAGAATATGTACACCATACCCCACTTGTATGGCAATTTTCATCCTATGGGTTTGGCTTCTCAAAGGTCCTAACCTTTGGTTTTTTCTTTTGAGATACAACAAATCATGATTTGTTATCTTCTAATGTTCTTTGGGGTTCGAGATAAGATTAAGAACCATCAATTTTATCATCCACTTGCCTGTCGGGTGCACTATAATTACATTCCTTCTCCTGACTGGAAGAGAGGATGACCTTTTAGCGTTGTCTATCCTTGAAGCAAGTAGGTTGGTGGGGTAAGGATTATCGCCTGGAGATCATAAATTCTGCCCGCCTAATTAGCAGCCCTGATTGAGCTTGTCGTTTTGAACGACCGGCAAGGAAGAAGGAATATTTTCTGTCAACAACTGCTCCCATCATGATACAGTCATCCATTGCTGACACAATGAATCCCACATGAACTCTTACAGAAATTGAACCTACAAGAAGGAAAACATGATACAGAACCTAGTCATAGGCTAGGATTGGAGTAACGGCCCATGAAAGAATATACACCTCCCCTTCATTTTCCTTTGAGGGTCATAGGTATTAAACCCGGTCCGAGGGTTGATCCAGTCAAGGGGCCGGGTTTTGGATTTTATGGGTCAACTCGAGTCAACTCGAGTCAACCCGGAAAAATTAAAAAAAAATTAAAATTTTAATATTTCATATGAAAAAATCCATGTAAATATAGATTATACATATTATGAAGTTTAAAAGAATATTTTAAAAAGTGTTTTATCCCACATTAAAAAGATATTATGTTAAGCTTTTAAGTTAAAGTATTTAAACTAAAAAGGTTTTTTATCCCACATTGAAAAAACATAATTTTTTCCTTGGAAACATAGAGTACATATACTAATGGGTTTCAAATCCCACATTGAAAAAACATAACTTTTTTCATGGGAACATAGAATATATATATATATGAAAGGGCTTCAAATCCCACATTGAAAAGATACTATGTTATCCTTTTAAGTTGAAGTATTTAAATCAAAAGGTTTTTTATCCCATATTGAAAAAACATGATTTTTTTTTTTTGGAACATAGAGTATATATACTAATGGGTTTCAAATCCCACATCAAAAAAACATAACTTTTTCATGGGAACATGTAGTACATATATGAAAGGGCTTCAAATCTCACATTGAAAAGATTTCATATTATCCTTTTAAGTTGAAGTATTTAAACCAAAAGGTTTTTTATTCCACATTGAAAAAACATGACTTTTTTCTTGGAAACATAGAGCATATATACCAATGGGTTTCAAATCCCACATTAAAAAAAAAAAAAAAAACCGGGCCTCGTCCGGGTCGCCTGGGTTTGGCCGGGCTGTTGCCACAGCCGGTCTTTTATTAAACCCGGACCGGTCCAGCCACCGGGTCGACCCACTGGGCCGGACCGGGTTTAATAACAGTGGCAAGGTACGACACGCACAAGAAAAAAAGAGAGCTCCGTCCAGGAATGTCATGGTTTTTTCATTTGTAGAAAGACATCGTCGAAGCAAGCCTTTCCTGGACGATATTTGATGGGTGTAGATACGATCAATAACTTATTTTTCATTTACAAGAGATCAAGAATTTCCAGATGGTTTGCCAAACTACGAAGGGGGGAATTAAGAGCAACACAAGGTAGGACAAGGTCCACAAGAATGCCAGCAAGGATTTACTGTTCATAGTTCAGATTCAGAAGTGAAAAAAAATCGAGATACATGACGTGATAGTGCAATGCACGATGTAAGCGCTGAAAGATACAATCAGTTTCGAGCAACATAAAATAATGACTTCATCTCTCACTTCTCTAAAAAATCATAAATTTATTATGAAAAAATAAAATACACCAATTAGGGGCTCAGCACTGAAATATGGGATAAATAACGAGTCTACCGCAACCAATTAGGGGCTCAGCACCAATTCGGTGAACACTCCCCACGAAATAACACCAACAAAAGGAGGTCCAGCGTCCAGGGTTTGGCCAACTTCACTCAATAGAACCAAATGATGCAATTGCATCCATTTCCTGCTGTAGAAGAAGAGCATCAATGAAGACATCCAGACTCTCGCCCTGCATCACATCATTTATTGAATGATGAGTGATGCCAACACGATGATCAGTGACACGTCCTTGAGGAAAGTTGTACGTTCTGATGCGTTCAGATCTGTCTCCACTACCAATCTGTTCAACAATGCATAAGATTTCCAAATCACTTGAGAAAAAAGACAGAAACCTAGCAAACAAGTATCTCATAGTTGTTCTAAACCTGCTCTGATCGAAGTCTTGATCTACTCATATGAAGTCTTGACCTTTCCATTTCATACAGCTTTGCACACAGCACTTTGAGGGCTTTTGATTTATTCTATGAAGAGCCAGAAAGCAGCAATATAATAAGTGAACCTTTGACAGTTAAAATCATATGCTTGTTGCTTCATTGCTTGGAAAAATAGCAGAAACAGAACGAGCCATTATTAAAAGCACTAATACATTAGCAACTTAGTGAGTGGTTTGAAATAGATACAACCCATAATTCATCCTTCCAATAGATCCTGAAAAGCAAAAATTAAAAGGCAGAAATTGACAATGGAGTGTGTTTGAGAACGCTGGTCGAGTGCCAGATCCAAGGTAACTTTTAATGATTGGATGCTCAAAGCATCCATTTATGCTATTTGTGGTTCAATAACCAGATCCTCCACTCCTCCATTTAATCAAATTACCATTGGTGGCCTGAAGAATCTACTGTTAAATTAGGAAACGAGTATGCAATACATCTGCAAGCTTAAGTAAAGATTGTCTCAAATAAATGTAATGAGGAGGCCAGTTGCAACCCAAAGATCCGAAACACTCAGAAACCAAAACAGTAGTAATCAATGAAAATCCTTTACCATATGCTGGGATCGTTCATCTTGTATGGAAACCGTTATCCCAGTTGGAAGATGAGTTATTCTAACAGCACTATTGGTGGTATTTGCATGCTGACCGCCAGAACCACCAGATCTATACGTGTCAATTCTCAAATCTTCATTCCTCAACTGAAGGTCCACCTGCAGAAGCCCCAAAAACAATAAATCAAAAGAAGTCCAAAATCCAATCATATTGGAACTGAAAAATAAAAAAAGATCAATGAGAGGGCAAAAACGAGATGTATACTTCCAATTACAATAATGACCAAAGACCATGAATAGGCAGTAATTGTGGCCATTATGATGACCACATTGCTCTTCCTTATAAATGCTTAGATGCTAACAAACCAGCCTCAAGTGATAAATTTTCAAAATCTTCCAAATAACATATTGCAGGATATCATTTACAGATTTAGCACCTCATCAGCTTGAGGAAGGATAGCAACAGACACAGCACTAGTGTGAACACGACCCAACTTCTCTGTCACTGGAACACGCTGCCAAAAGCAAACTATCTGTCACTTATGTTACAAGTCATGCATAGTTTATTGGACAGTAGTAATGAGACCTGAACTCTGTGAATTCCACTCTCAAATTTGAGTTTCCCAAAGACATCAGCTCCTGAGATTGCTGCACTAGCTTCCTGCCAAGCAGAAGCAGAAGTGATATCTGTCAGACAGCCACAAGATGAACTCCCCTTAAAATGTGATATTCAAAACTGAAATCCTCTGCAGAAAAAAAATGAGCTGGGATGGATACAAGACACACACAGATCGTTCAACAAAGGAAGGAAGCGTACCTTATATCCTTTCAAATCAGATTCTGTTATATATACCACTTCAAATTTCCAACCGTTATTCTGAGAGAATCTCTCATACCTGTTATAATTTAAACAAGGTCTCTGTTCTCAAAAGAGGACTTGGGAATCATAAATAGTTACAATACTAACATGTTCCAACATCTTACATTTTGAATATATCCATCGCAAATAAAGAAGCCTCTTCCCCTCCAGATCCTGATTAAAACTTGTCAGATTCAAGAGTATAAATAGAATAGATGGAGAAATGCAGAAAAACTGCTTAATGGTTCTGACACCAAAACCATAGGTGTAAGTGAAATATCGCTTCTAATGCTATCTATAGATGTACCTGCTCTCACCTCCAAAATGCAGTCCCTCTCATCAGCATCATCCCTGGGAAGCAATGACTTCAGCAGCAAATTCTGCAGTCTTTTCTCTTCTTCCATGGCCTGGCTCAATTCCTCGTTTGCCATATCAAGCATGTCTTTATCTTCTGGGCATTCAGTCATCAGTGATCTCAAACCATCAATCTCCTAGAAAGTGAAAAAAGCAAACCTCATACATACAATGTCTTGTCCCCCAAAGTAACCAGTACAAAATGTTTGAAGCAAGCGAGGCCCATATCCAATTAAAAAAACAGGGCAGATTTCCAATTGGGTGTTCTTGTATTGATTGCTACTTTGTTAATCTTACTGATTAGCATACCCATTGTTTTCTCTTCTCCTGATGTTTAGTGAGACATAAACTTACTTGAAATGACCGGCATCTTTTGGTGACTAGTTTTGGTTGCGTACTAACTTATTTGAGAAAAATTGCAAAAGCATGCCTTTTTTCGGGACTTTGGACTCTAATGGTTGAAACTTGAAGCACCCTAAGCAACTAAAACGATATTACTTTAAACACAAGATTAGAGGATGATATGTTTGGTTCCTCTAGTTATTGCTGAAAAGCAAAAACGATAAGACAAGAATACATAAAATTATATTTCCTGTTCCTATAAGAGCATTCTCCATGATAGCCGAGAGATTGTGTAAACAGTACCTTCTGTTTGGTCCTGAGGTAGGTTATAAGTTCCATTGAACCCCTGAGTTTCCGAAGCTCTTTATTTGCCCTCGAAAATTCTGTAGGTGAGGCTTCTGGCTGTCTTCAATCAAAATACAAAGACATCATTTGACAACAATAAATGCAGTGTTCTTTTTTAAAAAAGAAAAGAAAAGAAAAGAAGCATAAATTAAATGACCTGGTTCATGAAATTCTCAAGACAAGCACTCCTGTGTTCAATAGCGGATAGTCTTTTTTCCATTATTCTAATTAGGTTCGGGGACAACTGCAGTTGCGATTCTGCTTTGATGCCCAAAGGAAAAATAAAAAGAAAAAAAATCATAATCTTTCTTTCAGATTTTAAAAAGAAAAAGGAAAGAGAAAGAAAGAAAAGGACGGACCAGTGGAGTAATAGCGAGAAAAATGTTTGGGAATTGGGGATTGGAGAAAGGATGTTCGATTCCAATGATTTGTGTTCCGCCCCGATTGGATAAGCTTCTGCTTTAACAAATTGAAGCTCCACTTAAACCCTACCCCTCCTCCTCCATGAATTCTTCTCATTTTGTACAAGTAGTGATTCGCGAGTCTTTCTCTGGAAGCAGGAGGTGAAATGAGGTGAGTGACGCGCTCTGTCTCGGCTTCCTACGCCTTCCTAAGCCGCAAAGAATAAGATGTTCCACAGCACCCTCGGCTCCCGCTGCCGTGCTTGCATAAACAAACACCAAACTGCACTTGAATTTTTTTTTGTCTCACAACACACCGTCTCCTTCGCTAAACGTAACCCCCATTCCTTTGGTAAGCAAGACAGGCTTGTGAGAGCCCATGACCAACCCGTTCGTTCGGATTAGAAACAATGAACTGATCCTGGGCCTGGTCCTGGGCCTGGGCCTGGGCATTAAATTTTCATTCAAAACATGACGTCAGAAGAGAGAAAAGTCTAACAAAAAAGGTCAAACACACCCATGCTTCGTTGTCATGTCACCGCGCATCCTAATAGACAACTCCCATGCCCTCTATATTTTCATCCTCAATTAAGAACCAAACACCTGTCCTGCAGAGGTATCCTGTATATAATTTTGCCACTTGCATGACAGCAAAAAAGAAATACGGCTACAAATTATCTAAAGAAAACTAAATTCCTAGACATAAAATAAAAAGAAATTAATTTGTTTTTGTTTATTAATTTATTTGAGAAAAGGAGAGAGATAAACCCTTTTAAATAAGAAAGAAAAGAAGCAGCAAAGACCAACAACAGCCCCCCAAAAAGGAGATTATTACAGAAAGAAATGCAGGGCGATGAGGAGAGGGTCTTGATAGGCTTCCCCCCCAATTCCCGCCCCACTCTCTCTCAGGTCAAATCTCTCTCTCTCCCCATCAATTTCTTATTTTAACACTGCACCTAATCCCTTAATTGTTTCTCTTCCGAATCCATAAGCTGCTATATTTTCTTATGAGCTCTACTAATTAATTAAGAAAATTGCTAATTCTAGGGTTTGAATACATAATCAACAATTGAACTTTCTTTGATGTTCGATTGCTGGTTTTTAAGCTAAGCTCTTTGGGCGATTTCGCTTTGTTTTCTTCATTCATCGCTTCTTGTTGTCAAATTAACATTTTATTTTTGTGTGTGTGCTCTTCTTATGTGTTAGGTTAAAGCTGCATACAGAAAGAAAGTATGGGAATCTCATCCTGACCTCTTTCCTCTTTATGAAAAGCCCGGTGCCGAGTCAAAGTTCAAGTTGGTAATTAAGAATTCATAGACCTTCCTTTTTTTATTTTTCTTTTTGTAAAATAATGTCATCAAGTCTTTAGTTTCTGTGCATGTGCATATCGTGCCAGGTAATCTTTGTTCTTAATTCTCTTCCTGGTTCTGACTGCTTCTTCTTTTTTTTCTTTTTTTTTTGCATTTCCTGCAGATTTCAGAAGTACACTTACTTGCAGACTGGTAATTCTTGTATCCTTTTGTATTATGAGATATATCGAAAAACATAAATCATGGTTTGCAAGCTCTGAAAAATGGACTAGAAAATTTAGTGGAAGTGGATGTACCTGCATTATTATTCTCATGATTTTTGCTTATCTGTATTTGATATTGGAGATATTGATTGACTTTGAATAGAAACTTCGAGAAATACTATGTGTCATTTCATGCTGTGTTTTTCTGTCTGCCTGCTGAGACCACCTTGTTGTAGTAAATTGGCTGTTTGACTTTTTTTGTTTTAATGTTCATTGCTTGCTCTTTGGGTTCTCAACTCACTGGTTACTGTATTTTTGGTAACTAGCACAGGGTTATCTGAAAGACCCATTTTATGGTTTTGACTTTTGAGGAAGAAACACAAGTCAACTAGGTTTTGATGTACATGCAGCAGGAGACTCTGGAGAAAGGATTTACAGGGTAATAACAAGGTAATTTATTCTATTACTGAATTTCTTTCCTATTTCCTTGCTGCATGCTATTCATGAAACTCAGAAGTCAGAATTGCCAATTCTATATTCTTTTGCTTTATTTTTTTTATTCTGTAGATGTGGCCGGTGTTGGTATTTTAGCAAGTGTCATATTTTCTCTGTTGAAGTACTGTCATTGGAAAGACTTTATCTTTCACATGGAATTCTATACAAATCTGGCAGAATATGTGAAATATTCGTTGTTGGTGTTAAGGATTTTGTTTTAGTTTGTTTTAGACTGAAATTCATGTCAAGTTGAAGTCCCTAATTTGTGTTCCACCACCAGATTCATCACCCATTTGGTTAACCTAGCTTGTCTCTGGGATAATAATTTGTTCAGCCATGCTCATTTTATCTTAGCCGGATCTTTTTTTCTTCATCCTTTTTAATGTTACAAAAAGAACAGTGATAATATGGAGGGTTTTACAGATTTGCACATCCTTTTTCAACATTTGCCAGTAAACTAGAAGTACCAATCCCATGAGCATATCAGGAGATGATTTTATTATAGTGTATCTCTTTTGTTGCAATATTATTGTTTCTGAGTTGGGAATGCTCCTTTCTCTGGTGCTCCCCCCCCTCGTAAATTTTCAGTTGCTCAACAATTTAAATTGCTGGTAATAAATGTTTCATTTCTTATAGCTGTTTGTTTATTTTAATGCTTCTTTGAATATAACAGTCAAGGATATAAGCTGCTGCTGCAGTGCTGATTGCCAAATGTTTGAAGAAATGGCTCCACTTCGGTCCTCAGGATATATTGATCCTGGATGGGAGCATGGCATTGCTCAAGATGAAAGAAAGAAGAAGGTCAAATGCAACTACTGTGGGAAAATAGTCAGTGGTGGAATATTCAGGTTGAAGCAACATTTAGCTAGAATGTCTGGTGAAGTTACTCACTGTGTTAAGGTTCCTGAGGAAGTATGCTTCAATATGAGAAAAAACCTGGAAGGATGCCGTTCAGGTCGAAAACGAAGGCAAACTGAATATGAACAGGCATCTTTAGCTTTCCACTCTAATGAATATGATGACATGGAAGAAGCTTCTTGTAGTTACAAACAAAAAGGCAAAAGGGTGGTGGGTGACAAGAACTTGGTTATAAGGTTTGCTTCTCTTCGATCCTTAGGATATGTGGACCCGGGCTGGGAACACTGTGTTGCTCAAGATGAAAAGAAGAAAAGGGTGAAGTGCAACTACTGTGAAAAAATTATTAGTGGAGGCATAAACCGATTTAAACAACATCTGGCTAGGATCCCTGGGGAAGTTGCCTACTGTGACAAGGCACCTGAGGAAGTGTACCTTAGAATCAAGGAGAACATGAAATGGCACCGTACTGGAAGAAGGAATCGGAAACTTGAATCTAAAGATATATCCACTTTCTATACCAACTCAGACAATGAGGAGGAAGAGGAGGAACATGAGGGAGGGTTGTTGCAATATTCAAGTAAAGATTTGCTGGTCATTGATGATAAATTTTCTGACAATGACATCAGAAATAACATCAAGGGGAGGTCCCCTGGTAGCAGCAGCAATGGTGCTGAACCACCAATGAAAAGATCAAGATTGGATTCAGTGTTTTTGAAGTCTCTTAAAAGCCAAACATCATCACACTACAGGCAAACAAAAGCAAAGATGGGTTTTGAGAAGAAAGCTCGAAAGGAAGTGATCTCTGCCATCTGCAAATTCTTTTATCATGCAGGATTGCCTTCAAATGCAGCAAATTCCCCATATTTCCACAAAATGCTGGAGTTGGTTGGCCAGTATGGGCCAGGTCTGCAAGGTCCTTCCAGCCGACTGATATCTGGTCGATTTCTTCAGGATGAGATCACTACCATTAAAGAGTATCAAGAAGAATTTAAGGCATCTTGGATGATTACTGGTTGTTCTATTGTGGCTGATAGTTGGAATGATCTCCAGGGTAGGACATCAATAAACCTTTTGGTCTGTTGTCCCCGAGGTGTATATTTTGTTTCTTCTGTTGATGCCACTGATATAATAGAAGATGCCGCCAGCCTTTTCAAGTTGTTGGACAAGGTGGTGGAAGAGATTGGTGAGGAAAATGTTGTTCAGGTAGTTAAACATCTCTTTCTAATATTTATCTTGTTGCACTGTTTCAAATGTACTCATAAATGGATGCCTAATTAGCTGTTTTCTTCTTGCTTCCATCACAGGTAATCACTAAGAACACTGCCAGTTTTAAGGCCGCTGGGAAGATGCTAGAAGAGAAAAGGAGAAATTTATTTTGGACACCATGTGCTATCCATTGCATTGATCAAATGGTAGAGGATTTTTTGAATATAAAATGGGTAGGAGAGTGCGTAGATAAAGCTAAAAGAGTTACAAGGTTCATTTACAACAATACTTGGTTGTTGAATTATATGAAGAAAGAATTCACAAAGGGACAGGAACTTCTCAGGCCAGCTGTTACTAAATATGGCACTACATTCTTCACTTTACAAAGTTTTTTGGACCAAAGGGTGGGTCTTAAGAGAATGTTCCAATCAAATAAATGGATATCCTCTCGATTTACCAAATCAGATGATGGTAGAGAAGTCGAAAAAATTGTCTTAAATTCCACATTCTGGAAGAAGATACAGTATGTGATAAAATCTTTAGAACCAGTTGCACTTGTTCTTCAGAAGATAGATAGTGATGAAACCCAATCAATAGCACATATATATAATGACATGTGTAGAGCTAAACATGCAATTAAAGCTATTCATGGGGATGATGCACGAAAATATGGACCTTTCTGGAGCGTGATAGAAAACCAATGGAGCTCCTTGTTTCACCACCCTCTTTATGTGGCTGCTTACTTTCTTAATCCATCTTACCGCTATCGTCCTGATTTCCTATTGGTATGAGCTATGTTAACTACATCCCTTTTAGTTTTAAGCTTATTGCCATTCCATCTTGTCCTTATTTCATTTATTTGTCATAGAATCCTGAGGTTATTCGTGGTCTCAATGAATGCATTGTTCGATTAGAAGCTGACACCGGGAAAAGAGTTTCTGCATCCATGCAGGTAATGTGCCTTTTCTTTTTTTTCTTTTTGGTTGTTGTTGTATCATTTTTTAGGACTGGACTAATGTTAGAGCTATATTTGTTTAGTTATTTGGCGTCTGAAGGTTGGGCTTCCGTTAATTTGTGCTGCATTAAATGATGCCACAAAATGCAGCCAAAACTGTTTTTTTCATTTTCATCAATTTTAGTTTTATTAAGTATTCTTAATTTTGTTGATCTTCTGTTGTGTGACCCAAGCAGATACCTGATTTTGTGTCTGCCAAAGCGGATTTTGGAACTGATTTGGCTATAAGTACTAGAATGGAGCTCAATCCAGGTAATGTTGGCTGAGATGCCATGCATCTTAATTAAGCATAAATTGAATTCTCTAGTGTGATTTCTCTTGTATTATTATGCAAAATCAAGGAGTGATCTAAACGCATACACTTGTCAATTTCTTATTAGCTGCATGGTGGCAGCAACATGGGATAAATTGCTTGGAGCTTCAACGAATTGCCATTCGCATGCTAAGCCAGACATGCTCATCTCTTGTATGTGAACACACGTGGAGTATATATGATCAAGTTCACAGTAAAAGGCATAGTAGTGTGTCTAGGAAGAGATGGAATGAGCTTACCTATGTCCATTACAATTTGCGACTAAGAGAACGACAACAAGGAAGAAAGCCTGGTGATGTGATCTCATTTGACAATTTAATTACAGAAAACATACTGGATGACTGGCTTGTGGAGTCAGACAAACAACCCATGCAAGAAGATGAGGTACCTCGAATTATATCTACTTTTTCTCCAAAAATTCTTTTTTTTTCTTTTATTTTGCACACTGCCTTGATTCTTCACGGAGTGCTTGAGAACTTGCTGAGACCTCTCATCCTGTTTTAGGAGATCCTTTATAATGAGATGGACCAATTTGATGGAGACGTAATGGATGAGAATGACCATCAAGAAAAGAGACCTGCAGGTATGGTGACATTGGCAGGGGGGGTACTTGAGCCTTTGGATGTTATTCCTGCTGCCGGAGGAGTTACCACAGAAGATGACGGTCTTGATTTTCTTGATGATGATTTGACAGATTAGTTAATATGTATGTGGCTCATCAAACCTGGAGTAAGCAGTGAGATACACATTTAATAGTTTGATAACAAAGTGAATCGGTATCATCATAGACCAATGTTTTGTCATATTGTATTTTGTTATGCATTGTGTGATTGTTAAGGTCTTCATAGAGTCCTAATTGATGCGGTCTCATTTCCAGGTTGTCTTCCCCTATGCTGATTTCTATCTTTTATTTCTTCCTCACAATAGCTGATCCGCCTATCTAACCTGTTTTTATTGTCTCCATCGTTCAATCAAATTGGTTTGTTTGATTTGTTTTTTTAACTCTTATTTGCTTGGTAAGTATGTTCTGAATTTGGTGTTTTGATGTTGTTGACAGTATAGGTCCACTTGTCAATGATGCACTTCTGCCTATTCTCATTTGACATGCACTTATTTTTTTAACTCTTATTCTTTTGTTTATTTTAGTAATATGAGTGAATGCCTCTCGTATTAAAACTACTGATTCATATTGATGGTTGGGGGTCTAGTTCCTGAAAAAACATTTACCCAAACATTGGAAATGAAATTCCATTTGCTTTAAAAATCAAATGAATGCCCTTGAGTTTTTTTGTTGGGGATCATTCAGTTAGAGTGTCTTATTGGACCATGCCCTTCGGATGAGTTTGCAAACCACAATTCATGCTTTAATAGCCTTGTTCCGAAGATTATGAAGCGGTTGATTAGCTAAACAGCTGACAACCAATGAGACTGAGTTGTTATTAAGAGTTTCATTTTATGGCTACCGCAGGTGCAAAAGGAGAAGGTTCAGCTTCAGGTAACTTTGCTTTTAAACTTACTTGCAAGTTCGTTTTCTTTCCTTCTCTTTTTAATTATTCCTCTATCAAACATGATCTGTCTTGTTTAGCTACCTATGCTCGAGTTGTGAAGACTGAGTGCCAAGAGCACATGGTGGAAGAAGTAATCGTGCTCTGATTCAGATCCCTTTTTTTTTACTCAGGGAACAGCTGGACTGGGGAGGTTAAATGCCACCTCGTGATTACCAGTGTCAACCCAAAAGGATTGCCAATTTTCTAGCCAGAAGCTTTATGTCTGGAGTATGTGGTCACATCAATCTTTGATTGTTTTGCTTCTCAGGGCTCACGAAAAGCAGAGCGAGGTCCCATGCATGGCCAAGTCTAGAATTCCAGGAAGTAGTGTATCATTGATCATTTGACCAGTAACACAAATTAAAGGAGGAGAAACCGAAACGAAGCTCAACTCGGATAAAGGAACAATGAAAAGTATCCTTGAACACGGATTCCCAATGCTCCATAGGATTATGATTTATGATTACAAATAATTCCAGGTAAAAAGACAACGTTTTCAGCGACATGTGTTTCGCTGAAGTGTATATTTACGAAGTACTTCAATATGAACCGACTCAGTGCTCACCAAGATCAGCAAGCCTTATTCGAATAGTCTCAATTACAAAGATACTCAAGCTTTAATTTCGATATAAATGTGACGAAGTTCCTTCAAATACATGTTGATGTACAAGACATTGTTTTCTGCTAAGCTATGGTAAATTTATTTATATACTCAATTTTATAATAAAACGAAATTGTAAGAAAAACAAAATTAAAGACATTTGGGAGAATGTTGGCAAAGTCAAGGGCTAAGGAGCTATTCAAAAATAGAGTAAAACTCTAATTTTCTTGAAAAACTAGTCAGAAAGAAAACCTAAATTACTGTTCAAAAGCAATATTTTTCTATCCAGAAAAAAAAAAAAAAAAAACTAGTTTTACACTTTTTCAAATTTATTCCGAGTATGGAAAACATATTTTAGAAGCTCTTCATAGTTTTTTTATTTTTCGTGTTTTTTAAATGAAGAAAAAACATGAGCAATACAGTCTTTTTTTTTCTTTTCTTTTATATACAATTTAGCAATGTAAAATTTTAAAATTATTTTTTATATATTTTCATAATTATTTTTTATTATAAACATAATATAAATATTTCTTTTTTAGTTAACAATATATTTTTCATCTTAATTTTTAACTTGAATGAAATAAAATTAATATTCTACAATACAAATATATTAAGATGACTATTATAAATTATAGTTTTGATTTTTTTATGAAAAATAGTTGTAATCTTAATGTATTTCTTATTTTTTGGTGAAAACAATTATTTTTGTTTTAACAAATGAACAATTTTTTTTTTTAATTTTCATTAGAAAAAGGGTAAATGAAAAGGAAAACAAATACTAAAAAAGAAAAAAAAATTATCTTCTGTTAATGGATACATCCTAAAATTCTTGTCTAAATAAATTATAAGGTTTGTTAAACTAGTAAAATAAAGCATGTAATAGAACATGAAAAAATGACCCAAAATAGCATATAATAATCATGAATCACCAAAAAAAACTTTATTGTGCATTTTTTCCCTCTAGAGTAATTGATGGAGGAGTTCCACAAATAATTTTGCATGTGGATGTTGATAACCTTTGATTTTAAAAAAATATATTATTCACATAAAAAAACTAGCAGAAACAGCTCAATCTCGAAAAAATTAATATAATAACAAAGTTTATACTTATTGCATTTATAAAATATCATGATTTTAAATTGTTGTAACTTAAGATGTTATGAAATAAAATCTAGCCTTTTCTTATTTCCCTCGACACACCCCTTTTCTCTCTGAAAACAATTTATCTATAGTTATTTCTTTAGCCTTAAAATACATACAACAAAAATAACATATAAATATTTTGTCATCTTAATTGCATAATAAAATTATTAAAATATTCTTTGAAGCAAAAAAAACATTAAACAATACATCAAGGGGTATTTTTTATTTTCACAATAGTTTTTTTATTATTATAAGTTAACTCGAGGGACAATTTGATATTTTATTAAATATAAAAAATAATAAACAATTAAAATACATGGTAAAATGATGAAAATAGCATTAAAATCAAACACAAATTAAGCATGATGTTAAGGGGAGTTTTTTTATTTTTTATAATGGTTTTTTTTTTTAATTAGAAAGTCAGCTTAGAAATACTTTAGTATTTAGCTAAATAAAAACAAAAAAAAAAACCGCTAGCTTGAGACACATCCAGGGGCGGGTGTGGCACCTCCAAGCGTCCAAAAATATCCTTCCATCGTGTTTTGCTCTTGTTGGTGCGGCGCGTTTAGCCAATAGGCCTTTTTTCCCCCTTTTCTCTTTCTCCTCCCTTAAAAATTACAACCTAGCCTCTTGGTTGTTAGTTTTTTAACTTCAATTCTTGTTCTTTTGATTTATCATTTTTGGTCTTGTAAAAGTTTTATTTTTTTTTAATTTCATCCTTAAATCATAATTTATCAAATATTATATTCTCTGATTTGGTCCTTATTTTTTGGATTTCTATTTTGTTGCCCTAGCCTTTTTGTAAAAGTTTTATTGTTTTTAATTTTATTTTCAATTCAAATTGATAGTATTATGTTTTCTAATTTCATCCTTATTTTTTTTAATTTTGTTTTTTTTTCTTGTATATTTTGTAAAAGTTATTATTCTTTTCAATTTCACCATTTAATTACAATATTGCTTTTATTTTTATGTCAATTTTGATCTTTATTTTATTTGTTTTTGTCATTTTACTAAATTAATTTTATTTAATTTGTATTTTAATTTTAATCTTCATTCTTTTAATTGTTATTTTTTAAAAATCTTTTTGTATAATTAAAATTCTTTTTTTCAAGTTTATCTTTCCATGATTAAGAATTGGACTTCATAGTTTATGCATATTAAGTGCTCTAAGTTGGGTTTGAAAAATTAATATGATTGTTTTAAAAAAAAACTTCTTTATTTTTTTTATCGAGAGTAATTTCAATTACATAATCTTAATCATAAATTTAACATAATAAGATATCTCAAATTAACAGGTTTGTCATAACCAGTTTTTTAATTTTTTTTACCCAATTTCAGTACCCGAACATCATTTTATACATTTTAAAAAAAAAATCCAACCCCACTGCGAAACTGAAGCACCAAAGCTAGTGTGGCACTATTCTTTACTCCACTTTCATTGGGATATTTTCGGTAAAACCACCTTTTTGAACTCCAAAGTTTCTGTGGCAAATAATTCTCTTGTTTTTTTCATGGTAAATCCCATTTTTAATTGAGAGGAGGTACAGCAGTAGCTGTATTTCCTGGAGCAGCGATGCCCGTGGTCTCTGCTGAGACTAAATTATGGGTACCCAGTTTATACACCCACTTTCTGTTTATTTCCGAGCCTATCCTCAACCATTTCTTTCGACAGATAGACCCGTCATAAAATAGAAGGGGAAAAAGGTGAGTAAGAAAAGGAGATGCCCATATGATGAAAACCCAGAAACATCAAGGCTCAGACAACTCAGCCCGTATGGAGTCTAAATACAAATTAAACCTAGCCCAAATAACTTCAATTGTTTTGACTTCTGCCGGGCATATTTTCGCGTAAACAATCTCATTTACAAGCTGGATAAGAATATCCTCTTACTTCACATCTGAGAGATGGTATAAAAAAAAGGAACAAGTAAACATGTAACAACTTTAAGAGTAAGAGAGGATATAATATGACTAACTGGGAAA
The DNA here is from genome assembly GCA_007827005.2 of Populus simonii. Taxonomy (NCBI): domain Eukaryota; kingdom Viridiplantae; phylum Streptophyta; class Magnoliopsida; order Malpighiales; family Salicaceae; genus Populus; species Populus simonii. The sequence continues at coordinate 8,258,523 of CM017477.2, forward strand.
GCAAAAAAAAAAAAAGAGGTAAAATCATATGACAAGATGGGCAGCTTCACACATGAAAAAAAAAATCAAATGCATGTCAAATAATGGGAGCACAGGGAAAGGTGTCCAAATGTTTTGCTACATACGCAAGTAACAAAACCTTGATATATTACGCTTGCGTATGGATGCGCGCTTTTACATGCACTATCATACACCGAGGGTGTGGAGAAAGAATTACATGCCTACTGATTCTCCAGCAGGTCCTGGCCGGGCATTTAGCAGGGGCTGGAGGGCTTTAACCACAATGCTCATGTTTGGCCGGAAATCAGCTTCGTATTGCACACACAAGGCAGCAACAGCAGCCATCTGTAATGAAGACACAGAGAGTTTAAAGGTAGCACTTATAGATACCTGAGTCCAGCACCTTATATATGCCGTGAAGATTTCCACCTCATGAAGGCCACATGAATCACGTAGCAATGCAAAGCCCCATTTGAATAGGATGCAAATTAGTTTCTCATGGCAGTTTTGGAGACAATTGAACAAATTGACGAGCTGATTTTTAAATTATAGAAGTGTCCTTTTATTTGATTCACAAAGTAATTTTAGAAGGGTGAAGTAAATACCTTTGCAACTGCCTTGAGCGGGCACTCTCCTTGTAATCTTGCATCAACACACTGCTTAACCTTGTCCTCACTGAGTTTTGGTGTAGCCTGACACATGAAAAAACTCAGTAGTCAGCCAGGATGAAGAGAAGAAGAAACATACAGGTTTCAAAAGCTTGAAAGTAGAGAATAAGTGCTAGCCAAGAGACAACAAATAGTGATTGGTACCCATGTCACTAGACTCTGCTGTCCACGTGGTAAAGTGTGATCAACAGGTTTCCTCCCAGTCAGAAGCTCAAGCAGGACAACACCAAAACTGTACACATCACTCTTTGCATTCAATTGTCCAGTCATTGCATATCTGCCAACCACAAAGATGGTCAATGCACAGCAATCAAGCCTTGCACTCTCACATCAAGATTTTGAAAGTGGGTTATCTTAGCAAATAAACTAATGTTTAAGTTGATAGCAGGGAAGGACACGAGGAAATCAAATTGTAACTACAATTTACAAGCTTTCAACTAAGCACAGTTATCAGAAACATACATGTTTTCCTTTTCTTTTTCTAGCAAGCAATGGAGCATTACTCAATTTTAAGTTCCAAAAGGGAAACTAAATCATCAAGTAAAAATCTCAGATAGGGATCTAATAAGCAGCTTGGTCCTTTAGGTTCCTCATAACCACCTATTAGAATACCAAAACAGCTTTTGACATGGTAAAACAAAGATGCAAAAATAACATAACCATAAATAATCAACCACTAGCTTACTCGGGAGCATGATAACCAAATGTTCCCAGAACTCGAGTGGAATGAAGACGTGCTGCCATATCAGGAGCTTGATTTGACAAATCAAAGTCGGCAATTTTTGCAACATCATCATCGAAAATAAGCACATTGCTCGACTTAATGTCACGATGAATGATGCGAGGATCAGCCTTCTCATGCAAGTATTCAAGCCCTTTTGCAGCACCAACAGCAATTTTTACACGCTGTGGCCATGTAAGGACAGGACCAGGTTGTGCTCCTTTAACACCTTTCCTCCCTAATTAACGTTGACAACTAAAACATTAATCATGCAAGTAATATGAGCCAGTATTTTGTTGTTAGAGCCAAAGAATAAATGTGAGTGTTTGCACTTTTATAAAAGCATAGCAAATAATAACCAATTTCAATGTAAGAGCCAAAGAATACATGTGAGTATTTGAAATCTTATAAAAGCATTGCAAACACTCAACTCCAAGGTAGAAATACTTTCGTTAAAAATCATTTAATGTTGGTGTTTTGACATCTATTAAAATTTCAAGCAAGCAAATGCTGATGGATTTCCACCGGACCCTTTTTTTAATAGCCAAGGTTTTTATTGCTAGGTTTTGAAACCAGGAACATTTGCAATGCAATATGTGTCTACCACCCAAAGATTTTTTAGGCGTGCAAAATCAAATGAAAACAAGTTCACATGGCTAAAGAGTCCATCCATATCAAATAAAGATGCCATGTCATATGATTTTGCAATGATAAATGGTAGCTCTTTTCCTGATTACATAGAACAGCACTCAAAAAGAATGAGAACCATGATCAATTATGGATTCTAAAGGGATTAAAAAACCCTCCAGCTCTAAGCATATAAAACAGGTCAGTATCAGAAAAAAGTCGAAGTATTTGCACAAATGAAATGAACTATTAAACTTTCATATCAGAAGAATTGACACTGAAAGGCTTGATAAAAAATACCATGAAGAATATCATGAAGAGATCCGTTAGAAGCAAATTCATATGCGAGCACGCGGGAACCTCCATCTACACAATACCCAAGCAATTGTACGAAATTTTCATGCTTCAACCTTGAAACCATGGAGACCTGTTGAAGTCATACAAACATTTGATATGTAACTCCAAAGTTATAATTGAAATGGAAGATGCAACAATTTGGGATTTCAAAGAAACCTGGGCTAAGAATTCATCATCAGGTTGTTTGCTGGCATCTAATTTTTTTATTGCTGCAGCCTGCTCACTTTTAAGAACACCATAATATACTCTTCCATATGATCCTTCTCCTATCAAAGAATCTGTCCCAAAGTTAACTGTAACTTCCTTTAGTTCATCCACTGATATTGCAGGGACTTCAATAGGCTGGATTTTAACAGCCTGAGGTCCCCTGGGAGCTGTTTCTGATGCATGATAATTTCCGACATGGCCTGCTTGGTCAAATTCAAATCAGTAAATAGAATCAATAATGATACCTGAATTCAAAAATGAAAGAGTAAACTTCTCACCAAAACAATTTATAAAAAAGGAACAAAATGCACATTTATTAATTGAAACCATACAGAGTGTTTTACACCATAAAAATCTTTCAAAGTTCATTCAGCAAATTCAAATTGATAAAGGTATCCATTAAATTGAAATAAATTACTCTTGCTACAACACTTCTAACTTCTTGGCAAGCAGATATTACCTGCTGAGCTTCTAACTGCATATGGACCTCCATTGTCAGCAGCTTTCTGGACGTCATCTTCTTCACAACAACCGAAGCAGCTCATGATTCAAAACCTTTATAAATCCCACTCTGCGACACCAACGATCATCAAAAAATACACAGAAACAAATAAAAATGGAACAGTAAATAGATCAGAAGAGCTAACGTGTACATGGTTATCATCACACAAATAATATGCTCAAAACAATAAGATTCCACTTGTATTTAAACCATGTCATGAGAAATGAGTTAATTCAAATTAAAACACATTTTAGATACCATGGGAACGAATTAACACAAGCGCATAAGATTGTCATCCACACTCCACAAAAACTGATCAAGTATTCTCTACAAAGGAGATCAATTTGGATTTAAAAATAAAAAAATAAATTAAAAGCAAGTGGGTATACCATGAAATTACTGGAATTCCACAATTCCCAGTTTCTCCAACTTTTCAACAACAAAAAAACCTCAGAATAATTTTCGTAATTGAAACTGGCATATGAAACAGAGGTAACTGACTGTACTCCGAAAGTGCATAAAAATCGTTAAATCAAATACTAATATTTACTACATAGTACCCAAAAAAAATAAGATTAGAAGAATATTCAAGACATTCTTGAATTCAAGGTTTCGATTTACAAACAGAAAATGACCGGCAGATTAATCGCATGCAAACTCTAGTAATTAAGCATGATGAAAAAGAAATGAAAAATAAAAAAGGCTGAGCAGATGGATCCGTACAAATAACTGACGGTTACTATGCTTGATCGGTGAGTACAGAGAGAGTGTGTAGGAGAGCAGGAGGATCTGAGAGGTGGAAGCCGGCTGGTGCGCAGGATAAGGCGAGATTGAGTGAGGAAAGAGAGATTTTTTCCTTTTTTACTTTGTTAGATTGAGTTCAAGTTGATACAGGAAAATTGCAAATTAATTAATAGATTTTTTTTATTATTATTATTGTAATCTTGGTTTCCTTGTTTATGTTGGTCAGCTAGCCAGACTTGACTTTGGTGTTTCGCATTGAAATTAACTTCTTTTTTTATGCTGCTTTTTATTACGTGTTTTGAGTACAAAGAGTTTTGCATTACGGTCTTTTTTCTTATTGACATGGTTTTAATATTTTTTTTATTTTTTATTTTCTTATCAAATTACACTATTTCCATGATTTTTTTAAGCTTTGTTATTTTGTCATTTTTAAAAAAATATGCTAATTTAAAAAAAAAATCATCTGAATCTAATTTGATAGTGAGAGTAACGTCCGAATTTTTTAATATAATTTGCACATTTTTTAAAATTAATATTTAAGTTGCTAATCAAGATTTATTTTTTAATTTAATACTGTAAGTAACGCCATGAACTTCTTTTAATATAATTTTCACATTTTAAAAATTAATATTTGAGTTGCTAATCAAGATTTATTTTTTATTTTTCTGAAAAAAAACAGTTATAAAAAAATACATAATCTATATGTGCAACCAAATTATAATTAAAGATATGTTCAAAGTTTTAATTAGTCTTTATATTTTTTATTGTATAATTAGGTTTAAAAAAAAAGAGTATTGAACTTAATGGAGTCCACAACACGGGCTTAACAAGTTGATCCAGATTAATTTAATACATCACCATCTCAATGTTGAAAAAAATATCATTTTGCAAATTCTTTATGTTTTCTTGAACTTATTTTCTTTTTCGATTTCATTATTCGACATTAGTTTTTTTTTAAATGGGATTTGTGATTTTCTTTGCTTTCTTTTTTATCAGATTATCTCGATCTCGTGACATGAGCTATGGGTTTGGAGGGTTAACACAAGTTAGCTTGGGTATTTTTACGAGGTTGTTTTTTTCATTTAATATTTTTATGGTCTTGTCCTTCAAAATGTTGTCCTCTTTTAAATTAATCCTTATTATTTTTCATGTCTTGGCTTTTTTTGGGTTATCTTCATTAGTATGATCCGAGACACGAGGTTTAGTTGCTTTACATAGTTTGGATTTATTTTTTTAGATATTTATTGTTTGTTGATTTTATTTCTGGTTTCGGGATGTTTGTTTTAAATTGCTATAATATTATAGAAAGCAAATCAAAATAAATTATGAATACTAATTTAAAATCAACCAAATGTTGAAAGATAAAATAAATAAAAAATGATAAAAATGACTTAATTGAAAGAAAAAAAAATGAAAGATGTTATTTTTTTAAAGAAAAAAAACTATTTAGCATTGTTATTAAACTCAGCCTAATATATCAACTTTGAAAACTTTTGACTCGACTCCTTGCTTTGCTTTGGTTTAAAATCATCCCACATGGGAGTTGACTCTTAGTGACTCGCATTTGTTTATTAAAATAATTTTTTTTTTAATTTGATCAAATGACAATATAAATAAACACACATTAATTGATTGAATAAAATAGAAGAGAAAAAAATATTATCTTCAAATAATTTTTTTCTCCTCTCCAAAACAAAGTTTATTTATACAAAAGATAAAAAAAATTATAGATAAATAAAAAAAACCTTTTCAAAAATTAAATGCATAACAAAAAAATAATTGTCATTTAAAAAAGGCTCCCTAAACCAAATAAAAAGGAGAAAATGGATATTAATCTAAATACAAATAAAGTAAAAAAATTAAAAAATATATATTAAAAAAATTAATTGAAAAAAAAAATAAAAAGGCTAGCCCGACTGGCCTATTTCTTCAAGGCGACTGAGCCCTTATGTTTTTTTTGTTGCATTTGGGGTGAGCAACATGTCACCAGTCCCAATTTTTTTTGAATAACAATTAAATAACACATCACCTGATTTGTTTTTTTACCCAAACACCTTTTTTTTGCTCATTTTCTACCGAAAACACCTTAAAAACCATGACAAACCTATACATAACCTTAAAAATCCAAAAAAAAAACCCAAAAACCATAATCAACTCAAAATAAAAAAAATCAAACCGAGTTTAGATTTGTTTTTTCAAGGACTTTCAAGGCAAACAAACACCTAATATAAATTCTCTTCATCAGATGAAATCATTTAACATAAATATCTACTATTTTGGTGATCTAAATCAATGTTAATATCATTTTTCTTTCTCTATCACCAGAATATAGTGGTCTCTCTCTTTCTCCTTTCTCTAGTTAGGAACTGGAAAATAAGAAAAATAAATTTTTTTACTAAAATTGAACTTGAAAAGTATTGAGGTATCAAAATTATATAATTTATGTTATTTTTAAAGTTCAAATACCAGAGTATATTTGTTGCTAAAACTTATGGTACGCCACTCATATTTGACGCTTTTTTTATTCTAGTCCTCTTCTTTCAGCCTCATATTTTCCTAAGAAATCACAATTAGTTAATCTTCAATTAGGATAAAATCACTGGAAAAAAACTCTTACGATTAAAATAAATTTTTAACAAATACACAATGTCATCCATAATGATTTATATGTTTGTAAACAGTACTTGCCTCTATAATAATAATAATAATAATAAAAACCCACTCTTTTTAAGCTATAATATAATATTAATGAAAAGCGAAGAATATACAGGTTGCACCGATTGGTCGGATTCGTGGGCTCCTGTGCCCACTCCAACCCCTAACCCAATCATAACTAGCGCCGAATTATTATTAATAATTATATTGAATATGATCAAACAGTTCACTTGTTCAGGTTCCTATTGCAATAATAATCACTCGGTGAAGAGCTCACGTGAAACGAAAAGAGAGATCGGTTATCGAAGCAAGAATCCAACACGAAACAAACAACACTTACCGGAATCAATTTTAAGCACTTGAATGAGTTTACAACTATCAACGTGTTCGTGAAATTATATGACATGACAGGTATTGGGTGTTTGGACTTATATGTTAAACTCCAGATTACTCAATACCGCAAACATTGTTGTGGATTCTATGTTTTTTTAACGAGTTTTAGAATAGTTGGGTTGGATTAATTTTTTAAAATATAAAAATAATAATTTAGACATTATTAATGTTTTTCTTATAAGAATAAAAAAATAAAATTATAGGGGGATTAACTTGATATGATTTAAAACTTAGTAAATTCAAAAATAACTTGTATGACAGGTAAAAATATAGTTTGATAAAAATTCAAGGCGGTAGTCTTATTTTTATATATATAGAGACGACAACATATTGGATCGACTTGAATCAGTCCGAGTTAACCAGTCAAATCCATGTCTTAGATCATGAGACCATATTAACCCAATATAAAGTATATAAAAACAAATATGAAATTGAATTCCAATCAATCTAATATTAAATGATGAAATTAAAAAAAAAATAAAAAAATAACCCAAGTAAAACTACCAAATCTACAATCCAAGTCATGGTATTAGAATAACCCTATAGAAAGTAAATCGAAATAAATTATGAAGCTTAATTCTCAATCAACTCAATGTTAAATGATGAAATTAAAAAAAATCTTTTAAAAAAAGAAACAAATAAAATGACTATAGTCAAGTTAGGTTAACTCGCTAAACTCATAATCTGAGTCATGATACTGAGATAACTCGTAGAAAATAAAGCAAAAAATAACATGAGTCAACTCAGGTTAACCTGTCAAACTCGCGACTAGGTTAAGAAACTGAAATAACCCTATAAAAAGTAAATCAAAACAAATCATGAAGTCCAATTCACAATCAATCTAATATAGAAGGATAAAATTAGAAAAATAAATCAATATAAAAAAAAACACAATAAAGCAATCTAAATTTACCTGGGTTAACCTGCAAAACCCGTAACTCGGGTAATGAGACCAGGGTAACTCCGGGGTTATAAGACCAGGTTATACCCCTTATTGAATCAATTTATACCTTTAAATTTAACATCTTATTGCAAATTTATTCTTAGTTCTTCGAATCTTAGTTTTTAAACCAAATGACTCCCAATTTCAAATTACTTTTTCAATTAGGCTTTTAATTGACTTTCAACTTAGCTATTTATTTTAAAACCATCTTTAAACTTTTATATTCTTTCAATTTTAACCAAATTAAGCCATTTTCTCAATTTCCTCTTCAATGGTGACCTAAAAATTTATACATTAATTGTGACCTAAAAATTTCCATTCTTCACTTTTGCGCTTAATTATTGGTCCAATTTCAACCCTAATTTTATTTTTTTTGTATTTTTATTTGTTTTTTTCTTATGATTTTTTGACATATAAAGAATTAAATAAAAATAAAGAATTGATTAAAATTAACTAGATTTACTAAAAAACATATTTTTAAAATTTTCTATTTTTTAAAAATTACATAAAAAAATGAGGGGTTGAAAATTGAGTTATGACAAAAGTGAGTAATGGTTTGTGACAAGCCATGACAGACACTCTTCTCAAGGTCATCCAGACTTTGCCTCACATTTATATTTGATTAGGAATCCATTAGAAGAGGGAACATCCCCACAACTTATGTGCTCCCACTTAGGGAACTTCTCTATTATACTTGATGACTAACCATTTCCGTCACCACTTCTTCATATGGATAGTCTTACCTTACATTACATCTTTTTATGTGCCCTTTTGGTTCGATGGAAAAGGTAAAGAACCAACAAATATCATAACCACCATTAGAACAATCATTTAAAGTATAGTAGTGCCTAAACATTGTTATGGTAGGCACCAACCCTATAAGCCTAAAGTATTCATCAAAGGCTGTAAGTAAGATCCACTCATTCGGATGTAGTTGGCAAGGGTATATGCGATAATGAAAGAAAACATCACCCACAAATCCATACAAAGGGAAAATGTGCCCTAACTCAAACATACAAAGTGGGGCTATGATTTAAGTCTTCCCTCTATAAGCTCCTTTGAATTGTTTACTTATCCTTTCAAACTCATAAGGGAGAATGACTACATATATCTTCCATAGTTGGCTATTAACCTTAGACACTTACTTTATAGACATGTGTTGTTCATCATATCATTAGGAGAGCTTCTCTAATGATCCATGGGGGTGCTCCCGATGTACTTGGGAAAAAAACCCATCCCAGGTGTGAGCAGATGGGCATCAATCCCTCTATATTAGGTCCAAATTTGACAAACCTAAACCCTATATTAAAACCCTCAAGTTTTAATGACCCTACTCTAAATATAAAATCACTCATGAAAGTAGCTTGTTTACCACCCATCAGGTCCATAGTTTGCAACTAAGTAAATGATAAAGGGTAAAGGATTACCTTAAGTCATCCTACCCACATTTAACTTCACCCAAAAGGCCACATGCTCCACATAATTACTCTCTACCAAAAACGCACTTCACCCAAAACTTATTGTTAGAAATTCTTAACTAATACGGTCAGAGAGAAGTTTAGAGATAGAAAGTTTTAGTGTGGAATGGAAGAAGAGGAAAACCTTATGCAGTAGAAGGCCTCTTTTCTTTTTCACTGGATCAACAACATATGTAGCCACCTTTATCAGATCATTGAATTTGAACTAACTGCCATAAAGTTTTTCTTTGAGTATTTTTTTTATTTGAAAAAAAACATTTTTTTAATCATGGTGCATACCTTTATACATGAAATTTCAGGTGACATGCCCCGGGATGTACACCTCTCTTTTTATAGAAGGAAAAATCAACGATCTTGTCAAAAAAAAATTAGGTAAGTCTTTAAGTCTTCATGATTTTTTTTACTGTAAAGACTTGGGGGTTACTGATAGACCAAGATTTATCAATATTTTTTAATATTTTTTTGTTAGCCTGAGCCTATTTTCATGACAATCCAAGCTCAATAAAGATTTAAGAACAAGTTTGAGCTAGGTTAATGACCTAGAATATTTTTGGGCTCAGGCCTTGCATCTGAGTCAAGCACCAGGCCACCTAGCCTGTTACCCATTAGACTCAAGTTTGCGGCTTGAGACCCTGGCCCATGACCTGGACCTAGTCTCAGACATTATTTGGGCTTAGGCATGTGACATGAGCTTAACACTTGTCTCCTTAGATTTTTAACTAAATTTAGACTTTTTAGCCTATATCTAAAGTGTCAATGGACTTTATGCATTCTATCCCTAGGGAGTTTGGTATACATATTTGTTTGACTTATTGCATACAATATAAGGGACTTACTCAGCAAGCATTTACTCCACTTACACCTCTAAATGTACAAGAGTCTCGCATGACCTACCACATTTCTACTTTATTAATGCATGTATAAGAGATACTTATTTTTCATTATTGTTACAAGGGTGTAATGACTCAATAATCCTTTCATTCAAGCAAAAGGACAAGATTCATAGGTATAAATACCTCATAAACCATCGTAAAAGGTTTATATTTTTCTATATTCTCAACATATTGTACCTATTATTTACATAAAACACCATTTTCCTTTAAAGAGTATTTAATACATACCAGAATAAGAACAAACAACCTAGTTCTTGAGATTTAATATTCTTTTGTATATTTATTGCAATATCTCTTTACAAATATACTAAACTTCTAAGGGTTTGCAAATCCACCCAAAATAGACTATTTTATAAATATTTAGCTTCTTACATCAATCAACCACCTTTCTTAGCTATGAATAATTAATCAAATAGCAATAACATTTGATTAAACTCATAATCCAACCACCCAAAAATCTCTATTCCTGATAATATTGGATTTTAAAACATCTATCAATAATATAATATACAACTTAAACAACAAATCTTTACAAAAATACCCCAAATTGATTTTAAAATCTAATTGATTTCTTCTCTCCTCCTACTGAACCCAAAATATCATAAAAATCAAAAACATAATCTCCTGTCTTTATTCGATTTTTTTTCTCTTTACTTGTGATGTATTTCACTTAGGTTGTGAGTTATAAATTAATTATTTTTATTTTAAAAAAACAATTTTATTTCAAAACCCAATTTCCCCCTTCAAAAGCTTTAAGAATTGCTTCATTGATTTGCAAATTGATAATATATTGATCACTATTTTTAACAGGTATGAAGTACGAACACAAATGAGATAGCTCAAGGGAAAAAAGTAACAAGATTTACCGTTCTTGAAAAAACATCACTTTCTACCATAAGAGACTCCTGGGCAACTGAAAGTTTAATCAGAGATTTACATCTTTTTTATGGCTCTTTAACATTCATGAACTTTCATGTACTCCAATAGAACTTGTTGGAAGGGGTTGCCCTGGTGAACTGTATAAAGCTATACATTTGACTTTAATGGCGACAAAGCGGTCAAAAGAGAAGAAGGATTTTGCTAGGAAAGTAGAGAAACTCGGGAGCATCAGACATTGACTTGAACTCGATTGGATTCTAATTTTTGTTTTCTTTGATAAATTTTCTTTTGTTTCAAAAAAAAAAATATTCATAGTGTGGCATGGTGGGTTTGGGTATGCAGATTACAGCGAGGAAAAAAGAAAGATGGTGGTTGCTATGTTTTTTATTTTTTTAGTTTTTGTGAAAAAATTGTAATATTTGGCCTTTAAGAGCTTTGTAGTCTCATTAATTCATTTATAATAACAGTCACGTAATTATTTTAAACTATTTTATTAACTTTTTTTTTTAGCATTTCAATCAATATATAAAGTGTTGTATAAATTACAAACTATAGCAAGTAAACTGTAATTTATAAAATTATAGAGATAAAGTGTAATCTTGGAAAACTCAGAGTAATTTTTCTGATAAAAAAAATATATAAAAAATGATGATTTGAAAAATATTTATTTTTGAAATTATATTGAATTTTTATTAGCATATGTGAAATTTAGATATCAAAATACCAAAATTTAATTTTTAAAAATAGATTTTTTGTCAAAATAACAATAGAATCAAAGTAAGAAACAATATTTGCCCATTAATTAATAATTCAAAGATAAAATTGATATTGCAAGCCTCAATGTGCCACAGCCCTAATAGTAGAAGGGTAAAAAAAATGTCATTAAACCTTTTTTCTTGCATATGTAAGCTAAAATGAACACTAATTATATAATATTGCATCTTTCATATCTATACACATCTGAAAAAAATCTGTACACACTCACGATGCAATTTAAAGCATAGAATACTCCAAGAAATGAGGCTAATAATGTATAAATATATCGCCCCATCAAGAAAGAATCTGGTTTATTACCTGAACAGACCTTAAAATAAGCACGCAGATATTATATTGCTAATTAAAAATCCAGTTGCTCTGTTCTCTCCAAAGTCAAAACCATGTTTAACTGCCAGGTGCCAAGAGCTCCTGTAGTTTAATTAATTGTTTAGAACTCAAATCTTTACTAGTATTATAAAAATAGGAAATTATTTTTATTATATACAAGTAGTATTTGTCTCTCTTTTAAACAAAGTATCATAAATGATTAAAGTATGTCGTTCACAGTATATAAAATATTCAGCCAGAACTGCTCAATCCCCAAACAATTCAAAATAAATTCTACTAGAAAAAGACATTAGCAATATCCAGACATTATTTTTTATGTTAGTTTTTTTATTCGACTCACAACATAGCACGTGCAAGTGATCTAGTTTTAATCTATTGATTCATTCAAATATAACACAATAATCCTAGATTTTTTTAAACGAAATAAAAACACGCAACCCACAAATCTTTTTAAATATAAAAACAATATTAAGAGCTTGAAGAATTTTTTACGATGTTATTAAACATAACCGAACTAGTTAATCTTGAAACCTCACGACTTAGCTCATTGTCTAACTCAAGTTTCCAATTAAACCGCACGGAAGCTAGCCCGAATTAAATCAATTATTTTCATGGGTCCAAATGCAATCTTAATGATTAGTAAAAACATTGCCTAACTTTTAAAAAAACTCTAAAATGATAATTTTTTTTTAAAAAAAAAATATTGAGTTGATAACAGATTGGATTGATCTTAGTCCCCCGATAACACATGTTATGGACTATATTAAGTTTAATAATTTTTTTACAAACTATTTTTTTAATTATATGATAAAAATATATACTCATAAAATTGAACACCAACCTAAAAATATACACTTATTTGAGATAGTGATAACCTTATGGAAAGTAATAAAAAATAAATTATGTTGTTTATTTCCCAACTAATTTAATATTAAACAAAAAATTAAGGAATTTTTTTTCAAAAAAATTAAAGGGCCATGTTTACCTGCCAGGTGCCAAGAGCTCCTGTAGTTTAATTAATTGTTTAGAACTCAAATCTTTACTAGTATTATAAAAATAGGAAATTATTTTTATTAAATACAAGTAGTATTTGTCTCTCTTTTAAACAAAGTATCTGTCAGACTAGCTCGTTGTGAATAGCACCTGGATTTTTTTTTGCTAATAAAATATTTACTGAATCATTAATATTAGTATTAATATTAACAAAAATTAATATAGAAAGTTTTACTTTATCCCCCCTCATATATTACTATTCACTGGACTAATATTTTTCTTTCTTCCTTTCGCCATTATTTTTTCAAATTCAATTATATCTTTTAATATTATATTTATAAAGGATTAAATTTCATAATTTTTGTAATTTATTTTTTTATGAGGTTATCTCAACCTTATAATCCAGATTATAAATTTGACAGGTTAATTTGATTGACTTAAGTTTTTTTTCTCTTTTTCTAAGAGATTTTTTCTCTTGATTTTGTTCATAAACATTGAGTTGATTGAAAATTAAACTTCGTGATTTGTTTTTTATGAGGTTATCTTTATTTTATAACTCGAGTTGTGGATTTAACCGGGTTATATCAAAACAATCCCCAAACAGTTCAAAAAAAAATTCTACTAGAAAAATACATTAGCAATGTCCACACATTATTTTTTATGTTAGTTTTTTTTTTGCAAGTGATCTAGTTTTAATCTATTGGTTCATTCACCTTGGATTTCCCTAACCCAGTGATCCTAGATTGTTTTAAACGAAATAAAAACACGCAATCCAAAAATATTCTTAAATATAAAAACAATATTAAGAGCTTGAAGAATTTTTTACGGCATTATTAAACCTGGCCAAACTAATTAATCTTGAAACCTCACAACTTAGCTCATTATCTAACTCGAGTTTCCAATTAAACCTCGCGGAAGTTAGCTCGAATTAAATCAATCATTTTCATAGGTTCAAATACAATCTTAATGATTAGTAAAAACATGTCATAACTTTTAAAAAAACTCTAAGATGATAATTTTTTTTAAAAAAAATATTGAGATGATAACAGATTGGATTGATCTTAGTTCCCCAATAACATGTTTTATGGACTATATTAAGTTTAATAATTTTTTTACAAACTATTTTTTTAATTATATGATAAAAATATATACTCATAAAATTGAAAACCAACCTAAAAATAGACACTTATTTTGAGATAGTGATAACCCTATGGAAAGTAATAAAAAATAAATCATGCAGTTTATTTCCCAACCAATCTAATATTAAAGAAAAAAAATCAAAGGATCAAAAATTAAAAAACAAATCATATTCGTTCAGTGGGTAAATTCATCAAACTCGTGAATTAAGTTACTTGGGTTAATACACCTAACTTGTGAACTAGGTTATGGACTCTAGCGGGATTATAATTTATTTTGTTTTTCAAACTATCTTTTACTTAACTATATGATAAAAAAAAATAGACAATTGCTAACCAATACTAAGATGTTAAAAAAAACAAAAAAAAAAGAGGTTAAACTCGTTAGACCTGTGAACGAGGTCAACCAACCAAATTTGTGAACATGTCAATGTATTTTATAAAGTTAAATAATATGACTTTTCACTTAAACTATTTTTTTACTGTACGAGGAGGAAATAGAAAGGGCCACTGGAGATAAACCAACTATTTTTGAGTGACACGTGCCACCTCTATAAGAAGACGACATGGAAATGAACAAAACTAAACGACAAAATCATATTTTTAATCACCGGGATGAGCCGCACGCGCCAATAGGTTTTCAAGTTAAAAATTAATATTTAAATGGTAAATTACACTATTACCCTTAGCCAACCTAATAATCATAAAAAAAAAATCTTAAGTGAAAAGATAGAATTACCCTTGTGTTAGTGATTTAATGTTTTTTATGTGAAAGGGTAAATTTATAATTTAACCATAAATCAAAAGGTTAAATACTTTAAAAACTTTTTGTTATGAGATGAATGATTTTTTGCTTCTAAGTTTATTAATGTCATTTCACCTTGCATTAGTATGAGAAAAGGATAATAAAACCCTTGAATAATTCTTAAATAACAATTAAATCAAATAAAAATACTATTTTACTCCTAAAAATATAGCAATCTAGAGTTTTTTTAAAGGATAAAATCATTATTCTACTATTAAAATCCACAATAAACAAAAGCAAATCCACTATAAAAATACTATACCTTTTAGCTTTTCTATTAATTTATATTCGTGGCGTAGGATATACATGTGTATTGTATCAGAAAAGTAGCCATCCATCAAGAACCTTCCATATCGTCCACCTACTGTGTTTATTTCAAGATTTTCCGTCTAATCATTTCTCATCTTGGACAGTGATTATAATAAATATACCCCAAGAAAGCATATTTAGAGATTACTGTGTTGTCAAGTAAAAAGAGGCCAAGCAACAGAAAAAAATATCAAAGCCATGGATATCTTTACTGTAGTTAGATTCAAGAAAGAAGAAACTCTGTAATTAAACATTCAAGAGTATGGGACAGAGAGGAGGAAAGATAATGGTCGTGTTTTTTTTTTTTTTTTTTTCCCGTAACTCGGGGTGTCCGGACCAGCTTACGCGTACCACAACTAATCTCCGGACCCACTGAACACCCTGCAAGCCCATTAGGCAAGTAAGACACCGCGGGAGTGACAAGCGTGCACGCTAGAGCTCGAATCCAGGTGACTAAGATAAGAAAACCTTACCTCTATCACTGGGTTAGAAGCCCTGGTACGGTCATGTTTTTTAATTTTTATGGAAGTGCTCCAAGAAATTTATTGCATCGACTCTAATCTTCACTGTAACTGTAGATGGATCGTGTGACTAATGTTTGTACTTGCAGCTTAAAACCCAACCTGTGTAAAGACTTGATTAAGGTTAATTGAAGTTAATTTTAAAAAAAATTAAAAAAATATTGTTTTGGCTAAAAAAATTAATGGATTTTTTAACCCATTCTAGTCTAAACTTGAATCAACTAAATTTTAGGTTGTTCTACAAGACATGTCTGTATTTTATAACTAGACTTTATATGTGTTTTACAATGCGGTGCAAACCGTGTTTTTAAAAATTTTAAATTTATTTTTTATATTTTTAGATTGTTTTAATATGCTGATATTAAAAATAATTTTTTTAAAATAAAATAATTTTATTTTAATATATATTTCAATAAAAAATACATTAAATCATCACCATTATTACAATCTTGAATATGCTATTTGGAGACCGTATGCTTCCTACCTCAGTTTTTTTTTAAGCAAACACTCTTTCTTAGATATATATAAAAAAACTTAACTTTCTGTTTTCAGAAAAAAAATATTTCACGATACAACAGATCTTTTTTTTTTAAAAAAAAGTACATGTCTTTTGATAGATTAATGCATAAATATGCTGGCATGTCTAGTCTTAGTTTCGGTGTTTTTTTTTTTTTAGATTATGCTAAAAAAATATTTAAGCAAAAGATGGTTTAATTTGAAGTTCAAGGAGTGGCGTGATATTTGTATAAATTATAACAAAGGGAATTTACAATTTCCCTCTTCACAACCAAGTGTTTATTATAACAATTATTTGTTTTTAAACAAATTTATCATATAATTTTTAGTTAATTAAGAATTAAACTTCATAATTTATTTTGATTTACTTTCTATATTATTCCGGTCTCATTACTTGGAGCACGAGTTTAACGAGTTTATTCAGATTGATTTTTTTTATCTTTTTCAATTGATTTTTTTTAATTTTATATTTTAAAATTAAATTGATTGGAATTTAAGTTATTATTTTGTTTTAATTTGATTATATGATTACAGATAACTTGATTTTTTTTTTTTATATAAATTTTTTAATGTCAATTATCCGGTGAAAGCTTAAAGAACGTCATGTTTGCCATTTTAACAAAAAAATGGAGCCGAAATGGAGTGGGAAATGACCATACAAAATAAAGCTGACGTATAATGTTCACGTGAGACTATCAGAGGCAACTTAACCCGATAGGTTAGCATAGAATTAACAAAAACTTTGGGAGGAGAGGGTCACCCACTCTGATTATTTTTTATGACCTCTTATGATATTTTTAAATTTATCTCGTTAATTTTTATTTTTTTTCAATAATATTGCAATCAAAGCTTGATGTGTTTTCAAAGCGAAAGCTATTTTAATTTTTACGAAGAAACAATGCAATAACTATTATATATATATATATGTATATATATATATATGTATGTATATATATATGTATATATTACCTGTACACTACAAAAACTACCATCGTATCAAATGATCTCAAACTGGTAAAACCAAGATAGCTTTCGCTGTCTTTTGGCATGATTGAAACTGTTACAAACAAGTCTCGAAAACACTTTTCCAAAACTTCATTTCATTGCTGGTCAAAAAAACTTTCAAAACTAAGAAATATGGGGTGTTATCAAAACTACCATCGTATCAACACTGTTTTTCATTGCTTAGTAGCAGTCCACGCAACAACAACAGCTACGACAACATGAATGAGATGAGAGAAAAATAACAGAAAAAAAAAGAAAAAAAAAGTGGAGGAAGAAGGCATCTTTTTCTTTTTGTGAGTTTTGGTTCCGGGGAGGGCGAGATAGACACGCGGTGTGGGAAGGGACCCACCATTTTGGTGTTGTTGGATGGTACTGTTGTTGTCTCTCTCTCCCCCTCTCATTCCACATTACTTTTTTTTTTTACTTTCATGTCTAGGTAAATAAAAGCACTAAAGATTGTTGATTGCTTCTATCTTTCTATGTACAATACCTCTCACCTTACCATTTCCACATCTCTTCTACATCATCATCGTCATCATTACACCAACTTTTCGCTCACTTGACATCACTTTCCGGCAACAAGTCCGATCTCTTTTCCTTCTCTTTATACAGGATTATTAAATTACTTCCTGGCAAGTGAAGTCTTTTTTTGCTTACTTTTCTTTCTATGATTGATTCAATTGAGGAAATTCTAGAGCTGGAAGTCGGCTAAGGGTTTTTGGTTTTTTGTTAAGTGGGTTTTGGAGGGATAGGTAGTTTGATTAAAGGGTAATCTGGTATGTGGGTTGCGGTTAACTGGAATCATGGGTGTGTGGGTGTGGTTTTTTTGTACTTTTGGGGAAGAAGCGACGCTGATTAGGTGTGATTTTCATTTAAATCTTTCGTCTTTTTTGGTTTAGTTTATCTGGGGTTTTGCTGTTTTTCTTTTTAGTTCTCAGTGTTGGTTCAGTTTGTGAAATTTTGGATCTTTTGGGTACTCGTTATGGAGGCTAGATTTGGAGGTGAAGCTCATCATTTCTATGCTACGCCCCCCTCCGATATGCGGACAGTAGGGAAGAGAGGTTTAGAATGGGATTTGAATGATTGGAAATGGGATGGCGATCTTTTTATTGCAAGCCCTTTGAATCCGGTACCATCAACCGGTATCAGTAGGCAGTTTTCCTCTCATGGGGTCGGGACAGGAATTCTGGCCACCGGTAATTCGTCCAAGAGTTCATCCTCATGCTCCGATGAAGTGAATCTGGGAGCTGAGAAAGGAAAGAGGGAATTGGAGAAAAGGAGAAGGGTTGTTGTCATTGATGATGACAATTTGAATGATCAAGAAACTGGCGGCCTTAGTTTGAAGCTTGGTGGTGAAAGGGATGCAGGGAACTGGGAGGGAAGTATTGGAAAGAAGACTAAATTAGTTGGGAGTGGCTTGAGCCGTGCAGTTTGTCAGGTGGAGGATTGTGGGGTTGATCTGAGCAATGCCAAGGACTATCACAGGAGGCATAAGGTTTGCGAGATGCATTCCAAGGTGAGCAAAGCTCTCGTGGGAAATGCTATGCAGCGTTTCTGTCAGCAGTGCAGCAGGTATGTGTTTAAGTGCTCGATGCTCTGATCTTTTTTGGTTATGTACTGCCATATTAGAACAGGTACATATTATGAACATAAATAGTAATATCTTATACATATTATGGTTTGCAGTACCTTATATTCCTCCAAAAATATTCTTTTAACCGATGCCGTGTCAACTTTTTTGCAGGTTTCATGTCCTTCAAGAGTTCGATGAAGGAAAGAGAAGTTGTCGTAGACGTCTGGCTGGCCATAATAAAAGGAGGAGGAAGACAAATCCTGATGCTGTTGGCAATGGAAGTTCGATGAATGATGATCAGACCAGTGGCTATCTGTTGATAAGTCTCTTGAGGATACTCTCAAACATGCATTGTAAGGAACTGCATGCTTCTCCTATTAGAACTTATCAGAATTAATTCCTCGAGGATTCCCACTTTGTCCATTGATATTACCTTGATTTGCTGTTTCGTGTTGTGGGCTTCATTTGCTCCCTCTAAACCTGGGTCACCCTGTATTATCTTGTTGGATGAGTAACGTGTATTTGATATTTAATAATTCTGTCCCTTTTGAACTGCAGCCAATAGGTCAGACCAGACAACTGATCAGGATCTGTTATCTCATCTCTTAAGGAGCCTTGCAAGCCATGACGTTGAACATAGAGGAGGAAACATCTTTGGACAATTGCAGGAACCTCGAGATTTGAGCACATCATTTGGAAACTCAGCGGTAGATTCAACTTTACTCTCAAATGGTGAAGGACCCTCAAAGCCTTTAAAACAGCACCTGACAGTACCTATGTCTGGTATGCCGCAACAAGTTAAGCATTTGCATGATGCAAACATACAGACCGCATCTTCCTTGAAACCTAGCATTCCAAACAACTTTGCAACGTATTCAGAAGTTCGAGAGAGTACAGCAGGACAGGTCAAGATGAACAACTTTGATTTGAATGACATTTATATTGACTCAGATGATGGCACTGAAGATATAGAGAGATCACCTGCTCCTGTGAATGCAAGGACTAGCTCCCTTGATTGCCCTTCATGGGTACAACAAGACTCCCGTCAGTCGAGTCCTCCTCAGACAAGTGGAAATTCAGATTCAGCTTCCGCACAGTCACCTTCTAGTTCCAGTGGAGAAGCTCAGGTATGCTGGCACCAAGAATATATTCCTATAGTCCCATTGAAAGTAATATTTTAGCACTACGATGTTATATCATTCTAGAGTAGCACAATTGTCCCAAAATTTTCCATTTTAAGTAGTAAGGCATTTCTTTTTAGAAGAACATCTCACCTTTCAGCTGAGACTTGGTGAAATGTTGATTTCTTGTATTTGTCCCTAGATTTATATTTCATTATGCAGATGAAGAATCTGTTCTGTCTTTTGACTTTCATCAGTAAACTTTTTCCCTTTTCTACCATTCAGAGCCGCACAGATCGAATAGTTTTTAAATTATTTGGGAAAGAACCAAATGATTTTCCTTTTGTCCTGCGTTCCCAGGTACTCAAAATTTAATTTGTTCAGTGCTGCTGTTTGATGTTTCTTTCCTTACAAAATATGATTCTCTGAAATGTTTGGGTTTTCAGATTCTGGACTGGCTATCTCATAGTCCCACTGATATTGAAAGCTACATTAGGCCTGGCTGTATCATTCTGACCATTTATCTTCGTCAGGCTGAGGCTGCATGGGCGGAAGTACGCTTCATGCACTTTGATCATTGTAATTGATCCAAACTTCTCCAGACAACATTTGTGGCCTTACAATTTACTTTTCCTGTGTATAGCTTTGCTGTGATCTTGGCTCCAGTTTGAGCAGGCTTCTGGATGTATCGGACAACACTTTCTGGAGAACTGGATGGGCCTACATTAGGGTGCAACATCAGATAGCATTTGTTTATAATGGTCTGTTGCCTTTGATTGTCCAAGTAATTTAGAAATCTAGAAGAGTGGTTTAGTAATAACAAGACTTATGAATGAAATATTGTGAATTTTGTGTTGCAGGTCAGGTTGTTGTTGATACATCCTTACCTCTCAGAAGCAACAACTATAGCAAAATTTTGAGTGTCAAGCCAATTGCCATATCTGCATCTGAGAAAGCTAAATTTTGTATTAAGGGCTTCAACTTGTCTCGGCCTGCCACAAGGTGATGATTGCTGGTTTTCATATGACATAGAATTGTTTAAGAAGCAGCTTTGGCTTCCTATATTTTGTGCAGTCTCTTTTTTATTGTGTTGGTTTAATGTGCCACTAAGCTACCTTTGTGCTTTCCTTCTGTTTTTCAGATTACTCTGTGCGGTAGAAGGGAACTATATGGTTCAAGATAATGCTCAGGAGTTGATGGATGATGTTGGTAGCTTCAAAGGTCATGATGAGGTCCAACGTGTGAACTTATCTTGCTCTATCCCCACATTGACTGGAAGAGGATTCATTGAGGTGTTGCCTTCTGCTTCTCTTCTCAATCCTGTTCTTTTCTTATCCTTACTTATTCAGCATTGGATATATGCTAGTTTCGAATCTAAGATTTTTTTCTTCTTATTTCCACTGAATACGTGTGTTTATTAAAGTGGAACTTAATAAGTGAACAGATTGACTATTGAAGTACTTCGAATGTGGCTTTGTGATATATCTGGGTTGATTTGGGGATAACTTCATTACTATCTCAAGGAGATTATGAACTAGATGTATCTATGCTTGTCTGGAGCGAAATTCATTACTCTCTCAAGGATAATTCTTTTCTTAAAACTGTATTTTAAATTAACCCCTCTGTTGAGTCATCTCGATTCTTTAGTATTTTCAAGCATTTGCAATCGTAGAATACTTGTACTTTTTTTAACATGCCTCTCTGTATGCTAAGTTCAATCTTTTTTCTATCCAGATCGAAGATCATGGCTTTAGCAGCAGCTTCTTTCCCTTTTTAGTTGCAGAGGAAGATGTATGTTCAGAGATTCGCATGCTTGAGGGTGCATTGGAGTTTACTGAAACAGATGCAGATTTTGGGGAAACTGAAAAAATGGAAGCCAAAAATCAAGCGATGGACTTTGTTCAAGAAATGGGCTGGCTTCTTCACAGAAGCCAGCTAAAGTCCAGATTGGGCGACTTGAATCCTAGCATGGATCTCTTCCCTTTAAGAAGATTCAATTGGCTCATGGAGTTCTCCATGGACCATGAATGGTGTGCTGTTGTGAGAAAACTCTTGAACATACTGCACAACAGAATTGTTTGTACTGGAGACCAGTTGTCTCTGAATGAAGCATTATCAGAAATGGGTCTTCTTCACAGAGCTGTGAGGAGGAATTCTAGGTCTCTTGTGGAGCTCCTATTAAGATATGTTCCTGATAAATTTGGATCCAAAGACAAGGCACTGGGTGGTGGAAGCCATGAGAGCATTTTGTTTAGGCCAGATGTCATAGGCCCTGCTGGTTTGACGCCTCTTCACATTGCAGCTGGTAAAGATGGTTCTGAAGATGTACTGGATGCATTAACTGAAGATCCTGGAATGGTAATTCTTTTTCTAATAAACTAATTTATGGACCTTCTGAGGAGAGCTTTCTCATAAATTTTGCATTTATACTCTGGCATGGATATTTACCACCACCAGTTGTATTTTCTGTGCCTCTTCAATCTGGATCACTGTGTTCATACTTATGTTGTCACGGCAATAATCAGTGATAGTAATTGAAATATAATCTAATCTTTTTTGATTGCTTGATTTGCAAACCTAATTTGATGAGCAGGATTGCTTTAGATCGAGAAGTTAATCAGGAGGTGTTGATTTAGCTATATGTTCCCCTCATTTTATATTGTTCCTGGAGTTCTCTTTTTAATTCAATTTAGTGATGATAGACGATGTCTTGAAGTGAAATCTTGCTTCATTTGATTGTTTTATATTCTGGCCTTTAATATAGCGGCCTTGTTTTGTTATCATTCCACTTCTCAAGGTTTATATTACTTGTCTTTATTTTGCATAGCCAGTGGATGGTTTTCCATTCCTCGTAGTGCTTTCATTTGTTGTTTTTTTTTTTTTAAAAAAAAAATTATGTCTGGACAGGAAGCAAATTTTTTTTATCAGCAGTCATTGAATAACATCTTGGAAATTGAACCCTAGACTGCTTCTCAATCACTGTTACATATCTGGCGGGGATTTATAGTTTGTCTTCGTTTTATATAAGACTTCACTTGTATGTTACATTTCAGGTGGGTATTGTAGCATGGAAGAATGCCCGTGACAGCACAGGCTTCTCGCCTGAAGATTATGCTCGCTTGCGTGGTCACTACTCATACATCCATCTGGTACAAAAGAAAAGTAAGAGACAAGTTGTTGGGCATGTGGTGCTTGACATCCCTAGCAATCTTTCAAACAGTAACATTGCCATTAACGAGAAGCAAAATGAAGGGTTGACCAGTGGCTTTGAGATTGGACATACAGAATTGAGACCCATTCAGCGCAACTGCAAGCTTTGCAGTCAGAAGGTGGTTTATGGAACAGCCAACAGGTCTCAGCTGTACAGGCCTGCAATGTTCTCAATGGTGGCAATTGCTGCGGTTTGTGTCTGTGTGGCTCTTTTATTCAAGAGTTGTCCTGAGGTACTGTATGTGTTCCGTCCATTCAGGTGGGAATTGTTAAACTACGGAACAAGCTGAGACCCATTAATGCCCATTGTAATGACATATGAATAGGTGTCTGTATTATTTTGTATGCATTTAGACTGTAAAGTTGAGATTTCCTGTATAACCATCGACTTGGACGTGCACAGTTAAGATTCAGTTATGTTATTGACATATTTATACCATCACCGTCAACTTTCAGCAGTAATTATAACCGTTGTGGGCGTGGCGGGTGGCATTATATGAATTTTAGTGCTTGTTTGGGATGCAAACCGTGTTCCGTTTGATTTTTTTTTTATAATCTAAAATAATATTTTTAGATTATTTTAATATAATGATATTAAAAATAATTTTTAAAAAATAAAAAAATATTTTAAACTTGATAACACAATTCAAACCGGCTTTAATCCCAGAACAGAGGCCAGCAATACAAATGTGGATATATTGTTAACACGTGCGCAAAGCAATAAAACGTAAATTTATCATATGGCTACCGATTTACTTTTTGGTGCAATCTGTTGGCTTAAAAGACAGGGACTTCCCTTGAATGTTATATTCTACCAAGAAGTTCATTTGTGCAACGTTTCCGTAGATTGAAATTCCTGATGAAGTAGAGGCGAAGGCCAAGCACACAACATCGTCTGAAACTTGAACGAAGGTGTTAATGGGTTTAAGTTTCACATCCGCACCAGTGAAATGTGCAGTGATTGCAGGAACCTTGAGATCAGAAGTAGCGCTATAACAAACACTCAGAAATCCACTTTGGTCCTCAGCACGCCGTCCCTCAACTTGATTGCCTACCGCTGTTGAAAGATTGGAGAAGAAATCATCTGGAACAATTGTCAAAGTTGTACCTGAATCAATGATGATGTTTCCCTCACCGGTTCCCAAAGAAGAATCACCGAATTTTATTCTCTCATTTCCAACACTCATGGCTTCTAGAGTTAGAAAGTAGAAGGTGGACATGGTTTCTGAAGATAATAATGGGGTAGATTGAACTCCAGGACCTGAAACAACAGCGTTGCTACCAAAGTTTAGTTTGCTCGAGTTTCCAGCTCGGGAGGAAAGTGGCACCAAACAGTAGGAGAATTTGCCACCGACTGAAGAACCCATTTGAGAAATAAGGGACAGTGGACCGGCTCCAAGGCCAACGATACCTGAACCTTTGTCACTGAAGGTTCCATCATTTTCGTGTCCACAACCAATGACAGTTTTAGGGAAAGACACTGGACTGCCTGTTGTGGAATCCAAAGTGATAGTATCAGAAGCAACATTTCCCATGGTGTACGATCGATCACCATAAGAATATTGGTATTGGCAAATATTACCAAAGCAAGTACTTTGATCCAGCAAGCTGCATTGCCTTGAGTCACAAGAAAAATCTCTATAAGTTTTGGAAGACTTTGGATCAAAAAGAGGATCCACTTGTTTGTAACATCTCTCGCATGGCTTGCACTGTGTCCATATCAGATCACTTCCTGTATCTGCTATACCCATAATCTTAAAAGGCGGTGTCCCCAAGGATAAACTCATGAGGTATTCACCTCCGTTGGATGTAACATCAGATTCAGCCGCTTTAGGAGAGACCGAAGCAGCAGCAATTGGATCGAAGTGGTGGACACGAGTAATGGATCGACGCAAAGCATTGTTGATACGCTGGAGGTCAGTCTCTTCAGAGTTGTAGAAAGGGGACAGTGGTGAATCACGGTGGATTAGGTCCACAGTGAAGCCAACTTTGCGGGCATAGATGCAGCCAAAGCTAGAAACACACAGAAGTGCAATTGCTAGAGCAAAAGAGAGAGGAGATTGAAAAGCTGCCATTATAAGAATATTCAGCCTAGCTATAGAGACGTCGAGGATGTTAATTTGCTTGATGGATTCAAGGTGGGATTGGGCTGTATAAATATCTACAGATTTTGAGAGTAATTATTGCCTTTCTATATTTATCCGGATGCATGCAAGGAGTATTTTTGGAGTTCGTATCTTCGTATCTTGAATTGATTCGATGCATATTCGTATTTCCATTCAATGTACATCGATTCTCATCTAGTACTGATCTTCGGCTGGCATGGATTTTCCTTTTAAATCCTTTCACTTGGTTAAGAAAATCTTTAGGTGAATCGTATTTCAGTATAATTAACATTAATTTATATACATGGTAATAACCACCTTTTGCTTGAATTTGGACCATTTTCTTTCTGAAGTCTAATTAATGTAAGAATCTCTTCACCATTAATGTACTATATATCTGGTTAATTTGATTAATTTCTGAACATAGCCTCCCCCCTTTTCGAGAGGAGTAATTAACCATCGGCTAAAACCAATTTAACATTATTAATAGATTGTTGATTTAGCCAGATTCATGCTCATTAACTGCACATATATTCTGTCAAGTTCAAAGAAAGAAAGCAAAATGCAAATCTTTTACTGATCCATAATTGAAGACTGTTTCTCAATTTGTTGACTTTTTTTTTTTGGGAAGGTGAATTGTATAATTAAAACTATAAAGGAGAATTAACCTTGTGATGCTTTATCATCAATATTCGTTGAGATAAGACCAAGATTTTGCAGTCTTTCTATAATAATATTAATAATAAGAATAATTATATATAACGCTATGGCTAATATAGTAAACGTAGTGATTTTCTTTCCACTGAATATATTTTGTTAATTACATTTATTTTTCTTAGTTATATCGTTATTTTTTTCCTCAAAAAATATATTACCTTCCAGCCCCGTACACCACCCTCCCTCCCTCCTGTCTATCCATCCTATTTTCTTTTACTATTTTATTTCTAAAAAATTATCTGGTTTGAATTTTCGCAGCTGGCAATAGCCCGTATGAGAACAAATTAAACCAAAAGAGTTGGATGGTGGCTAGAGCAGTGAACATTTACAGTGGTTAAAGAGATGGTGGTGAAGGGTTAGGGTTTTGGTGGGATGTGATTTCTTTAGGAATTAGATTTTTCAGAGATGAAAATAGAAAAAGATGAAGATAACTGGTGATTTTTTATAGTTGCTGACATGGCTATAAGATGACGATGTGTGGCATATTAATTAGTTCATATAACCAAAGCTAGAACTTAGGTATAAACTTTCGACCTAAAAAGTGATAAAACAATGTTAAATAGAGTGATTTTTAATTGAAAAATACTAAATTAAAAGAAAAAATTGATATGAATTGGCATGAAAATTAATACTCAGTAAATTTATTTAAATCTTGTATGAAATAAAATAACAAATCAGTATATATATATATATGAAACATCAGTCATCAACAACAAATCACGTAAAACTTTTTAATGGGATAAGATAATTATTTTAAAAGAAATTTTTTGTAAATTGGGATGGAAATATTTAGAAAAAAAAAATAATGGAACTTAAAACAAGTTAATGTATTATTTTACTTGCAAATAACGATAATTTCCAATCTAAACTGTGTGTATAATCACATAATATTTAACCGAAAATGATGGGAATTTTAAAGAAAAAATTTATTATAATTGGGGTAAAATGTACTAAATTAAAGAGTATTGTTAATTAATACTGGATTAAATGAAAAGTGCATGAAAGATTCCGTGATTGAGGTTTTTACAGAAAATACTTTGCTAAAAATAAAATAGCTAGGTGGCATTTTTGTAAATTGAGGGAAGACAATTCCTACCCTATTTATGGCTGCTGGCCGACGGTTCCAGCATGAAAAGAGAGGGGAGGGCAATATTTCTTCAATCTCCTTCTTCTTTTTTAAATTTTTGATGAGAAAGTGGGTGAATGGCAAGAGAAGTGAGGTTTTTAGGCCGGAATTGCGACTAAAGTTTGTGGATTAAGAAGCACAGAAAGAGGTTATAACTTAGAGAGAGCTAGAAACAAAGGATTTTGGAAGGAAAAGGAAGAATTGGAAGAAAAGCTTGGAAGGAATCAAGTAATTATATTGCAGATTTATTAATTAATAGTTATATATTTATTAATCAAATTTTAATTGCAGATTTATTTGGGGTTTTAAGTCACAATAACTATATTAAATTGGTCATATTTTATACTATAAATTAATATGATATAACCCACCTTTCAAGAATATTATAACAAAATTATTTCTTGAAAATGGATTATTATAAAAGAGATTTTTTTCTCTAAAATCTTTATAAAAAATAATCTCTGAGGAGCGAGCGCGATCTACTTTTCAAGAGAGTGAATTTGCACGCCTCAACTGGTAAGTTGGTCTTTTATATATATTACTGGGATATATAATTTAATAATCCATCATAAGAATTAAAGGTTCTTATTCTTTGCCTTATATTCTCAGAACCCCAAACAAGCCCTAACCGACATCCCTCAAATAAATTAAGAAATCTATTCTGAATTCCATCAAATCCATGCTGAACAGGTTCTTATTCTTCTTGGGGTGCAGCAATTATCAGTACTAAATTAAGTTTGAAAAGAGGAAATAAAAAAAGCAGTAACTTTACAGCTTGTTCATTCGAATGGTCTGCTTCCGGGGAGTCCGAATCCGAATCAACATCTATGCTTTCAAGTCTCGACTCCCAAATGATTCGAGCAACCACCGAATGACCACGTAATAAAGACCCCCGAGTGATAGTTTAAGGAATAATTAATGGGTGTTTTTTAGCACATGATTTTTGGATTTTTTTAAAAATATTAATATTTTCTGGCCGGTGGCTCGATACACAGGGTGTGCCATACATTGCACACGGAATTGGATAGAGGACACACTTCTTGCTGGTTAAGAAACAATGCAGGTAACCATAGGTGGTGGACATTGGTAAGAGTTTGGGATCAAGAAGTTTGCTTCCTTTTTGGTACCAGGTTCGAACCCTGTGGTTGCTCATATGATGGCCACTGGAGGCTTACATGATTATTAACTTCAGGGTCCGTGGGATTAGTCGAGGTGCGCGCAAGCTGGTCCGAACACCTACGTGAAAAAAAAAAAAAAAAAAAAGAAACAATGGAGGCGTGTTACAGTATTGTTTTTAAGAATATTTTCTCTATTACGGATGTAACAGGTTTCTCCACTAAAATATATAATAAAACACTTAATTAAATCACTCTTAAACTATGTAATCCAATACATGTACTTTATTTTGACCATCAAAATTTTTAAAAAGCTTAAAAGAGGGCCAATAAAATAAATACAGTACTAAAACCCAACAATAATTAAATTACATAAGAATTTAATAATTAAACTATTAAATTGAAGCCTTAGTTCAATTTTAATAAGCTGTTGTCTTGCATTAATTTTTAACTCTTTTGGAAGAATACTAATAATATTAAAAAAAAACAAGATTTATTTAAAAATACTATTTAATTATTTTTATTCATGTATGTAATAATGTTGATTTAATTCACATCTCATATAATTGAAAAATATATTTAAAATAAAAAAGGTTCATAATAATATCATATTAAGTGAAAATGTTCTAGTAGTTACTATTTTAAAGAGTGAAGTCCATATAAATTTTAAAAGGTAATTCAATTTATGTTCCTAATATTTACTTAAATCCATTAAAAACAATTCTGTATGGTTCAAAGACTAAACATAGTATTTTAATTATAATTATAAAAATCCATATAAAGTTATTTGAAAATCAAACATGTTTATTTGATAAATATTCAAAATCATTCATTTTATAAATAACTCTAAGCAATTTATAAAAAAAAAATTAAAAAAAATATCATAAATTTGTTAAATAATAAACGTGTGAAACACAATTCAAGAAATTAGTTCGTAAGAAAAGTTGAATAAAGACAGCTTGCAAAAGAATGAATAAACATTTCATCTATCCACTCAATAGCTAAACATTCTTTCCTTCCTTATTAGAACATTTGATGTTGATCCGTATGCATCAGTGGAGGTTCCCTTTAGACCCCTAGCAATATTTATCATTGCCAGAAAACAAAAGGAAACGAAGAACAATGAACTGTGGTTAAGGAATCACAATTAGGAATATAAACCATGGGTCTTGATCGTATTTACATGCTTACTTGAAATACATTCATGAAAATTAATTGTAAGTCTTTGCATAAATGTGAGAGATCAAGAGCATGAATGCTGGAGACATTGAGTATTTTTGTTGGGCAAATGAGAGGATTGAACCAAAAACAAAGACAGAAACGGTGGTGCATGAGAGTGGAGACCTTAGGAACGAGACACTGTCCAAACTCAGAATTGAAAAGCTGCATGAATGACAACGCATAAACCACAGCCTGTTTACAGACGCTTGACCATTTCTGTTCAGTTACGAGACCCCAAGTCACCCAACAGGACTTCCTTTCCACCAGAGCACAGTGCATTGATTCTGCTTTTATCAGTACCCTTTTGGACTTTTTCAAAGCTGTTTTATCTGCTCCTTTTTCCCTCTTTTCCTTGCTAGCTAGGCAATCCCTTTGGAACATGGCACTCCTGTCACGATGGCCTTACTGACATTTTAATCATCTGTATCGCGTTTTCTAATCTTACCGGTATAAAATACACTCTCCCCATCAACGCCCACTAACTCATTCGCTCTCAAAACTTCTTGGCTACTCTAACAATATAGCTAAGATGGAAATTGCGAAGTATCCCTCGGCCTGCCTTCCTCTGGCCTTTGCTTTGCTTCTTTGTCTTGCTCTTTCTACAGGTCAGCAAGTTTTGCATCTCATGTTATGTGTTTTCTTTTAATTTCAAGTTTAACTTATTGCATACTTCTGAATTGTATGTCTCCCACCATGCAGAGTCACAATCCTATGGCCATGGAGGAAACCAGGACCAGATCAGGGTAAAGGACATATGGTGTATCTGTGATTGGGCCATAGCATTACACCACCCCTTTATTTATTTATTTCCCCTCTCATAAGTCCTAATAAATCAATAAAATGCTTTATTCTTAATTTGTAGGCAGATGATGTTCAGAGCAGGTGGTGCATTGCTAAACCATCGGCATATAATTTTGAGCTTTTGCGCAACATAGATTATAGCTGTGGGCAAAATGGAGTGGACTGTGGGCAAATTCAACCAGGTGGTGGCTGCTTTCGTCCAGACACTGCCTTTGGACATGCCTCCTACGCTATGAATCTCTTCTTCAAGGCTGCAGGAAAGCACCCATGGGATTGCCATTTCAATGGTACTGGCATTGTTGTTACTCAGGACCCATGTAAGTCACCAGTTGAGATTCTTGTGCCTGGGAACTTTTCAAATAACCATATTTAATTTGTCCTTGTCATTGAGCGACAACTAACCAATATAAGGATGAATCTTCATGTCTTTTGCAGCCTTTGGTACCTGCACCTATCCCCTGTAATGCTAAGAGATCAGCTCGAGACAAGAAGGGTCTTCATGTTTATTAGTAGTTTGAATAATTTTTCATTAAAGGATCCAAAATTATGATTTCCCATCTTGTAATGGGTAAAAGAGAGACAATCTCATTTTGTGAAACGACGGTGAATGGTGTCAATGCATTCCTTTGACTTCGACTATCTTCTTGTTTATATTTTTAAAGTGCAGTTTTTTTCTCCTTTTGGAAACTGAAAAACATAGACTGCTCGGATCTGTTCAGGTCGAAGACAACATTTTCCGTGAAGCTTAAAGCACAGAAGTTTTCTCCACCGATTACATTTCAAAATGATGAAAATGATAGACAGGGTCCAAAAATTTTATTATTGCATCTCAGTTGATTGGCTCATCTTTTGCTAGCAAGTAGAAAAGGTGTGATGAGCATGTGTAATTGGAAAATTGGAAAACAACCGAGGGTGTATTTGGAATTGTAGGAGTGGTTGCAATCTAAAATATTTTTCGCTTAGAAATATATTAAAATAATATTTTTTTTATTTTTTTAAAATTATTTTTAAGATTATCATATTAAAACGATCTGAAAATATAAATAACAAATCAACAAAAAAAATTAAATTTTAAGGAAACGTGGTTTCAACCGCGTTTCCAAACACGTTAATCACATGATTCATTAAATACTAGATCATTAGCGATAGATGGATAAAAAAAATTGATAATGTGTTTTTTTTAATTTAATAATAAACTTAAAATATGATGCATATTAAATGATATTTTTAAAAAATATTAATACAAGATATTTTTTTTTAAATATTGAGATTATAATATATTGAATTAGTCAAGTTAATTATTAAACATACAAATCAAAAATAAAATTACAAGAACTCTATAAAAAATAAATTAAAATCATTAATCCTAATCTTTAAAAAATCAATGTTGAAATAAATTTAAAAACGATAGGAAGACACGTCTTTTTTACCTACTTGTCCAAACCATAAGCAATGGTAGCGGCATTGATAATACACATGACATTCAAACAAGCATCCTTTGGGAATCATTGAAGCAGGGACAGTGACCACTGCATTCTTCACAGGGCTGCCAAGATAAGCCTCAGCAATCTCACGCAGCTTAACGAGCACCGTTGAAGAGCCACTATAACAAATTAAGTGACAGATATTCTGCAACATATTAAACTCATGCATCCAACAACTGAAGCAGGATATGGTGTGATAAGAAATTTGTTGTTTTTTATTGATTTTGTGCAGAGGGTTGAAGTCGGGTTATGAATACCCGAATACTTGAAACTCAATCAGGTCATGATGGGATATCAAAAACCTACACCAGTCGAGTTTCAGATCAAGTATGGATAATAATTTAAAATTTGAGTTCAAGGATGAATAATGCAAACGTATACCCAGTGCCATTGTCTTTTACACAATGCGAGTTTCAGTTGTTTGATGGTTGATAACTCCAAGGAGATCATGAAATTCATCACACTGATCTCCTTGTAATATGAATGAGGATTGGTACGGGCATCGAACATAACTCTCATTGTGTTAATAATCGTAGACGTCAGTTTGGGAACTTTATGGGCATTCCTTCTTTTAGGCTTCCCCATTAAGAGCTGATGACATGATCGAGCTGATATACATTAAGTGTCATCACAGAAGGAGAAACTTCACATCAGCCTGTCATATCATGCTGAAAACTGAAAGGAAAGCCATGCCAATCAAATTGCAATGCAGAAATGCACGGTCTTGATTGAAAACAGAGAGAGTACAACAGTTTGTTTCGTCCAAGAACACATTACTACATTTTTGCTGCTGCTCTACAGCTACCTCGTGCAAGCTTAACAGGCATTTGTTACTTCCATTGCCGTAAATTCAACCAAAATTATCACACCTTTTCACACCACGGACACTGGAAAAAAAAAAGACGGAAAAAAAAAAACCCAAATAGTAAAAGAAAGGAAAATGAATAGGGAGGGTATCGTAGTGTAGAGTGTAGACCATGGCAGATTGCTATTGATTATAGACCAGCAGCAAGAAAACAAGTCAAATTATTCATCTAGGACCAATAAAACAGGCATCGAACTAAAGGGATATGATAAATCACTCAAGCTTGGGGCTTCTCCCATTTGAGGGGCTTGACAACCTCCCAGGTGAAGTCTGGGTCATCCCTTCCAAAATGTCCGTATGCGGCTGTCTTCAAGAACCTATTGCCACCCCTCTTGAGATCCAGGTTGATGGTCATCATTCCAGGCCTAAAGTCAAAGTTCTCCTTCACAATCTTAAGGATCTCCTTGTCAGGAATTTTTCCAGTGCCATAGGTGTCCACAAAGACAGACAAAGGCTCGGGTACACCAATAGCATAGGAGACTTGCACAATGCACCTACGAGCAAGTCCATTTGCTACGATGCTCTTGGCAGCCTGCCTAACAATGTAAGCACCACTTCTATCCACCTTAGTTGGGTCCTTCCCTGAGAAAGCACCACCACCATGGGCTCCCCAGCCACCGTAGGTGTCAATAATGATCTTGCGTCCAGTGAGACCTGCATCACCATGAGGGCCACCAATAACAAAACGGCCAGATGGGTTTAGGTGGAAGATAGTTTTCTCATCAAGGTACTTCTCAGGGATGACAGGCTTGATGACATGCTCCTTTAGATCAGCAGCAATTTCATCATTTGTGACAGTCTCATCATGCTGAGTGGAGATGAGAACAGTGTGGACACGGACAGGGACCATTGCACCGTTGTCATTGTAGTATTCAACAGTAACCTGCGTCTTGCCATCAGGTCTTAGCCAAGGGCAGGTGCCATTCTTCCTAACCTCAGTGAGGCGAGCCCCGAGCTTGGTGGCAAGTACATGGCTCAAAGGCATATACTCAGGGGTCTCATCGGTGGCATAACCAAACATATGGCCCTGGTCGCCAGCACCAATCTCCTCTGGCCGCTTGGTAAAGTGACCGTGGACACCCTGGGCAATATCAGGGCTCTGCTGCTCAATGTTAACCAAGACTTTGCACTTGTCAGCATCAAGACCAACATCATCAGAAATAAATCCAATGTTACGGCATGTATCACGAACAATCTTTTCATAGTCTATCTTGCCCTTGGTGGTGATCTCTCCAAAGACCATGACCATGTTGGTCTTTGTACATGTCTCGCAAGCAACCTTGCTGTCTGGGTCCTGCTCAAGGCAAGCATCGAGCACCGCATCAGAGATCTGGTCGCATAGTTTGTCGGGGTGGCCCTCGTTCACTGACTCGGATGTGAATAGAAAGGTTTCCATTTTCTCAAGCTGCAGATCACAAAATTCACAAAAGACCTCTTAATATGGTGACATGTGGAAACTGTGTGCTTAATTAGTATGGCAGGCAACATTCCATCTACGCCTAGGAAAACGGGGAAGAAAGAGCCAAAAATATCCTCAAGATTGATTTAGATTCTTCGTACTTTGCAAAACAAGTTACAAAAGGGCATAATCCAAGTACAAGAATTGACAAAATTTCAAAAGTCTATACTCTTGAAAGAGAGCAATAAAAAAGGAACAAAGAAGAAATAGATTCCTTTAGCACTGGAATGAGATAAACTCCTATAGAATCACGCTTGTCAAAAGAAAAAGAAGTAAAGAAAAATCGACAACCCAACAACAGATCTACTGACAGTAAAACTCAGGTATTAACAAGCTATAGTGAAAGTACCGAACGGCAAACAAAAATATTAGCTTCACGCACAGAGTGAAAGTCAGGGGTGCTTCGCACAGTTTACAACAGTTTCTTTTCTACCATTAATCAAAAGTAGAGACCCCAAACGTGCCTCAATTACTTGCAGAAGTGCAAAGTTAGCTTTTTCTTGGCATAACTTGTTAATCCAATTGTACGATAGAAATGAATAAGAAACACCAGATCTAAGCCACTCACACTGAGACGATTATGATTGCGACCATAAATGGTCCATTCCAATTATATAAAAACATTTTTCGACTCTGCTGGATATATTTCTAAACACTTTTACCCCTAAGAAAACTATCAAATTGTAAATAAAAACCAGATCTTCTTCACTCTACTGCAATGTTGCAAGTGAAACACATGACAAGTTTAATCTTCCAGACATCATGTACCGCACCCACTGACATTCAAAACGAAATCTTTAAAGTCACGCGACAAGAAGAGAGCAGAGTAAACCAAACTGATTGAAGTAATAGATTAAAAGACCAGCAAGTACCCAGATCTGAAACTGTCTGAACCAAGTTAGCTCAAAAACTAAAGACCACTATTTTGAATTTGGAAACCAACATTAACATTCATTTTTCTAGAGTTGATAAACAAAAGCCATAAAGAGAGAGCATGAAGGCTAAATATAGATGAGAAAGTGCAACGAGATAATACCTTAGACTAGAGTAACCCGTACAGATCTAAAGAAAACCTCAAGACTTTGTCGGCCTGTGTTTGTGTTCCTAACCAGACCTCAAGATTTCTTAGGCGGTGGTAGTGAGGTACAATAAAACGGCTTTAGTTACTCTGTATTTATAGACCAACTACCCTACCAACTGGTTACCGGATTAGGTGGTTTGGATTCTTTTAAATCTACAGAGGAATCTGTATCTTGTGGTGCTAATTACTTAAAGGGCAAAACATAGCCGTTGGATGTCAGAATTTGGGGGCTGGGTTGGTGGGAGATAGGTTGGGTATTTTTTTTTTGTTTTTCATCGTCATAAAAAAAAAGTAATATATTTTAAAATATAATTAGCAAACTAGTATGGATATTATAGTTAGTTTTATTTTTAATAAGATGCTATGTTGTTTTGATTATTAGTGTATATTTATTATTTATTATTTATAATTAAATATATTATGTGTTATTTATGTGAATTGTATTTTAATAGTGGAGAATTGTTTTTTTATGATTGTGTGAATTATATTTTTTAAAAAAAGTTAAATAGATTGTTATCAACATCTCTATTAGTGAAACAAGTGTCATAAATATAATTTACAACTTTCTTAATCATTTTTATTTTTTTTCTGTATTATTTTTTAAAATAATTTTTTTAAAAAATATGATAATTTACTGAAACACTCCCACGTGGAGTGAGAAATTAAATTCATTTTTCAAGGTGTTGAAAACTATATGGCAGATTTCTTTAATTACATTTGAAAAACTATATGATGCTTTTTTTTACCAGATTTTTCGTTCCAAATTCAATATGAAATCTTAAACATTTTAGATTATGGACTGAATTTCATAAAAACTGATAGTTTGGTAGAATCTAATTATATATCATACAATTTAATTTACTAAATATTAAATAAAAAATCAAAGAATATAATAGGTTATTTGATCGTGATTCTAAGGGGATATTCAATTATGAATTTCACTAATTCAAGGGTCGATTTCTTTTATTGCTTTTTAATATTTAACATTATTCTTTAAGAAATACTGTCTTTGAAAATGAAAATGAAAAAAAAAAAAAAAAAACACTATAGTCAGACCCGGACCCGCCTTGGCTGGTCACTGATAATGATTTGTTTTGTTTATTGATTGAAATAACCGGAATGACTAGTTACTCACCAACCCTAGCCGGTAGCCGGCTCAGTGATTTTGAGTCATGAGCTTGGCTCTTTAGATTCAGGTAACTGATGATGATGTGAATGGTTAATCCCACGCGCAGCATGACGCGTTACTGCATCAGCATGGAGGTTTATTGCTGGTGGTCCTCGTTCATCAGCGAAGTTTTCTCTAGGTAATAGACGGGCATGGGCAAATGGCACCACCGCAAATGATGATAATCGAAAGACATTGCCCCGTTTATTTTGGTGGTTGTAAGGATTTTTTTAAAAAAAATTAAATTTATTTATTATAATTTAGTTTTCTTTATTTCTTTATTTTTCCATTCCCTCATTAGATCAAAGAGAATTCCTATGTAGCCCAATAAATGATGCACAAAAATTAGGAAAGTCCACGTGCCAACCGTACAAATACTATATATAAATAACATGTGTGCACTCAACAAGAACAATATGATAATTGACACCTACAACGACTCAATTTTCAAAATAAGCTTAAAATAATATTAAGAAAAAAGTTAGAATCGGTAGGGGGTTGGTAAGCCTCACCAACTTTAATACTATTGTAATTCTCTTTAAAAATAAGATAATAATTGTTTTTTAAAGTGATTTTTATTAAAAAAATATTTTTTATTTTTAAAAATTATTATTCATATCACTACACCAAAAAAATATAAAAATATAAAAAATATTTTTAAATAAAAAATAAATATTATCTTTTATTTTTTAAAATGCAACACTAAACGAGGAAAAAATCAGAAACCTGAGCTCCTTTTTCAAGTTTGGCTGTGGATGGAGTTTGGTCACCAACCAAATAGCGAGCCACTTGCTTTTATTATTTCTACATTGTGATTATAAGAATAAAAAACAAGAAGAAGGAGCTCAAGCCAGTTGGGCTCAAGCCGAATGGGATTTTAGCCTTAAAAATTGAGGTGGCAACAACTAGGCAAAGTGGCAAGTACACAAAGTGGGGCAGTTGGGATTTTTTAGGGGCTAAGCGAGGTGCGCTTCACACCTACAAAAAGCATTTACATGGAATTCCAAAAAGGTTGGGCTCACCGATTACCGGATAGTGCCTGTCTTCGGTACGGTGAGCTGACTTGTCAGGTGACAGAGACCCTTCGAAGACGTAAAACATTTTGGCAGATTTGGGATTATACTTTACATTATATTATTTAATTGTATTATTACTGCAGGTAGGATTATTTTTTTTAATATAAAAAAATATTTAAATGTTATTTCTAGTTAAATTTACGGATAAAAAAATAATCTGAACGAAATTTAAATACATAATTTGATTATAAAATTTTTAAAATAATTTATTTTTTTAATATTAAGATAATAACACAGTGGAGTAACTTGGGTTGACATATCAAATCCATGACTTAGGTTATCAGACTATAATGACCCCATAAAAAACAAATCAAAACAAATTATGAAGTCTAATTCTTAATCAACCTAATGTTGAGTAATAATTTTTTTAAAAAAAAATCAATCACAAAAGGGACCTAAAACAGCAACTCAAGTTAACATGTCAACCCGCAACTCAGTTCATCAGACCGAGATAACTCCATAGAAAACAAATCAAAATAAATTACGAAGTGCAATTCTCAATCAGCCTAGTGTTGAAAGATAAGGTTAAAAAGAAATTCAATTAAGAAAAAAACATAAAAAACAAACCGAGTCAATCCGCCAAACCCATAGAGAGCAAATCAAAACAAATTATGAAGCTCAATTCTCAATCAACCCTATCAGACCCAATGTTGAACAATGAAATTTATAAAAATTTCAATTAAAAAAATGACAAAAAAAAAATAAGCCAAGTTAATGTGGATTAACTCGTTAAGCATGATTCTTCGGTCATGAGGTCGAGATAACTTAATAAAAAAATAAACCAAAATAAATCATGAAATCTAATTCTAATCAAATACGATATTAAATGATAAAATTGAAAAAAAAAATTAAAAAGAGAAAAAAAACAAGTCCACTGGGTTAACTTGCCAAACTTGCAACCTTGGATCATGAGATGAGAACAATCCAATATAAAAGCAAGTCTAATGTTGAAGGATCTATGACTCGGGTCATGAGATTGAAATAACATTTTAGAAAGAAAATAAAAACAACCTAATTTAACAGGTGTTAAAATGCCAAAACTCACGACCCTAATCATGAGACCAATATATCTTCATAAAAAGCAAATCAAAACACATTACGAAACTTAATTTCCTACCGATCCAATGTTAAATGATGAATTTTAAAAAAATCAATTAAAAAAAGGACATAAAAAATGATTCAAGTCAACTTATATTAACATGTTAAGTATTATATTCGGGTTATGAGGTTGGAATAACCTACTAGAAAGCAAACAAAACAAATCATGTATCATAATTCTTTATCAACTAGATATTAAAGAATGAAATTGAGAAATAAAAGTTACATAAGAAGAAACCCGAGTCAATATGGGTAATCTGCTAAACCCTTTATCCGTTATGAAAGTGAGATAACCGAATAAAAAAATGAATATAATATTAAATGATGAAATTAAAAAAAATAATTGAAAAAAATCAAAGAAAAAACAAACAAACAAAGCACTATTATTGAATAGTGTTTGTGAGGAGATGTGTAATAAAAACCCTTCTTCAATTAAAAAAAAATATAAAAATAACTCAAGTCAACTCGATTAACTCGGTAAGTATTATTTTTGGATCATAAGATCAAAATAATCTAATAGAAAACAAATAATACAAATCATGAAATTTAATTTTTAATCAACCCAGTACATTGATTAACCAAATACTTTTAAATATATAACTAGAATAAAACATAAACAAATAGAGTTTAGAAAAGAATGAAATAAAAAAATATTTTTAAAAAATAGTATACATAGAGGAATGCCAGAGTCTCTAACTATGGCTTCTTAAAATATTGTAGTATTTTTGTGGTTGTGCTAATTAAAAAAAAAAACTCTCCGTGCTAGTTTTCTCATTTTATTTTTAAATGTATTAATTTAAAAAAAATCCAAAAATTCAAGGAGGTTGGTAGGGAAAAAAAGAAGCATTAGATGAAATGAAACCCATTAATCAAAGAGTGGAATAATAATAATAATAATAAAAAAGAAGATGCATTATGCAATGACGTGGGAAAGATTAAGCTAGGTGGAAAACATGATGATGATGACGTGTTCGTGGATGTCTCTTGCTTTTTGTTGTCTTTAATTAGAGAGTGGAATCAATTGATTAGTCACTCTAATTATTCCTAAACATCCTTTCCGCAATCACGTATCATTTTTTTAACACTTTAATTGATGTGTCCATTGTACCCATAGGCCATAGTGTATTAAGGACAAAATGTCTACCTACTCCTATATAATATCCAAGCAACCAACTTTATATTTAAAGCTTTTATTATATTAGTAAATTCGTGTGACACAAAGGTGCTAAGTGCATGCCTTTTTTTCTCGTTTTTTTCTCAGTATTTTTTATTTAAAAAATATTAAATTAAAATTTTTAATTTTTTTATGGTTTTAAATATATTAATATTAAAAAAATAAAAAAATTAAATAAAAATTATTTTTAAATAAAAATTATTTTAAAACAATCCCAAACATACAATAAGAATATATTGCTTCTTTTCCGTGACTAGCTAGAAATTAAAATTTTTTAGATCTTTTTATATTCCATGTACTAATCAATGATGGAAAAATCAAAGCACTGACTTTTTTACTAGCAAAGCCAAGAAGGCAATTACTAGATGTCTCCGTCCCCATGGCGGATTAGGTCCTTCGGTGGGTGAGAGTCTCATTTTAATATTAATAAAATGTAAATTATTAATAACAAGGAAAAGTAGTTCTTCAAAGTATACGAAAGTATGCAAGTGTACTGCCATTTATATGCTATATTCAATTTAGTATTTAATTTTTTATTACTATTTAATTTTTTTTATTTTTTTATTTAATTTTATTTGATTTTTATATCACATTTAGTAATAAAACTAAGCTATAAAAAGTACTTTCTCCACTTTGTCCCTACAAAAAAAGCTATTAACCTATAAATTGAGGGTAATTTAGTATTTTTATAAGGGCGCAATAGTTATTGATTAGGGGTAAAATTGACTTCTTGCTTCTTTTATGAACAATACAATGACTTAATTAGCTTTATAATTAAAAAAACATTAACTTGTATTCAGGGGTTTTTTAGACATTTTTCTTTTCTTAGGATAATTAAATTAGTAAATTATCCTAGGAAGAAATAAAAATAAAGCTTCATTCCAAGAGGTTTTTTTTTTTTTTGCATTTTGATTTTTTTTTTTACGTTCTGGTCTTTTTTATTGTTATCAAATTGATTTATGAAAAATTTATTTATTTTTAGATATAAAATATTAATAAAAAGAAAAAGTGGTTGGCCAAAAAGTATGAGATTGTCATACTATTTATATTTTATATCGAATTTAGTCCTTATTTTTTATTAATATTTATTTTGTTTTTTTATCTTCTTTTGATTTATTTCATCTTCTTCAATTTCATACCTTACCATCAAGTTTCATTTGATTTTTATATCAAATTTAGTCCTTATTCTTTTGATTTTTTTCAATCCTCTCACTAATTAAATTTTGTTTCAATTTCATTCATCATCATTTGATTTTATTTTTTTTTCATATCGAATTTGACATCCATTCTTTTTTACTAATTTTTATGTTGTTTCAAATATTTTTTATTACATTTTTTTCCAATTTCTTCCTTGGAATGTTTTTTGAGTCATGGGTTTTGAAGGTAACACGGGATAATTTTAATATTTTTTAAGTTTTTTTATATTTTTTTTCAATTTCATCATTCAATATTTGATTTTCATGGAATTGATCTTCGTTAATTTTTTTTTTTGCTTTTTTTTTTATAGGATTATCTAAATTCTATGCTTATAGTTGTAGGGTTGACATGTTAACATAGAGTTGACTCAAAATGTTTTTTTGCTGTTTTTTTTTTTTAATTTTATACCTCAATATTTTTTTCATTGAGAACTTACTTTATTGGTTTTTTGAGTTTGCCTTTCTGCATGGGTAGTCCCGGATTCATATGCCATTTTGATTTACGATTAATAATTTTTTATATAACATATGTTCCAGCTTCCTTGCAAGTGTTTTATATCTAAATGCAGATTTTTAATTAAACGAAGGATATTTTAATATCAAATTTTAAAAATGGGTGGATGAGGTTAATTTGTGGCGATTCGGATTATTTTGTATAGCCTGAAATTAATGAATCTCTCAAGAAACCAAAAGAAGAAGAATCGTCCGGTTTTGAATGACAGGAATTGGCCAAATATTTGGTTGCTAATTTTTTAGCCCTGATCATGACCCAGAAACAATACTGTTTGCTAACGCCAAAGGGACTTCATCGGAATCTTGTCTGGTTCGAGTGAAAGACAATAGTCATGCAGGCTCAGGCATCCTTAGATAGATTTTGAATGACAGGGCCTGCCAACTCATACCGTTACAAGATCACTAAAAAGAATGGTCCGGTTTTAAATTGCTTTGGCTGATATTACATAAAGTTTGATTCCTTCTGCCAGCTTTTCTTCTTCGTCACGAACCTGCAAAAGAAGGAACAGATTCTTAGGTTTAAATCCATCACCAAGGTAAATCGGATAAACTTAATGACCTTCTTAACCACCCTCTAAAAGTAACAACTAACTATAACTATCTCTTCTCTTCTTTTCTTTTTCCCATGGCTATCTCCGGAAATTTATTGCGTGCTAGTGAAGTCTTCAATTATCCAGTAACAGCAGACACTTGCAATAACAAGAATCAACATAGGCATGAGCATGCTAAAAGGAAAAGGAACAAGAATAAAAGAAAAGAAAAGGGATTATTCCAAATCAATCTACAAAGGATTGTCCGAATATTTCCTTGCCATTTTTTTAACCCAGGTAGGCATTGGTTGCAGAGAAAAGCATGCTCTGCCGCTCGAATGGAGAGTTCCTAAAATAACTTCCAAAACCCTCTTCAAATACAACCGAAAGCACATGATTAGCTTTATCAAGGACCAAATATCCAACCCTCCCAGTTTGAGGCTGTTAACTTTTAGCAGGTCATTGGTTCGACCTGGAGTTCCAACCACAATATCAACCCCACGAGAAAGAGCATTTAGCAGTGTGACAGAAGAAACCCCTCCATAGTCACAAATAGTATTCAAATAAGGTGCAGACTCGTTAATTTCTTTCTCTACTTTCTTTGCTAACTTCCGAGTAGGTGCTAAGACCAAAACTCCAGGATGAGTACCAGCTCGCCCGAAAAAAAACCTAAAAGAAAGACATTGAACTCATGAATTCACAGAATTATTAGAGGGAAAAGGCATGCGTGGTATAGTGAGCAGGTACCTTTGTGAAACTCTTAATTCAGACATTTAAGACGTTTAATACTCGGAATGCCAATGGCTAATGTCTTCCCAGTCCAAGTATTTGCATGAGTAATGAAATCTCCACCATCCAAAACTGGAATCAGTACAGTTCTCTAAATCATTGAAGGCAACATAAAAGCAAAAGGATAGCAAAATTCGGAGCTAGAAAATGGATTGTAACAGTCAACTATTAGGAAAACTATGGACAGGACATTGATGGTATCCCAGATAACATGTATTAGTTTAGTGAAAATCACAGAGTCCCAAACTTTAAATTTAATGTCCCAAGAAAAAAGATTGAACTGTAGGCTTCTAGCTAATATTTTATTGCATTATTTCTTGCTATGTCCAGTAACTAAGCAGCAAGCACTTTCTGTACTTCAGTTGACCAGATCTAAGTACTTGAACATGCCAGCATATTTGAAAAGAAAAAAAATTCAAAATCAAAACTTTATGA
Organism: Populus simonii; assembly: GCA_007827005.2. Taxonomy (NCBI): domain Eukaryota; kingdom Viridiplantae; phylum Streptophyta; class Magnoliopsida; order Malpighiales; family Salicaceae; genus Populus; species Populus simonii. Next base: position 8,301,836 of record CM017477.2, read on the forward strand.
CCCCAAACCAATAAGTTTAGCATTCTACATATCTAAAACTTGACTCTACTAGTGTTTCTGGTGGTTGATTAAGTTATATATAAACGCATGGAAAAAAAAAAGTAACAAGAAATTCCAAATGAACAGCTCCAATTCAACAAGTGAGTATTGAAACACATCTTAATTCTCTAATAAAAGTTTTAAGGTTATTAATAGAGTTTGTTTCTCGAGTAATCAAGAAAATATGCAAAATATTTGAGTCTCAATTCTTATTTTTAATATCCTTTTTTTTTTTTTTGGTAACGTCGCAGGTGAAATCTTAGTTTTCAACACAGCAAATTTTGATAAAAAAGAAAAACAAATTCACATCAATTTATTTTAGTAAATTCAAGATCTGGAGTATTTTAAATATATATGAAAACTTAAATTCATTGTATGTAAGTCACATATCATATAACTTTGTTAGTTTGAATTATAGAAAAAATGTAACAAAATGATAATTAGTGAAAATAGAGGAGCTTTTTAAAGACATATTAAATGCTCTTAAATATTTAGAAATAGATTGGACATAACTCTTATATTTCAGGATGAAACCGTTTTTCCCATGTATCTATATATATTACACTTTGGCATTGTTCTGCTTCATTAAAAGTTACTATTAATATCTCGGATATTATATATATATATATATATATATATATATATATATATTTTAGTTTTTTTAAAAAAATCTCAACCCAATAGCTTAAGCTGTTAGGTAAGTTTCCAAGATATAATTTATATTATTATCTAAAATATCTCCTTAAGTGAAAGTTATTTGGGTTTGAAACTTGCATAGATCCACAATATATTGTGTTTATTTTTTATCAAATAAATGTAAATTCAAACTCGTGACTGCTTAGTCATCAAGACTCTGATACTATATTAAAGAACCATCTCAACTCAATATATTAGTTTAAGCTGTTAGATAAAATCTTAAGATATAATTTATATTATTCTCTAACATGGCTAACTTAGTAAAATGACTCACAATTAAAAAAAAAAAAGGCTTGTTTTTTAAGAAAATTAATAGCTGATGCGTTTGAAAGAGGAAAATATATACGTTTGATATTACAATTAAATACTCTTTGTCTACATTTATGCAAACCCTACCTTTTTAATTACAATACTTTCCACGCAAAACATTTTTTAGAAAGTTAATTTGAATGAAAGATTAGAGCTAGCCTTCATTAATTAGATTGCGTTTAGATTGATCTCTTGATGATTATTGGATGGTGTTCTTTGCTTATATTAATATTATAAATTAATCTTAATATTAAAAAAATGCGTCAGTTTCCACTGACCATACGAATCTTGCATTTCAATAGATGGACTCATTAGATATATTTTAGAATAGTTCAAAGATAAAATAAATTAAATAAACGTATAGAGAAGAGATCAGTTGTTGGAGGCAACCACGTAATATATGGATAGGCTGAGCTGCTTTTCTCTCTCTTTAAAATATAAATTTCTATGAGCAGGTGAAAACCAATCTGAAAACTACGCTCTATCAAAAGCATTCATGATCTTGAAGAAAGCCTTGCAAAACTTGCAGTCCATCCCATCTGAAAAGATTCTGGTACTAACATATATATATACTCTTCTTCTTTTTCTTTTCTTTTTTTCTATTGTAAATTATGCTCTCTGTTCATTTTCCTCCTAATATTCTGTCGACGTTTTCATGCAGAGTGTGCTGGTGGCATGGAACCCTCTAAGAGAAGATGACATCCTATCAGAGGAGGAATTATGCGAACATTATCCAGATTTAAGGCCTTTAAAAGTGTAATTAATTGCATAATCGCTTTTATTATTATTTTTATATATAAAAAAGGTGTGATTGCGTACCCTGTTAAACTCCTCCCCGAGTTGACAATTTTTTTTATTCCTCTTTTTTTCTTTCAATATATATTATTTTTCAGTATTTTTTTATTTTGAATATATTTTTATAATTTATTTTTTAAACAAATTATTTTTGTTATCCTCTTTTTATCATATAATTAAGTAAAACATGATTAAAAATAATCTTTTGTTATAGTATAATTAAGTAAAATATACTTTTTTAAAAAAATTGCTAAACCAAATGAAGTTCATGATCCAAGTTGCAGATTTGGTGAGTTGAGTCATGAAATTCAAATTGATTTAATATGTCATCGTCTAAATATTAAAAAAAAAATTCATTTTTTTTTTACATTTCAACCCCTAGAGATAAGAGAGAGAATCACTAGAAAATATTGAGGAGAAGGAAAATGCTATGATAACCATGTTCCAGGCATTAAAAAACTAATCTTGGTTTCAATGAGTTTATTTTCTCGAGAATAGTTTAATAGAGGTGGTGTTGCCTTTTAATAATGTCAAAAAAAAGAAAAAGATTGGTCTATAAATTTTTTTTATTAGTTTAACTCTTTTTAGAGTGATTAAATTTTAGATTTGAAAATGAGTTTAGTGAGATTTTTTTTTGAATTGTTTTTAAATGAAAATAAATTAAAAATAAATTGGAAACAAATTAACAAGGAAAGGGGAAGAGAAGAGAAGTTGGTTACCTTGAAGAACGAAACACCGAAGACCCAATGAGTGAACTTGGGTAAGCAATGAATTAAAGCTAAATCAGCATTCACTTGTGAATGAGTTTGAATGTGTAAGTTGAAAATTTTGACTCTTTTTTCACCGAAGACAGCGATTTTGAAAGAAACAGTCGAAGAAGGAAAAGGCGATGATTCTTCTTCGTTGAAGCAACAAGTAAGTCCATGGATACGAATTCCATCAAAATCTTGAAAGGATTCTATTATTTTTCCTGATTCTATATTATATCACAGGATCTGCGATCCTGTGCCTGTTTTAAATTCACAGAAGAAACAATGTTACAAATACACAGAATTGAGACTATAATGAAGTGAAGGAGAGAGAGCTGAGTTAAAAAGGAAAAAAAAAACAAAGAAAATAACGGCGAGGAGGACAGAGAGAGCTGATACTTCGCCTAGGTATCGTCCTCTCTCTAGTTTCCACTTGCTCTGTTTCTGCTGCTCTTCCATGACTGCTGCTGTGCTTGTGCCTGTGCACAAACCGTAAACTGACTTATTTTAATTATAAAAAAGCTGAGGGTGTTGTGGCCTGTGGGCCGGGTTTTTTTTAGAATTTTTTTTTATATTAAAATAATAATAAAAAAACATTAATTTTCTTAGATGAAAAGTATTTGAAAAATACTCCGGTTAAGAACATGCGGTGAGCGTGGATCGAACACGCGACCTTCAGATCTTCAGTCTGACGCTCTCCCAACTGAGCTATCCCCGCTAGTTGTCTGTTTTAGTTATATTTTTTATGTTATTGTATTAAAATTAAGTAGTATTTCTTAATAATTAGCGTTGACTGTTTCTTTCTGGGTCTTCTCTCGGGCCATATAACATATGTTATCATCCTAGCTGCTTCATCGTCATCATCTTTCATCTCTCTCTGTAATCGAGTGAAAAACAAAACAACAATAATGGGAAAGTCTTTCAAGGACGAGTTCACTTTCGGTTCGTTTGTTTCCATCTTATTATTATTATGATTCCATCCTTTCAATGTTCTTGTTTTCTTTTTAGCTAATATCTATGCTCTTAATTATTTACAGAACAAAGACTGGAAGAATCACAAGACATTATTGCTAAGTACCCCCTTCGGGTTCCCGTAAGTCCCATTGTTTTTACCTTTAATTCCTTCTTTAACTTTTGCTGCAGTCTCTTCTTCTTCTTGTTTTTCTTTTCTGTGCGCAATTATAATAATGTTTTCTTACTATATGTAAAATTTTCAGCTTTTATTTTCGTTTTCAGCTTTGGCTTATCTTTATTATATGCTGGTTTCTTACTGTTTGGTGATTCACACTATTATTTATTTTGTGGGACCTTGTCCAACTTAAATTTGTATTGACATATTGGAAGTTGATTGCTGGATGTGTTATTGACCTTGTTGAGAACTTGAGATAATGCCCTTTTTTTATTCTTTTGTTTCAATTATTGAATTGATAAAACCAGGATGGTTTTTATTTGGCACTTGATTCGCCCAAAAACAACATTGAGTTGATAACTGGGATTCTCTTAGTCATCATTGGTAAAGAAATTGTGCCTGCAGTTTTACGAGTTAAATTATAGTATAATTTCTAGTTCCAATATGTAAATAACCTATTGGAATGATTGGAATTGATGGACAGATTGGGGAGTAGATCTGCGCTCTTACCTTCAACCTGCAGAGCGGGGTTCCATGCTCGATTTTGTGCATATCAGCCTTTGATCAGGGTTCCATGTATTGATTTAGGCTTCCACACATTCGAAGTTCTAGACACAGGCCAATTATGAAAGGTGCTCTTTAAAGTTGCTTTCAGAATTAGCGGACAAAGTTACATGGCAAGGGCCTCCTTTGTGCACACCACACAGGAGACTTGGGGCATCACGCTAGTTAGTCTTCTGATCAAGGAGAATATAGATGATTGGATGAGCCTGGTAGCTTTACAGGGGGTCGCTGCATTTAGAACCACTGTAACCCACAGATATCTGGAGTTGAAACACTTTTATAAGTAACAAAATGGTCAATCGTACTAAAACTAAGTGGCTCGTTTTTTGTTGTTATATTTCTGTCCTCTGATGTCCAATATGAGAATGAAAGGCTGTAGTTTGGCATCCATGGGAAGCGATGATGGCTTGATGGGATAGGTTTTCAGTTTTCTGCCTTGCCTCTGAGAATATCTTTCTCCGTGTTGCTTCTCCAGAAGGGGTGATGTGTTTTTGGAGGGGGGCCAAAGGGGCAAGAGGAGATGAATGGGTTAAATTGAAGAAACCTCTTTATTGTAATGGGCACTGCGCAGTCCTGTGATTAAGTATCATTGCGGTGTTTCAAGGGAGAAATCTAATTTGAAAGAATCTGTTGTGACTGATCGCTGCATGTTTATAGACGAATAGTCTCTTATATGAAATCACCATGGAGTCAATCCTATCTGGGCAACTGTAGCCTTTGCAGAATCTCACTGAATCTGTGTTTTCCATGTTATTGAGTTTTTGTGTGTGCTGATAAATGGTGCTTACACGTAGTACTTTTTCACTCGTTTTTTTCTCTTGATTTTAATTTTTAATATTGAATTTATTAAAAATAAATTTTTTATATTTTATATTTATTTTTTATAAAGTTATCTTTGAATTAAATTTTTTTTTTAAATTGATTTTGTTTTTCTATTTATCCTTTAATATTAAGTTGAAAATTAGATATCATGATTTTTTTATTTGTTTTTATGAGAAAATCCTGATCTCATGATCCAAATTACAGTTCGATGAGTTTGCTCGAGTAGTGTTTTTTTTTAATTTAATTTTTTTAAAATTTTATCTTTTGATAAAATGTTGATTAGAAATTGATATTTATAATTTATTTTGATTTATTTTTTATTATCACGATCTCATTATCCGAGTTATAAGTTTGATAAATTAACTTGAGTTAATCTAACATATTACAATGTCAATACTTTTTATATTATTGGATCAATATTTTAAAATTGTCACTGTGTATTATATTTAAAAATTATTTTATTAAAAAACATGTTATCAATTTGGATAATTGTTTTATGTTAAAAAAAAAATTAATGCAACTTCCGGCGCATGACCTAGTTAGCTACTAAATGTGTTGCTTCCAGAAAGCATGCAAAATAATGGACCTCCAAAGGCTCGAATCCTTATAAAAATCTTAAGCTTAACCGATTATAAATGTTTCTGAGATAAAAAAAAAATTGCCAAGAAATTATTGTTTACGTGGCATATACTTCACAAAATTTGCAGAAACACCATTTTCTTTCCTTTTGTTTTCTTTTTTAAAGGGGAAAGGAAAGTAGAAAGAAACCGGATCATCGCGTGCCGATCAAGTACTAAAGGTGGCTGCTGGGCCCCGTGGACTGAGACCCAATCCGATCCGATCCAATCCAATCCAATACTTGGGAAGTAAGTTTTGCCTTCCCTTCAATGGTAATAATAGCAGGGCATCCTTTTTTAATAAACCAAGAAAGAAAAACGTAAAGTTACAAGATTGCCCTCGTTGGATCAGGACTCCTGCGGTGCCCTGAATTGCACAAGATTCTCCAAAATCCTCAAAACCAAACCACTTCTTCTAAGGACATACAAAAATTTGGTACCTAATTTTATTTTATTTTTCTCAACTCACCACCCTCAACCCTAGATCTCTCCTCGTAACCTCCAATCTCTGTTTCTCTCCCGGCGATCGATTTTTATTTGTCTTTTTTTCTGGTGTTTTTTGTGAGTTTTGAAAGAGAGGGAGATGGACGATAGCTGTGCAGTGTGCGCGGAGGTTCTAGAATGGGTTGCCTACGGCGCGTGTGGCCATCGTGAAGTTTGCTCCACGTGCGTGGCTCGGCTCCGTTTCATCTGCGACGATCGCCGCTGCTGTATCTGCAAGACCGAGTCATCTGTCGTTTTTGTCACCAAGGTTAAGCCTGCCTTTTCAAATTCCTTTTCTTTTGTTTGGTTTTGATTGCTAATTCGTTTTGAGTTTGATGATGGGTGTGGTTAATTGCTAATTACTGAAGTTATGCTGTTTTCTTCAGCTTTGAATAAGCAAGTGCGCAATCTGTTGCCTCAAAAAGGACTAATTTGCAACTGTTGGTTTAAATAGAGGCCTGATTGATTGCTGGTTTTGAATCTTTACCAAGCTATGTGAAGCTTCTTTGTATTTTTAGACCCTCTTAGGAAGTAGTAATAGTGAAGCAGCTATTTTTTGAACATTCAAGGGTCTTTTCCATCACTAAAGAAGAGTTTATGACAAAATCCACTAGTTTCAGGACTGTTTCAAGCATTTTTGCTATGTGGCAGCGAATGCTATCTCTTAAGAATAATGACAAAAGAAAATGTAGAGTGGTATATAGAAGCTAGAACATCCATGCACCTTGAAAGTAAAAGGCTATTGCCAGGGGACTGGACCTCATAGGTAGTTTTCCCCGGAGATTTTGTAGAAAACAAGCATTTTGTGCATACATCATTTAGTTTTTTTTAAAGGGATTATTGCTGAAGCAATGTAGAGTCAGCGGATTCATAGTCAAATTCCATATTAAATATCATTTCGCTAGGCACAAATCATCCCCGCGATCCAATTTAGAAGACAAAGGACTCATCATTCAGAATTTGTTAGATGGAGTTTGCTTTCAGAAAATAATATATGGTCAAGAACGCTTTTGTTGTATTTTGGGCTTAATGTGAATGATATTGATTTTTAGTTTCCTTTTGCACTTTTATTTTTTATTGTAGTTTAAAATCTAATACATTTAAGGTGTGGTATTGAGAAGTAATATCCACTTGTAGTTGTCTACTTGGTTTTTCAATTTGCCTCACTGCTTTTGTTCATATTTTTTATTGATAAATGACACAAAGCGCTTTATATTTTGCTGTTCTTGCAGGCTTTAGGAGATTATACAAGGTTGATTAATGACTTTTCAGTCTTGCCATCCGAACCAAAGGAGGGACGAATAGGATCTTACTGGTACCATGAGGACACACAGGCATTTTTTGATGATGTTGACCATTACAAAATGATAAAGGCCATGTGCAAACTGTCATGTAGTTTATGTGACAAGGAGGAATCAAATGATGGATCCAAGCGCCGGGGGAAGTTTAGGAATATTAATCAGCTGAAGGGTCATTTATTTCATCAACATAAATTGCATATGTGTAGTCTATGTTTGGAAGGACGAAAGGTAAAATCTTAGTGATTGTTATCATGTATGACATATGTTTTCTTATTTGAATTGATTGGACATTGAAAGTTATTCTCAGGTATAATCAAGTTGAGATTGCTTAGAATTTGTGCACTTTTTTTTTTTTTGTAATGCTATTATTGGCATTTTTTCTTATTATTTGGGCATCTTATTTAATGTAATTTTCAAATTGATTTACATGAGGCTCTAACTACTTTATCCTGGATAGTTTTACTAATGTTATCTTAAAACCAATTTACATTATTTTTTTGGCTCTGTAACAACTTTTGGATTTAACAGGTTTTTCTTTGTGAGCAAAAACTATACGCTAGAGCACAATTGAATCAGCATATAAGCACAGGTGATTCCGAGGTTGACGGGAGTGAGAGTGAAAGAGGTGGCTTTATGGGACATCCCATGTGTGAATTCTGTAAAAAACCATTCTATGGAGATAATGAGTTGTACACACATATGTCAACCGAACACTATACCTGTCATCTATGCCAGAGGTAATAGATGCTATGGTTTGTACACATGATATCATAAGGTGCATGTATTTTTAGATAATCTCAAATAACTTTCTATAATGTTCAATGCAGGCAGCATCCAGGACAATATGAATATTACAAGAATTATGATGATCTAGAGGTAAGATTGGTCTTTACATTTATATATATATATATATATATATATATATATATATATATTAAGTGCTCTTTAACTAAGAATATTTATCTAAACAAGTGAATTTCTGTCACAGATTCATTTCCGTCGAGACCATTTTCTATGTGATGATGAGGAATGTCTTGCCAAAAAGTTTATTGTCTTTCAAACTGAAGCAGAGTTGAAGGTGATTGAGAAGGCTCTGCTGACTTAGTTTCTTTATGTATACTGTTCAATCTAAAATTTCTTTGTTCGTGAGATCACAGGGGCAGGGTTGGGGTTGGGGTTGGGGGTCTTTGTTGATTTAGATCTCTCTTACTGCTTACTGGACCAGTTCAAGTCATTTAATATTGTTTTTATATTTCAGAGACATAATACAATCGAACATGCTGGACATATGTCTCGTTCTCAGCGAAATGCTGCTCTCCAGGTACATGTTATTTTTACTTTTAGAACCCATCCTTAAGGATGTGGTTCTTTCTAGATGATATCTGACCGCCTCATTTCTTCCTTTATGTTTCACTCATTTATGGGCACCTTTTGTAGTTATTTTGGATGTCTCCGTTTGTCTTGTTATTCATTTTTGTTATTCATTTGATGATATCAGACCAACATTTGTTCTTTTTTGGTTCACTCATTTAGGAGCACCTTTTGTAGTTATTTGGATGTCACAGTTTGTTTCTCTTGTTATTCATTTGCTGATTTCCATGAATCAGATCCCAACTAGCTTTCGATATCGTCGAAGTAATGAACAAGATAATCGTCGTGGAAGGGGACGGACATTCTGTCGTGATCAATCTGATAACCAACTCTCCATAGTCATTCAAGCTAGCTTGGAGACAGCACATTCTGAAAGCACATCTCGTGATCGATCAGCTAGGGCGCAAGTGATCTCTGATCATGTGGACTCAAATGATATTGATCCAATAGTTCAGCCTTTTGAATCATTAACTGCTACAGATCCTGAAACGACATCGAGATATCTTCAAGCCTTGGGACACTCTTCTAGTAATGCAACTTTGCAAGAATCTTCCTTTCCTCCTCTCTTTACTATTCCTACCAGTGGTCAACAAAACTCCAAAGATGAATCAGAAGGTTTGCCTAATAATACGATGGCAGCGCATCTCCGGCGCCAGGCCAACAGAAATGCAACTTTAATCAATTCACCTCAGCAATGGCCGACAGCAAGCCATGGGCATGTATCAAGTAGTTCAGCACTATATAGGCCTACGGTAAATGCATTGCCGAGTTCAAGAAGTTCTGCTGGTGGACCTGGTCTCTCTAGTTATGCAAGTTCAATTCAGGCTCAGTCTCAGGCCCGACCCTTAGTGGTTCGTGGACATCTCCCAGCTGGTTTGTTGGGGAGCTCAGGCAGCACAGGTAGGATGAGCCACTCTTCGTCAGCCCCAAATCTTGCCGAGACTGGATCATTGAAACCCTCTATTTCAGATTTTCCTCCAGTTTCTGCAGTGCAGATGCACAAGATGCCCTCCAGTAACCAGGGTGTGCTGAATGTGGAAGATGTTCAAACTGCAAACAAGTCATTGGTGGAAAGGATACGTGCTGCTCTTGAAAATGACGAGGATAGATATGCTCTTTTTAAAGATATATCTGGACAGTATCGTCAGGGTTCAATTGGCACAGGAGAGTACCTGGATTATGTGCAGCAATTTGGCCTGTCACATTTAATTCCTGAGTTGGCTAGACTTTGTCCTGATGCTCAGAAGCAGAAAGAGCTTGTTGACACCTACAATGCTAGTTTGAGAAGCAATGGGAAGAAAGAGAATGGTTGGGGCCGTGGTAGTACCCATATAAAAGGCACTACTAATGGATCTACTAAGAAAGGCAAGGGAATAGCCGTTGAAGATAGCAGTTCAAACAATAGGTTGGCGGATAGCTTTATTAACTCTGTTCGGGCTCTGCAGTCAAATTACAAGCCTGCGGAAGAAGAGGTGCAGCTAACGAAGGATGGGTATCGGACTGCCAAAGGCAAGTCAAATGTTATTCATAATGAGTTGCAAATGGAACCAAGAATCCAGAATGATTCTTTATCTAGTAAAAATATAAAAGATGGGGGTAATGAGAAGCAACGGAAGAAAACCTCCAAGTTTCATAGAGTGAGGCTAGGTGATGGTTCTATGGCAGCCCCTTTGGATCTCCAAAGCTCTGATCCTGATCCTCACAACACGGGGGAAAACAGGATAGATGATAATGGTAATTCAGGACCTGTGCGTGGAGTCTGGCGAAAAGGTGGGGGACAAAAGCTATTTTCATGAACAGTATTTCAGTATAGTAAATAAGAGAGACGGGTATTAAACAAACGCACAACTAGAGATGGAATGGATTCCAGCAAACTCCTTTGGTTGCTGTGGTTTTGCAACGTGATGCCATTTTTGAATTCACTTCACCAATTAGGTGATCAGCTTTTGTTACCGATAATGTAATTGAGATGGGTTTGTCCATCTCTCACGGTTGATACCAGAAATTGTTCATAGACATCACGAATGAAGAAAGCAGATATAATTTTAATTGTTCGGATGAAGTAATAAGTAAAGTGGAGTTGGTGAAATTGTGTTTATGATTGAGTGGTAAAATTTACTTTCAATGATGACTTAATTGGAGGAAGGAGATGTGTAAACTTCCTGCAGCAGCGATAGTAGTAAAAAAATTGAGTTTGAGAATTTTTTTTTTGCCATAATCAGTTTCAGTTGAAGAGGAAATTTTGAAAATGGTTTAATTTGGCTAAGAGTGGAAGAAATTTAAAGGATCCAATGAAGATGGATTATACAAAGATGAGGGTTAAAATTGAGTTAAGACAAACTCCATTAGATCAACAACTCAAAGTTTATCCAATGAAGATTGGCTACCACCAACAGATCTCCACATCCTATCATGCACAATACCAGGCATAATCTCATGAACACTGTAATTTATGGATGTACTATCATGAACCTTTGTTAACACTGTTAAGTTGTCATGTGCTCGTATGAGCCAGTTAATATTGCATTTTTGTTAGCTGGGTGCAAGCAATGCTCCAATTGAGACCTTTTATCATAAGCACACATATCAAACTACTAATTTCATTTGTGGAAGTAGAGGGGATTTAGCATCCACCAATGGTCTTGGCTCCCCAGAAAACCTGTGATTGAAGAACTCCTTGAATGCTAATCACTCAACAGGGTTTCAGCATAATACATATCCACGTAGTTTGGATGCAACTTCTCTAATGCTGCACCTTGTGGAAACCTCATTTCTGTAGATATCAAAATATTATGGAAAAGTTGATATTGACTATTGCCATCAAATGGAGTTCTTTTTTGGCACAAAAAGAATATCCTTGAACTTCAGATTACCCTTACGAGAAAAGTTCTTCACAATTAAATAACCCTCCTAAACATTGGTCAAGCTCTTGTACAAAGTACTACTCCTTGGTGATCTTCTCAAGCTTGCACAACCAGATATGCTTATGTTTGTTAAGGAATTACAACACATGAAAACCCTCCTTAATCTTCATTTTCTTGGATTCAGTCTCCTTTTTCTCGTCAACTTTCTCAATATCACCCTCCTCTTCTTTCTTTGGTTCACCATCCATATAATTCTCAGCTTCTTGCACTTTTACACCAGAACTCTCATTCTTTTCATCAAACTCTCCATTTTCTAAAGATCTGGAAAAGGGAATGGGATATGGATGGGGGCGGGTTTGGTAAATTCTTGGGGAAGCGGATGGTTTGGAGATAAAAACGATGAGATGACATGGGTAGGTTGGTGAATTGATCGTTGGACGTTGATGGAAGTGGGTATGGAATGTTGGTCATATGGAGGGAGTGATGGCTGGTTAAGTTTGAGGGAGGAGAAAATGTCGTAATGAGGTAGTGGTGGTGATGATGGTAATGGTGTCTCTGGATTGGATTCATTATAAATGAGAGCAGAGTGAAGTGGGAAACAGAAAAAGGGAGGAGAAGTGGAGTGGTTGAGATAAGCGGCGGCGAACCCCACCCCGGTGTGTGCATATTGTTTTATATATGGAAAGCCGCGAGTTTGAAGAAGATAATGCGAGGAAGAAAGGAAGGGGTGAATGGGGTGGGTTTCCTTCCTCCCTTTTCGACCGCACTTGCCCTTGAGGAAAACCAGCTTATGTATCATTACTAGTAACATCATATTGGAAGCAATGACAAACGGGGATGTAGCTCAAATGGTAGAGCGCTCGCTTTGCATGCGAGAGGCACGGGGTTCGATCCCCCGCATCTCCACATACCACTTTTTCAATTATGTGAATTCAATGCTTTATCTCTCTCTCTTTTTTTATTCCTTTTCTTTTCCGACTTACTTAAAGCAACACTGATAATTTAGGAATTAAAATCCTGCACTGATTTTATCAAAGTCACAACATTCTCAAGCTTAGGGGGTGTTTGTCACTCTTCATAATGTGATCCACTCTGGATTTTGTTGCTGGTCAATCAAATGATGTGGATCCTCACAGGTTCCTACTGAAATACTTATACAGAAGAGTGGGAAGAAAGAACCATTTACGGGAAGAGAATCAGGATATCAGGAGCATCAAAATGTTCAAAGAGATTACTTGGATTGTGAATGCAATCTGCAATCAATAATATCAGAAAGATCTGACCCATGATCAGCATCTACTGCCCAGCTAGTGAACCATGTCATTGCATGAAATTATTCCTTGGTTATCCCCGACTCGGACATGAACTTTCTGTCTGCAAGGCGACAAAAGTTAAATTTAAAGCTCATGAATAGAAAAATGCACATGTATGCTTAAATTGCATGTAAGAGCATGCAGGGTAAGGTATGTTGATTACTTGTGTAATGTTTCCACTGACAAAGATGATGGCAGCATGTTGCTATTGCAAGGCCTTTAAGGTTACAATTGCTTCTGCAATCTTGCATGCTATCTTGACTCCGTTGCTCCGACAGGCAACATCACAGTGTCAAATCTGCAGCACAAATATTAAAAACAACATGACAGAGGAAGATGTTTAATGGAACAAATCTCTACCAAAAATGAGGAAAAAAATGATATAAAATTAAAAAAAATTAAAAAAAAAAAACATTACTTTTCAGTCCTATTTAATGTTTGGGAAAAGGAAATTTTAAAACATATCGCTCACCAGTTGCAGGCCTACAGAGATGTTTACCAGTGGCCAAATAAGGGACGCCCCTTGAACGCTCAACAGCATTCAAGTTTAAGTCAGAACTCAAAGGGTAGAAGAGCTTTTTCCTAGCAGAGATCAGAAGGAAGGTAGTGCTAATACCAAATTCCCACTCATACCATCTGAGGAGCAAATGTGCCATGAAACTGAAGAGTATAAGGGGAACAAGTAAAGAAATCTTGTATGAACATAAACATTATGCTGTTACTACTCAAGACTGTTGATATCACCCAAAATTAAGAGGAAATGCATTTAAAATATAATAAGCTGACTCCTGTATATGAAGTTGAGAGAAATAATTTACTATGAGGGTGTAGAAAAGTTAATGCTGTGGCGCGGAATTGTTGAAGTTGTGGCTTAATATAATATGTAGAACAAAAGAATGCCTGAAACTGTAAGACCTTGTTTAACAGCAACTTGGAGTGCAGAAAGGGAGCATTAAAAGGCAACAATAGTTCGTTAGCTCAAGCCCCTTGAAACCACCAATTATATGTATTGTTTTAAAATCTTTTTACGTTGGATATTAAAATTTCGAACATATTGTTTTTTTAATTTTTTCAGATTGATACAAGTTAACCTACATGACCTCATATATTATGGAAAGGTGATGAATATCTATTTTCCAAAGTAATTAAAATTACATTAAAATTTCTTCCATAACTCCGACCAAAACAATAACGAAATGTCAAAATTAACAAATTTAAATTTTTTTATTCCAATTTTTATGTAATGTCTGAATGACCATCTATACACTACCTTTCTTGAATATAAATTAATTTGATCCAGACTTGTAATTCATTATTTAATATCTTTTTGAAGTGAATATTAGTCAATGTGTCTTGAAAAAATTTATTAAAAATCTTTTTAAATCTTTTAATTTTAAGTATTGTCACCAGATTATCTAGCATTTTAGTTGGTCAATCTCTAGATTAGGTTTAATAATTATAGGTAAAAGTGTTTTTTGAGCAGGAAAAGGGAAAATGCATGTGTTTTTGGTAATATGAAGTATGATAATTAAATTGTTGCGGAAGAAAGTTATACAAATATGAGGTATTGTGCTTCCTATTAATTGGAATAAAAAACATGCCTACAAGTCTTGGAAACAAAGGAACATGTAAAGCAAGATTATTCATGGGATATTGTGATGCTATTAATTTTCTGTGGGTCTCTTCGATAGCAAGGGAAAGGAGAAGTAAGATTGCATGAAATTAAATAAAATATTTGTACGTAGGTGATAGTTATAAAAATTTAGAAATATCTTTACCCTCCACTTCTTACTTTATCTACTTAAATTGAGTTATATTTTTTTTTTATCGATAATTATATATTAAAATTATGTATACTGATTGAGTTATGTGTACTGATTGGATCATCTCGGTTTGGAGTGTAGTTGTAATTGCTTTTTAAAGTGTTTTTTACTTAAAAATATATCAAAATAATATTTTTTTTATTTTTTAAAATTATTTTTGAAATCAGCGCATCAAAATGATCTAAAAACACCAAAAAATATTAATTTAAAACAAAGAAAAAAATAAAAAAATTTTAATTTTTTTAAAAAAGGTTTTTGAAACGCAAAAACAAATAAGGAATGATATACAAGGGAACAAGAAGCAAAATATGAGTTTTGAAAATTTAAAAGGAATTCACAAATATACAAGTTAAAAATTAATTTTTGAGGAATTTGAACTTAAACTTGGAGACAAAGGGATGAAGAAACCCAAAGAAAAATAAAATAAAAAAGCCTATTAAATTCCTATTACAACCTTTTTTTTGAAAAGAAGAAACTAGGGTTTATTTCTTACCACTGTAGCTGTTGTAATTATTTGTGAAAGCAGCTTCACGATACTAGAAAGGATGGAGAGAACAAGAAATTCATGGTTCTCTTTGCTGTGTGGAAGAAAAGATGGTGTTGCCATCGATCTTACACATAGAGAGCCTCCTAATATTTGAAAATCAGACATTTATGCTAATTATTTTGTTTTTTGCTCTTCTTTGTTTTTTTCTGGCTGTATACAGGAATCAACTAGCTCTACATCAGTGCTGTTGTTGTTAATGGTCATATCATGTGTAAAACACAACGCCAGCTAAAACATCTCTGGCAAATGACAAATCAAGTCGAAGAAGAAAAAGAGACAAATTAAGATCTCTAATTAATCACTACTTTTCTCTTAATTTCAACACATATAAGATTGGCCTAGTCTAAATCGTTGGACGATCCCATGTGTAATTGTCTCTCAACTGCAAGGCCTAATCAGATCTTAACATGTGACCTAATTGTGGGAATTTAATCAAATCCAGGGTAAGAAAAACATCGTATCGATCAAAGCATGGAGGAATATTCATTAATCTGCTAATTTGGGAATTACCTTTGTATTCGTGGAAAGAAGATTAATCGTCTTCTCCTTCACAGGATCATTTCACATACCGTCTCTCATCTGCAAGGCCTAATTAGATCCTAACATTCTAACTAATTGGAGGAATTGAATCATGTCCATAGCAGGAGATAATTCATTCCTTTAATGTCCCATTGGATTATTTATTAGTTTGCTTGATCATTTAGTGATGGTTTGGGATTGCGATATAATTAAAAATAAAAAAGTAACGAAAGCAAGCTTTTGATGCTTCTGAATTTTACTTTTTGGGAACAAATGTTTTGATGCGTGTTTAAATAGTCTTTTAGTTTAAAGTTTGTGCTATATTTGAGATCGAATTTTTAAAAAAATATATATATAACAAAAAATATCAAAGATATAAAGAATTATTTCATATTTTTTTTATAAAATAAATTTAACTTAACATGTCAACCTTAAAACCTTATTATCCAATTTCTTATCTATTTCAAGTTTAAAATTAAATTATGTATGAGTTGTCTCGACGTAACTTGACCGATTTGACCGATCCAAAGATATTCCCAGTCAACTGGTTAAAAATATCTGATGATAAAATTGACATAAAAAAACCTCTTGATACAACTTCTTTTCTAATTTAAATTTAAAATCAAACTATGTGGGAGTTCCCCTAACATGACTCAGTTGACTTGCATGGTTCAAAAACAACTTAGTAAACCAATAAAAAAAACTCTCGAGACAAATTGATAAAAAAAAATGAAATTGATAAAAAAAACATATCTATTCATGAAAATTACCTCAATATAATTTCATCGAATTAATCTATCTAAAGACAATTAGTAAAAAATTGATGAGAATTGCCATGAGTGTATTCGCATTTTATCTTGGATTTAAATTCAATAAAAGATCATGAAAAAGAAATTTCTTATGAATATTATGATAATTTCTTTAAAATCTGACCCCGTACAAAAACATATTTAATTATGGTTCAAACTTTTCAAAACGCAAAAGAAAATAAAAAAAGGAAAAAAAAAAGTGCATCACAAACTTTTCAAACTTGTTTCCATGGTGACCACTTGGATCAGTACATCATATATTTTATTTTATTTTTTAGTTTAATGTGGGTGTTCGGACCAGCTTGTGTGTACCTCGACTAATTCCACGGGTCCTGAAGTTAATGACTATGTAAACCTCTAGTGGCCATCATATGAGCAACCACAGGGCTCGAACCTGAGACCACAGAGAAAACAAATCTCTTAGTTCCAAGCTCTTACCACTAGATCACCACCTAGATAATTATACATCATATTTAATACTAGTGTAAGAGAATCCACCAAACTTCATGTAAATGTCAAAATTATCATGGTCCTTACTAACAGGCAGCCCCACGAGCTCTGCCATCTATCCTAAAACCATTTCACATGACTTTTATATCACATTCTAACAGCTGCAGATTAGGTAGGTGGTGGTGGCCAGCTAGAAACAACTAAGCAGAAGATGCAGGGCTTTTCCTCCAGTATTTATAACTTAACAGGCTATGTGTGCTTGCTCGTCATTCTACCTCACGTCAAGTGTCAATGGCATTTCTGCAAGAAATCGTAGTTTTGGGTCTTCTAGTCCTGTGCATGACTGCAGCGGTTTCTTCACATAGCAGGCATTCGCGTTACACGCCTCCTAATGTTATGCGATTAACTGATGCTTTTAGTCATGTCTCAATCGGTCAAGAATATTCTACTTTTTTTGGAGGCTCAAACACTAAGCTGCTAAATAACGGGTCTTCTGCTAATCTTGCTCTTGACAAATCCTCAGGTTCGTATACAGCCAGATCACTTGTGCCTTGGTAAATGGTGTTTGATCTTTCTGAGCTAATGAAGTAACTTTCACTTTTTATTTTCTGTGTTCTTTAATTTGCAGGATCGGGATTGGCCTCGCGGAACAAATATTACTATGGATTCTTTAGTGCTGCCATAAAGTTGCCGTCTGGTCTGTCCCCTGGTGTTGTAGTAGCCTTCTATGTAAGCTAGCTCTTCGTTTTTCACTTTTTTGTTTTGTTTTGTTCACTCTAATGCCACAAATTAATGGGAAAGCATGGTTGAATTTTCAATTGCGTGCTGCTGCACATTGAGCACAGACACTGATGTCTAATACATAGGGGCCAAAAACCTCAGCTGTCTAATGCAGATAATTACCCGCACAACCATGATGAGATTGACATTGAACTTCTTGGTCATGATATGAGAAACGATTGGGTCCTTCAAACCAATGTCTACGCAAATGGAAGTACCGGCACCGGAAGAGAAGAGAAATTCTATCTTTGGTTTGATCCCACAGAGCAGCACCATCATTACAGCATCATTTGGAACAGTCATCACATTGTGTAAGAAAATCACCCACACAGCACAATTATTGGCCTTGGAATTTTGATTTTCCTTTACTTAGTGTTATACGGGGATTAGACAGTTACAAAACTAATGCAGGTTTCTAGTGGACAACGTACCAGTAAGAGAGTTTGCCCACAGCAGTTCTTACCCTTCTGTATATCCATCAAAGCCTATGTCTCTTTATGCAACAATATGGGATGGTTCTCAGTGGGCAACCCATGGAGGAAAATACCCAGTTAACTACAAATATGCTCCATTTGTGGTTTCCTTTGCAGATATGGAAATGACTGGTTGCATTTTCAACCAAACTGCCCTTGTTACTTCATGTTCTAAGGCTAATCCTTCGAGCTTGGACCCTGTTGACGGACCGGAGTTTGTTAGGCTGTCAAAAGAACAGAGTGTGGCAATGGATTGGGCAAGAAGGAAGCTCATGTTCTACTCTTACTGTAACGATAGATCCAGGTTCAAGGCCATGCCACCTGAGTGCAAATAATTTTATCTTATTTTTTATTTGTTCATAATCACCTCAAATTGTATTACTTTTCCTTCATGGAAGGAAACAAAATATATTAACATTATTTACCTTACGCCTTTGAAGTTAGAAACAGAAACCAATGTTTGCTCCGAGACAACATTTAATGTTTAACTTTTTAAATAATCTCAAATCAGATATCTTACTAGTACTTTTATTTTAGTGCGTCGAATCAATATTATTTTTCTCAATAAAATATTTATTTCACTATTGTTAATTTTTAAATTTTTATATAATCTTCTCAAACTAATCTCTCTCTTTTTTTCATAATAAAGAATATTGAGACATGGTTATTTTTTTTGTTTTTATTAAAACTGATAATTTTTATTTAAAAGCCTTAATTCTAATAAAAATATGTTTTGTGAAAACAGAAAGAAATACATGAATAGAAAAGAACTTAGCTTGAAAAACACATTTTTTACTTGACAATATAAACCATTTGAATCATTATAAAATTTTATTTAAATTATCACAAAATTAAATAAAAACAATTTTTGAACAGGACTCCTTGTAATTAAATAAAAACAGTTTCACTTTTACAATATCAAAGCATAAGGGACCGTGTTAATTCAGTTTTACACACTAGCAAACAAAACAACCGTCTCCTCTTCTTGTAGTACGGAGCGACATCTCTCGACAAAACACTCAAAATCAAAGCTTGAAACCCTAAGATTCTTAAATCGTGAAATCTCAAATGCCTTGAATCTCAACTCACCCATCTCTACCGGGGTTTCTGAGAAATGGTTGTGAGCAGTTAACCCCCAAATTGGGTTTAAACCTTGGCCTCCAACCTTATTCCAGAGTTAACGAACTACTACTCCCTCAAGATACTCAGGCCCAAGGATTTTCCTAGTCAGGCCTGAAGATTATCGATCATATAGCCTTCCCAAGAGGTTAATTTAATTTGAAGTGGGGAGCAATATATACCGTCAACATATGAAATCCGCTAGCAGATCAAAACCCGCTTGCAGCAGATATGCTGCTCCATTCTTCACGAGAAACAAGATCATAGCCATAAAGACTAATTCAACCGACTAACCTCACAAGTGTAGATCAGTCGTTAACCTTTCACACACCACACTCGTATTTGCAACAAAAAGCACGCCGATTACAGAGGGGCCTTCAGATATCAAAGCAATTCAGCAAAGAAACTGTGATTCCAACACGGAACCATGCTACCTCACTAATACATAGGGTGTAAAAAGTCAGCATGGAGGAAACCAAGAAGAATAAGTATGGAGGAAGCTTTTCTGGGATCCATACATTTATATGCTTTCAGAATATAGCCAGAGGGATTGCTATTGGGCAACGATACCTGCTCTATTCTATTACTCGTGACCTAACATATCCCAAATTTCCAACAAAGAAGAATCATAGCATGAATAAGAGAAGTAACCTAACAGAAACCATTAGAGTGATAAGCAATCACGATAAATTCACCATCGAACTGCAAACACTTCAGCTTCTTTTTTCCCCGTTTTCAGAGTGAAACATGACACAGCAAGGCCATTCAAAAACCCGAAATTGGAAAGAACTCGAAAAGATGCACTTCTTAGATAAAATCTTTTCCCCTTGAATTTTAAATCCGAACACAAGATTTCCTCAATCTAATATTAAAGCCAGGAGATGCAGCCTTTTATCAAACTAAACAAACGAATAATCCAGCATCAGATCAAACATATAACCAGAAACACATCTAACAAAGCCCACGTCAAGCACAAAGGCAGACAATATAAAACAAAAATATAATTAAACTCAAAATTAGCCATGCAAATAAAACATAACTATAAGTTCAACAGCAACCATGTTCTAAATGAAGATAATCCTTGTTCCATACTTAGAAAAAAAGGCATTCAAATGAGCTTAATCACCGCCAGCCGTCTGGTAAACATAGGTAAGCCCACACTTACCACAGTAGTGCCTATCAAAATGATTAGCCATGAAAGTCCCAGCACCGCACTCAGCATTAGGGCACTCCTTCCTCAACCTCTGGACTTTGCCGCTATCATCAACCTTATAGAACTGGAGCACAGCGAGCTTGACCTTCTTCTTCTTGTGCTTGATCTTCTTGGGCTTGGTGTAGGTCTTCTTCTTTCTCTTCTTGGCTCCACCCCTCAGGCGAAGCACCAAGTGGAGAGTGGACTCCTTCTGGATGTTGTAGTCAGCGAGGGTGCGACCGTCCTCGAGTTGTTTCCCAGCGAAAATGAGACGCTGTTGGTCTGGAGGGATGCCCTCCTTGTCCTGAATCTTGGCTTTGACATTGTCGATTGTGTCTGATGACTCAACCTCGAGGGTTATGGTCTTTCCCGTCAAGGTCTTCACGAAGATCTGCATCTTCGCTTCTTGGGGGTTTTTGGAGATGCAGAGCGGATAGGGAAGAGTAGGTTTCGGCTGACGGTGTTTTGTATAAAAGAGGGGTGCTCGAGGAGGGGAATATTAGGGTTTGTTTTGGGTGAGGGCGTGAAAGTACGGATTTAGCCATGGGGCTGTTTGTTGTTTACGGGGGCTAACTTGGGAATTGGGATGTGGATATTGGGCCCTTTTGTTTGGGCTGGACTAGGTAAGAATCGTAACCCTTGCAAATCCACAAAGTATTTTAAAGGTCTATTATCTTTGCAAATTCACAGTAGTTAGTAATTTTTTTTTTTGTCATAACCACAATTTTTATTATCTTAAATATTTTACATAATTATTAATACTTGGAAGTAAGAAAAATTATTTTCTATAAAATTCAGATAAAAATTAAAATATTTTTTGAGAAAATAACAGGTAATGCAAGATATAAAAGAATTTAAATAATCACTATGCTTACAAATACTGCAGTACTAAAAGTATTTTCTTAAGAGATGTCTCCCCGGATACATTATTAAAATAATTTTAATATAATTATATAACTAATTTAGTTATTTTTTATATAATATAATTATGTTATTAATTATATAATTAATATGAATAATATATAAAATTAAATATAAAATTAATGAAGTAATATGAAAGTTAGCAGATATAATTTTAAGTTTAAATTTAAAACTTTTAATAGAGTAGGGGTATAATTGATGTTATTAATTAATTAGAGAACAACCGCTTCTTATTTTTTAAACCGAAGCTAAGGTATAAGAATTTGAGATTTGCAGGTTTATTTTTTATTTTTTTTGTTCTGTTTTTAAAGAAAAAAACAAAGAAAAAAAACGTTGGCACGGATGTATATTCTTTCTCTTGCTTTTGATCGTTCTATACAGAAGTGTAGAAATTATATTTCAAAGTAAAAAAAAGGTATTTTAGTTATTTATATAATTATTCTGTTAGAGTTGTTAAAACTAAAAATAATAAGTAAAAATAAGTTTTTTGTATTTTGACTATTCCATTAGCTCCTGCATTGGAGTTCCTCTGAGAAAAGAAAAGCGCTTTAGTTTGCTATAGCTGTGTGCTCCGTACGTAGTCCATATTACATGAAATTAACTTAGATTTAAGATAAGTTAAGTACCTATTTGGAATTATGTTTGTAATATATTATATGAAATTAACTTAGATTTAAGATAGGTTAAGTGTTGATATTAAAAATATTTTTAAAAAATAAAAAACAATATTATTTGAAGTAATTATTAGTAAAATATATTTTAAAAAACAATCGTGTAAGATTAATATCGTTAAATCAGAAAATAAGGCCTGTGAAAATTAATTACGGAATAGGAATAATTCATCTTCTTTTTCCTTGAGATTCATAATCCAAGCAATGATGTAATAAAAAGGCCTGTGAATGGTAGCAGGTAGAGCTTCGATCCAGAACATGAACACTCAGATTCTCATCTGTAAGATGTCCGTAAAACACACTTTCGAGGGAATGGATGACCGTTCCCTCTTTATATGCATAAACATAAACAAACATACAAACAAACAACCAAATCGAGATCATCTTATACAGAAGTTGGTTGTAAAAAACGAAAAACTAGAAGGATCTCACAAAAGCACGAGGGAACAACCGGGGGAAAATAGCATTTTTTGCTTTAAATATCAGTGCATATATCCCATAACAAGGAATGTGCATTAGAGCCACCAAAAAATACCTGTAGCATTTGTAAATCCATTAGTTTTTAGTGATATGTGATGCAATTCAAAGTCAAATAAAACAGATGAAAGTGAGATGAACCATATACCATAAGGGAGACCAGGGCGTGTCAAGCTCGAGGAATGGGTATGGCCACCTGAGAGAGATGGCAAAAAAAAAGGTTACTAGTTCTTCAGCCAGCATAAAAAAAAATACAAACCATGTCTTCTTATCCACTGATTGAAAAAGAAAACAAAAAAGAAACATTATGCTTACCACGTAAAACCACATGCGTGAATAATCCACTGGAAAATGACATAGAGGCAGCTCCACAGCACAAAATATGCAATGCGGAACCATGGAAATGGCTGAAACCAGGACAAAAGGAGAAATTACTACACAGGAAACCTAAAGATGTCATCTTCTAGGCAAAAACTAAGCCTTATTGGGTGACAAAGCCATCAAGCCATTACAATCTTCTTTCAATCAAAGCAATTATTTTTTCCTTGCAAAAATGAGAAATTTCATGTGGGGCACAGAAGAAATTCTTGTTTTCAGGTGAATTCCCCTGTGCTCTATTGTTTCAAATTGAACTATGTTGTTTCCCTTATAGGGAGGGGGTTCATCAGGTATGGAGATAAATAGTAGGATTTCCAAGGAATTATGTGAGATATGCAGAGTTTGTAAGTGTAGCTTCAGCTCTACTTTGCAGATGAAGGTTTTAGCAATCAAATAAGCAGAGAAATTATCACACAGATATATTGTGGCCTCTTTTGACATAGAATCAGACCACTCACAAGCTGTAAATGCAATTTTGAACCCGTTTGGGAATTACCAGCTTTGGCTTCTTCTTTTTCGTTTCCATGCCTTCTCATTCAAAAGCAGAATTCCAAAGTGTTTATTAATACTTAAAAGCTAATATTGAAACCCCTTCCACACATGACTTTACAGTTGTTTTCAAATGCTACAATTTGTTATTTTCAGAAGTTACAATTTGTAGCTTTTGAGAAACCACAGCCACAATTTTCCCAAACGGACATAATCCAGACTGGGAAGTTGCTTCAAATGTGAATGATATCAAGCAAATGGTTTCCAGGCTTTCTAACTGTGTTATGAGCTCGTTGGTAGAAATGCTAGTGGAGTTGCAGAGGGGTTAGCTAAAGCTTCCGTACTCTCTTTTAAGTTCTCCTGATTGGATTCAATGTCCTCTGAGGGAACTGTGCTATCTATTGTACCTAGATACTCAGAGACTGATGAAATTTCTTCCAATGAAAAAGAAAAAACAATGATGGCTTCGATGTAAATTGATGCTATAAAACCCATTTGAAGTCTCTATATTCAACTATATGAAATAGCTATCGCTTATTTCTAGAAAAGGACTTCCACTTCTATGTGGGAAATACTTACAAGGCTATTGAGAACAGTATCTAGCAATAGAAAAAAAGCATTCAGGGAATGCATGCAACCCATCAACTGCAAAGCACAAGAGCATTAGAATGTCAGTAAGAATTCCACCAGGGAATTGCAGCAGGTACAATTTTTGCTCCAAGTATTTCCCAGAGATCATATGATCTAAGCAGTGTGAACAATGTAATTGATTTTGGAATTCTGGAAGGTAACGTATAGAGAAATAAACCCAATAAAACTTTGAATGAATTAAGGATCTCAAGCACCAAAATGAGCTAATAACCAGTTTATCACTGGATTCTCACCACATTGAGGCCGAGGTGCGTATTTGATAAAAAAGGGACTATAACACACCAAAATACAATGTCTGTTAGGACGATAGCACCTGCACAAGTCTGTCAAAAAAGAAGAGAAATATAAATAAGATCGCTCAACCAGAAGAAAGGCATTTCTAAGCATCAATAAAGCTCTACTGAAAGGCCTCAACGACAAGCAATTTTGTGTGTAAACTCATGATGTACACCATTATTGTCTATTCAAGAGGATTATGGGACTGTGAGAACTGCAGGCTTTATTTGTGAATTTTGCTCCACAGTGCTGCCAGTAGAAAACTTGTTTTAAGTGTAAATCAAGGCAAAAGCACTGAGGAATTATTGCAAGGAAAGAAGGCCATAATACATCCCTATTTTTATAAATACATAACACATGCACATAAGAAGTAAGCAAATCTTGATGGCTAACTTGGTATATAATTTGCATAAGGTATCCCCAAAATCCAGCTATTTCTCGAATTGCCTCCTCAGCACGGTGACTTTGCAACCTGACTGTACTCCTCCTTTCCTTTTCCTTGTAAGTTATAGAGGTAGCAGTTCCAGTCTCTTCCACGTCCCCTTCCAAGAACATAGGATTTTCGCCCTTTCCAGAGGCAGCTGGTTTCTTTAAAGACACAAAACACCCATATGCAGATATCACAGTGCCAAGCTACAAGAGAATAAGGTTGCCAAGCGAATGAACGAGTCTTAGTCCCTACTTTAACAGTTGGTAAAATAGAGAAAATGGGGTTACGGGAGTGTGTTAGCGTTATTTTTCAATGTATTTTTTATTTTAAAATAGATTAAAATAATGTTTTTTTATTTTTTAAAAATTATTTTTTATATTTGCACATCAAAATAATCCGAAAACATCAAAAATATATTAATTTAAAGTAAAAAAAATTTAAATTTAAATTTTTAATTTTTTTTAAAAAATACTTTTCAAGCAGTGTCAAACTCACTTATATCAGTTGGTAAAATAGAGAACATGGGGTTACAGTGTTTGACATACCGCGAAATATACCAAAGCCAACGTAAATGTCCACCTGCAGATAAATTGTAATGCAAAATCAGAAACCGATTCACAATGACATTGCTGTATTTCAAGATCAAGAGAGGAAACGTTTTGGCTTTTCGGGTTATGATCTGACTGAGTTTAGAAGTACAGGGCAAAAGCAACATCTTAGTAGACAGTCTTATAAAGCATAGGAGACGAGCAAAGAAAAGCGAAAACTCAATAAAATTATATTCTATTTAATTTTTAGATTAAATGATAGGAAATCTCTCTAAATAAGTTGAAGGAATAATTGCTTTCTTCTCAAAAAAGAAAAAAAAAATCTTGCTTATAAAGAGTAGCTTCCCACGATGCAGTTTCTAATATTAATATTATTAGTTTTTTTAAAATAATATCGATATTTTTAGTTTACTGTTGCTAATATTATATTTTATTCATTTAGATTAAAGATGAAAAGACTCGTACAATTCTTGTTATTTCTTTTTACTATCTACTTAATATTAAAAGATAAAGGAAAAAAAGCCCAAGGGGCTGGAGCATGTCCAGGCGAGATGGGCCACACATTCAAGCCTAGTCGCGTGTCTGGCTTACCTAAGCGTTATCCACTCGCCCTCTGACACACGCCGGAAGAGATAGAATCCCTATTTTATTGATTGTTGTGTATAAATCCCTTATTTTGTATGTTTAATTCTCATCCATATTTTGTATGTTTCTTGATGATTTCATTTTTTAAATATTTTATGTGGTTAAAAAGAAATTTGAATGATTTATTAAGTTTAAATGACTTGAGTTGAGCTTAATTGAAAATAAGTTAATTTGGGATTTTTTATTTTATTTCACATATTTAAAAAGACTTTGGATTTGGATTTCTTACTCTTTGTGTGCCTAAAATCTTGATATTATTGGGATATTGAAAATATCGTATTTTAGTGGTTATTGTTATTGTTTTTGCTAATATTATTATTAGTTTTAATTTATTAATGATTGGGGTACGAGTGATAGATATATTATATAGTATTTTTATTTTTTTTATAAAGAATTTTTATTTTTTAATTGTCTTGAAATAAAATAGATAAAAACAACAAAGATAAAATGAACATGTCTTCTTATACTTCTTCTTTTGAAAGTATAAAATTAAGTTCAAAATCATCTCATATAAATTTACATATTTATTTCTTTAATTAAATATATTTATGTCTCTTCTATATTTCTCTATTTTATTATAGAAAACTAACCAAATACAAATAGTTGGTCAACATAAATCTAACAATTAAAACATTGACTATTTTAGTTATGAACTTAGCATATAATTAATAGCCCACTTTTTTGTGTATGAAATTAAAACATGCTAATAATTATATGCTAAGGACCATGGGGAGCTTCCATTGACTATTTTAGTATTCTTATATAATCATGTTTATGTGATTTGTGATTTGTGATATTTACATGCGTGATTTGCTTACAAATTAAATAATTATATGATTAACAGTCGTTATATCGATCTAGGTGTCTATATTATTTAACATCTGTTTAGCATCTGATATAATCTTAGATCATTTATTTATTTATTTATTTATTTATTATTATTATTATTATGTGAGTGCCACAAACACATTTTAGTAGACTTAGTTAAAAATTGAGATGTGATCCTAGCTCATTTCATTATCAATATTGATGTATACACATTGATTTATGACATGTTAGAATATTTAATGAAATTTATTTTAAGGTACTTTTTATTTTAGAAATATATTAAAATAATATTATTTTATTTTTTAAAATTTATTTTTAATATTAGTATATTAAAATGATATAAAAACACTAAAAATATTAATTTTAATTAAAATTATCTTTAAAATTTAAAACATAATTTGCTAAAACCCCAACAACAAGAAGACAAAATTTCTCATTCTACCAAAAAAAAAAAAACATGTTAGAATAACTATGATCTTTTCTAGATGTGTAACTCTAAACCCTGAATATGTAATAATAATTTAAACTTGAGTTGTTGTTAGGTTCTCTTTAAAGATAATAAGAGAAAGAGATATTTTTCAAAATTATAAAATTATAATTTCTTATGTATCGAGGATTCCCTTTATACAGGGGTTAACAGTTCTTCTTTTCCTTTAGAATTTCTTGCCATGAACGTGCCTTTTAGTCCACTGTGTGACGAATTTCATCTAATTTAACCTAATTATCTGGGTAGCAAAAACCAAATGAACCACTAAGCAATGAGTAAAACGCTTACTTACCAAGCCTTGTTATGAACTTATGATCAATGAAATCAACTAATTAAGATGTATGGAGTAATAAAAAGCCATATTAATTAGCGAAAATTGAAATTTATAATCAAGAACAACTTACTCGGTGTAGTAAACAAATATGGTGGCATCCCATTCCAAGAAATCCGTCAACAAGAATCCAGCCATGACCAGGAAGGAGATGAAACGAGTAGCTAGGAGCCACCCGGGGTGCACCCCTTTCCAACAACTGGTCCATAGTTGCGCAGAACCAACATGGTTTCTTGGTATTGCAATATTTGCTTGCACGGTCCGATCATTAGTATCCGATCGAGCCACGAGGAGGCTCTGATACATGATATTATCTTCACATGTCGAGGCAAGTTCCCTCCTCCATAGCATCCATAAGGACACAAGAAGAGCCGCAGCAACAATGCCAAAGCAAACGAAATCATACCAGTATACGACTAGTGCCATTTATAGCCACACCCACTTTTCCCACAATTTAGAACTTGGAGATCGAAATGTTCGAGGTAAGAGATGAATCTCAGCACCATTGACTGCATCTAATTAAGAACTTGTTTAACTGGAGGAGATATCTAAATTAAGTTGGAAGGTTTTGATAAGAGAATGTTAGGTTTGACTGTTTGGTTGGAAAATTCTGTACCTACATGTTTTTGTAATACAGTTTAAGAAAGGAATTAAAGGGTAATGGACAAGTTGAATTAGACTTATATTTGTTTCATGGAAACCTTTTTTTCTAAAAGTACTTTTCAAATTTTTGCATTCTTGTGGAGTCCTTTTTAGTCGTTTTCCACTTGCTTTTTATTTCTAGAGCTGCTACATGCTCTTAATTCTGTCATATATATAGAGAGAGAAAATCAAGTCATCAGTTTGTTTGATTCGCAAAGTTTGAAAGGATATGTGATTTTGAAGTAAATTTTTTGGAATTATGTGAGACTGTTTACAAGGATATTATTTACCGACAATCAAGTCTCAAGGGAAAATTAAGAGTTAAATCTTTGATAACAA
This sequence comes from Populus simonii, assembly GCA_007827005.2. NCBI lineage: Eukaryota > Viridiplantae > Streptophyta > Magnoliopsida > Malpighiales > Salicaceae > Populus > Populus simonii. The sequence continues at coordinate 8,330,713 of CM017477.2, forward strand.
TTTTTTTATTTTTTTTAAATCCGAGTTTCAAGTAAAATATATTCTTAAGCAAAGACACTCCTCTCATTCCACACCGACGACGACGACGACGACGACGACAAGAGAGGGAAATTTTTGGATGGGTCCATGTACATAAATAACATCGCCCAATAAGGCAATGCCAACTCGGCAGTGCGGAAAGCAATCGAAACGGTGTCGTCCTCTGTCGGTTGCCTAAGATGAGGCTCGGTAGCAAACCCTTTCCAAAAGAGGTTGACTCCTCAATAAATCAACGGCCAGCAAATCCCCGCCACGACACCATCACTGAGTGTCAATCCAGTGTGGAGATACACGAAACATACAGAAACTGTTGTCTACAAATGAGTCCCTTAATTATGTGATTGATTTTACATCAGCTCAAAATGACAAATTGTTTGCAATTCTACCACCACCAAATTGTTCCCCGCCCAGCATAAATTCCGGTTACATCTTCAAGGTTCTAAAAATATTTATAAGAAAAAACATTAGACGCATATATAGTGGTGTTGTAGTGTTTTTCTTCTGAGTTTGATGTTAAAAATATTTTAAGTTTAGCATGGTACACATATATATCATGTTAAAAATTACACTAGCGTTCTAACATTTTATTAATATATATTATATATTTTAAGTCGATTAATGATTTTATGAATTGCTTGTATGCGTGAGGAATTTTCATGTTTTTTTTTATTAATATGGATATTCGGGCTAACTTGCGTGGATCTCGATTAATCTCACGAGCTCTGAAGTTAACGATCATGTAATTCTTCGGCGGCCCTGAGGTTTGTAAGACTCGAACTAGTGATCTCTAGAAAACAAACTAATTAGAGCCTGATCAGTTAAGTTACACCCCTCAAAGTTAAATTTTCAATATTCTTAATATAATTATAACATATATATTGTTTAACCAGAGATGACATACTTGCGAATCATACTTGAGAAATCTAGTGGCCAATTACAAATTGGCATGAAACAATCATCTTTAATTCAACTATTATTTTTAATTCCTTTGCAATCTCCTTAGTTTTTAAAATTCATCTAAAATCTTGTTTTGTTTATTTTTTTAAACCATGAATTCAAGATATGAAAGAGAAAATTACATGAAAACAAGAGAAGGAGGGAGCGGTTGGTTTGCCCAATTCTGATGAGAAAATAGCCAATATTTATAGTAATGGGCTTCTTCCAATAAAAAAAAAGGTATTTTTTTGGCTTTTATCTTACTTGAAAAAATAAATCGAAACTCATATTTTTTTTTAATTTAATTTAATTTTTTTTTTTGAAAAACTGACTAATTTCAGATCATGAATGATCAAGATTTCTATAGTATTTTTTTAAGTATTTTTAGATAATAAAAAGTAGTTGATATGAATTATTTTATCCAAGAATTTGAACCAGAAGTAATGCGCTGTGTGATATTTAAAAAAAAAAAAAAAAAAAAAAACAATTAGGTGAAGAACGTGTCATCCATCTAACTTAACGAAAAAAACAAATATTAGGTCAAACAATATCCTTTTTAAGTGCCAATCTTTTTTCGGCCAGAAAGGGCCCACTAGACGTAGACTCTTGGAGTTGGAATCTTCTTTTAAGGCCCTTGTGGACGTTAGCATGTAGATGTGTAGTAGATATTGAGCTCCCTTACCTTGTCAGCATTTAAAGTAAATTCTGTTTCTATAAAAATATATTATATTTTTAGGAGAAATTTAGGCCTTTTTGCATTTTGGTTCAAATATTGATTGTATTCATACCCCTGCATTTGCTTCATTTACTATAATAAAAAGAAAAAAAATAAGATTTTCTATTTTTCAGTTTTAAGTTTTAATTAACAGAGATTAATTTATGATCAAATACCCTGATCATTAACAAAAGAAAATTAACCCAAAGGTTAATTGACCAGGGTATTTAAATTATTTGAGTGAGTCGAGGATTTTCCTTTGAGTTTAATTTCTTGTAATATGCTAGATATGTTATTTATTTTATGTTTAGTAATATAGTTCATGATGTTTTTTAAAAGTATTTTTTGATTTTTTTAAAAAAAAATTATTTGATTTTTATACGAGTATTTTATAACAAAAAAAAAATATTAATTTAATATTTTTTTAAAATAAAATAATTTTAAAAACACTTTTTTTAAATAAAAAAATTCCAAGTCTCCAAATTCCCTTCGGTTTTGCCTGCCCGTTTTGAAGACATATATGTTAATTAAAGGTGCAAGATATTTCTGTAGAAAGGGTGAATTGATAAAGATAATTTATTACCTATAATTAACAGTGTGCATGATTATCCCTTGTGTTTTCTATTGCCGACGCCTACCCCGATCAAATACCCAAATTGTTTTTATGAATTCGCCGTTTCTACAGAAATGTCTTGAACCTTTAATCAAGATGTCTTCAAAATGGGCAGACAAGACCGAAGGAAATGTGGAGAGTGGGATCGAAAAAAGAAATAAATAAAGAACATATCTCGCAGATTACAAGGAAATGCACATGGGAAGTGCTAGTAACAAGGCTTGACTTAAATAGGAAATGTAATATTCAATTTTACAAAGAAGAGAAAAAAGAAAAAAAGCCAAGCAATCACGCGTAAAAATGTTGGCTAGCTCTCTTTGATGGGGAAAAAAAAACAAAGAAAAAGTGACAAGCTATCCCACATTTTCAGATGGCTGAAAAACTGTGATTAACAACCGTGAATCCTCCGTCAACGGCCAAGTTGTGTCCACTTATGTAAGCTGATTCATCGGAAGCGAGAAACAAAGCAGCTTCGGCTATATGCCTAGCCTTCAATACAATACCCTTCAAGTTGGCCAAGGCACAGCTATTAGCTTCAACTTCACTAGGTTGCAAATTATAAGCTCTACAAGAAAGTGGGGTCGCAACCCCATAAGGAGAAATGCAATTGACTCTAATCCCATAAGCCCCTAGCTCACTGCAAGCCGCCCTGACTAGACCAACCAGAGCGTGCTTCGATGTGGTATAAGCATGGGGTCCTGTTCCAGCAAGTGAGGACGCAACGCTAGTCGTGCATATAATAGATCCCCGAATGTTTTTAGACACCATGGCACGGGCTGCGTGCTTAATTGTTGCTGCAACACCCCGTACATTTGTAGCCATTGTGTTGTCAAAACCTTCAATGTCAAGTTCTAGGATCCCTGTTAATGGGCCAATGATGCCAGCATTGCTGAATAAAACATCAAGCTTCCCATATTTCTCCATGATGTATTTCACTGTTTCCTCAACTTGCTTCTCATCTCTTACATCGCAGTGGCGGTAAGTAGCTCTATCAGCCCCTATCGATGCTACTACTTGATGCCCTAAATCATCCTGGACATCTGCAGCAACAACAAAACCTCCATTCTCAACAAATAACTTCACTGCCTCCTCGCCGATCCCGCTAGCTGCACCAGTAATCAGTGCAACCTTGCCTTCCAACCTGAAAGATCAAATGCACAATTGAATACATGTGTATATAACCACTTGTAAGTAACAAATGGACATTTATGTATCTGTAAAAGCTTACTCGTAAGCCTTACAAGAGAAGGAAATAAATAAAAATGTTCATGATGTGCTCTCTGGCAGATCTACGAGGGTTAAATTAAGAAAGAAAAAGGCTTACCTTGGCTTAGACATTGGTGAAAGTCTCTTGTTCCTCTTGATAAACGACTTTGCTCAAACTTCTAAATAATAAGACTCTTGGATCTGCTGTTTATAATGGTTTTAGGTTTATTAAGCTGCAGAGCTCGAGACAATGACTCGTAGAAAATGCACAAGTGCCGTGCTTTGGGTTATATATATAATAGGTATATATTGACTATGATGAATTATTATTTTTATTCTTTATTCTTTATTTTTTTAAATCAATCATTTATTATGACAATATGGTAACCAAAATAAAATTTGTCAAAATATTAAAGTCAACTGTTCCTGAGAATTCTCAAATTCTTCTTCTAAAATGGGATCACATAAGCCATGATTTACCATTATTTTTTTAATGAGTAGAATGACTACCTCTTTCGTATATATTCAAACACATTAATTTGAAGATATATATATATATATATATATATATATATATATATATATATATATATATATATATATATATTTGAATTAGTTCTACGAAAGTCAAAGTTATCCTATTCATGCATGTTGAGCGAAAAGGACTATATATATAATCCATCCATTGATCCATTTGTAATTCCACTGCAAGTTTTGTGGATCTGATAATTGAAACCAATGCACAGTACATGCAAGTTGTGAAAGCCAGACAAGAAAAAAAAAAGTTACTGTCAAATATTCATGACTAAAGTTAAAAGTAACAGAACAAAATATGAAGTAGACATTGATTCCATGTCTGTATTTAATTTATTTATTTATTTAATTTAGATAAATATAAAATATTCTTAAAAAAAAAAATTTAATAAAGAACAATCAAAATCAATGAACACTATTATAAGAAGCAAATAAAAAAAATTAACACGGTACAATCTTCAATTAAATAAATGTTAAAGTATAAAACCTCAAAATATGAGCTAACAAAATATCATAAAATGAGCATCTCATACTTATATCTAATCAATTAATTTAATTTAATTAAAAAATAAAATATCTTTTTAAAAAGTTAAATTTAACAACAACAAAAAAATATCCAAGACAGCCCATGTCATTTTTAAAATCAATGAAAATCCTATAAAAAACAAATATAAAAGTTAGCAGAGCCTAATCTTCAATTTAATAAATGTTAAAGGAAAAACTAAAACAAACATGAGCTTAAAAAAAAAATAAGAACAATTAGGCAAATTCAGGCAACCCTCCTACACCTCTCTTAATCTTTTAAACTCGCAACTCCTGAAATCCTAAACTCAAGCTTAATTAAAAAGCTTAATTTCTAACTAATTTAATGTTAAATTATGAAATAAAAAAATTAATTTTTTTTTAAAATGCGAAATAGAAAAATAGCAATCAAAATAATGGAGATCAAATTTGATAGGAAAAAAAACTTAAAGGATGATGAAATTATATATAAAAAAATGTTTAAAAAATTATCTCAAATAAAACAAATAGCAATAAAAAAAATAAAAATTAAATTTAAAAGATGAAAACATTAACTAAGGATGAAATTGAGAAAGAATTCCAAGTTTATAAATTATTCTAAATAAGATAAATAGTAATAAAAAAAACAAAGACAAAATCTGAAAGAATAACAAATTGAAAGGTTGCTTTGAAAATTTGAAAGGGCATGCATGAAAATAAAGGAGAGAGAATTGAAGAGAAAGGGAATAAAAAAAAATCGTCAAAGCCAAACCAGACAGGCACACATGCCGTCTCATCACATAGGAAATACTGAGATGTTTCAAACACTGTCATAGAAAGCAATGTTTGGTCACTGGACAGCCTCACACATACTATCCGAAAAGCATGAGGGTCGCCCACATGCCGAAACCGGCAACGCACGCGTCATCAATTTTTTTAAAATAATATTTATATTTTTTAAATAACAAAATTGCCCTTAAACAAACCTGAAAATAACAAAAAAAATAAACTAACAACAATACTAAGATGCCCAAAAAAATATTTATTTTTTATTAATACAGTAATGTTTAATAAATTCTTGTGAAAAAAATCATATGATAGCTAGTTCAAGCCTTGAATTGTAGCCTAGTCCGGGTTCTAAAACAATCCGTATACCGTGAGTTCTTTGACTTATTTGCCTAAACTGGAGTTGCAGATTGGGAGTTACAATGAATGCAAGTATGCTATATATATAAAAATATTAGACTTGTAAATTCTAGAAAACAGATTGGGAGTTACAATGAATGCAAGTATGCTATATGCAAGTATGCTATATAAAAATATAAAAATGCAAGTATGCAAGTTACAATCAAATTTTGAATTATTATTTTTTAAATTCAAAATATATTATTACTGCACGTCCACAAAAAAAGATGGAAATCTCATTCTTATTAATTAATAGTAATAATCATGCAAAGAATACAATGAATTTTCTGATTTGGGATTGGATTGCCAGTAATTAAGGCAACCACAAAATAAAATTCATGGAAACATGGGAAATTAAAGGGTTAAAAAATAAGATCATGCATCAATGAGTAATTAGAAAACAGTAAACACATATAGCTAGATAAGGAAAGATTGGGTATCATAAATTTTTTGAATGCAAATAAATAAAATCGGAGGGAAAATCAAAAAAATAGTTTAGATGAAAAATCACTCGGATTCAAAGTAAACTTGCCCCTACGTACTATCTTCAAACTTTGGCTTCCACCTCAATGCCGCGGAGACCATTTGCTTCATTCTGTAGCTTTATGATTGGATGGCACATTCACAGGCTGGCCCATAGTGTATCCCTCCAAGAAAATCATTAAATGTGGTGTTTCAGGCAGGCAAGTCCCCTTCTTCTGTTCTCCAGTCTCTGTAATAATAAAAACATCAACAGCAATTTCTTTCAGTATACCTGTTATTGACCATGGCGGCTGCTGCTGCTGCTGCTTCAACGACTGTTGCGCATTGGTCAACCCCAACTTCCCTCCACTTGTCAACTGCTAAAAACAAGAACGCAGCAGTCTTATTAAACTCCATACGCACTTGCAAAATCACATCATCATCGTCTATCAGTAAAGTCCAATATGGATATGGATACTCGAAGAGAAGCTCAATTCTTACTGGTTTCAAGCCCTTTTCTTCTCCAGTCATGGAGTTTCAGGATTGCACGTAAGATACCAATAGTATTTTGCTTTGCTTTTAACTAATTGTTTCCAATTTGTTGGGCTTTGAAATTGGAGGAATACTAGGTAATTGGAGTTTGTTGTGATTGAATATGGGTCTTCAATGATCATTGTTTGTGTGATTTTAACCAAATTATGGTTTTTAAATGCAGGGTTAAGATGGAAATTGATGTGCCTGTTGGGTTGGCTTATAAGCTTTATTCAGATCGTGAATCAATTCCTCGTTGGATGCCCTTCATTTCATCTGTACAGGTGTGCAACAATTTTGATGTTTTTCTTCTTCTTTTGATTTATCTAACGCCTAGGCAGGTTAAATAAGCACTACTGTTTTAATGTTAGCTCATGACTGGTTTTATCTGTGACTTTAGTTTTTCAATTTGAAGGGGGGCTATAAAATATGGTGCATTCATGATTTCATTTTACATTATAATGATCACGAAAAAATCTCAACTTGTTTTAACATATTATAGCTATAAATGTCTGCGTTTAGGTTAAGTTGATGTTTGGTTCTATTTAATAGGTACTCAAAGACAAGCCCGACCTATCACGGTGGTCACTGAAGTATAAAGCACTTGGTCAGGAACTTGAATATTCTTGGCTTGCTAGAAATATGCAGGTAATGATCCTTTGTGTTGTATGGAAACATTTTCACTAATCGTTAATGGATGCATAGTGCTTTCGCTACATGATCAGAGGTGAAATCAGTGCCTCCTTGCTATGTTCCCATTCATTTTTATTCTGTGTTCAACTTGTTGCAGCCAACCCCCAATCAGAAAATTCATTGGAGATCTCTGGAAGGTCTTCCTAACAGGTAACTGGAAAAGGCAGGTAGCAAATTGTGCAGCATTAACCACATAATCTCAAGAATAGAGGATGCACCTTTTAGCCTTTGCATGATTGGTTAATGAGAATATGAGATTTCCTTTGCTAAATTCGTAGTCCAAGATGTCCTAGACTGTATTCCACAGAAATATACTAACATCACAAGATTATGGAAATTTTCTTGCCTATTGTATTTGCTGCCTATGGTTAGAGAAATCTTGTTGACACACTCACATGACTTGAAATTAAATAACTTGCAGTAAATAGCTAATTATCACGTGTATGTGTGTGACTGTAAATTTCATCATGTGATAAAAATTAATTCGGGATTATAGTATTGGATGAAAACAATATATAGAATTTGCTTTGGCACCATTAATCTTCTTAAGTGCCTGGAAGATGCTCAGTAATGCTGAAGCAAACACATTTTTTCAGGCTTGCTATTAAGAAATTTCCCCTGAATATACTAGATAGAGGGGATGGTGAACAAGGTATGAACATAGATGCATAGATCTAGTTCATTAATGTTGGTTCATGATATCAATTTGCTTCCACAATTACTTGCTTAAGTTTTTTTGTTTTTTTTGTTTTGGTGGGAATTTTCTTGTATTTCTCTATCAATTCTCATTGCTACTTGTTGATGAGTTTTAGTGTTAAACCTGGTGCTGTTAGCTAACACCAATTGGAGTGAGATTTTCATGAATGTAGATGGGAAGCATATTTCATCTGCATTGACTAATAAAGTTTCAAATTGCTTGCAATGAATGTGTATGTTGTTGACATTGTTGAGCTGATCCATGCCCATATAACTTAAGCATGCAATGAAAGAGTTGTCATGTGGTATTGCATTTGAGTGCCTTGCAGAATGTAATATCATTTCATTTTTCCTTAACATAATAGCAGAATGTTAATTAACTTTTTTCTTACATTGCAGAGGCTCTGTTCGATTTTTTCCTAAAGGTTCTTCATCATGTCTGGTAGAAGTGAGCTCCTATATACAACATTCAGTTTGATCTTCATGGTTACAGCATTTGTGGTTTTCAATTAGTTAGCTATTATAATCACAGTTCATCACCCCAAGTTTAGTGGATTAATTAGATTCTTATTAACAGATCAACTAAATATTCTGTCAAGATTGTCATTTCTGCATGCCTTCAACTTGCCAAAATAGTCTTATCTTATGTAATTTTATTTTTTAAATAGAACCATAAACTCGGAAAGAAAAATAATGTACAAATTCTCTAATTCTAATCTCTGACACTGTGTGTGTTCTCAGGCTTGTGATAGGAATGTGTGGCACTATAACAAGGAAAAGAAAATGATGTATCATTTTTCTTACAATCAAAACTTAGCTCAGACCTTTGTAATTATATTTTTTTTTCCTTTTCAGCTAACTGTTTCATATGAAGTTCCCCGAATTTTGGCTCCTCTAGCAACAGTAAGCATCCGTACTTTCATTTAGATGCTATTTTATTACTTTGAAAGGAGCACTACATGCTTAGCCTGCTCAAGTAAAAAATGAACAGTAATGTGCATTTAAGTGGTGTGTGCAGTTGCCGTGTCCAAGCTGCTTGTTTTCAACAGAGAAGAAGATATAAATTGTCTTGTATAAGAATATGTCCTTGCACTTGCAATACAGTGAATGATGAGTCCATTTTACTTTATTGTCACTTTTTCAGGCACTCCAACCTTTGCTTGAGAGCTTACTCAGAGGGGGTTTGGAAAGATTTGCAACACTTGCGAAGAGCACTTTGGCAGACTGAATTCCATGCTTCAAATGGGGTAGCTGGAACTCATGTCTAATGATCATCAACAATTTTCTTAGTTGGAATATTTACAGAATCAATATGATTATCTTTCACTGGAAGCATTGTTCCCCGTAGAAGAAGGGAGAAGTTTTCTTATTAATTTGTCATTGATTGTACTCAGCACCCTTACTTTGGATTGTTGATCAATTCCAAAAATAATGAAAAGTTCATGATATATGCTTGAGTTTTCCTTTGGTTGGCAACACTCGCGAATTTAAAAAAGAGTAGCTTAATTAAATAACACCTTTTGCCTCATACTCCCTTCTCACCCATGTTTCTGAACTACTAGATTTACCATTCGAATGTGTCAGGATAAGAGAAAATAGAACTGGTTGTCCCATTATTTATTCTGTTAACTTCAGAAAACAGGGTTAATACACCTGCCTCAGGTTTCCATGTATGGGATCATGGCAAGATGGCTAACTTGAGACTAACCTGAAAGAACTTTCCATCAGATGCTTCTGTTGATTTTGGTAGTAACAATAAAATACGGAATATTTTACCAGAGAGTTCCCAAGTTTAGTTGTTCTTCCTTGTTTCTTGTGCAACTGTTTTCTCCATTAGAGCCCCTTATATTTCTTTGAACTGAAATTCCCAAATTCTGAGCGGAGGTTTTTGGATCAGGTCTTCATGCTCACCGGAACTGGTAGCCTTCCCTGCTTATGAACCACTTCTATTTTGATTTAGCTAATCGGCAATGGGAAAGATTTATTGATGTGAATATAATCAACAGTGATAAAATACACCCCAATAGCCACATATTTAGTAATTCCTGAACTTTTTCTTTAGTGATGAGGATTGTCAAAATAAGCAAAAATACTATTTCTATATAAAAAAAAAATGTCATTTATAGGTATTTTAATCAAGAAATCAGAGTAAGACATTTGTTTTTTTTTCATTGGAATGGGAAGATAAATCTATATTTTGCCTGTTTGCCAGTAAATAATTTTTATGGAAAATAGCAGGATATATGAAATTATAATGAAGTCACTCATTCATTGGAAAACGAAAATTCTTTTAGAGGCATCAAATTTACATAATACTACTAGCGTAATCATGTTAGGCTACAAGTAGGATTATAAATTAATTTTTAATGAAAAAAAAGGTTGATATTATAAATGTGCTTTTGGATATCATGATTTTTTTTAATAAAAAAAATAAAAATAAAGCATTTATGTTTTATTATTAATAAATAATAAATAAATTGTTAACACAGATAACAAAACATCTAAAATAAGGCATATTGACATGCATCATGCACATTTCCCTCTTCATTACAACAATGGATTTATGGTTTTACACTTCCAATCTATTTATTACAATAATGGATTTATGGTTCTACACTTCCAATACTCTTTGAGTTGAGTTGAGGGTATTTTGGTTTTTTTTATACAGATATTAGTTTTTAATGATCTTACGGAGGTGTATAATTTTTTAAATAGTTAAATAATTTAAGTATTTCTAATTTTAAAAAAATTAAAGTTGTTTACCAAAAGTATTTGGGTTTTTTTGTTTTTTAAAATAAAGTAAAAAAGTCAATTTTTCCTTGCAATAAAGGAAAAATGAATCGTGGTCCAAGGGCTTTTTGACTTTTTCAACTAGGTTTTATGGTTAATCTCCGAAACATGGAAGGTAATTTGACCTTTTTAGCATGAATAATTGTTTTTTTAAATCATAAATTATTTTTTTCTTAAGTTATCGTTGTTATTTTTTAAAAACTAAAATATTAATATGATATATATAAAGTCTTTAAAAACTAAAAACATGGAGGGTCAAGAATTTTTAAAGTTTTCTAATAAAAAAATTAACCATAAACTTAAAATATGATATATATATATATATATATATATATATATATATATATATATATATATATATATATATATATTGAACGATATCTTTTTAAATATTGATACCATAATATATTGAATCGGCTCAGGTTAATCTTTCAAATCTATGACCTGTTTTATAAGAACATGATAACTTTATAGAAAACAAATCAAAATAAGTTATAAATATCAATTCATAATCAACCAAACATTAAAGATAAAATTTAAAAAATATACATTAATTTTTTTAAAAAAAAAAAAAAATTCTCGAGTCAACCTAAAATAACCTGAGATAACTTATTAAACCTACGATCTAGGTCATGAGACTGAGATAACTTCATAAAAACAAATAAAAAAATTATGAAGCTTCTATTCTAACAGATCTAATGTTAAAGGTTGGGATCGAGAGATAAATAAGTCCAAGAGACCGAGATAACTCGACATAAAGAAAATAAAAAATTTATGAGCCTCTCAAGTTCTCAAACAACGTGTATTGAAAGATAAAATTGAAAAAAAAAAAACTAAAGAAAAATAAGATTAGAGGGTGAAATTGAAAAAAAAATCTATTCAATTAAAAAAGACCAAAAAAATAAACTAACTCAATTTGGGTCAACTTGCTAAACCCGCAATCCGGGTCATGAAATCAGGATAATCTCATGGAAAGCAAATTAAAAACAACTATAAAGTCTAATTAAAAAATAATCAAGTTAAAAAAAGACCCAAAAAATGAACAAAGTCAATGCTAGTAAACTCATCAAACTCGCGATCTGATTTATAAGATTGAGATAATCTCATAGAAAGCAAATAAAAAAAAATATAAAGTTCAATTTACAACCAACTCAATATTAAATGATAAAATAAAAAAATCAATTAGAAAAAGTGGCAAAAAAAAACTGACCCAAGTTAACATGAGTTAACCTATTGAATCTATGACCGGGATAATAAGATAAAGATGAATTTATATGAAGAAAATTAAAAAAAATACTATAAAATCTCATTTTTAATATATCTAATATTGAAGGTTGAAATCGATAAAAAAAATTTATGAAGCATAATTTTAAAAATTGAATTGTTGAAGGGTTTTTTTTTTAAAAAAAAAATACTATAATAGATAGTGTTAATGTTTTGTTAATTGATGTTTTGATAATAACAACTTATACTAGGCAAGTTGGCATATTGAAATTCGAATGTATCTTGAATTAAATATGCTTTGTCATTTGATGAATTAAGAGATTCGCAAGACGTGAAACATGGAATTAACGTTTCATTCTAAAATACAAAAACAAGCTTTAATATGGTAGATGAAAAGGACAGAATATAAACAATAACAAGAGATTTTTTATTCTAACTGTACAGATACACATCAAGATTAAAAATAGAATATATTATATTAGAAGCCGAACGAGGCTGCAACGCCAAAACAATACATCCATGATGAACGTGCTTTAATAAAACATACATACATCTGAATCGATCTTTACACCGCCAGCACCCACCCATCACTGTTATGTACATTAACCAATTCTCAATGCTTGCTGTTTGAAAACAATCACCTGCAAAAATGCAAGCTGCTTTTTCTATCTCCAGACTGAAGCAGCCAGAAACAGTTTATTAACACAACAATGGAAATTAGAAAATTATTCAATTTACATTCAGCGGTTGGCACTGCCCTCCAACAAGTTCCTCAAGCTACATAATGCCTCTGTAGAGAGGCTACAGCACCTCTGTTTCCGTTGCCTAGGTGTAGGCGGTGATGGCTCCTGATAATCAGTAGAAGAGAAGCACACAATAATTACAGTGAGATTGTCAAATGTGTTTCGGCGTAAGGCCTCCATAACTAGGTCCCTGGCACACTGCTCAGGGTCATCATGTCGCCGCAGCCCATGGCGGACAAGGCTGACTGCATGCTGGCTTGACATGACATCCCAAATCCCATCACAACCAATTATGAGAAATTCATCCTCCTCTGTTAGAACAAGCTTCCGGAACTCTGGCTCAGCAATGAGAGGTGAAGGAGAGCCCCGGGGGAGTTTCATGTCCCAGTCACCAAGGGCTCGTGAAACTGACAGAACACCATTGAGATATCCATCATCAATATACCCACCCAATTCTTCAACCCGCCTTCGCTCTGATGGATAAATAGGCCTATGGTCTTGAGACATGTCTATTGCCTCTCCTTTACGACAGAGAACTGCTCGGCAATCACCAGCATTTGCAACCATTAATAGCCTGGAACATGAAATCATGATCAGGATGCCAGTGAAAAAACAAAAATAAACCCAAGGAAATACTACAAAACTATCAGCTTGGAGCACCCAAAAAAACTGGTACTTTAAAGTTCCTCCTAACTTTTCCAAAGTCAACTAGAGCTATGCACTGAAAAAATGATGTAGGAAGGCTGGCATTGAACCTTCTGAAACATTGACGGCAACATGCAATATGGAGCTAGCGTATGTAAACATCAGAAGTTAACTCAAATATTTGCTGGTTCAAGTAAGAAAGAGAAAACATCATGTGCAAGTAAAAAAACAAGACCACCTTAGTTAGCATATCTTAGAAGACTACATGTGAAGACTGATATATAGAATACTGGATTTCATAAAACATTTCATGTAGATAAACTAAATGGTGATTGACCAACATCACAACCACTAATATACCTGAAAACAAAGCTTTGACAAGGTAAAAACGTGGAATCCATATACATGGTTATATTTCCATGTTTAAGAGCAAGAATATACCTTCCAAATACAAAAGCAGTAAGAGCGGTTGTCCCAGAAGAAGTGTTCACACTGCAGTCATCTGCCAAAGCCAAGTCAGCCAGATGAAATGCTTTTCGTAGGGAGTTCTCAACCTCCTCCAAGAAGATATTGTCAACCTCAGATGTCTGAGGGAAATTTGCATCTTCAAAAAAGATTCTCATTGCATTTTTTCTGATATAAGCTGCTGCTTCAGGTCCTCCATGACCATCAAAAACCTACAAATAAATTCAATCTCAATCAATTATGAATTCCTTAAACTTATCAAAATAATATAGTTACAACCATAAGTTTCAACAACAATCACCCCATAGAAAGCACTGGGCTTGGGAAACTTGAAGACTGAGCCCAGTTGCACAGATAGATCATCTATGCGTATATGCTCGTCTTCCATGTATCTCCGAGGCCCAATGTCGGCAAAGCTACCAGAACGGATACTAGGCACAAACTGCAGGACGGCAGACTCAATAGCTTCTGCATCTGAAATTTTTTTCGAAGATATAATATCCTACAAAAGGAGATGGTTTAATATTAAGTTTTCCACCAACAGCAGCACAACTAATAAAAAATCTAGGAATCATTCATTATTGACGAAATCTATTATTTACATCAAATTCATAATTAAAAATACTATACAGTATGCTAGTAATTAACAGCATGATCAAGACAATTTATTGGAAAAAACCGAGAAGTGAATTTCTATTTTATTCATATTTTCGCTACAAATAAATAAATTAATAAAAAAGAAGGCTAAAATTCCCATTCAGATTCAGCTTGTCTGTCAATAAACAAAACAAAACCCGATCTGAGCAACCTGTCATGAAAGAACAATAACAAAGCAATTCAACACCTAACAAGTTACGAATTCTCAAATTTTAACTTAGTAATATTCAGGATTCTCTAATAAAACAAAACCTAGCAAAAAAAGGGGGGCGATCATGAAGAAAACTGACCAATTGGTCGGCGGAGACAGAATCCGAGATGCGAACTTGACTTAGCCTTCTGGGGGAAGGCGAAACAGTAACAACATCTTCAATTTCATGAACAGCAGCGATAGTAGGGCTGTTACCTTTAGCAGCAAAATATTGAACATCCAACACCGGCACGCTTACTACCTCTGCTTCAACTACCATCTTTCATTCACCGAAAAAACAATCAATTTTCAGACTTCAAATCCCCTGCTCTGGCTAGTAGTAATGGTTTTTAATTTTGGTTTTTCTGAGTGATCAAAATTTTGAACCATTCTGGCTTGGAACTAGTATATAAATTGGAGTCGGGATTTTTTATTCTTAAGAGACCGACGACCGGTGGCTACAGGTAAATGGAAATTCGGTAATTGGACACGTGTGAGTTTTTGAGCCATGGGTTTTAAGAGACCGTTGTTTTCACACGCCAATTCGTTAGCTTCATCGACACGTGACTTTTTTGGTTGACGCGTGCCACGACCTTTGGTACATCTTGAAGGCCGTTTCGTGTACAGTGACTAAAAATGGTTCTTAGTCTGTCAGGTAATGACTAATGAGTTGTCTGTCCCCGTTGACTTTTTTTGGCTGAGCTGGCCCCGGGTCGGGGGTGTTTATGGGATTTGGAGAGTGTTGGGAGGTCATTTGTGGGAAAGAAAGATTATGTTTCCTAAAATTTTCGATAGTATTACGTCGTCGTTCCTGCATAAAAATTGTAAAATGAAATTCACAATCAACAGAATTAAGAAAATGCAATTAATCATGCCATTAGATTTTCAAAATTACACAACAGTCCCCTTTGCATAACAGAACAATAATGTTTTGATGACTAAATTGTCATTTTGTATTTTTTAGCTATAAAAATTTCGATGATTAGTCATCGCTGTTTTAAAAACTATTGATCTTCCTTTTCTCAAATCTCGGTGGGTGAGTATGTTACTGTTTTTTAAAATTTATTTTTTTTGTTAGAAAATATATTAGAATAATATTTTTTTATTTTTAAAAAGTTATTTTTAATATCAGCACATCAAAATAATTTAAATTTTTTAAAAAAACATTTAATTAAAAAAATTACTTTAAAAAAAAAACATGCTGTCCATTTAATTGGGTGTAGAAAAATTATTTATTTTTTTTCCATAAGAAAAGGTAATTTTGGCTAAGATTCCTTCACAGAGAAGGAAAAAAGAAAAGAAAAGAAATCTACCCTTACACATAAATACTTTTGGGTGTGTGGTATACTTTCCTTGCTTTTGTTATGGATGCTGGCTTTCATAGGGCGTTTAGCATTCAAGCCAAAATGCTGTTTGTATAAAAATTTAAATTATTTAAATTATTTTTAAATTACTTTAACATGGTAATATCAAAAATAAATTAAAAAATATATATTATTTAATATATTTTTAAATAAAAAATATACTTTAAAAAACAAGTAATAGAAACCAAGCCTCTGATTTATGAAGGGACCATATTATCTCCTCATTGCACACCTAGTAGGCTTTCGTTACTTTTGTCTTTTTCCTAGGTTTGGTTTTTAATAATGAGTTAAATAATAGAAGTTGGGCTATGGGCATGAAACCAAGTCATTGATTTGTACATACATGGAGGAGTAATCTTCAAGTTTTTGAGTGTAAGTTGGTGGTGTCACACACTCATAAATAAAATTTCCATAAAAAGCTTGTCGGAAGCTTTTTACATGTGGAATCATGCTGGTGAGCGTTTTGGAAGCTAGTAGATTGATGTTATAAAATTTTAAATTATTAGTACTGAAATGAAACAAATGTGCAAGCTACAGGGGTAGAATATAGTTTACCCTTGGAGTACTAGCGTAGAATGCGCAAGAAACCTAAGAGGAAAGGAAATATTTGTCGATGGACAAGGGTGCCCCTGATACGACGATGTGAGTGTGTCATGCTTATCAATTCAGATTTCAGACACGCGGCTGTAGCTCACATCTTCTTGGAGAGAACATGGGGACACGCATTATACTTTTGGACGGTTAAGATGCATCTGGACTCTTTCTCATGGTTGCTAAACTTTATGTGACCCCTTCTTTGCACAAATAATTTCAATTGTTATTTTTGCTTATTTTAGCACCAAAAACTTAAAGTTTTGTCAGAATAATATAACTATAAAAAATATTAGCACAGTAACACAATTTATATTTGTCAAATCTTATCTAATTCCTAACCCTAACTAAGGCCTAAACCTAACTAACCACTAACTTATAATAATAAAAATATAAACTAATCATCTAGGTGGTGGCTCAGTAGTAAGAGTTTGGAATCAAGAGGTTTGCTCCCTCTATGGTCTTAGGTTCGAGCCCTGTGGTTGCTCATATGATGGCCACTGGAGACTTACATGGTCGTTAACTTCAAGGCCCGTGGGATTAGTCGAGGTGCGCGCAAGCTGGTCTGAACACCCACGTTAAACTAAAAAAAAAATATAAATTAACATTAATTCAAACTCTAAACACTAACTCTAATTTAAATATTAAACACTAATAATAATCCAAAACTCTGACCCTAACTAATTCCTAATCTCATATTAACCATAAAACTAACCCTAATCTAAACTCATTTAATCTAGATATTAAAATTTAATTATTAACTACATAACTCTAAGAATAAAATGTCAAGTCTCTTTTCGATGTGAAATTATAAATTGCTAATTCCATTTAGATTATGCTTCCTTTCTTATAAAATTAAACATTGTATAAAAACTATATCTTATAAAAAATTACAATTTTTTTATTAAATTATGATTAACAAAACAAGAGCCTGTCAATTGGGTTAATCATCCTCCTCCTCCTTTTTTTTCCAAGTTTGATGTGAAATTGAAAGCTACCTGAACCGGTAACATATGCTGTTGTTAACTTCTTCTTCTTCTTCTTCTTAAGTCTAATGGCTATGCTTTTGCAAAACAGAAAAAAGAAAATATAATTATTTCATTGACCAACAAAAGAATTAGTTCAATCCCCTCCAATGATCATCAAATAATTGTAAATTTGATATTAATATTCGCAAAATCATGCCATTAACTAGCTCATCTCGCAATCAATCCAATTTAGGTAACATCCGCTAATTGATTCGCACGTGTCTTAACATTCCCAAACTTGCCCACAAAACAACCAATAATTTGTGCAATTATTGAGCTGTTGACCAATTATTTGAGCCTGCGCAGAGCAGGCATGGCAATATTACCCTTTTATTTTATTATTTTATAAAGACAAAGGTGCCATTTTAAGAATGGAGAAGTATGTAGAATGAAATCCTCGTCGTTAGGTGAGAAAGAAATAGCCTGCTTTGCACGGCATGCTTGGATTAATTTAATAGCCAGCAAATAAAGAAATACATACAAGTAATGTTGGGGAGTTTAATAATGTTTGTTTTTTAAAATATTTTTTTATTAAAAATATATTAAAATAGTATTTTTTATTTTTAAAAATTATTTTTAGTATTAACACATTAAAACAATCCAAAAATATAAAAAAATAATTTCTCATAAAATACCATTTGAAATGCAATTCCAAACATCACGTTACTCCACCTCTTCTCATCCATACATTAGATTAATAAATAAAAAAATATATATATAGATAAAATCTTGTACAATTCACACATCATCTTACACAAATTACTGTATTTTATCGATGGGTGTTATGTTCATGATATTATCTCTAAATGAAGTGATAATATTAGAATATTTGGCTCTCTTTAAATTATGAATAACATAATCTATCGTGTTAAATAATCACTTACTAACTTGTTGAAACGACGTCCTAATAATATATTTTAAAATTAATTATCTGAATTTATGTAACATGATAAATCTGTTACTCCTAATTTGAAAAAGGAGCCAAATGGGATAATATTAGTATACCGAACAATTTACTATAGACTAAGTATTAAAGGCTAAAGTTTGGATAATATTAATAAGATGTCCAGTGGTAAGAGTTTAGTATCAAGAAGTTTATTATTTATATGATCTCAAGTTTGAGCATTGTAATTGTTAATATAATGGTCATTGAAGACTTACATGGTCGTTAACTTCAGAACTTACGGGATTAGTTGAAATACACGCAAGCTAGCCCGAATATCCATATTAATAAAATAAAATAAAATAATTAAAGGAAAGAATAATCACCAAAGTCAACTTCACTGTTCTATTCTTCATCTCTAACGACCCCCCAGCAGCCACGGTACAATAATTGTTGAACAAATTATTTATCCTTTTCAATTATTATTTTTATAGTGAGGATATTTTTCAAAACAACTTTGAGCTAATCAAGTTGTGGTTGAAATTACCGTAGAGATCACTTTTTAATTTTTTTTATTTAAAATATATTAAAATAATATTTTTTATTTAAAATTTTATAATTGATATTAATATACCAAAATGACTCAAAAACATAAAAAAAAAATTAATTTGAAATAAAAAATTTTAAAACTTCTTAAAACCACAGTTGAACCATAAAAATAAATACTAAAGATTATAAGGACGTATCTTTTATATTAGCATGGTAAGAATTTAAAAATTCTCTGAATAATGATTCTAAAAGTTGAACTAAAAATAAATAAGAACAAGAGATATTTTCCATTGTTTGCAATCTGATGCAAAGCAGACGATGAAAGTGGGTTTATGAGGGAAGGAAAGGAAAGAAAATTCTACTGGACTATGAGGCCTACTTGATCTAATTATTGTTGTGTTGGGCTTTAGTAGTGCAGGCTATTCAAGAAAAGCCCAATACCAATCCAACCTAATACACTCCCAAGGTCAGAGAGGTGGTGCTGGGCGTCGGTTTTTACTTTTGAATGGTCTTGAATGTCTTTCTTAAAATATAAGTTTAAAATATTTTTTTATTTAAAAATATATTAAAATAATATTTTTTTATTTTTTAAAAAATTATTTTTGATACCAACATATTAAAATGATGAAAAATTTAAATAAAATAAAATTTAAATTTTTTTAAAAATATTTTTAAAATACAAAAACAAACTAGCTTTTAGCTTTAATTAGTAACAAATCTTTTCTTGACATTTAAAACCTGCTGATACAGCTTAAATTCAGCACAGATGAGATAAAAATGCAGAAATTAGAAGAGGGCTGTCCATTAATGTGCCTCCCACTAGATTTTAGTTCTATTAGAAAACAATTCTTGTGGTAGATAGAATTGCAAGAAATTTGAACAAAAACTTGCTATGGATTCAAATCTAATCGTGAATTATAAAATTTGCATATAAATCACGGGAGTTTCTATATCATTCTCTATTTTTCTGGAAAATAAACACGTTTCAACCTAACCTTCAAAAATAAAAATTATTTATGGTAAATCATATAGTAGGTGATTCAATGGTAAGAGCTTGAGATTAAAGGGTTTGTTTTTCTGTGATCTCAGGTTCGAGCCCCGTAGTGCTAATATGATAGTCACTGAAAGTTTATATGATTATTAATTTTAGAGCCAGTTGGATTAGTTGAGATATACACAAGTTAGTCTGGATATCCATGTTAATAAAAAAAATTATTTATAGTATCATGATGACGTAAGAGATTATCACAGCTTATTTAAAATTTACAGGTGGATGAAATATCATTGAATATTTTGAAAATGGCATGTTACACCTTGTTTGTGTTGAATAAGAACATGGTATTCAACAAGCCTGCCCCAAGCCGTCAAATTTTGCATGCTCATGAAGAAAAATGTTGCGATGAAAATTTAATTAGTCTAAGAAAGAGTCATATATTATAATAAATTCAATGACTTTAGGTGAGGAGTGTCATCTTTTTTTTAAGAGTTCAATTCAAAGTCCAGGGATGGGGCTATCAAGGTGGTGTTTGTCGTGTACATTAAAATTGTTTTTTGTTTATAGATAATTTAAAATAATAATTTTATTATTATTTTTTAAAATTTATTTTTGATATTAACATATAAAAATAATTTAAAATATATAAAAATTTAAATTAATTTTTTTTTTTTTTTTTGAAAACACGGTTATACCACCATTTAAAACGCCAAATAAATTAGACTTCTTGACTTTCAAAGTGACAATGATGGCTTCAACTAGGGCCCTGAGCACCCCACCTATTTGCTTGAGTAAATTACAAGTCAGTCCCTCTACTTTTGATAAATAGATTAATTAATACATGTGATATGATTGTTTCGCTCGTCGACTCCTTTTTATTATTTATTTGATGAATTGAGTCTCCTTACTTTGTATTTCATATGCAAAGAGGATCCTCCATTCAAGAGTTCGTTTAATATTTGGTTTCCTCGCTCGATGTCATGTGGGGCTTACATCCATATTTAGAGGCGTTAAAAAAACTAATTTATCTATAATATTTATATTATTTAACTTGATTTAACCCATCCAATTTATATAATGTAAATATTAAAGATTATAGAATGTTAAGAAACCTAGAAAATAGAAATTATAAGTTTGAGTGATGAGTCAAAATTTTTAAAATTTAGTTAATCTAACCCAATCCATTTATCCTATACCTTTTTATTTTTATATCTTTTATATTTGATGGTTTGTAGATTGAATATTTATTTTTATTTTATTTGTAAATATTTTGACTTTTAAGTTCTTATTAATGAACTTCCTATTAAATTTTTTTAACGTAAAAAAAATATTTGTCTTTAAAGGAGAGAGAGGTGACTAGAATTTAATGGTGGTGTAAAGTATGCAAATTAGATATAGCATTAGGGGTTTCTTTACATCTACATCTCGTGTTATATGTTACTCTTTGAAACCTATGTAAATTAGTAATATAAGCTTAATATATGGATATCTATAATATTCACACAAAAAATAGATCAACCTAGTATATTCAACCTGCTCGGTTTTAAAAAATTTAAATAAATTGGATTTATAATTTTTAAAATATTAAAATTTAAGTTAAATACAACTATATTGAAACTCGATCAAACTATATTTATGAATATCTTTATTATATTGATTCAAATATGACTTGTATTTGATTTTTAAAAGTAAGAAGGTTGAAAAAAAGTGAGATTCGGCATCAAATTATTTTGAAAAACATGGAAAATTTAAAATTTTAAAGCCTGAAGAAGTTCCCAATAATGCCCCCATCAAATAACATAAAAATATATATAAAAAGTATTTTTATCCATCGAACTAAGGGGGGAAAATAAAATGATTAAAAACTAATCTTATAACTATTTTTTTTCTTTTTAATATTCTTGAAATGTTTTAAAAAATGAATTTCATTTTCGAAAACATTTTTGCTTCCGGAAATTGAAGATCACGTCAAATCGGACTTAAATTATCGCTAACAAAGTAGAAGGATTGGATTTATCAAAATAGTAATAAGAAGACTCGATTGATCACATAAACGTAAATGTATTTTACAGTGTTCTTCGAAGCTGCCAAGGAGTGAAGTTTTTAATCTTTATCCAATTCCACGTGAGGTTTTTAATCTTTATCCACTTCCACGTGGCTTTTTACAGTGTTCTTCGAAGTTGCCAATTCCACGTGGCTTAGGTGGACAGAATAATGTATTTTATTTTATTTTTTCCATTAAATAAGAATACGAAGGGTTTGATTTTCCAAGGCTAGAATATTGTTTTTTAAAGTATTTTTAAATAAAAAATATATTAAAATAAAAATTTTTAAAAATTATTTTTTAATATTAATAAAATGATTAAAAAAATTCAAAATTTTAAATACATTGTTTAAAACAAAATTCTAAACAATCTCCAAGTATAGCGTACATAAAAAAAAAGAGACCATACCTAACCACACCTACCTCCCTGGGACCCTCAAAACATGTTGCCCTGGCTGGGACCAATTTGAGCCTCCTCTCGTGGTTGCAGTCCCCGAGAATACGCAGGGAATCAAACCACGTCATCAAGGCGGGGAGAATTGATTCGTCACAGATAATATTGGATCAAGAGTAGCGGTGGGTATTTAATAGTTTACCGATAATTGTTTGTTTTTAAAAGTTTTTTTAATTTGAAATATATTAAAATAATAATTTTTTATTTTTAAAAATTATTCATATTAGTATATTAAAATAATTTAATAATAATAAAAATAAAAAAATAAATTTAAAATAAAAAAATAATTTTTTTTTCAAAAATATTTTTAAAACGTTGTAGAGTAATTTTAATTAAGGATTCATGATACTTAATTAAAAATCAATTTAATTTCAATATAGGTACCTTAAAATCCCAAAGGCAAAGGCATAATATGGCTCCATTAAATAAAGAAATATATAATTAATTTAAAATCAACCGGATATCCAATTTTTTTTTTAATATAAAATAACTAATATATTAGTGGTAGCAGAAGGGGGCCATTATCGGATGGCAAGGGCCGAAGAGACAGATAACTTTAGACTCCATGGAATGGGATCAAGCAAGCTCGGGGAGCGTTCAAAAATGGTGGCGTGTGAATGAATGAAAAGGTCAGTGAGCGCAGATCGGAATCCAAGATTACGTGGGAGGATTTATACCTTGTCCTCCATCACACTTTTATAACACCAATTGTAAGAAATCTAATAAACAACACAAATATTAAAAATTATTTGTAAAAATTCTTTAAAATCTGTATCATAAACCGCACATCAAGTTTCTTTCCCTTTCACATGAATACTCACTGTCCTGAAATATAATGTTAAGAACTTAAGACTATACCATTTTTTCTAGGAATACGTATCTTTTTTTTTTTTTTAAGGGTGTTTAAAATAATGATAATGATTATTTTTAGAAGTTTTTCATTTAAAAATAATATTTTTTTATATTAACATGTTAAAATGATTTAAAAATCAATTTTTAAAAAAAAACTACATCTAAAACGCTGTCTTAAACACCCAGTAAAAAAATTGAATTTTTAAATTTCTTTTCTTTATTTTAAATTAATATTTTTTAGTGTTTTTATATCATTTTAATGTGCCAATATCAAAAATGATTTTTTTAAAATAAATAAATATTATTTTAATATATTTTTAAATAAAAAATATTTTAAAAAACAATTATAATTATATTCCCACTGTAAATAGATCTGATCTCCCTGATTAAAGAGGCTAGGACACCATTTTGAACTGATATCTTGCATTCAAATACAGTGAGAAAAATTTGAAAGAAGGAAGGATTAATGAAGTAACAGTATGAGAAATTACAGAGTGGAAACAGCGCCATTTTTCATCATAAATACATTACCAGCAATAATTGGAGACGGCATGATAACAGAATCCGACCGAGTCCAACCGGCTGTAGCTGGTCAAAAATCCAAACCGTCAAATATTTTTCAGAATCCCACAAAACTACACAGCTTAAAGTGTTATTTACGAAAATCTTTGGTCTCGACTGCTGACTGGAGAATCTACCTTTAATTTACGCTTTGGCTGTGGCAAGGCCTCATTGGGAGAAGACTAAAAATAAAAATAAAAATTGATTTATTCAAAGGGAGGAGACGGGGAAAGTTTGAAAGTGGAAGAGTGGGGGCCAGCCAGGGTTGAACGGTCAAAAAGAAGGAAAGTGAGAAATACAAGAACAACACATAAATGTTTGGGCTGTTGGACTGTCTTCTCTCTCTCCATCCATTCATCTGTCTATCTCTATCTGTGTCGAAGAACAAAATAGGGCAGTCCTACAGAGTACTTTGGTAAAAAGAACTATTCCAAAATCTAAACCCGAAAACCATTTATTTTGTGAAATCCTGTCATGATTTTGCCTCGTCCTGCAATCCCATTTCTTGACCTGATCTCCGAGTCTTGAGTAAGTTTCTCCCTTTCCACCATGCTGATTTTCATTTTTGATGGATTTTTTTTTCAAGTGGGTTCCCCCCCCTCTTTTTAAGAAGTTAATATTTGTGTTTTTAGTTTATAGATCAGGTTATTTTCGTTGTTGCTTTTGTTTGATCTGTGTGTGCATCAGGAAAGATCTTTGCTTTTATGGTTTTCATTTCTTTTGCTACTACTAGTTATGCTCTTTTTTTTTCTTGGTCTTGTGATAACTACGCAAAAATTTGGGAGTTTTGTGGATCTTCATTTTCCTCTCAGTTAACTTTTTTTTTATATATAATTTTTTCCCTTGGCTTTGCTTCGCCTCTACCCAAAATGTGTTTTAATGGTGCTTAACAGGAAAAAAAAAATAAAAAGCTAATAAATCCCATTTCAAGCTAATTTCAGTGTTGGCTGCCCAGACAAAAAAAAACCCATCTTAGTGAAACTTATCTTGCTCTCTCTTATGCCTTTGGTTTGTAGGGGTTTATAGAGAGATGAGAAATAACTGACCGAACTTGGCAACTGCACTTGTATCAAAAGGGACCTAGATTTTGCTTATGCATTGATGACATGCTCCTTTTCTTTCACATGAAACAGCTCCTTTTCTTTTACATGAAACAGCTAACCGTGATAAGTCTTATAAACAGGTAAGTTGCAGAATCTTGATTGAGTCGGCAAGGTGAATTCCTAAGAGGATCTTCTTTATTACTTTCTTTTTTTGAGAGAATGGCTTCTGTAAGTGTTGTCCCTGCTACTGGATTGCGAGATAGAAGTGGAAACTCAGCTGGTGTTGATAAGTTGCCTGACGAGATGAATGACATGAAAATTAGGGATGACAAGGTACACAAGCTGCCATCTCCACTAAACTGAGATTGCCTGCATGTTCATCACCCACCACTTGTTGATTGCTTGGTTGCAATATTATTTACTTGGAAGGAAAATGTCTAATGATTTTTCAGGAAATGGAAGCAACTGTGGTTGACGGTAATGGAACCGAGACAGGTCATATAATTGTCACAACAATTGGTGGCAAAAATGGCCAGCCAAAGCAGGTTATTTTCCTTAAATGTTAGCCTCTTGGTCAAATAGATTCTGATGTTGTTTTTATATGATATAATTTGCTCTCTGATGAATGCAGACAATAAGCTATATGGCTGAACGTGTTGTTGGGCACGGATCTTTTGGAGTGGTGTTCCAGGTAAGTTGTTGTCTAGATATAATGCTGATCTGCATGCTTTTAGCTGGTTGATTCTCACATGCTGTTTGGATTTATATTTGGATGAGGCACTAAATTTTCTTTTCTGCTGCGGTGTTGGTTCAGGCTAAATGTTTAGAGACTGGCGAAACTGTTGCTATTAAAAAGGTTCTGCAAGATAAGAGGTACAAGAACCGGGAGCTGCAAACCATGCGTCTTCTAGATCACCCTAATGTAGTGTCTCTGAAACACTGTTTCTTCTCAACAACTGAAAAAGATGAACTCTATCTTAACCTGGTACTTGAGTATGTCCCTGAGACCATCCACCGAGTAATCAAACACTACAGTAAGATGAGTCAAAGGATGCCATTGATATATGTCAAACTTTACTTTTATCAGGTATGAGTTGTATATGTGCTTTCTTTCCTATCTGAGATGTGCTTGTTATTCGTTAGATATAGGTTATTTCATATGAGGTTCAACGGATGCAAGTTCATTAACTTATGGCTCTTATTTGACCTTTTTTCCTTACTCATGGACAGATTTGTAGAGCTCTTGCTTACATTCACAATAGTATTGGAGTGTGCCATAGAGACATAAAGCCTCAAAACTTATTGGTATGTTAACAAGGGTACTTGGTTTTTGTCTTACTTGGAGTAGGACCTCCAATGTTGAATGTTTGTGCAGCAAACTAATAAATGTGCTTTTAATACAAAATTTTAGTATTGTTTTTTGATATTTCAATCCTACTTTGTTGTCTTTTTATTATGTACTTGCAATATTACTTTCTCTAATTGTGAATCTGTTGAATTTATTTGGAACAGGTGAACCCACATACGCACCAAGTGAAACTATGTGACTTTGGAAGTGCAAAAGTTTTGGTTTGTATTTTCCTATTCTGGAATCATGTCATAATTTTGAGTTACAATTCACATAATGTAAATCATTCTAATTTTGGTTGCTTTTGACAGGTTAAAGGAGAACCAAACATATCTTACATATGTTCCAGGTACTATCGAGCACCTGAACTTATTTTTGGTGCAACTGAGTACACCTCTGCCATTGACATCTGGTCCGCGGGTTGTGTTCTGGCTGAATTACTGCTTGGACAGGTAGGTAGTTTTGTTTTTTACAAGGTTTTCTTCCTGTGCGTTTTGTTAGTAAATTATACAAGTGACACCAATATTTCTGTTGATGACAGCCTCTCTTTCCGGGTGAGAGCGGAGTAGACCAGCTGGTTGAAATTATAAAGGTAATAATTGTTTCCTATACAATACCTTGATAAAAAGTGTAATGGCATGAAAATAAAGAAAAAGAACTTTTGGGGCGGGAGGGGAGGAGGGAGCAGGAAGGAAGGCTTGGAACTATGCTTCTCACAAAAAAAGTGCTAGATTGGTCTGTATAAAGAAAACATTCACTTTCAGTTCGTCACTTGATTATAGGTGTCATGAAAAGTGGGATGTTCCTTTCAATTCCTAATCCTATGAGCCTATTCCCATCCTGAACAATGGGTGAAGTGGCGAAGTTTTAAATATGTATTGTCGCATTTATATTGAATTTAGAGGGATCATTTTGGGTTATGTTGCTGAGATTGGAAATTTCTAGCTCTCTTCTCCATTGTAGGCTCTTTTCTCCCATGTAATTTATGTATTCTCATGCAGGTTTTGGGTACCCCAACAAGGGAGGAAATTAAGTGCATGAATCCTAATTACACAGAGTTCAAATTTCCTCAAATTAAAGCTCACCCGTGGCACAAGGTACCAGCAAAAATTACTTTTGCCTGTCTCTAAAAAATAAGCATGTACAAATAACATGAATTATTCACCTATATGCTTGCATATGATTGACAGATATTCCACAAGCGCACGCCCCCTGAAGCTGTGGACCTTGTCTCCAGACTATTACAGTATTCTCCGAACCTCCGAAGCACAGCTGTGAGTATAAAATTCCAGCAAGATCCTTTGAATATTGTTATTTATTTTCTTTGTTTTGCACAGCAAGATCAAATGAAAAATTATTCTTTGAAGTGCTTATCTTTCTCCATTGCCTACTCTACTGTATTTTCTGATCATAAATTGTTGTTTCCTTGTACAAAAGATACTCTCCATGTGTCCACTCTTTGTATTTTGAAGTCATTCCAGGCACTTAATGCATCTTTTTGTCAGTTGTATCATTTAAGAGATGAATCAGATCTGACTTCTTATTTGTCCTCTGAGGGAATACCACTTTAGATGTACTAATTTTCAGACAGAATATTAGGGAAATGGGGAACCCCAATTAGGCATTTACCTTGTAGACTTGTAGTTGAGCTTTCTATTGTATGTGCAATGTAGCATTGATTGAATGAATGAATGAATGAATGGGCCTCTTCAGGTTTTAGCTGTATGCTTTCGTTTTGTGGCTGCCTTTTTTTGTTGGTAATGTTTTTGGTTTCATTTTTTTATTCTTATAATTTATTTTGCAATGCAGCTGGAGGCTTTGATCCATCCTTTCTTTGATGAGCTGCGTGATCCTAACACCCGTTTGCCAAATGGACGCTTCCTTCCACCACTGTTCAATTTTAAGCCTCATGGTATGACCAATTCTTAATGTTCTTTCATTATTCCATTGAAGTTCCTGTTAATAACTGTTCTTGATGTCTATCTACTCTGGTCAGAGCTGAAAGGAGTGCCCCTCGAGATGCTTGTCAAGTTGATCCCAGAGCATGCTAGAAAGCAATGCGCCTTCCTTGGGTTATGATGCGGTACTTTGTTGTCTGGCTGTCTGCTCCTTGCAGAAAAATGTGCTTGCGCTGTAGAGAAGTAGCTAGTGGTCTGTTTAAAGTGAATCATATTCAGGCTGTGTTATTTGTTATGCATCCCCAGTTCTTTTATTCCATTTTTATAATTATTTATTAGGTTATGTTCATCTTCCATCTTTGTGTAAAGAGCAGGTAAAGAAGGTTCTGCTTAGTCTGTTGTTAAGACTTCCATGGCATTACTGACCCTTAATTTGAAGTGAGACAAATTGCAATACCACAATTTATTGCTTATGTAGTTTTCTTGACTACAATTCGATCCCATATGATGAGGATTTTACATTGAAAGGAGGTTTTTTTGGTCCTCGGTGTTCGTTGTATTTAGCTGCCAACCAGATCATGCAACTCTGCTTGTTCTATCATTCTTACACGATTCATGGATGTCTGAACATTGTGGCTTGTCGTACAGGATTTATTCTATGAAATGCTACAAGGATGGTTAAGAGTTAGCATTTAAGTTGAGAAAGTGAAAATCAAATGAATACCCTGTATATGGTGTTGAAAATTGTAGTCCTTGCATATTAGGCATATGGGATTTGTTGGGTCCCAAATTTCAAAGGTAAGCAGCATCAAAGGCTTTTTGTTCCTAACAACAACGCTTTTTAGTCATGCGTGGACTGGAAGTTATGATGGAACCGTCCTAGCAATTCCGCTCATAAAGAATAATGAGACATCAATATGGATTTTGTGAAAAGGGACTTGATATCCTAGTCTGCTTTCCATTTTCAGGTTCAGTGGTTTGGGAAATCATTAAAATAACCTCAGATATAACAGGGGAGATGTATTTTTAGTAATCTACAGTGTCTATTCCGTGTCAGTCCTTCCTTGCATGCTTGTGCCTTTAGGAAGCTTGAGTAATCTTTCGAGGACTAAAGTCAATCTATTGTTTGCACAAGATGAATGCAATATTTATTGATAAGATCCGCTGCCTTGGTGCTGACTTTGTCTTATTGATAATGCACCAGGAATCCAGGCAGTACAATTTTTGAAGAGGAGATATGAAGGTCGTTCAGCTTATAAATTGAAATGTCTGGGATTCTGTCGCACAAAACATTCAGTAGATTGAAAATTCTTCTAAGCGCAGAATCAAAAGGTATGATGGTGATCCGAGCTAATCTTTGCATTAAAAATCTGATTGCTAGGCACAGAAACCCTGTATTTGAGGTGGGAGTCACCTCACAAGCTAGTTTTTGAGAGAAATAGGCCCAAGACCACCTAACAATTGCTATCAGAGCTCATGTATGCCAGCAAGTCTGGACCCGACAATCAGAGTAAAAAACTGGTTGTCGTGGCTTCAACCTCAAGCCAGATTTGTGAGGGGGGAGATTGCTGGAGTTATCCGACATCAGTTGTGGAAGAGGCTGGTGAGGGAATTTATAAGAAGCTAGCTTTTGACGAGGAAATATGCTCAAGACCACCACCTAACAAAAACAGCATGCAAGCCATCTATACCAAAAGCTTTATACAGACCCTGGACCCATAAAAGAAAACACCATCTTTGATCTCCATATCAGCAGCAGGCATACATAAAGAATTATAAGCACGGCTAGAAAGCATAGAAAAAGCACCTGAGATCGGAAATTCCTCCATTATTTGCTAGTCTTGATTGAAATAAAAAGCTTAATTCGCTTATGGACATGTCATTGATTATGGCTTTGAAATTGAATTAATGTGCTGTTCTGTTCTGCTTTGACTAACTTGCAGAAAATGTTATTTCATAGAATATCACTAGCAGAAATGCTTCTGAAAATTGTTCTTCTCTACAGATAACATGCAGCCAGCATATATGCATCATCTTGAATTCTTTTCTGGGAAGACTGAAACTCCTCAAGTGATATCCAATCTTACAGTGAAAGCGATCAGATCCCAATCGCAGGATGGGAACATCAGATTGAACATCATTGGCCATATCGCCGAAAGGAGCGATGGAGAAACCATGACCAGACATGGTTTGCATTGATTTGGTCGGTTATAAAATAAGACTCAACAAACCTTACCAGAGCTCTAAGTGAAGTTCCCACTACAAGGAAATATAACTAAATTTTAGGCAGGCATTCACCGTCCAGTTCTTAAAGCGCCCACTTTTGAAAAGTGGGTCTCTGCCTTTCTTTTTTGTCGAATCATACAAATGCTGTCGAAGTGATATCAAGTTTTTAAAGCTATTTCAATCAAAACCTGATGGTTACCTCATGAGCGATGTTACTCACCTATATTAGTTCTTTTACCCATCAATTTCATTGCTCACACGACAGGCTATTTTTCTTACTGGGATAAAATTTCTTCCTATGAAGATGCTACTTTATGTGATAAAAAAACCTTGAAGACCAGCTAGCATCTGCCATGTTTCGATGGGTAATTAGTAAAACATAATATTGGGTTAAACATTTGCTTGATTGCTAGTAATCATATTAAACTCGATGCATATACAGCTCAACAGCTAGGCGAATATGCAATATTGCAAGTAATTCATTGTAATCTGATTGCCCATAAACAAGGGTTTTTCCATCATCACGGGAAACCAAATATAAATTATCTGCAACCCCGAGTGCATGTGGCTTTTGATCAGCTGTGTTAAGTGTACCTAATGATGCAAGAGAGACTGATGCAAGAGATTTTGGAAGAGTTTAGCCATCGGATACGGAGTTGATAGAGCTGGACTATCTTGACAGGGAAAACCAACACAAGCATGGCAGAAAACAATAGTTCAAGCTTGAGTTGGGAATGTTTTTGCACACCCACAGTATTTTGGCCATAACTCTTGATACGGGTGTCAAAATGACGCAAATCATTGCAATTCAAAAACCTTGTTCCAAGGCACACGTCGCAGGCAAAGAGCTACGCTTGCTGGGGGCTGTTTCGAGCCCCAAATTCCATCTTTTAGGTCTGTTTTTTTGCTATTTTTGTTGACTTTTCCGGACTTTATTTTGTTGTGATTTTTTTTTCTCAATTTTTACTTAAATTTTGCTAACTTGTTTTAAAATTTTATTTTACTTTATTGAATAAATCAGAATTTATCATATTTGGTAATTTTTTCAACTATAGTTATTTAAGCCTAACTTATGGAACCATTCATATAGTTTTTGATACTCAAAATATTATATTCAGGCTTTTCTCTCCTATTGTGAGATTATCTACACTGTCTAGGTTTTTTCTCAAGCCCTTTTCATTTCAATCCCTTCCAGATTATTTTTTAATCTCAATTTTCATAGTTCCAACTAAGCTAGCTGGTATCAGAATTGAACTTTTCCAGTTGTTTTATGTTGTACTCTTTGATTTCCATGGATGGAGGTCATAGAGGACATGATCGTGGTAGAGGAGGATGATTTCTGAATGAGGAAGTTCCCCTCAAAGAGTATAATGTTAATAAATTGATAATTGAGGATATATAAAGGCAATTTGAGAATGTTTTGTGCATCCCTTCAAATATTTTGGCCATAAGTTTTATTATGGGTGTTAGAATGACACAAATCACTCTGATTCAGAAAGCTTGTTTTTGGGGTGCACGCTGCAAGAAAATTAAGAGCTATACTTGTAGAGGATTGTTTCGAACCCTAGATTCCATCATTTAGGTCTCTATTTCTTTAGTTCTGAGTTTTTTTGCTATTTTTTTATATAATTTCCAGAACTTTATTAAGTGGTTTTTGCTTAATTTTTTCCGACTTGTTTTAGACATTATTTTTATTTTATTGAATTATCAGAATTTATCATATTTGATAAATTTTCTAGTCCTAGCTATATAGGCCCGGCTTGCTAACTAATTCAGATAGCTTTTATATATATATATATATATATATATATATATATATATATATATATATATAGATTTAGAATAATATTTATATTTTTCTCTCTTGTTGTGAGATTACTACGGTGTCAAGGATTTTTCTCAGGCTGATTTCGTTTCGATCTCAATTTTTATAGTTCTGGCCGCGCTACACAAGCTCAAAACCAAGTGTTTTCAAATGTAGCTTCAATCGTAACACTGCTTAATTTAAACAACGCTGAAATCTAGATAGAGATTTTACAAATTTCAGGGCCAGTACTCACAAAAATCAATTTCGATCCTCTCGAATAGATATGCTGTCAAGCTTATGGGCATTATAATATGTGACATTGTTGAAATAACTGATGAAAGTGGAAGTTATGGGAGGAACGTGGGGGGCTTTTCGGCTCTTGCTGTAATTCCTTTTACCTTTTTCCAGAACAGTCATCTGCAGACTCCACATTCTCTACAAAATAAAAAAGAAATGCCTATAAGGAATTCGGTATGTTCCCGCCACCGAAACCATTAAAAAACGTGTATGGTGCAAATTAACGTTCCTCAAAGTCCCTTCCACTATCCACTGTGTTATTATAAATATGGAATCAGGCTTTCTGATGCTGCATACATTCCAAAGACAAACTTAGTTAATCTTTGGCAAGTTGCTCTGGTGCTCACAGTCACTTGTACAAGCCACTGGCTTGTTTCAACTTCCCACAACTTAGGCGCATTCTTCTGATCTTGTTTCAGATAATTCATAGTGCAAAAGCAATTTGAACAGGTTTTCTTTTTAGTTCCAACAAGTGGAAAGACTTTCTCTAGAAGAGAATTCTCTTGTTTCCACTAATTAAGACTCAGCCAAGTTGAGCTTAAAATGAAGCATTCTCGCGTCTCGTTACTAGTATTTTGTATTTCTTTCATTTGCCTCTTCCTTTGCATCCAAGCTAGGCGGCATTACCATGCACAACACCACAAGCATAGTCATCTTCACAAATCATCAACCATTTCAGAACCTCCCACTCCTCCACCTGAACCTGCCTCTCCTCCACCTGAACCTGCCTCTCCTCCACCCGTGCCTGCCTCTCCTCCACCTGAACCTGCCTCTCCTCCACCCGTGCCTGCCTCTCCTCCACCTGAACCTGCCTCTCCTCCACCCGTGCCTGCCTCTCCTCCACCCGTGCCTGCCTCTCCTCCACCCGTGCCTGCCTCTCCTCCACCCTTGCCTGCTAATCCATCTGGCGGGAGTGGCAAGTACTCTACTGGAGTTTTTGATGTACGAAGTTTTGGGGCTATTGGTGATGGCATAACAGATGATACGGACGCGTTCAAGATGGCATGGGACGCAGCCTGCGACCAAGATGATTCTGCTGTCATCCTTGTTCCTTATGGTTTCGAATTCATGATCCAATCTACAATTTTCACTGGTCCTTGTCAAGGTGGCCTAGTGTTTCAGGTAACATGCTTTGTCAGTCCTGTCATGTTGTTTTTTGTGCCTCTTGAGGTTTGTAAGGACTTATTACTAATTCTGGTAATTGGTTACGTTCTGTTCAATGAGAAGGTTGATGGGACTCTTATGCCACCTGACGGACCTGACTCTTGGCCACAGAAGAACAGCAGGCGTCAATGGCTTGTATTTTACAGAATCAACGAAATGTCACTTCTAGGAGGTGGTGTAATAGATGGCAGAGGAGAGAAATGGTGGGATCTTCCTTGTAAACCTCACAAGGTATTGCTGAAATTCTACTTTATTGCAACCTGGAAAAATTAGGGTTGACTTGTATTACTGATCCTTTTCATATATGGCACAGGGAATAAATGGGACAACAATGCCTGGACCATGTGATAGTCCAATTGTAAGTCATCAACACTCACAACTTCTATTTTCATGCTCATTGCAAATTACCTTTTGGATCGATTCAGCTTAACATAACATTTGTGATGCAGGCCATAAGGTTCTTCATGAGCTCAAACTTAACCGTGCAAGGACTTAAAATCAAGAATAGCCCGCAGTTCAACTTCAGATTTGACAACTGCAAGAATGTTCATGTAGAATCAATTCACATTACTGCTCCTGCTTTAAGTCCCAACACAGATGGAATTCACATAGAGAACACCAATGGTGTGGAAATATATAATTCAGTGATCTCTAATGGTTAGTGCAGGACATAAAAATATTTCTCCTTATCCATTAATAGCTTCCCTCAAAAGCTCACTAACATCACGTTGTTTGATATTTACCTGTTCATAGGCGATGATTGTGTATCAATCGGGTCAGGTTGTTATGATGTGGACATAAGGAACATTACATGTGGACCGAGTCATGGAATCAGGTATGCACAGAATGTTACTGGTTTTCCATATATAGGATTCTTTTCTTAGAATTTTTTCTATCACATTTTTCTTTGGAATTCTAAGCTAATCTCTTACAAATTCTTCCTTTCATCGAATTTAAAACAGCATCGGGAGTCTAGGAAATCACAATTCCCGAGCCTGTGTTTCCAATATCACAGTCAGGGATTCGGTGATTAGAGTCTCGGATAATGGAGTTAGGATCAAGACATGGCAAGGTGGATCAGGAGCAGTATCAGGAATAACATTCAGTAATATTCACATGGACAATGTCAGAAATCCGATAATAATTGACCAATTCTACTGCCTCAGCAAGGGGTGCACCAACCAAACATCTGCTCTTTCAGTATCAGACATTCTCTACGAAAACATAAAAGGAACTTACAACATTCGAAGCCCACCAATGCATTTCGCCTGTAGTGACTCAGTACCATGTACCAACTTAACACTCTCAGATGTTGAGCTTCTTCCTGCTGAAGGAGATTTAGTACTGGATCCATATTGTTGGAATGCATATGGGAATTTCCGAACTCTAACTATTCCTCCAGTTTCTTGCTTGATGGAGGGCATTCCCAGATCCAACCTGAATAATGAAATGGATTATTGTTGAGCTGCTAGATTCATATGTAAAGTGATTTCCATATTATATATGCATTTATATAATTGAAAGAGAAACCATGAACGTGGAGTGGCGTATTTTGATCTTCTCCTCAAATATATTATATGACAAGTTTAGTTCTTCAACTTTTGTTCATAATTTTTCTTTCGAACATAAATATACATGTATGGATCATATCAAGTTAGGCAAGATATATATATAGGACTAAATCAATACTCAAGCATGTCTCCAATGTCTATCAAATTAAATTCCTAAAATGAAAGCTTCGCTTTTCCTTTCTGTTCCAAACTGCATAGCAACAAGAAAAGTATAGCAGTATTTGTTTGAGGGATTTCAAGAAGATAAAGCATCCATTTCTAAAAGGGACTGCATATCTGAATGTAATGAAGTTTTTGTTTCATCTGTCAAAATTAATTGGTTAAACAATTTATGCATGGATGAATGATGATCCAATCACAAACCTAGAGATAAATGTAGCGATATCATTACTGTTAGTGATGTAATGTACGATAAACTAATTATCAAAACAGAAAGTAGAATATTCCAACTTTCCGCTTGTCATGCGAGTTGGTGTATGGCGAGGGAGATGAGGACAAGAACTCTCATATATGTAAAGTATACGAGACATGATGAAGGATCTACCTAGCTAAAAGAATAATTTGTGAGAGTGAGTGAATACATCAGAGGATACTGGTGTGCTGATGTGGGGCCAAACTTCTCTGAACATGCTGCACGCGCAGTCGCTAGTATAATCATAAATTAGGATGTCTATGGAAATAGAATAGAAGTATATGAAAATGACTCCTTCCATGTAGACTTGCGTGCTCTGAAAAAGTTCCTGTCGGTGCACGGGCTAAAATCCAATTGCCACCCACCAAATTGTGGGTTTTTTTTTTTTTTTTTTTTAATATTAGGGTATAGCGGACGTCTAAATTCATGGAAAAATCATCTATTTTATTATTGTGAATTATAGCCTTTTAATATATTTTTAAAACTTGAGTTCAATGATTTCTAGATATATACATGTTAAAGAAGAAAAAAATTGGATCCATGTTTAATTTATTCCATATTTACAATTCCTTTAAATTAAACTTCTTCAAATTATAAACAATGATCAAATCAAATACATGAAAAAAAAAGACAAATATATATATATATATAGGGAAAGAAATTCAAGTCCAACTGCTGTTTTGTCGATCAAAAACAACTAACGGCAGGTGGTCATCACCAAATCAACCTCATCTTTAATTATCAAAATACATTTCACATTCCTGTACACAAATTCAAAATACAAAATATCAACATGTCTCCTCATTTCTCATCCATATCAATACTCAAATAACAAAATCATTGAATGAAAAATCACAAAGCCATCTCTGATATATCAACAAAATTAATTACCCTATATATATTTTCTCCAACTAACCCTAACTTTTATTTCATTTTCTTTACACGCAGAAAATCCTCAAGTCTCTTCATTTCTTGATTCCTAGCAACTTCTTATCATAACCCAACGGATGAGACACACACACACACACACACACACACATACCGCTTCATGCATTCAATATCCTCACCCATCCCTTCAATATATTACCACCACCGAACCATTGCTAAATAGCAAAATCAAGTACAAACACGATGTCAAATCAGATCATGAGGGGAAGGAAAAGGTGTCGCGGAAGCTTTTGTTTTTTGTCCTTTTAAGTGCATGCCTGCATTTTGCAAAGACAAAGAAAAGGAAACAGCAAGCAGTTTGAAGGGTACATTGGTCAGTTTATGAGAAAGAAGAGAGAATTGGAGTGCGGTTAACCTAAGCGGGAGCGCCAATACCAGCTCGATCCCCATTTTCTATGGCATAGAGTTGAAACTTTACTCCGTCCAATCCCATTGTAAAGATAACCACATACCTGTTTCAATTTATCTTTTTTAATTATCTAAGCATTAAAAATATTTTGTATACTTTGAACGTAATGAACATTCAATATCATCTCACTTTATTGGCTGTTGTTCAAATGATCACAGAACGCATGTAACAGTCAAACCACAGAACTATAAAAGCACAAATGAGAATCGTTGATATGAACAGAAGTCGCATTGATCATATTGGTAATGAAAGAGCTTGTTGGAAAAAAAAAGGAGTTTCCAAACTCACAAATTAATGTCACAAAGAGTATCCAATATGATTTAACAATTAATGTGTAAGCTGTAGCATTGGGCAAGAAGGGCTTTGAAAGAATATTTTAAGAGTAGTAAACAAAACGAAAGTTCAAGAAGTAGAAGACAATGGCGGACAAGAAGAGGAGTAGAGGAAGTCACGACTCATGGTTCAAGAGGATTGCTCTTGTCTGCAGCTTCTAAAGTAAAGGTCACTAAAGCTCTCAATGCGATGGAAGATGATGGGGGCGGGAATATTTCACTAATATGGGCCGGCACGGAAAGCTGCCTCCAGAGTTATCCAGGAAAAAAAAAAAAAAAAACAGGGAAAGGGAATATTCTAGCGCACTAACTGTTTTTTTTTTTATCAACACCCACTTAACTAATCGTTGAAAAAGATTTAATATTAATTGGCGTGTGAATTATTTTAAGGATGTTTTTATCATAAAAAAAATGAGAACGACAAGTATAGTAACCAAGTTTCCTGGCACGTAAACTACCTTGGTGCAGACAGGCAAGAAAACATATTGCAAGAGAACGCACGGCCAAATAAGGAAGCTTTCGACACCCGACAAGGATGAGGAAGAAGATTCAAACTAAAAAAACAAAAATAAATTAACTAATTAAATTAATTTGTTGCAGTTTGGGCTGCATGTTTGAACCGTGTGAGGTGCAGCACCTACGCAAACGAACACAACAATAGCCCAAAAAACAACAATTGTTGTTGTCTGGGCAACGTGGCCCAAACGGCAACATCTGTAACGACAACAACCTTTTGCAGCACCTATGCCGCTTGGGTCCCGGCCCAATCAGGAATAGTTTTTGGTCTGGCTTAAATGCACCCCATTTTTTGTTTTTTCTTCTCTTTCTTCCTCACGTCTCCGGTACACTTTTTTGAGCTGAAGAGTAAGAATGGGGGCACGTACACAGTATAATTTTATTTTAACATTTTTTTTTTATTATTATCGGTTTAAGTATTGGAGAATCCTTTATTCCACAATAAATTTAATTTTTTAGAAATATTAAAATCCAAACCTAAAACGTAACTCACAGAACTAGTTTCACATACCATAAAAGGCTTGATTTCTATTAGAAGCTTTTTCTGACTTCATCACCTTCCGTTACTTTTCTCTGCACATAACTTTGCGTACCCTAATGCAGTACCAACTTCTTTATAGAAAATGAAATTAAGTGCTACTTTCATCAATTGTTTCAAGTACACCCGTGTGACGTCACAACGTATTTGTTGATAGCGTTCTTGTCTCTTCGGCTCATCTGTTTAAGAAATTTTTTTTGGAAGTAAATTATGAGAAACTGAATTATTTTTTGATATTTAATAGTGTAATAAAAATAAGTTGAAAAATACTTTTTAGTGTTTAGTTATGTCATGAAAAATAAGCTGGAAAATAACTTATTAATGTTTTATTTTTTTCAAGTTTATTAAAATAATGAGGAACAAATCTTACAAATTAAAAAATTGAATGAGAATGAAATTAAAAAAATATATATAATTTTATAAATTATCTCAGATAAAATAAATAATAATTAAAATAATAAAGATCAAATTTTAAAAAAAAGATGAAGAAATTAAAATAATAATAATTAACATTTCATAAATTATTTCAAATAAAATAAGTAACAATCAAAAGAATGAGGACTAAATTTGATAGATAAAAAATTTCAATTAAAAAATGATAAGGGAAAAGCAAATAACAATTATAAAAATAAGAACCAAAATTAATATAAAAATTAAATTCTAAGGGATGAAATTGAAAAATAAATATTCAAAACAAAATATATATATACCAATCAAAAGTTTAAGGACCAAATTTGATATAATCAGTAAATAATATGACATTTCTAAATTTTTTATAATTTCCAGAAAGTGTTTTCCACCAAAAATAAAAGGAAAACACTTTCCTGAAAATTAAGCCAAATTGTTCTTTGACTGAAAAGTATTTTCCATTGACCGGAAAGTATTTTCCGCTGACCAACTTTTTTAATGGCAAATAAATACAAGAAAGTTTGAAAAATAATTTCTTAAAAACTACTTTTCAAAAGACAAACACAACTCGAGTATTCAAAAAACACAAAGCCTTTTAATTGTGTACGTAGTAATGTTTTCTAGAATGTTTTTACAAAAATACTTTATAATTAAAAATATATTAAAATAAATTTATTTTTTTTAATTCTAAAATCAATATATATAAAAATAATTATAAAAAATCTAAAAATATTTATTTAAAAAACAGTTTGAAAAATATATTGAATCGGAAAACAACCACCGTTGATAGCCCATATCTGTTGGTTGGACGATAATTCCATGACTGATGAACCTGTTTTTCAGATGGAAAAGTTACAGTCGAGATATATGGGATCTATATCCAACAAAATTACATTGATTTTGTTATATAGCGCGTGCCGTTCCGAAAATAAAATAAAATAGTAGGGATAGTGTTTTTGCTAATTTTTTTATTTTATTTTTATCTTCTATTATGTTATGTCTTTCATAATATCTAGCTCACGAGGTTTAGTAAATTTGATCCGGTTTGATTGTGTTTTGTTTTCTAGCCCGTCTTGTTAATTTTTTTTTTCTATTTTTTAATATTTACTAATTAAAAATTAAACATTGTATTTTTTTATGAAATTATCCCAACCTCACAACCTAAAAAGCAGATTTGACATGTCAATTTGAGTTGATTCTTATTATTTTTTAATTATTTTTAATTTTATTATTTAATATTAAATTGCGTAGAAAATAAGATTTTTTTGTGCATGTCAACTTTGTCACTTTATTTTTTTATTTAATTAATTTATTGACGCTATTTTTTATTTCCATAAAGAAATTTTTTTATTGGACTCAATGTCTATAATCTGAATTATAATTTTTTTTTATTTTCTTACAATACACGGAATAATAATAATATTATTATTATTATTATTTCGGTCCGATACACACGACATAGAGCAAGCCGTCCATGTGGTTGTGGTCTTCGTCGTCATCATATGCTTGTTACCAGACATGTGCTAAAAGTGATCTATGTTCTTCCGTTAATCTATGTGTCTTGGACTTACTCACTCTAATGTAGGAGCCCAGCAACACCTCATGTCGGCCTCCGTGTTCTGTGCTACTCATTCTTTATTATAAAACTAATCATGATTAATCAGAGTTAGTTATCTTGTAATTTACACTACATATTTACAATTGTTTGATGCATAAAAAGAAGTCCTCCACAAGTCTCTGGCTGCTTTCATCGTGATGAACATAGCTTTTACATTTGTTTTGGAATCTGATTTAAAAATAGTTTTGATTATTAATTTTTTGAATCAATCCACTGATCATTGAATTAATTTTTTTTTTTATCAAAACATTGAAAGAAAAATTCTTTAATATTAAGAAACCATTTGGGAATGCGGTGCAAACCGTGTTTTTAAAAAATTTAATTTTTTTAATTAAAATTTAATATAATTTTTATATTTTAAATCGTTTTAATATGCTGATGTTAAAAATAATTTTAAAAAATTAAAAAAATATTATTGATATATATTTTAGCACAAAAAATTATTTAAAAAATAATTATTAGAATATTCCTAAATATATTCTAAATAGTCAAATCAAGCCCAGCTAGGAGCGAACTATGCTTGACTGTGGATGCTTGAGGTTTCTTTTCTTCCTTCTTTTTTTTTCCCCTTTTCTTTTTAATAAAGAGCACTCGGGGTCATTTCCTTTTTACATTTGCAAATCCTTTTTTCGAGAATAATTGATAGCTTGTTCGTGAGCAGGGAGAAGTTATTTTTTAAATTGTTTTTTATTTAAAAATATATTAAGATAATATATTTTTTATTTTTTAAAATTTATTTTTTATATCAACATATCAAAAGTTTTTAAAAATATAAAATATTATTTAAAAAAAATTCAAAATCCAGAATCCCAGTGACACAGTAAACAAGGGAGAATAAAAAAAGGAAAAGGGGCATGGAAATGCGTGAAGAAGCGTCGCGTCACTTTGCATTTGAAATGACGCGGATGGATTCTGATGAACGTAATTCTCGTGCCTGCCTTATGAATTTACTAAAATGCCACATGTTTGCAGGGCTCAAATGTTTGCTTGGACTCAAATCCCACAAGTTTCTGTCTTTTTCATTTTTGCCCTTTTTCTAAGCTAGTTGGAAAACAATTGTCTATTCAATCATACCAATAATAAAATGACCAAGGAATGATTTAGGTCCGTAATTGAGAATTAAAGTACCCAATTATCTTTATAATTTAATTTAATCTATTTCTATACTATTATTTTGATTTATTATATCTCTCAGTTATATTTTCTCGGTTGAATATATCCATTGATTAAAAAAAAAAACAAATTATACTTAGTTTAAAACATGTAACATACCTGTAAGCTAACTTGTGTCTAAAATTAACTTAGAGATATTTTTTTGTAAATAAAAAATTATAAATAAGAAAACAGGTTTTTTAGTAAAAGAATTTTTTTTATAGATATTTTGGTAAAGAAACAAATTTATTTTTTTTAGAAAATCATAAATAAAGAACACACACATATACTTATTCTTTTACTTAAGAAAATTGTTTTTTTTTTAATTCTTAAATTGTTCTTTTACTAAAAAAAAAATATTGGCTCTAAATTAAATTCTGAATATGTGTCAACTTACAAATATATCACATTTGTTATTCGTTTAATTGAGGAAGAGGGAAATCAAAATTGAGACGTGTCCACGGACTTTGACATACTATGTTACAGTTGACATGCATTAGCCAATAAATCAATTTAAGATAATTATTTAAATACTTGTTCCATGATACTCAGTCTTCTAAAATAAAGCATTACAGCGTATCTTTTTGATAAGTTTTAAGTATATACTACTTTAGACAAGTTGCGCTGCGCCACCAATTGAATAAAAAAAAATTAACATAAAAAAGTTTATGTTACAGAGAATTATTTTTATTGTTGTTAAACTTGATTTAATAGATTAATATTGAAAATTTTCAACTTGTTGATTAATAGTTTTTATTCGTTTAATTTCGGCATTAAATTGTTGAAAAATAGCAATGGTTTTGCTATAACTCAAGCACATTACATTGAAAAAATATTAAAAAGGTTTAATTATTTTGAGGTGTTTTTTTTATTTAATCCTTTCAAACCTTCTGCCAAATTAAGAAAAGAATGATGGTAAAAGGGTGTCTAAATATAAATATTCACATATTAATGGATCTTTGTTGCGTCTAACCAATCATAATAGACTTAATATAGTATATACGGTTGGTAGATGAGGTAAATATACTTACAATATATTCTAATTGGAGTTCTTTAGAAAGGAGTTTTAAATATTTAAAAGGAACTTTTTAGTATACACTTCATTGTACGGGTTTTCCTACTATAATAGAGGTGATGCTAATTGCACTTGTGGTTTAAAAAAACAAAACCTGCTAATGAGTATGTGTTTACTTTATATCATATTTTTTAGATTTGGTCCAGTTCAAGATTCGGGTTTTGGTTTTTGACCAGGTCACCGGGTCGTCGAGGTCAATTTGTTTTTTTCAAATCAAAACGATGTTATTTTAGTAAAAAAAAAGCCAACGGGTTACAACCGGGTTTTGACCCGGTCAATCGGGTCGCCGGGTCAACCCGCCAGGTCACAAACGAGTTTTTTCTTTCCCCATTTTTTCTTCATCCGGCTCGGTT
Organism: Populus simonii; assembly: GCA_007827005.2. NCBI lineage: Eukaryota > Viridiplantae > Streptophyta > Magnoliopsida > Malpighiales > Salicaceae > Populus > Populus simonii. Next base: position 8,373,973 of record CM017477.2, read on the forward strand.
CCAGCCCCGGACGGCCGGGTCTTGGGTTAAGTGGTTTTAAAAAAAATTAATTCATATACCATTTATTTTTAAATCAATACCATCTATATTAATACATTATGATAGCCAAGCTACTATAGCTAAGGTTAATGGTAAAAAGTTTATTGGAAAAAAAAAAACATGATCGTTAGATATAAATTCATTAAATATTTGATATCACATGGTATTATATCTTTGGATTTTTCAAGTCTAAAAACAATATTGCGGATCCACTACTAAAGATTTGGCATGCCAACAGTTTATTCTAAAACATCATAGTTACTATGGTGATCCAAATTGATACTTATTAATACTAAATATAGATTCAAATTCTAGAGGTATCTAATATCTATTACACATCATTAAATGCTCACTTTTATCTTATTTATTATATTAATGAATAATTTTAAATCATTTGGGAGAATGTTAGAATCTTGATTTAAAATTATAATTAATAATATTTTTTTAATAGTGAATATATTTTATTGGCTTAGCCATTAATTCAGAATTTTGATGTTACTAAATAAAATTTAAATTGCTAATATTAATATAATTAATATTTAATTGTTATTTATTATTAAATTAATTTATTTTATTTAAATATTTTAAATAACTGATATCTTTATCGAGAGTGTGTGTATATATATTTTGTCATAAATTTTTCTTGAAAAAAACTCTGGAATTTGTTTGCCTAATTCTTTCCATTTAATTTTCTAAAATTAGTTTTGAAAAAAAGAGGGTACTGTAGTGGGCATCTAGAGTACGGGCAGCACATTGGCACTGGGTAACGTGGGGGGCGTTTAGGTCCAACGAAAATTGGATCCAAAAGCAATCGTTCAAAAGTGAAAATCATTGAACATGCTTGACCCTGACCTTGTGTATAAATAAGAGTCTCCGAGAAGCATCGCAGAAGCAACCTAGAAGGTGCATTTCACAATCTGCCTGTGAATCTTGATGTCCTGATCCCTGGCTAGCTAGCCCCCGCATACAACAACCAAACAACATCCATGGATAGTGCAAGCAAGAAAAGAAAACTTTTCCATGACGATCTTGATCATGAAGAAAATGAAGGAGAAAAGATAGAGGAATTCTTTGCTCTCATCAAGGGCATTCGCGAGGCCCGTGATCGACTAATGAATGTTTCAGATCCCGCATTGAAGCTTGAGATAGATACCAAGAACAATAAAAGAAAACTTGAGGAAGAGACGAAGCAGTTTACTGCTTGGAAGCCCTCATTTCAACGTGAAGACTTCATGGAAGAGACTGAGATGATAAGAAACCCCCCAGCTGCAGTTGCGTCGGCCTTGGTGGATTCTTCTCAAAGAAAGGAAGTTACTGAGAAAGATGAGCATAAAGAGAGTTTAGACCTCAACCTTTCACTTTAGTGTTGATTTTAGTAACAGTTTGGAAGGTCCTGAGAAACCCAACTCCCTTGTTATTGAAGTGGCTGGTTACATACGTATCAGAGAAGGTGAGAAGAAACACTACTCGTTGCTTTGTGCATAGCAGCACTATCTTATTGTAATTTAACATATTGATTGTATAATACATCCCGCCAGGAGTGACTGTTTTTTAATTCCAGCGAACAAGATGGATTGTAAAAATGAAGTGGGATCTTCTTCTTCTTTTTTCCCTTCTAATGTTTGATAATATTCCTTAAATTTAAATCATCAAAGTCAAAATGAATCAAATGATGTTGGTTTATGTTAAAATTAAAACAACTTAGTAATTATTTTCTTTTCTCATCTAATTTAATTAGATTGCGCGTGAAGTTTAAAACTGATAATGAAATTTGCTAGTTAATAAGTTAAATTTAATTTCTTTAAACATGAGAGAATATAAATTTTAAATAACTACAGAACTAATTAAGAAATTGAGGAAAACAAATGCTCTTGTCATAATAATAGTTGTATTATCAGGGGAAACAAATGTAGCTAGCTAGATGTGTCTGATTGATTCCTCGTTGAATTTACTGTGTCTCTTCGTTTTCAGTTTAATGGGGACTTCAAAAAAAGAATCAAGTTTCATGAATAAACTCGACTACTGAGCTTGTAAATATATTTATTTATTAATATAAAGTCTTTGTTTAATTTGCTGGAGTTTTCTACTATGAATAATTTTGCTCGCTTGAACACTTGGGTTGTTCATATTCTTTCCATAAGCTGTGCCTGGATTTTTTTCAAATAAAAAAGGGCCGTCTCGGAGATAAAAAGAGAAACATGCTGTGAGCAATTTCTTCTATAATTGATTGCTTGTGACCCATGAGTGAATCACAAGCTTGCTCTTGTTAGTTAATCACGAGATTGGAGATACTTGCTAAGCCAGAGACTGGGTTACAAATTTTCTATTATAACAAAATATTAAGGCAAAGTTAATGTTTTTAAACAAGTGAGAATAATATAAGATCCAATTATTGACTTGAATAGGATCAATAAATCTAGTTAATTTAATAATATGATTTTAAAAAATACCATAAATACCATAAAAAAAACAATAATTAATCATAAAAAATAATTTGTTAGTATCATACTCGAAAAAAAAAGAAAGAAAAGCTTGCTGGAGAACTATTATCTCTTCATTGTGGACACTGCTCAACCACCTAAAATAGATAATCTTGATATTTTAAATACCATTGCGAAAAACTCCATGATGACACCAAAAGAGATCATATGCATTGTTATAGCAATTACTCAAAAAAGCAAACTAAAAAAATATATTATGAGATGAGAATCTCATGCTATATCAAATCAATTAATTTAATTTAGTTGAAAAAAATTCTATAAAAAGCTAAATTTGATAGAGAACGACAAATAAAAAAACTCAAGATAACACAAATAATTATCAAAATTAGTGAAGAATCTTATAGAAAGAAAATAAAAAATAACAAAGTCAAATCTCCAATTAAATAAATATTGAGAGATGAAACTGAAAAAAAAATGAGATTAAAAAAAAGACTAACAAACTCGGTTACATTTTCAAAACCCGGATTAATCATTCAAACTCGCAACTCTTGATATCTTAGACTTGAAATCAATCAAGGGGCTCAATTTCTAACAAATTCAATGTTAGAGCATAAAATTAGGAAAAAAAATATAAATTAAAAAAATCTCGAATGCAAGAAAAAATAGCAATTAAACTAATAAGGATCAAATTGGTAGAAAAAAAAATCAAGAAGGATAAAATTGCAAAAAAAAAAACCTTTCAAAAGTCATCTCAAATAAAACAAATATCATTTAAAAAAATAGGGATCAAATTTGAAATAAAAAGATTGTAAGGAGATGAAACTGATAAAAAATCCAATTTCATAAATCATTTTAAAAAAATAATAATCAAAAGAATATGGATCAAATAGGAAGAAATAACAAATTAAAGGGATGGTCTAAAGTTTTTTAGGGCCAGTGCAAAAATTAAGGAGAGAAAGGAAACAGAAAAAAAAAGGATCGCACGTGCCAAAATAGAGGTCCGTTTGGAACACGCATTGCATATATATATATATATATATATGTGTGTGTGTGTGTGTGTGTGTGTATGCGCGCGCGCGCGCGCGCGCGCGCTTAAAAATCCATAATTAAAAAGGTCAAAGACAATATAATAATCCAATATACCTAGGCTTATCTGAATAAAGCCTAGATAACATGGGTCTGACTTGATTTCAGACCCAACACCATTGGATTCAAGTATATATGGGTTTGGCAGTACATATGGATTCGGCGAGGTGTCAGACTTAACATCATTGGGTTTAGATACACGCAGAACCCAAATGCATGTAGGTCTAGCAAGATGCTAGACCCAACACCTTTAGGTTCGGTTACGCGTTGAGCCCAAGTATATGTGGGTTCGTCCAGATATCGTACTCAACATCTTTTAGTTTAGCTATGCGTTGAGCTCAAGTACATATGGGTGTGCCAAACTAGTAGACTCATCACCTTTATGTTCAACTACACATTGAGTTCAAATACATGTTGGTGAGGCCATTTACCAGATCCATCACCCTTGAATTCAGCTACGCATCAAGTTCAAGTGTATGTGGGCCTAGTAAGATGCCAGACCTAACACATTTGAGTTTAACTACATGTTAAGCCTAAATGCATGTGGGCTTAGTGAGATGCTTAACCCAACACCCTCGGGTTTAGCTATGTGCTGAACCCAAGTACATGTGAGTTTGGTGCGATGCCAACCTAATATCTCTGGGTTCAGCTACGCGCTGAGCTCAAGTACATTTGGGTTTGACAAGCTGCTAGACAATCACATTGAATTTTGAATCATTTCAAGTCCAAATACATATGAAGCTAATAATATTTCTAGGCTCCATATTGGGTCATAAAGATTTCTTATTTTATTCTCATGTCTTTTAACATAAAATGTTACAAGTCATGAATGATCTTCTCTTTATGAATCACGAGTTTGGCGAGTTAATCTAAGTTGAATTTTTTTTGTTCATTTCTTAATTGATTTTTTTTTAATTTTATCCTTCAACGTTAAGTTAATTGAGAATTGAACTTCATAATTTTATTTTGATTTTTTTATGGGTTATCTAGTCTCATGACCCGGTTCAAGGGTTTGGTGGGTTAACCCTTGAGTAGTTTTTTTTGTCTATTTTTAAATTATTTTTTTAATTTTATCATTTAATATTGGATTGAGTGGAGATTGAACTTTACAATTTGTTTAATTTAATTTTTATAAGGTCATTACAGTTTCATAATTTAGATCATGGATTTTGTAGGTTAACTCGAGTTGACTCGAGTAGATCTAATATGTTTCTTTTTCAATATTAAAAAAAAATATTGTTTTGAATTTTTTTAATCAAACTATATTTTTTTTTATCATCCAAGTTGTTTTTAGATTTATCAAGTTGATCAAGTTGCATCGAATCAACTCACACGTGACTTGATTTTTTTTTTTCACTATAAAACTTGCTAGCAGTGCTTGAATTTTTTATGTTAAAAAAATAATATGACTCACAATGTACTACAAGAGAATGATTTAGTATATGACTGCTTATGTAAGGGTATGCATTTTGAAATTTATTATTTATTTATTTTATTTTATGAATTGTACCCTATGATGTTGTGATTCATGATTGAAGTTGATTAATTTTTATGTTTTTATTTATAAGGATGTGATTTCAATGAATGTTTTTTCTTTAAGAAAAGAGAGTCAAATTAGTTAGTCAATTTGTGAACAAAATCTTCCACCCGAACCTGACCCATCATCCATACCGACATTATATATTTTCAATAGTCTTTGCTTTAAGGGACTTGATTTCTGGAGTCACCATGAGGACTTTCTTTCTGTTACCTTTTCTTTTAAAAAAAGAACTTTAAAAATTTAAATATTGATCTACAATTAATTAAGATGATTAAAAACGTTTCTGACGTAATTTATGAAATATAGCTTAATTTTAACTATTGAGTTATAATTCAAAAATTATTTTTCAAGGATAAAAATGAGTTAAGTTAAAGTTGTGTTCCATAAAAAAAAAAACTCAAACGATAAAAGGAGATGATATGAGTTAAAAATAATAAATTTTAAAAAATTAACTTTTATTTAAAGTAAAAACTTAACTCAATTATATATATACAATTAACAGTTAAATCCTATTTATAATTTTTCTTTGAACAAAAAATTAATAAAAATGAATTCTAAGAGTAAAAACATATTTATGATTTTTCTCTGAGCCAAAAATTTCAAAAAAAAAAAAAAAACTTGTATTAATTTGTAAAATTCATACCAAATGCAACCAGCTCCTAAAAATGCAAAGCATCAGTTCGTCCAAAACGATTCTCAGGACAGGCTCAAAAGTTACTCCAGGTTGTTATTTTTTTTTTTTTTACCTCGGATAGTGGCTTATGAGATTTGCTCACTTTTATCACACTGAAGTATAATCTCCTCTTTCATCCAGCTTCAGGAAGAACGCAGCGCTACATCAAATTGTAAAATTTGAGTTCAGTTGCAAGGGAAAAGAGCAAAAAGAGCAAGGATGGTCCCAGCTGTGCTTGAGCACAACAGTATTTTATGTTCTCGTTGAGTGAGTGATGGCTTGAGCTCGAGATGAGTTAAATTTAGGGTCGTGGTTGGTTTCGAGGTATAAAAATACTAGAAAATAATATAAATTATATCTTACAATCTCATATAACATGTTAAATTTTTGAGTTGAATTGAATTTTTTAATATAGTATCAAAATCTTAATAACTAAGTGATCACAATGAAACCGATGTGTCTAGGTTTTCCAAAATATTTTTTTAAGGAATAAATTCAAGTTTGGAGTTTGAAACCTGAGTGTTTTTTTTTTTAATATCATAATAAGAATTTGTTTTTTAATGAAATACAACAACTTAAAACTTATTTTAAAAAATAACATATTTTGAAAGAGAAATTGTATGGTGCTCAATGAGTAATTAATGACATTCTAGTAGTTACTCAATGGACTCATTTTAAAGAAAAAAAATAGATACAATTAGGAGAGAAAAATTCTAGGTGAAGATATTCTTATTATTTTTTGTTAATCATGAATTTTATATTTTTTTTGTGCATTTGTCTTTTTCTTTAAAATAAGTCTAGAGAATATCTAAATATCATTAATTATTCTTTGAGCACCATAAATTTTTTCTATTTTAAAGAATAACAAGCATGTACCATTTACTATTCTAAAGTTAAACGTGTCATCTAAAATCACATATATCGTATATAATTTTTTCTTAAAATATATGATAGTGACAAATTTTTAAAAATCTACATTAAATTTTAAATTTTAAAAATAAAAAAATATTATCAAATAAAAATAATATTTATTTATCTTTAAAAGATAATACTATATATATAAAAAATTATTAGTCTCAATAAAAAATTGTGATAAATATAATATTTATTTAAATTCAAATGTTATTTTAAATTTTAAATTTTAAAAACAAATAACTAATGATCGATTGATTGTCCATTAACATTATCATCCCATTTATAAAGTCGAAATTAGTGGTCTTGACATTTTGGGTGTTCCTCGGGAAGAAAGTCTAAAGGGGACGCGTTCCGAGTGTTCAAAATCAACGATAAGACTCATCAGCAGGCAGCGTAAAGCAAGCAAGAAATGCAAGCCACGCCTTAATAATGCATGATGTCAGGCATCTTACGTCAGCAAAATTAACCAGGCAGCCGGTCTAGTTTCGCGATCTCTCTTTCACGCGCCTGGATTGCTTCTCTGACGTACCCTCTGCATCATCAGTACCTATTCGCCACCTTAATTACTTCTGTGTCCTTAAGAGTCTTTGATTCGACCCAGCTTGTCCACCTTAATTACTTTTGTGGAGTGGTTTTTCACGTTCATCTGAAGTTTTCTATAAGCACGGGCACCGTTTGGTTCATAAAAATTTAATTTTTTTTTTATTTTAAATTGTTTTGAATTGTTAATTTTAAAAATAATTTTTTAAAAATAAAAAAATATTATTTTAATATAAAAAATACTTTAATAAACCACCACAACTACACCCTATACAATTAAAAAAAAAAATGAAGCGTAAGAAGGCTAAATGATGAGGAACAGCAGTCGAGCTGGGGGTGTCATCTTTTGAATGGGATTTTCTTCACAGAGGACAATCAATTTAGAAGGCCTCTTCTCTTCTTCTTAGTTAGTCCTTGTAAGAAGAAGAACAAATTTAATTTATTTTCCTTTTAACTTCCCGCAGATTTAATTTATTTTCTAAAATTACATGAAGGGTAAAATTTGTTTCTTCAAATGCCTTCCCCGCGTCCCATCCAGTTAATTAGGCAACTAATCAGATTTTCCTCTCAAATTAATTTTTTTAACCAATTAAGGAATAGTTAAGGAGACCAAATTAGGAGAATAAACTATGTTAAGAATACGAGTTTTTCAGAATTGCTGGGCCAGGCCAGCTTTGCAATAGTCGGACCTTGGTTCATTCTTCCATCTGGGCTTATTACAAGTTACAGGTGATCCTCCATTATTCTAGACCTTTGTACCGAAGTTTAGGACTTTGGTATCTTTATTGTTGAATTTAATCTCTGTTGTTCTTAGAACAGGAATTAATTAGGTTTGGTTTTTTAAAATTTCTTGCCCTTTTTTTGAACTTGAAATTGCCTATTGCCTATTGCCAAAATTTAAAGGTTTTCCAGATAATATGTTAACTTTACACTTACCTGAAGTTTTATTAATGGGCCTTTTCCACCTTAACAACAGTACTGGATGCCTTGCATATCTCAGTATGTGATTCTATAATATATGAAGTTTCTTTTTTTTAAAAAAAAAGGAAAAACAAATTTCTATTTCGTTTTCAGCAGTTTATTCAGTCTTCTCTTTAACAGAAATAGAAAGATAGAAAGAGGGTTTATCCAATTTGTTTTATGTTTTATTTTATTGGCCCATTGTTTTGGGGTTTAGGTCAGTTGGCCCAAGAAATATACAGTTTGATAACGTCTAACGTCAAAGATGAAGGAAGGGAAAAAAAAAGGAAAAGGAAGAGTGGAAAAAGAAAATAAAATGAAAGTAGTGGAAAGCGGAGAGACAAGACGAATCTTAGCTTAAATCATCCATGGGGCCAAAGCATAATTTAATCCCAGCTTTTTTTTTCTTTATGAAACGTGATATTATACTATTCAGTTGGGGGGTTTCACAGTGAGGCATTGGTATTTGGTATTGTGTTTTAAAAAGTAGTTAATCACTTGTTAACTTGTTTGAAATTTTATTTTTTAAAAATTAAATATTTTTTTGTTTAAAATTAATTTTTTATATTTTTAAATTGTTTTGATACGCTGATATAAGAAATATATATTAAAAAAAAAGTATTTTAATATATTTTTAAATAAAAACGCTCTAACAAATACTCATTACCAAATTTTAATATTTTAAGGTAAGATCATCCGACCCAAGAGGAATCACAGAAAGACCATACCTTTCCAATGGAGAGCTACAAATCTCCTCGCCTCTACAATCTTCGAAAGTACATTGTCCCTGTTATTTCAATTACCCAAATACCACATCATTGTTATTTTAACGTGTCAATAGGTAACTAGTGCGAAGCCTTTCAAAGGGTGTCAGTGATATTACTAATCATTTGCACAGGATCCATGTTAACTGTTAGGAGTAGTTGTTATCTTGTTGAGAGTGGAATAGTACTATATTTAGCAGATAATCTTGGGGCGATGTTACAAACTTTAAATAAATTTAGTTGGACTTGAGCTTTCTTAGCATATAATCTTTGTCAGTGTTACCTACAAAAAAAACTCTGATGGCTAAGTCATTATGGTGTCTTAAGGGTATTATTTTCTTGTAGAGAAAAAAGATGATTGCATATAATAAGTAAAAAGAGAGGATTATTCCAAAACCCAAGATCTCCTCTTGGGTTCGGTTTTACCAGGTCAAACGGAACCCAAATTAAGCCAAAAAACATGATTGGTTCTTTACTCTTGGGTTGATTTGATTAGATCAAACTGAACCCAACCAAACTTATTTTGGGTTTGGGTTAACACTTTTTTGTGTTCGGTTTAACCTTGGTTAAACCAAAGCTAATCGAGCTTACATTAAATTTGATTCTTTTGAACAATCCTCTCTTTCTTTTTGTTATCTTTCTTTATAGTTCATTATTATTCATATCAATAGTAAACACTACATTGACATCAACGCTTTACCTTTAACCTATACAACGTGACTACAACTAATAAAGTTATTATAAGGTGCCACACCTAAGAAGCTACTTCTATATTTTTTAAAGGCTACTTTTTAGGTTATATAAAGAAAAGTAAAGCAAGAAGGAAAAGGGTCTAGAATGATCTTTCTCTCTCACTTACTACTTGCAATAATCTTTTCTCTATACAAGAAAATAACAATCTTAAAACACTATAGTGACTTAACCATTAGAGTGTTTTTTGCAGGTAACACTGCCCAGGATTATCCGCTAAGAAAGCTTAGGTCCAACTAAATTTATTTGAAGTTTGTAACCTTGCCTAGGATTATATGCTGAGAAAGCCTAGGTCCAACTAAATTCATCTTCAACAACCCTATCTCTATTGAGACATCTTAGTAAAAACTTGTATTGCTTTGTCTTATCGATCTAAAGCTGAGGGGTCTTCTTTAAAGAAAGCACTCATAATTGCCTTCTCTGTGTTGTCAAAATTTAATAAAGGAATAGGTTGATTCCCTACCTTAGTTGGAGAAAATGACATAAATCCAGAGCTATCACTAGCAAATGCCATAAAACCAGAACTAACATTAGTTTTGGTATTGTCTTGTCCTGTATTAGGAAAATCAACATCACTAAAAATTGGAACAAGACTTGCTTGTGTTAATGGTATAAGAGCTGATGGTAGAGGGTTAGGAAGAGGACTCAAAGAAGGTGTACTTGAATCAATGTTCTTTCTACTCTTCTTACAAAGAGCATATTTACTCGTTGTCAAATCCATTATAGTATTCTTCCCCTTATTCATCGTAGTTGGAGAAAAGAATATAAATCTAGAGCTACCACCAGCAAACACCATAAAACTAGAACTCATATCAGTGTTGGTATTGCCGTGTCCTGTATTAGGCAAATCAACATCACTAGAAATTGGAACAAGACTTGCTTGTGCTGATGGTAGAGGGCTAGGAAGAGATCTCAAATAAGGTGTACTTGAATCAATGTTCTTTCTACTCTTTTTACGAAGAGCATATCTACTTGTTGTTAAATCCATTACAGTATTCTTCCTCTTATTCATTCTAGAAGGCTCAACATCCATTTCAACCTCCTCCTCAGAATCTTCAACATTTACTTGGCTCTCCTCCTCTTTTTCCTGCTCATCGTCTGATGATGATATAAAACTGCTTGAAGGAGAAAGAGATTTTTTAGCTCTCCATGAGTTTCCTAGACCACCTAAAACATTGCACAAAATAAATAAGCACAAGACTAGAATAGTTTGAAAAAACAAGAAATGGTTAGTATTCATATCATATAAATTTTATTTCAAAGATAACCCTTCGACTAACCAAAAGATATGATACTGGTGGTTACGAAGAAGTTTCTTAAGTACTTTCATCTCACTAGGACTTAAAGGATGAGTTGTGTTGTCTCCACTAGCTATATTCCAAATTGAGAAACACCTATATACATCGTGTAGAGTGGTTGTCGATCCCCCATAACTAACCATTACCACTCGTATCTCTAGTTCTTTAAATGAGAGTGACTTACCTTTAAACATATTATTTAAAGGATTTTGGCTCCTTCTTTTGGCAAAGGTATAAAACCAAGTCTCACATTTATCTTGCTTATACCTTTATCAAGTTAGAAAAAATAACTTTTCAGAAGACTTCCATTGGTGAAACACCTTTTCTCTTTATTTATGGCATAGAAGCAATGATCCCAACAGAAATAAGATGCCTTAGCCATAGGGTATTACATTTCTCTACTAGCATTAATGACTAGGTATTGAGGGAAAACTTGGACTTTCTTGAGGAAGTTAGACTCGGTGTTGCAGTGAATAATGAGGTAATTTGGGCTTGGTTTGACCATGATCAAATCGACCCAATACTATTTGAACCGAGCTAAAAAATAGGCTTGATTGTTCTTGCTTTGACCCAGGCAAACCAAGCTAACGTGTTTTGCACAAATTCATATCATATTGTTTCTTATTTTTTTGACTCGTATCATCAATGTCTGTTTTTACTTGTGATTACTAGCGTTCTTGATACTTATGCTGGTATAATTTCCAATTTAATCTATATCATGTCATTTTTTTTCTTGAAATTTGATTTGCTATCACAATTAATTATTGTTATATAGTCAATAATTGAGTGATTGTGACTCCTTTTGAAAAATAGGAGATCAAATTTTTGTTATAATTAATAAGAAAAAAATAAAGGATGAATGTATGCTTTATTTCGAGTTTTTAGAGAAAGGGAGATATCTGGAGAAAGACATAAATTTAGACCACATATTTTTGACAGCTAGTATGCATGATTTCCTCAGGTTTATTGTGGTGCATATGGCAATATTTACTCAAGACGATTCAGATGTTACACATGGTAGCGACTTTTCATAATTCGGTTTCCTTCCATCTCAACAAAACTCTGATGGTCAACTCCTTTCTCCAATGGAAACTCGGAACATCTGATTTCAAGCAACTTTATTTTTGCAAGGAATTAGAAGTTGAGGATATACTTGTATAACCAAGTTATTCTTTTTGGAATGTTTCTTTGAATTGTGCACTGACACAGAGATACTGAAATCATTAGAAAGGGACTTGAGCTCGCTCGCCTATATTTCATAATTAATGGCTGACGTGAAGAACTATAGCCCACCAAAATCTATGCTATGAAAAGCACTCAAACCTGTTCAGCAGTGTTCACTCGTGTGTGTGTGTGTGTTTTTCAATTTGAGGGTGCAGGACCTTACAAGTTTTAGCTAATCAGCTATCTCTTCTAGTTCTTCTATTCCCTGGAATGCTCGATGGGAAAACTTCTGACCACATCTTTTCTACCACAGCTGTTCTAAAAGTCCCTTTATTCATATCAAGTTTGTGTTCCTAACCAGTCTTCTACATGCTTCGTTTCTATTGAAGCGTTGACGCTTGGGTTGGATTATTACAAGTTATTTATAATTACAGAACAGACCTCACACACACCAGCATTCACAAAAAAAAGAGAAAAAAAAAGACATTAAGAGCCAGAGTCTGGGGCCACAAGCAGTTTTATGTGTCCAGCTACAGGTCCCTTCAAAATCATGATCTGGTTTGAACAAACACTAGTGCATTTCATAATTTCTTTAAAGAGAATCAAAGTCTTTCAACAATGAAATACACCAGAACCTAATTTTGTTTTTCAGTTCTAATTATTAAAGTGATATACACGATAGTAACAGAACAACGGCATTGGTAGCTTGCTTCACAAAATTGGTTTTATGATTAGGTGAATCTCATTGACAAATTTGTAACGGCTTCATTTGTTGGCAATCCTTGCTTGTAATAATTGCTTAGGGATGCATGAAGGCAGAAAGAGGGCTGAAATTTGATGGCATGGAACACATCAGACAAGTTTCAACTTATGTTGCTTCGATCTGTTCTTCACTTTGCCTAGAGTATCCATGTGTGACATTTGATATTTGCAGATGGATGTGGATTCAGATACGGATATGTTTATCGGACATGCACTGGCACCAGATATGGATATCCGAAACTGAGCAACAGAGGCTTCTAATAACTGCCGATGTATCAACCAAAATAACATCATCTGAAATTAGGTCAGGCGGTAAGACAGCCAGATATCGTGATAGTAGTTTTAGGTTCAAACAGTACGCTCTCCGTTATACCGGAAAATATTTACCGTAAGAGTTTGAGGCATCAGTAGTGTGGTTGGAAGTAATATCAAGATGGGATCCTTGCAGCCGAAGCAAAATAAGTAAGGCTTTATTGAATTATAAACTGGCTATTTGGAATTCTAATTAAGAACAACTAAATTTCATCATAAAGCAATGCATTGAATTACTATAGACGGAACCAATATACTTCAGTACACTTGTTACAACCAAAGCAACTATTCTATTATACAAATTTTTTCTCAGAAGGAGAAGATCAGATAGAAGGAATATTTTACACTAATTCCAACAAAAACAACACACTTAAAAAGGGAAATGGGGCAAGCACAAGCCAATCTAAAGCTCCTTTCTTAATTACTGGTAGATAAGCCAACAATTTGACACTAATTTTGTTCTGAACTTGAAGGACTCTTCCCCAGTTTAGAAAACTTTTGATCTCCAGTTATTGGACTGTTAGGCCCTCTTGCACCAGGTTTAGGACTTTTCTCCCCTCTTAGTTCACTTACACGAGGACTATATGTGTAAGAGAGACGTGGGCTTTGATGGCTTTTAGGATTATTTGCTGGTGTTGCAGTGGAGCTTGTGATTTTAGGACTACTTGTGTGCCTGAACTCTCCACGGCTTCTGGTAATAACCTCATCCAAAATCTCTCCATCTCCTCCATAAGCAGCTCCTGCCCCCATCTCTGCCTCCTATAGACAGAATGAAGAAATTATATATGTGAAGCGAAAGTGATTGCAAGATGGGTTTTTTTAGAACAATGTACGATGGGTTTTCCTGTACGTTATGTCGGACAAGGAATCTTACTGTTGCGAGATTGAATGGCAAAGCTGGTGCTTCTTCATACGCGGCTGCATCCAAATCTTGAAGGTGTGCTCCTTTGAAAAACCTGGGAAGACAGTATTGTCTTACTGGAACCAAAAGCATGATCATCAAAGGAAACATAACGCCCGCAATTGGAACCCAAGTGAGACCGAAACATATCAGCAAATAAGTTGTCTGGAAAATTGTGAACATGGCAATTGTCTTGAAAGGAACTGTTTCTACAAATGTGGCATGGTAATCTTCAAGAACTCTGCGAGAAAGTTATTTTAGGTGATGAATAACAAGCAAGCATGCAAGATAAAGTGGAAGTGTAAAAGATACAGGATTTGAAGGTTTTACTTGTATCTTCTGCTTGGTGCAGTGAAGAGCAGTAATATTCTTTCCCAAAATTGGTTACCCGGCAAACTTTCAATGGCCATAAACGCAAAATAGCCCCAAAGGACTGAGGTTGGAATCTTTTTGAGGAAGGGCATGGCTGCAACGCAACCTCCAACCATTGTGGCTTGAAGTATGTTACTTAGACGTTGTTCTTTAACCTCAACAGGCAATAGATCATCAATTTCCTTCTCGATGTCAAATACTGTCTCATCAACCGGGGCATCGATATGGCCTGTACATGTAGAAGCTTGGATGGTTGATTCTTTGAATTCCTTTAGACCCTGCACAAGATGTTTAACTATTCTCAATTACTTTCTGCAAAAGCAGATAATGTGATTTCATTTAGGAATTCCAAAAATATGACCATGTTTACTTTCAAGAGAAAGCAAAATGGTCAACAGCAGCATAAGTTGCAAACATACTTGAGCGGGCTGTTGGTAGATCAAAGGAGTCTGCATTTGTTGATAGGCTTCTTGCATATTTCCATACAACTGTCCCAAGCTGGCATTCTTTCTCAGACTTCTACGTGCTGTTTGCACAAGTCTATTTCGAAGCAACTGCGTAATATTTTCCATAAGCAGATTTAGTGCACAAAGTTATCACTGAGACAACAAGACTGGAAATGATGATTTGAATAACAAAAAACAATTTCTTCAATACTAATCGCTTTATTGAAAGAACGTTTAGTTTTAGAGAGATTTCAGGATATATTACCTGGTACTTAAGAGTAGCCAGACTCTTTGTATGCATTGGAGATTGGGGGATGACTCCATTTGATGGCGGGATTCCAAGAAGACCACACATTAAGGTCTGACATCATAAATGTAAATATTATGAATGATCGAAAAAAATAAAGTTAGAAGGGACAATTCGAGGAGAAGGAAACACAAATATCTGCATACCAGAAACCCCAAAAGAAGCAAGTCATAATGGTAAGAAGATGGCTTTCTCAAATTGAACTCCTTCTGCTGAGAAAGCTGAGATGCTACACTATGGTCAAAATAGTAAAGCACCGCGATCATCGTAGCAGGAACGAAAGCTCCAATTATGTAGAAAATGGGAACGTTTAACATCTCCTGTCATATGGGGTTTAAAATAATCATTTTAGTCAAATATGTGGAGATAAAATTCATTGATTTCCAGATTACTAGAAGACGCGACAGAACTTGCCTTAATGACAGTCCAATTCTCATATGCACCAGGAGTCCAGGGATTTGGGCTGAAAAGACGCCGGGGGATCCCTTTAGGAACATTTCCTGTTGGAATATACGAGACAGCTGTCCACACTAGAACCATGAGGGGTACACCGTAGTCTGCTATTAAACTTCTAAGCCAGCCTGTCAGGAAAATAATTTTAAGTTTTCAAAACAAAAGAATTGAGTAATATTTAAAGTGATCAAGATTGCCGACTGATCATAATTAGTAATATTTAAGTTTTCTATCAGAAACCCGAATTTTGATCTACATACCACTCCCATAGCGCCATGATCTTGCTTTGCGGCTTCTTAATCCAGTGAGCAGGAGGCCAAATGATAGAACCAGAGCAAACATTCCATTCGCAAACCTCCATGAAGGTATAAACTCCGTTGATTTTGGATCTTCTCGTTGTGGAATGCGAAACTCTTCCACAAGTCCCTTCACAATCAGGTCAATTGATTAGTTTAACTAGTAATTAAACAAAAATAATATCAAGTAGAAATTAATCACAACAAGCCATCATAATGCAGACAAAGCCTTTAACCACCCTTACTTTGATGGCCTGTTGCATGAAGAGCATTGCAATAAGTAGACCAAACAACTCTCCTGCTATACGGGTGAACCTATTAATAATGGAGGATGCTCCTAAGACAGCCAGTAAGAACAACAAGAGTGCAGTCCAAACACATACCCTGAAAGATCATATAACCAGGTAAATTTTGTCAAACAGAGGAAGGAGATCATCTAAGACCACTAAAAAGGGGTTAATCAGCTCACCATCCAGTCCATGCAAGAAACAAATCCCTTCCCAAATCAGCTCTCTCTTTAGCAAAGTTAAACATAAATGTATACATGATGACTGTTGGCTCTGCGACTCCCAATATCAGCAAAGGTTGACCCCCAGCAATTGAGTGTATGATCCCACAAATTGAGGTGGATGCTAGGGTCTGAACTGCTGTTAGAACCCCATCTGCAAGTGCAAGATAGATTTCATGACGTGCTAAAATTTTACATAATAGTCATGTCTCTTCTTTTTCTTTTTTCCACCTTGAGATTAAAATGTTTTGATAAACGGTAGAGTATGAGAAAAAGAATGGGCATGATTTGAGTGAAGCAACATCAGTTTTTTAAGAAAAAGAATATATTCAACAGGAGATAAAATAGTTCTTCACTGAGTTCATGTCAATACCAGTATTTCTCTCCAATTGTTCACCAAATGAAATGACCGGAATAGCGGAAGCAAAGAATATATATGTGGTGGGAGCCAAAATCCTGAAAAGAACATCAAAATTTTTGTCACCAACAATCATGTTGAAATTGACCAACAAAGAAGGCCTAAAATGCAAAGAATATATGTATCTGTCAACAAAATGGCAATTACTTCAAACCATGCACAGCAAGATTTTGTATGATCACTAAAGAGATGAGATACCTGAAGCCTGATTTGAATCCACCTGTCCAGTCTTGCTTGTAACACATTAATCTTCCACGAAGGTCATTCTTGATTCCACGCAACGGCACAAATGTCTCCTCCATGATGTTATCCACAAGAAGCTAACTGGTGAAAAGTAGTGCTGCACTTGAATCTCTTCCTTCTTTGAAAGCTTGCAAAAGATGACTCAAACACTCAGAAGCTAAAGCTAGAATACCCTCTAGCGACAATTTTGGGATTTTACAGGGAGGAATGGATTCATTGAGGAACTGATTAGTGGAAAAGGCTACATAACTTGAAAATCATCAATCTGGTCAACTTATAGAAGGACTAGAGGAAAAAAAAAGAAAAAGAAAGATGAATCCACAGGTGAGCTTGCTCTATGCTACCTGGCTTAACAAGCACAGCAAAGTAAAATAATGATACGATGGGTAGCAAAGAGTTTAAAGACAAAAGAGTGCCAAGGGGGAGAAGTTCGCTGTGCAGGACAGAAGTTGGTGGGTTGGTCTCCACAAACAAGAACAATACAAACCTCTTCTTGAGTTCCAATGTGTTGGCAATTGAAGGAGAAGAAGCTCCAAATATATATAGTAATAAAAGTTACCTGGAAGGGTGTGGAGGTAGATTTGGTGTAGGCAGCAATGCTTGGTCATGCGAGTGAAATGAAGAGTCTCTAGCTTGGGGGATGTCAATCCTCTATACCCTTGATCATTTCCACTTCCATGCACTCGATCTCCCTTTTAATTGGGCCACGTCAGCTGTATGGATCCACCAGGAAGCTTCAGTTACCATTAATTTGACGGATTTTATTTGGCCAAGAGGCAAGAAGTTTTTAATACAGGTGGTATATTTTGAAGCTTTTCATGGCCACATTGTGAGCTACAGTTGACTATCAATGAATTTATTTCGGTTCTGAATCACGATGCCTGATTCATAGAGTGAATTCATTATTCAGTAGACATCATGACCCTCTGATGGAGCCATATAAGCATCTTGCCCCACATTAGATGGTGGGTCTGATCTGATGTGGCAATATCAGAAAGCAATATTAATCTGTCTTTTTTGCATCTCTGAGAGAGGAGAGGAACTTGTGCCTCACATTACAGTGCTGGCACCCTTTTTATAAATTTGAAAAGAAGAAGAAGAGGGGGTCAACTGCACTTTTTTCTGGTTCATTCTGTACATGTATAGTCCACCGTAAGATAATGAAATGTTCTCTCGTCCAGTTTTTATTTTTTAAGGAATATGGTGGAGATTCTTGGTGTTGAAGGATGAGTGAATCCTGCAATTGCTGTCCTGGGATTACTCGAAATCACAACCTAATGAGCTTGCGAATATATCAAAGCCACTCCCCCCACCCTCTATTGGATCGATGTTAAGATAAAATGATGCTGCAACTTGTTCGTAAATGCCTTTCGTAACTGATAATTAAACCAGTTGACCTTTCTCTAGCTATCCAAATATATAAATCTGATTCATTTCCATATGCTTTTGAGGGCAGATTCAACACTACTAGGAATGACGAAATAATTTATCATATTCAATTGCTGCCATGTGCCTAGAAACTGGAACAGCTCATTCTAGCTATCTTCCTAACTGGTACTATTTTTGAAGTTCTCTTTCCTCTTTCCAGTCCCCACTTAACCTTCCATGCCTTTTTGTTTTTTTTTTAAAAATTATATCTATGTGAATTTGAAATTTAAACAAATTTATATTATTTTATATTTAATTTTTATTAAATAAATAAAAATGATAAAATTAAATTATCAAGATTTTGATATCATATCAAAGAACTATTTCAATTTAAAAATTTAAGTTTCTAATCTATATTATTCTTTCAACTTATTTTATTCCAGCATTAATAAAGCCTTAAAGAGTTTTGATTCGCTAAAGACACTGAACATAAGTGTCGTAGGGGACACTGGACAGAACTGAAATGGGAAGACCTTAATTTTCTTCTTTCGGAGATCGAAATGAGAGCAAAGGTAGGTTCTTGCATATATATTCGTGGCGTATATGATTAAAGAGTGAAAGATATATAATTAATGCAGAGCTTGTTCTTGGCATTGGCTGCCGAATTAAACCAAGCCAAGTGCGTTTAGATTTAATAATTATGCTAACCACTTTCAAAATCATACCAGAAAATGACTTCTATTGCGTATCCTCGTTTCTAACCGTTCATGTTCTTATAAACCAGAAAATGCTTTTCACTTTCTTTTCTCATGATGTCAGAGTACATAGAAAACCAAATATACAAATCTCATTGCAAAGCCTAATAATGTACTTTGGATTTTTTATTTCACATAAAATATTTTTTAATATTTAACTTGAAAAATATTTTTACAGAAAGTATTTTACATGTATAAAATATTTTTTAATAATAATGGTGATGAGATATTAGTGGTAATGGTAATATTATGGTGGTGAGTTGATCGAGGTGATAATAATAAAAAAAAAAAGGATGAGAAAGATGATCACGGTAATAAGATGATGATGGTGAGACAGAGACATGCTGGAAATATTAATAAAAAAAGATATTAAATTTATTAGTTTCCTTGTCTTCTTTTATGACAAGCTTTTTTTTCTTTTTATTAATAATAAAACGACACAACATGCCACATATAGGACAGTACTGGGTGATGTTAAATGGTTCCATTTTCTTCTCGACCTGGGATTTATATATATCATCCTAGACTTAACAGATTTCTAGGCGTTTAATTGACATGTATGGATTAATGTAATAAATGCCATGTCAATAAAGAATGAATATATATATATATATATATATATATATATATATATATATATATATTTTCAAAAATTGACTTGTCCATTTATTCTTATCATTTTTTTTTCATAGTAGCATATCCATTAGAATGTACATAACAATGGCAAGTGGTTGATTAATTAGTATTTAAAGAACTGGTGGCGTTTAGTGAAGGGATTGTTTACGAACATATTTTTGGTTGAAAAATACTTTGAAAAGTAGCTGAAATTATTCTTTCAAATATGTTTATTGAAAGTATGATTACGATTATTTTTCAAAGTGTTTTTCACTTAAAAAATACATTAAATAATTATAACACGGATGATCAATGTTTACCCCTTTTTCTTAAACAAAAAAAATGAAAAAGAGATCAATGATTTTTTTTTTTTGGAGGTTGAGAGAAACTCAAATGATATTGCTGTCATCTTTTGCTCCCCCTTTTTTAATTTCTTATTGTCATGATCATTAAGCCTCAATTATGGTTATATATATATATATATATATATATATATATATATATATATATATATATATATATATATATAAAGTAAACACAGGATTTAATTAAGGTGGGAACCTAAAGGAAACTGCAATGAAAGGGATAGCATTAGGGTATGTTCAATCATTAACTTTGAAGCTATTTAGAATTGCATCTCAAGTAGTGTTTTAATTAAATTTATTTTTTTAAAATAATTTTTAATATTTTTCAATCATTTTAATATATTAATATAAAAAATCATTCTTAAAAAATAAAATATATATTATTTTAATATATTTTTAAATAAAACTCATTTAAAAAAATAATTATTATTACACTTTTAAATATATTTTTTTTAATTAAAAGGGTCGGCAAACTGGCATCATTGTAAGATTCATAGGTATCTACCAACTCCTTTATATTGTCGTCACATCTTAAAAAAATAATAATAATTACTAGAGAAACTTTCGCTTCCTAATGCAAAATTATATTATTCTATATTCAAGCATGAGTTCTACTACTATAAAGTGTCTAGATTATTTATTAATAAAGTGTTTTTTTATCTGAATATTTTTATATTTTTTTAAAAGATAAGACTAGTCATATTCAGAGTTTGTGGCTGTCTCTTTTAATAAATATGTTTTTTGGAAATCAAACTTGTATTTTTATCTTTGCAGAGACGTATCAATATCTTAATCGCTAGATCAATACTTCATTGGCTACATTAATAAAGTGATCTGTGACCATCAAGATTATTTCAACAGCCCTTAAGAAAATTGCTTCTTTTTCTTGCTTACAGTTAAGTTCTCTTTTATTTTTTAAATTTGCTTTGGTTCATGAAACACAACTTTGAGGGATTTATTATTATTATTACCCCCCTTTTTTGGTTATTATGTTCTCTTTTCCAATGTGTTGATTACCATCTGACAAAATAAATAAATATATATGAAGAATATTAAACTATATTCCAATCCTCGTAGACTCTAATTTCATTTTGGTTCAGGATTGGTTTGATTTACCTAAATCAACCGTTGTGGTAACTTTCTTTCTTGATTTCAACTCATCATGAACTGAACTGGTTCTATTAGGACTCAACTAGCTTCTAAGATTTTCAGCCTACTCTTTCTATTTGGGCTTCATGTTCGGTAGGTAACTTATCCTGCCATCGCAACTTTTAGTTCGAACAAATTTGTTGAATTGCTGGCATATTTTTTTCTTCTCGGTTCAACTCGCCAAGGACCCAATTTATCTCGAGTTCTCCAGGTTCTGTCAGGTCCAACCAGTTTCCAAAGGTTTTTTGAATGATTTCTTTTCATATTTTACATCCATTAGATGCCTCGCTGTTTATAAATATATATAAAAAAAGGGCTCTTAAAAAAGTCTAAGGTCATCATAAAAGATATAGGGTGTTATTGGCCGGGCGGTTTTCAGGTCATATTAATATCAAAAATAATTTTTTTAAAATAAAAAAATATTATTTTAATATATTTTTTATAAAAATATTTTAAAAAATAACTATTATTATACATTCAAATATGTTGGAGCGAAACATTGCTGAATCTACCAGAGCTAAAATATAATTAATCATTAAAATAACGTAAATAAATTAATGAATCTCTTTGCCTCTGCCTCACAAGGTATATAATTAGCAATACGAAATTAAAAGAGAGGTGTATGTGAATGTAGTACTATTTTATTATTACATGATGCAGTGCAACTTGGTGGTCAATTATATAATTTTATTTCCAGTTGAATTTTTAGTATCGGGATGAAATTTATGGTAATATTTAGGAATGTGATTTAAACTGTATTTTTTAAAAAAGAAATTAATTTTTTTGTTTAAAATTAAATTTTTTATATTTTTAAATTGTTTTGACGTAATGATATTAAAAATAATTTTAAAAAATAAAAAATATATTATTTTAATACATTTCCGAACAAAAAACACTCTGAACCATAATCATTATCCCACCTCCAAACACCACTATATAATCATCTCCACAATTAAAAGTGCAAGCAACTTGGGTGTTGAATTATTTACTCTTTCCTTCTTTTTTAAGTTAACTATGTTTTACAGATTCTAGCTTATTCCTTTATATATACTATTAGCACTTTATTTTCATTTTTTAGCATGTTTTTTTCCTTCTTCTTTTTTCCTTTTTGAGTTTGGGTAGATTCAAGTATTCAAGCACTTCCTGAATTAATCACGGACAGGATGATCCATGTCCTGTATATGATAATGAAAATAAAGTTCCTAGTCCACTACTGCCCATGTCTCGCCAGAAAATATAGAAATAAGATGGGAGAAGAATTTAAAATTGTGTTTAGTGGTTTTTTAAAAATATATTTAATTTGAAAAATATTAAATTAATAATTTTTTTAGTGTTTTTCATGATAGTTTTTATATGTTGATGTTAAAAATAAAAAAAATGTAATAAAATTAATTTAAATATATTTTTAAATAAAAAATATTTTTAAAAAACATAACTCCCCCATCCACTTGAAAGCAAGTTTTTCGTACTTTTTTTTTTCTTGTTTTTGGGATAAAATAAATGGACTGGAGTTGCATTCAAATGATTTTGTCTAGCACAGACTTTATTCTTACTCATAATTGAGATTTGTGAGGCGAAGACAAAACCATCTGTCCATAAAGGCTGAGCTTTCATTTTCAATCTCAGCCATTGACTAAGTGGTAGGCCCATATAGCTTTCCATGGGTCACTTCCACAGAATCCACACCAACTACATGAATGGCAATTTTGTTCTGGGTTGTCCTTACAATTATTTTATGCATGCACTAGCATATTATCTTGCTTCTCTTTGGATTAATAATGTGGAAGAGGGAGCTCTAACAGGGGGAAAAAACAAGCTAATTCTCATTAGGCTGTTGGGATTAAAGGAGCAACATATGCCTCAGATGCATAATGCCAGGCCCATGATTAAGTATCATGGCAGGATATTGGGTCCTTGCAAAGCAAAATTATGTGTTTTTTTTCTGTGTATGATATTGCACTGGGACGGACCTGCATGGGTGGGGTGTTCAGAGTTGACCTGTAACTTAGCGAAGTGTCTGGACTCTGGAGTGCCTAATTCCCTTGTGCCCAGTTAGTAATTTAGTGCCTTATATCTATTGAAAATTAGTAATTTGTGTCCAAATTAGATTCAGAAGTTATTGTTTAGGGAATTTCTTTATTTTACTTGTTGCTTTCGAAGTTATTATGTTGTTTTTTTAAAAATAATTGAGATTTTTTAACATTTATAGTTCATCAATTCACAGGTTTTTTCATAGTTTAGCAAGATCGTAAAACTTATCACATGATTCGTCAAATCTACTATAAATGGTCAGGCTCGATTCTAGTGGTAAAATACTGAGCTGATAAAATACTTGATGCAGTCTCGCGGTTGGCTGCTTCAGAGCAGTGAACTTCATCTCACGCTATAGAACTCTTGCAATGGTTGCAACCAGGCTGGCCGCACGTTGCTTTAACATTGTAATAATTTGTTGGCCCTTTATAGCCACAAAGCCATGAATGGATGGATCATCAAAACCTACGCATTTAGGCGTGGGAATTATTTAAAGTGTAAAAGCACACCCAACTCAAATCCACAGAACAGAACAATAATTAAAAGCAGCCTCTAATTTCAACTCAAACTGACATCAGAATTACCGTATTTTTTATGCTTGACGAAGAGATTGTATCTGATCTTGTATATGTCTACACAGACAATCGTTGCATCTTCAAAGATTGTTCTCATTTCGTTGCAGATTTCGCGAGGTCCTTTATTAAAGGCTTTCACAACATCATTATGCACGCAAAGGCATCCAATTTGATCAAGGTCACTGTTTTCATGATGTAATGCTAGTTGTCTGGGCATCCAGAACTTTCTGCCACCATATAAATATATGCTCTGCATTCCCAGCAAATTAGATTAGAGAGAGGTATATATATCTTGTCCGACAGAGAACTTGAATAGCTATTTTAATTTCTGCAAGAAGAGAAGGGATCTTTTCAAGAACAGCTGCATACGTTAGGTTTGATGCATACAGGGCGACTAACAGATCGTTCTGATCAATATCAATCAAGTAAAGCGCATTAGAAACCCCTCGCCATCAATGTAATTTCCTGAACCTGTGTTGTGTTTTCACTGAGATTTACATCATCTTCATTAGTCTACACCGTGCTTACCCATTCATTGGAGCTCAAGGGAGCGATTCTTGAAACGCGTCACAAGTGAACGTTCATCTAGTGCAAAAGGGACAGAGTACTGGGGGAGAGTAAGCCCCACTTACTGCAAAATCTACTCCACTCAACGGATCCAAATAACTCGAGTTCAAGTGTTCTCCTACCTGATTACACAATCAAACTAATCCTGCGAGTCTCTTAATCCAAGGAATAGATAAATTAAGATAGCAAAGAAGAGGGAAAATGGAAACTATAGGTAATATACAAAACTTCTCCAGGTTTACATGATTAATTACGCGAATAAGACCGATGAAGTGTCAACCAAATCTCCTCCCCAACTTCAAAATATATTTTTTTCTGATAGAAAGTTAAGAAAAAAAAATAAGGCAGGACCATGTCGTGATCCATGTCTGAATACGAAGGCATACAATCGTTTGTTTAATACTAAGTTGATGTCTGAGAATACGATAACAATTTGTTTTTTAAAATGTTTTTTAATTGAAGATATATTAAAATAATATATTTTTTATTTTTAAAAAAATATTTTTAATATTAGCACATTAAAACAATTCAAAAACATAAATAAAAATTTAATTTTAAATAAAAAAATTCAATTTTTTCCCAACTCCTGTTTGGAATGCAATACCAAACAGGGGATAAATCAACATGGTTAATCATAAAATAATATTTTAGATAAGCTTGCCACTATTAGACTCCAAGCAGAGAAAATGCCTAATCAAGTTTCTATCTCATTAGTGAAGATATATTAAAATCCAAGATATATAAATAAAAAATTATTTAGCATTTGGAATAGTGGTTAATCAATATGTTCATGTGTTTGAACTTCTTTTTCTTATCTAAAGAACTCCAGGTTTACAATAAAAGTTTTGAGCATCTGCAAATACAATTTCAATTGGAGGAACTTAAAGGCCCTTTAATTGTAAAGTCGGTATCTTTATTGGAATTGTATTAAATAAGTTAAAAGAACCTTAAATTCCAAGAACAAAGATATTTGTTCTTGAATTTTAAGTTTGTTAATATTCTGAAATCCAAGTATTTTTATCTTAAAAGATAAGAAGTTGGGAATCTTTTACCTAGATGGTTCAGGGGATATTTATATCCGCTGAACCTTGTCGTTTTCATAAAAAAAAATCAAAAAATCATCTATTTTTTATAATATTAATGAAAAGCAAATATCTCTTACATATTATTAATAAAATAATAAGCATAGTAGGTCTCTTTATAAACTTTATATACGTCTATAAATATAAATAAATCATTACCTTAATATAAACAAATATTCTAGATATAGAGATATTACAATTTAATATGTCCTTAACACTTGTATTGTAGAGGATGGTTTAGGATTAGACATAAAGCCTTAGAATTTAATAATCGTTAAGTTTTTTGAATCTAATATGTTTATCATATTCATTTTACTGTAAACTTGATTAATTATATAATTCAAATATTCTGAATCTAATATACCAGACCCACTTTTGTTTGATTGCTACAGCTAAGTTAACACCGTTAGTCATAAAATAATATTTCAGATAAGCTTGCGACTCCAATGAATTATTGCAGAGAAAACAGATGCCTAATCGCGTGTCTATTTCTTTGGAATTTCTTTTTCCTGAGTAACAACAATCCCCATAAGCAAGTGAAAGTTCAGAGAAGATCGGCATTTCTTGGTCAGGATATATATTCAACCCATAAAAAGATTGGTGACAGGGATATTGTACTCACATAAAAAGTCAATCACAAGCCGCCCGACACCTAGCCGTCCAGTGCTTCTGTGGAAAATGAAATACCATGGGGAAGGCCAGTGCCTGCTAGCAGTCGAGCACTCCTCCAGTACTGCCAGAATTCGAATCACCAAAATTAATAAGAAGGGGTCTCATCTCTCTAGAATTTGAGATTGCGAACACATTAATGAAGATGCATATCCGTATAGCCAGTACGGAGTAAATAGAGAATCATCCCACATAACCCATTCCCTATAGCGCAGCAATTTCTACACTCACAAGAGATTGGATACAAGCTTTGGGTTTTGAAGAGGCAGAGAATTCTCGTTCACAGTAGTATTTTTTAGGGAAGAATTGTTCCTAATCTAGCATGGAAAGACTTCCACCAAAATATTCAATCAAATTGCTGGCGTTGATTTTCTGTCTACTTGGCATAATCCAGTTGCGAGTGAAAACCACCTTCTTTTTCTGTTACGTAAACCACATTCTCTTAATATACTTGCTCCATTTGCAAGATGACCGAAGGAGTTTTCTTGTAGATGCTATGGAGAACCATGTGCCGCAGGAATGTGAAAACTGTTGATCTCATTCACTGAATCACACGTCAACTAGCTAGCAATATAGAATAGATAAAATTTCAACTAGCTAGGTTTGCTTGTAAAGTTCCTGCAAGTATTAAATTTCCAAGGATATTTAAATTAGCAATTTCAACCAAGCTGCAAACTCGCTAGGTACTACAGAAATAATTGAATTAATCTGAGGTGTAGAGTGATCAGAAGATAGTACTTTGGAGGCGATGATTGCAGTGGCAGCTTCTGTGTAGTGAACTCCATCCCATTGTAACCAGATCGGCTGCATATGCAATATTAGGATTCTAGTTGTATGGTGAACCGCCTAACAATATTAAAAAATAATATAAATTATATTTTAAAAATTCATTTAATAACTTAAATATTTTTTTCCCCTCTGAAGCAGGGCTGCTACGCTGAGCATCACCAATGGCATTTGCCAAAGCCCAAAAGTCGAAAGCTTACTACAAGCGTTTTCAAGTGAAATTAAAGAGAAGACGAGAGGGCAAGATGGACTACAGGGCGAGGATACGTCATATTAACCAGGAAAAAAACAAATACAACACTCCAAAATACCGTTTTGTCTTATCAACCAGCCGCTCTCGTAGCTCAGTGGCTTGTGTAATTCACATGCCACACAGGCACACATCAAGGGTTCAAAGGCTGGTAGATGATGGTGATGAGGGCTACATATGCTAATTAATTATTGATCAACACTGGTATTCTAAAATACTTTTTTATTATTATTATTTTCTAACCCACCATATATAGCTGACTTTCAATGAATTCTCAAAACCTGTTAATCAGACTGTCAGCTTGAGGTCACAAGCACATGCGCTCCACACACATGTACTAAACGAAAGATCTATTCTCTTCAACAATGAAACTAACGCAAATATCTTGAATTTGCTTGATAAATTGTGTGGATCTTGAATTATGTAGTAGCATTCGCGATGAGGTCATACTTGATGGAATACATGTATATCCACGCTATTCTTCAATTCAGATTCAAGTTCTTCACACAGAATGCGCAACTGGTCATTAAATTGTGTTGCTGCATTTTTTAGAGGTTTGAGGCATCCATGCTGATCAAAATCACTAGCTTTTTGGTCGAAGGCAGCAAGCTTTTTTGGAAGGCAATCCAGAGGCCCAGTATCGTGTACCCAGAAGTTCCTTCCACCATGTTGATATATATTCTCCATTTGAATTGAATTGGCAATTATGTGAACAACACTTCAAGGGGCTTAAAAAACCATTGCTAGTGAAAAGTGACTGAAGAGTACCTGCATAGCATAGTTGATTTCTTCGATGAAAGATGTTACGTTTTTTATAACTTGTACGTATGAAAGGTATTCATACGAACCAGCACAATCGTTCTGTCCAATATTATCAATAATATGAAGTGCATCCTTGAAGGCATCATCATCAACAAATTAAGTCTTTATAGGCTAAAATAAAAGCAAGAGAAGAAAAGGAGAGAGAGAATTGAACTCTGTTAGGCACTCAAATTCTTCTTGGAAGGAACTCGTGGGTGTAGTTCAATCTTCTTTAACAATGTACCTGTTGAAACTAGCTCTGGGGAGCGAGGTCGGAATCGAGGGAACTGAAGAATTTGAACGACTAAACTAAAAGGCTTGTATCTAGATTGAGTGGCGGCACCACTAGAAGCAAAATTGACTCAATTCTGAAATTTAACCCCATTGGTTCTAGTTAAGGGTCAAGCAACTTGTATTCAAACTTTCGCCTGCAGTATACACAGAATATAATTGTGAGAGAGGGGGCTGTTTGGTCAGTTTGACACCACAAACATCAGGCAGGTCTAGTTTCTAGGTTCTGCAGACGCAATTTTTCCAAAAAAAATTTAGAATAGACTGAGTTAGTTATTTTACTCTATATTTTTTTATAATGTGTAAAAATACTCATAACTGGATGATAATGTAAATAAGAATGGATTTGACAAGCTTTCGCACCTAATAGATTTGGATTCAGTTAATATATTGAATCCAAGAGAACGTGAGTATAGAAGGTTACTGGACTCAATATATATACTTAGGTCTAGTCATGTATTAAGTCTAAATCAATATAGATCTAATAAATTATTAAACCCAATAAACTTGGATTTAGCAATGTGTTAAACCCAAGATAACATTAGTCTAACAGCTAGTTAGACCCAATTTACTTTAATCCAACAATATGCTGAGTTCAAGGAAACATGGGTCTTGCAAACTATCAAATTTGTTTTCCTTAGACTTAGCTACACGTCAAACTCAATAGATCTAAAGGTCATTAAAGATCCTTATAAGAACTATAAGGTTTTGTCTTAAGACTACTGTATTAACATGAATTATTCATGTCAAAAATAATTATCTTTTTATATTTATAGAAGTGTAAAAAGTCTTTAAAAAACTATCATATTTTTATCTTATTAATAATCTATAAGGGATATTTGTTCTTTATTAATTAATGATGTATAAGAGATTTTTATCTTTCATTAATGCTATTAGAAGAAAATGATTTTCTAAACTTTTCATTCCATCAAAATAATAAGGTTCATGGATTATAAATACCTTATGAATAACTCAGTTAAAAAGTTGATTTTTTTTTCCTCTCCAAGCATCCATACTTTAACCCTTAAAGCATTTATCATATAAAAATAAGAATAAATACTCTTATTTTTAAAATTTAAAACTCTTTCTTTTATTTATTACAATCTCCCTTTAAAGTTATTGATTTTATAACTAAAGAGTTTCTAAATCCCATCAGACACCAAAACTTTTACCATCAATTATATATTTCTTAGGCTATAAAAAATAAAATATTAATGTAAAAATTTAATTAACCATTATCCAAATATCAAATAACTCTCTACTGAACATATTGGATTTTTGAACCATAGATATAAATGTATACGTTTCAGTGATGTCCTGCGCGCGTGAGAAGATAATAAAAGAGTGGACTATGAAACACTCACAAAATGATGAACAAGAAGAAATCAAAATTGTCTAGGGCATCAAACGAACTTGGTCTTGATTATAAAATGTTTGGACTAAATATCTGAATGCTGTGCATTAGATGACAATTTTGATGCGGCATATTAGCATTATTTTACGTACGTAATATTCTGAAGAAAGTAGAAACTCCTTAAAAGTAAAAGATGGTTAACAAATGCAAAGGGCTCTTTTTTTTTCTGGGTAATGAAGGGCTAGGGCTTTGTTGAACTAATGACATACGAAATCGATGACCAATTGTCCATCGCATAATCGTCGACCTGATGGCTAATTATTAAAGTATGTGAGTCCCTTAGGAATTCCAAACATCAAACCAAGCCCAGAATAATAAGCACCGGTGTCAGAATTGGAGTCACCAAAGATGAATATTACTGGATTTCTGTAGCGCTGACAGTTAATCGGAAGGGGAAAGAAGAACCCCATAACTATAGGAGCCCTGAGAGGAGGGAAAAAAGAAGGGGAGATTTTATTAGATTTGCACTCATTTTGCTCTGTTTTGATTAGAATGACTATAAAACTGTATTTTTGTGTTTTCTGAAGTGAAGTTGATCATATAGGCATTAAAAGCTTCGCCATGGGTGAGAATTTGGACGCAACTGGTTTTCCTGCATAGGAACAGAAGCGTCCCAGGACTAAGACACTGCTATTACAGTATTACTAGGTCATGATTCATTTTTTTGGTTTGCTCGATGAGTGATTCTCATTACTTGACATAATCGGAGACCCGCGATGAAAACAAGCGACAACACACCAATAGCAAGATGAAGAAGGAGATGACCTGGTTTTGTCCTCTAGTCAAACAGTCAATCACTAGGCCTCAAAACTAAATTCATCATAAACCACTAAAAGGAACGAGATCAGTTGGCTTGTGAATGATTACAAGATAGGCATTACGATGAAATAAGGATCAAGAAATATACTACTCCGATAGTTACGGAAAAACTCTAGGACAGGCATGGGAAATAGTGATATAGAAACAAAGGATTGTTCCTCTTCCCTCTTCCCTTCACATGCGTGCTCACTGTCTATGGTTTTTGCCCAATGTATTGGAAACCCAAATTATTACAAAAATAAAAGGAAAATGTCTGGAACATGGTAACAGACGGTAGTGCTATTATATAAAACAACATTACTTTAAAAACTAATCAACTAGAGTAAAAAAACATTAACATTGAATTAAGAATTAAACCACGTGAACTAGTTCGTAGTTGACACACATTCTCGAAATCATCAAGTACCAGTACTAATCTTAAACATAGGCCAGTGGTGGATAGTTAATAAGCTTAAACAAAGAAGAACGTGGGGAGAGTATGGTGAAGGGTGAGCTTCCCTCATCTTCTAGACGGACAGTAATTCTTGTTCCGAAATCTGCAAGGTACGTTTCATCTCTTGCTGGTATTTCTTCAGTCGTCTCTCTTACTTAGCCTTCCCTGGTCCCTTACCATGAAACTTATGACAAAGAGCTTTAAAGACTTGTTTTTCAGTCACGATCCTTCCAAACTCATCTCTCCTATCAATTTGTTCTCCTTTTTCTCAAAGTGTTTTTTTCATATCATCATCATTGAACTTGCGTTTCTTGTTCTTATCCTGCTGGGGCAGCAAGTGTAAATGAGAATAGATATTAATAGAATGAAAAAGTTTATGAAGTGCACCTGCTAATCCCTTACCAATTGCACTTCACGGATACTAAAATGATCGTCATCCTTAACCTGCACCGACTGCTGCTGCTGCATAAGATTGTCTTGATTGTTAACCGTTGCTGCTGCATCGCCGAAAGATTTCATCATGATTGTAGAGAAACTAAAACAAAAGAAGAAGATAAATTTTTTTTTCTGAATGCTAGGAGGGAAATGAGAAAGATTTCAATGTGCAGGTTTCAGAAATTAAGCTTGTCGTATCGGGGAGAGAGATCAACAAAAAACCTTGCTTGGTATATAGCGACTTAATAGAGGCATAAATAAATCCCCGGCCCAAAAATATAAATGCGGTGAGCGTGGATCGAACACGCGACCTTCAGATCTTCAGTCTGACGCTCTCCCAACTGAGCTATCCCCGCTATTTGGTCAGTTTATTGTTATGTAATTATTAAACCATTAATTATATTCACTGTCATTTTTCTTCCACGGGGAAATAAGTTCAGCCGACATGGAAGGATTTCCAAGAAAGTTTTATAGGGATATATATAATGTATGTACATGACAGATACCTTCAGCTCATATGCCCCAGAGTATTCTCCTAGTCTTTGGCCTTTTGGAGTGAAAAGACTGAAGAGGTGCACCTGGGACTCTCCATTCCTCCTCCCTCTTTTATTTTTTCTTTCAATTTTGGGGTAAAATCGTAATGTTTTGTTCATTCCATTCATTTCAGCAATCGAAAGGCTTGCCACTGATGCTAGATGAACATGGTCGGGCAGAGCATTCCTAACTTCCTCTTACTACACGAAAAATTAGATTAGATCATGCATACGAAGAAACTTTCATCCTATCTGTTGTATCATGGATTGCTACCTCTAGTTCATCAAGAAAATAGGAACTTTTTAGCTGTATCAAATCCCTTAGTTCAAGGGTCAACCATGAGTTTAGCCGTCTATATTGTATAGGCTTAGAATAAACCCTGAAAATATCTCTTCTTGTATCTATATATTCGGTTTATGACACATCGTGATCGATCACAAACATATTTCCTTTATTTTCAGTGCAAAAAATTGTTCATAACAAGACGGCACACTGTGTCAAGATCTCGAATTGGAGCAGCTTAACTCAGCAAACTACAACTGAACTGGCCATCTTCTAGAACAAGCTTCTCTGCTTTGATAACTACGTCGACTAAAGAGAGAGGAATGAAACTCTGAGAAGGGCCATGGAAATGAGGGAAGCTGTTGGTACGTACCATCCACGACCTCATATATATACCAATCAATCAACAAGCTGCACCAAGCATGCACGTAAATTAGAAGACTGATATTTCAGCCGGGAATTGAGATCATGAGAGCTATGTAACTTCAGCGTTGTTGCTATGCAACTTCGTAATCAATTCAAACAGAGGAAACTGTACATGTAACCAACAGATTCATGTACTTCAAATTGCAGTAGCTTGAATCCTGGGAGACTTCATTGCTGAGTTTCCCCTGATTCTACACATTCCTGCTTTCACCACCTCTTATTCTTCCAGTAGCACCTTCAAATTGCAGTAACTTGAATCTTGTGAGACTTCATTGCTGAGTTTGGAAGTGTCCCTCAAAAAGCAATAGCCATCACGCACTATATCCAAGAATTTTGATAGTAAAAGTGCAGTCCGTAATTTTTATATATGTCACATCCTTCCAGGCCAGATTCGCTAGGGCTTTTGTTAATGGACCACGTGTGGGTCCTGGCTTTCCAGACCCTCAAATGCTGGGTTTTTTTTTTTTTTACTTGCAGGCCCGCGAGCCTTTCTAATTTTTTGTACCCATCCTTTTTTTATTTAATTTTTTATTTTTTATAAAAATACTCCTTAAATAAAATTATTAAAATATTTTAAAAATTATCTAGTTTTCTCATAATTCTCAATTAAAATTAGAGTTTTTATGATCATATTAACTATTAATTTATGAAAAACATATATATAACAAAAAAGTTAAAACTAAAGGGAAAACATTGTTATCATATTCATATTTTATGATGGTGGATAGTCTAATTATATTTTTGCTCTTTCCAAAAAAAACCAATGAACTTGTTTTTAGGGGTAATGTGATCTTTTAGTTATTATGAAATTAACTAAAAGCAACTTATTCTTTTTAAATTTTTAGCATAGTAGAATTACTCTTAGAAAGCAAAGATTATTAAATTTCCATCAATGCCAATTTTTGTCATTTTGCATTGTAAAATAACAATTATATCCTTAAAAATATGATAAATTGTCACCTAAGTATTATTTTTGTCTTTTCACTCTTTTTTATTATTATATTTATGTTGACTCAGGGAAAGTACTATCTTTTAAAACATAAAATAATATTAAAAAAATAACTGAAATATGTATAATTTGTGTCAACATATCATGCACTCCACTGCTTTTCGAGTGGCATATGCAGTGATTTTTGACAGCCAACAAAAAACTTTCTTAGTGTGGTTGAATTTGTTTTAGATGACTTTTAGAATTGAAGATGTTTTACAATGTCATTCTCCTTTATTTTATTTTTTCATGTGCTCTGGTCTTCATTTTTTTTTGTTGCAATTCTTTTTTGCTTTGGCAAGTTTTTTAATTAAATTTTTTTTTACGATTTCATCCTGCAACATTAAATTGGTTATGAATTGAGCTCTTTTATTGAACCCAGGTTTAAAATTTCATGAATTGAGTGTTTGGATTATTAAATCTGGTTTAGAAAATTTGTCTGAGTGTCCTTGGTTTTTTTTCTCTTTTTTTTCTAGTTAATGTGTTTTTAATTTTATCTTTGAACATTTATTTATTTCTTAAATTTCATCTCTATTTTTTAATCAAACCGGGGATCAGTTAAAATATGTACAAGGCCTAGCTGATAGAAGAATAAAGGTAGGAAAAAGAAAGAACTAGATTGTCTAACCAGGTTAATTCATTGTGTTGTATCATTTTCTCGAATCATTAATTTCATGGGTCAGTATACCATGTCTCCATCTTTTTATATTGCTCCTAAATTTTTTTGTGATATGATCTTTTAACATTCCATTATTTCACACTTGAGCAAGGGTTATGTAGGGGTTAAAATGACAATGACGTGATTTTTTAAACTAGATTGTCATTTCAATAGGGTGACTAGTTCGCTATTAGCCCATTAGGTTGAACAAACCGCACCAACTTTTTTTCATTTATTAATGCATATGATAGTTGATTAATTTTATTTGATACATTGGGCAAGTTTTTAATCCTCATTTTTAATATTTTATCGCGTGCAGAAAAAAAATAATGATGCTCATATTTTTTTGCAGTTGTTGGGTCTTAATCCAACCTACAACGAAGCATAAACCCGGACCTAGTATATATTATAACATAAACTAAAATGCCTAGGACAATCATTGTTATAGTTTTTTTTCTTAATTTTTTTTAATGCATCCTCCAACAAAAAAAGAATAGAGGTATAATTGTTTAAAATTTGTTAAGATTAGGGCAAATTAAAACATATAGGACCGAAATGTAAAACATAAAGAAATTTCATTACCATTTAATTTTTTTAAAAAAAACAAATATTTCCTCCTACGATATCATTTTCACAGTCCCAATATTTTTCATAAATTAATTTTGATCCAAAATTTTATTTTACTTATTTTTTAGTTTTTTGAGTTTGAAAATAAGAGAGAAAGACGACAAATCCTAGAAAGGAAAGAGAAAGTCATTGATTGGCATTGATTTTGGGCACAAAAGGTCAATTTTTTAGTATCAACGAGTTTTATTTAATAAGAGTAGCTTGATGGTTGGTATTTTGAACCTTAATATTGCCTAAAAAATCAAAGTTAGTTAGCTTTGTGTTTCTTGAATCATTTTTTGGGGTTTTTTAGCTTGATAAATTAGTTTTTATATATATTATAAGGGTGTTATTTAGGTGTGTTTAGACAAAAACAAGTTAAAAAATATATTTTTAACCCAAAAAAATCAACCCATGATTTTCCAGCCAAGTGACTCTCTTTTGCTTTCTTAATAGTGGCTCAACCAAATGGTTAGATAAAGGGAATTAACTGTTTCTCAAACATACAGTGGAAATGCAAAGGAGTGGAAGCAAGGTTGTCAAAAACGCTTTTTTGACACGACACGGAACATACAATATAAACTCGACTCGTAAACTCGAATCGTAAAATCGTAAAATCGGAAGTAAAATTTTTTAACTAAATATCGTAAAATCGCAAGTAAAATATTGTAACTAAAATCGTAAAATCGCAAGTAAGATATTTTAAACAATACAAATATCCAAACATCTTAAAATACATAATTCAAATAAAAATCCATACATGTCCATAGTATTTCAATAACTAAAAGTTAACACACCTAAAACAAACAATCTGTAAGTGTGTCATGTAAACTAAACACACCCTCATTGCCTTTGTCTCCCTCATTATTCCTAAAACAGTCATCAAAATCATTACCATCTAAAGGAACATTAGTGCTACTACTAGTACCAGCACCGATATTAGAAACATTAGTGCTACTACTAGTACCAGGACCAACACCAATATTGTCAACAATATTTAACTCCAAGCTCCTTGAATTATCTGGATTGACATCATTCTGAATCTCTAAATCATCTTCAGTTCCATGACACTCCATCCCAACATCATTAAGATTTTCTTCATCATCACTTTCATCTTCTTTACCGTTTTTTCTTCGTGTTGCACTATCAATGACACCAAGCAAATCAAAGTTGGATGAACCATCACGTTTCTCTCCCTCGGTTATCCAATCATCATCAGATGAGAGATGATCAAAAACTTCACCAAAATCATGAGCTTGCTTTTTGACTTGGTTATCCTTTAATTTCATATTGCACATTACAAATACCAAGTCATTCATTTTTTTCTGGTGCAAACGATTTCTTCGTTTTGTATGAACCTATGTAAGCAATTCAAATTAATACCATATAAGATTCTTATAAAATATAAAAACATTAAAATTAAAAAGGAAAAAACTTACCATCTCAAATGCACTCCAGTTTCGCTCGCATCCAGATGAACTACAAGTCAAGCTTAGAACTCGAATTGCAAATTTTTGTAGCTCTGGACATTCATCCCCATAAGAATCCCACCATTTAGCTGGAGTCTTTTTATCCATTGTTATCTTGGCAGCCTCAATACCGAACAACCCACTTGCATCCTTAAATGAATCAAGTTGCAAGTCAATTTTACACCTTTCACTTGCATCGGGCACCATCCTTTCTAAGCATTGATATAATCCAATTTTAATGTTGGCATTAACTTTAAAATTAGAATTATAATGATAATGAGGATTCAAATAATATGCTGCTGCATGTAAAGGTCTGTGAAGTTGAAGTTCCCATCTTGCATCAATGATATTCCATATAGGCATATAACTACAAAATAAAAATAAGAATATTATCATCAACATTACATGACCTAGCTAGTAAACATTATAATCAACTGATAGTAGTAAATAAATAATTAGCAAGATATATAATCAATACCTTTTTTTCACAGAACCAAAATTCACTTGTATCTTCTCTTTTGCTTGATCCATTGCTTCATATATAAAACCCATAGCTGGTTTCTCATCTGAATCAACTAATCGAAGAACTTTTATCAGAGGATATGCTGCCTTAATACATGTAGTAACATCATACCAAAACTTGCTGTCCAAAACACAACTTTGAATTCGCTTCCCTTCTTCTATTTTTGAAAACCTACATGACCTCCATTGGATGGAAGTAAACATTGTCATCAACTGTATCTTACAATCACTCAAACATCCAAGAGTTAAGTATGCAGTAGCAAATCTAGTGGCAGCAGGCCTAATCAAATCCTTTCCTTTTGTAAAGTGTCTGAGCATGGAAATGAGAATAGTTCTTGAATATATGTATGAGGTGATTTTCCTCCCATTAGCAATAGTTACTTGATGGACCTCTAGTTTCTTCTCAAAATCTTCCAGTATCAAGTCAATACAATGGGCAGCACATGGTGTCCAAAACAATCTTTTTCTTTTTCCCATCAACAATTGCCCTGCTGCCTTATAATTTGCAGCATTGTCAGTGACTACTTGCACCACATTTTCCTCTCCAATCCTCTCCACAATAGCATCCAACATCTCAAATACTTTATCAGCAGTCTTGGATATATTAGAGGTATCTACGGATGATAAAAAAATTGTCCCTTTAGGACTATTAACCAAAAAGTTGCAAATAGAACGCCTTTTCTTATCAGTCCATCCATCAGACATTATTGAGCAACCTGTTTTTTTCCATTCTAACTTGTACTCCTCAAGCAAGTTGATCGTGTGATCTACTTCTTGCTTTAAATACTTTTCTCTAATATCATGGTAGGATGGAGGCTTAAAACCTGGCCCATGCTTTGCAACCAATTCAAGTGCCTTAACAAATTCAGGGTTTTTCACACAGTTAAATGGAATAGCACTGGTGTAGAAAAATCTTGCAATTTGTCGACATGCTTCTTCTCTAAGATCCTTTTTTAGCAGCTGATTGATGGTGGTTTGTGTACTTCCACTCCCACTCGCTACTCTCTTTCCTTTGTCCACCGAGGTAATTCATTCCCTTCATCATTATCTTCATCTTTTCCAATATATTGGAAAGCCTTTCTTTTCTTCTCAGATGCTTCTTGATTTTTCACCAGAACATTCAAAATTATCTTCTTTACATCTTCTGGTACTTGCTGGCATGGCTCAACATCCTTTCGAGTGCAAGCCAAATGATGCTTGAAACGGTAAATGCCTCCACTAATAATTTTCTGACAAAACTTACACTGCACTCTTTTTGAATTCTTGTCAACATCTATACCATATTGCCATCCCACGTCAAGTCTATTGCCACTTGTAGTTTTTTTAGATGCCATGTATCCTACAGTTCAAACCACTCTTGCTATAATATTGGACATAATTAAGATTATACATTCACACACCACTATTATGGGGAAAATTCAAGCAATCTGAACAGTAGACAATAAAAGTTCAAGTATAAGCATGCCTAGACAAGCCTAAAGGTTATATATCACTAGGTAGATCAGGACAGTGATTAGGAAGTTTCCAAAGCCAACAACTCCATGTATCAAGATCAAGCTAAAAATGGCAGTGGAATGGGTGCACATTTACATGATTTGGCAGAACAAA
The DNA here is from genome assembly GCA_007827005.2 of Populus simonii. NCBI lineage: Eukaryota > Viridiplantae > Streptophyta > Magnoliopsida > Malpighiales > Salicaceae > Populus > Populus simonii. The sequence goes on from CM017477.2 coordinate 8,412,659, forward strand.
GGAATAAGGAAGCTAAAGGAGACCAATTGCATTACTTCAAAATGATTGTTCATTACATTTAACTGATTGATATACTGGCAAAAAACTGATTGTTCATCACATTTACTTAAAATGCATAAAGCTTAATGAAATGCCTCAATCACTGAAACAAAAACTAGTGCAGTAATCATCAACTCAATACAGGTTATATCTTGGACACGATTCTGACAAGGAAATATGAAAGAACAAGTGCAATGCCAAAGCATGCAAATGGTTACACAGTTACACTCTCTCTCACGAAAAAAGGAAAACAAAATACACTCAATACAGTGCAAACCAAATATCACGAAATCAAAGCCTTGCAGGATGATACCATTTGAGAGATGCAGTCTGTATTAAATTGCTATCCAGTAATACACAAAAGCCTAGATAAATTAAATGCAAAAGGCATTCCAAACAGGTGCATCAATTGCAGTTTTTGGATTTACAAAATACCTGGAAATTGGAATGCAAAAGCCTGGAAATTGGAATGCTTCGTTGCTTCCTTGCTTCGCTGAATCTGCAACACGCCAACACCGAAGCAAACATGATCAAACAGAGCATAGGTGTGAGTGTGAGGTTTCACAGAAGATAAACAATGAATTCACAGCATACCCAGCTCAGTTTTTATCTCTAATCACCACCATTAGACAGAAAAAAAAAAAACAAAGCTTGGGATTGAGAATCAATTCTTACCTTCTTCTCGCCAATAACGCTCCGGATCGAGGGGGGGAAGTGATTTATGAATTTGCTGGGGAAAGGGGAAAGGGAAAAGGGGAAGGGAGGCAGGGTCCTCAGGGAGACTGGGAGAGTGTGAGACAGGGAGGGGAGGGGACGATTGGACGAAGTCTAGAGTCGGAGTGTGAGATAGAGACGAATTGGGTGAGGGTGGTCGCCTGGTCGGGTGGGAATTGGGAAAGAAAAGAGATTGTGAGAGACAGGGACAGGGACGAAGACAAAATTTATGCATTTCTAATTTTGCCTTTGGTTCGGTGACATTTAGGCTAAGTCGTGAAAACGGTACCGTTTTTTACGTTTTTGCGATTTTCTACGTGTTTATGCGATTTTGAACAGGTTTTATGCGATTTTAAGGATTTTCGAGTTTTGCCTCCGTTTCTACACGTTTTATGGGTTTTAACTCGTAAAATCGTACGATTTTACGAGTTAAAACGCATTTTTAACAACCATGAGTGGAAGAGTTGATGAGAGAAATTAAATCACCATAAATTTCTTTCTGGAAATGATTTACGTATGTAAGATCTAAACTCCCATCTAGCCTAGGACGTGGGAGTTTGGACATTATACATTTATTTATTTTGTAAGAAGATAGGTGTATTGATAGATTGATATCACAATAAAATGTGGTTAATAAAAAGAAAATATTGCATTTTTTCATGCCCTTTAAGAATTTTGAATTTAAATAAGTCTGATACCTACAACGCGAAGCCAAGCCCAGCCCAGCCCCCAATCCTCACACAAGCAAGTTGAAAGACAGGATTTCCAAGTGTCGGGATCAGAAAGTCCTGATCCCGAAACGAGAAACACTTCTCCTATTTCCAAACAGGCAGCAATCTCCAGCTAATGCAGGCCAGGCCACAACGTGGTATTAACGGCGTAACAAAAGCAACCCACAAACAGGCAACCACTTGGTAACGGTTAACGGCATACTTGACAGCTAAAATAGAAAAGGGCCAAATGGGCAAGGATCCACGTTAAGTCCTATAAATACAAACAATTAGTCTCTTGGATCGTGTGAATATTTGCCGTGAAGGACAGCTCCTCATCCTCACTTTAATTTCCCTGTACTCTCTGCTGAGGTAGATCTCTCTCTCTCTCTCCCCCCTCTTGGCTCCTTGTCAGGCAAGTGTTATCCTCTTCTATGATCCCAAAGTATGGAACCCTAGATTCTGATCATTTGCTCAATTCATGCCATATTTTTCTCAATCGAATTGTTAAATTTCTGTGATTCGGATTTTATGTTGTTGATTTTGTCTGATATAAGATTTAGAGCGCGATTTGGTCTCGTAATGGCTTGATCTTAATTTTGATGTGATGCTGCTTCATGGATCTTGCTTCATATTATGCTTTTGTTTTTGCATGACTTGAAATCGTGTGATGATACCTTAGATTTGGAGATCACTGGATGCAACACATCCTGCTTGTTACCTGATCTGTAGGAAATCAGGTCTAAATCCATGTCTAAGTTGTCTTCAGTTTAATGTATTATGTATTGAATATCTGAATTCTCTAGGTTCATGTCGAATTTTTTGACTGAATGTCTAGATAATCTCTGGGTTCATATCTAATGTGTTGATATGATTCTTTTTTATTAGGATTCCGATTCATGATTCTTTTTTCTTTAAAAATGTGCAATGTTTTAAATCAAGCTGATTGAGATCTAGTTTCTCATAATGATGTGGAATTGCATTTGATAAACTATGGGAATTTACAATTAGTGAGTTGATTTTTGGATTGTTGTAAATCGGCAGACGTGAGAAAATGGGGCTGTCTTTCACCAAGTTGTTTAGCAGACTGTTTGCTAAGAAGGAAATGCGTATTCTGATGGTGGGTCTTGATGCTGCTGGTAAGACAACCATTCTCTACAAGCTCAAGCTCGGTGAGATTGTCACCACCATTCCTACTATTGGTAAGTCTCACATTATTATGAGAAGATACTATTTACCTTGATTTTAAATTTATTATCCCCTATATATATATATATATATATATATATATATATATATATATATATATATATATTCTCTGTTGGCTTAGATCTGATGATGATGTTTGATCAGGATTCAATGTGGAGACTGTGGAGTATAAGAACATTAGCTTTACTGTTTGGGATGTCGGGGGTCAGGACAAGGTATGTGTGTCTTATTGAGTATGCATTTGGCCTTTTTTACTTTTGCATGAGGTCATTATATTTTGAGGTGTAGTAGATATAGAAACCTTTTATCTTTCACTAAATGGTGCTGAATGGGTTGGGTTTAATAACAAGGAAAGCCATGAAATATGTTTGCATTCTAGAACTTAAGCCTCTATGGTTCGCAATTTCCTCTTTAGTTACTGAACTATGTACTTGAAAATGAGTGCTTATGGACGGTATAATGCTGTTTTGATTTTCCTCCATCAGCACTTAACATATTCATAAGCTAAATATGTTTTGCCATTGTGTATGCTCTGCTGTTTCCTTTGATTATCAAGGGAAATGCTTTATTTGGTGGCTTACATTTTGAGACACTTACTAGCGCTAGAGTTTTCCAGTTGTTCCACCTCTTCACTTGACAACATCAGCAGCTGTATCACATTCTTTCATGCTATACATTGTTTTTATAAATCTTATGCTAGATTATTAGGATAGTCAAATGCATGACTATGGCCTCTGCCAAATTCTCCTAGTGATGCTTGCTTTCTCATCCTTGTGCCATTCCTTTTCTTGTTGAAGTATTTCTTGTTATGTCCAAATCATAAAAAGCATGGACTGATTCAGATGCATTACAATCAGTCAAAAGATTTAAATATTCTATCCCTTAATTTATTTATCAGTGATGACCTATTATTTTACTTCCCCAGATCCGCCCCTTGTGGAGACATTACTTCCAGAATACACAAGGACTTATCTTTGTGGTTGATAGCAATGACAGGGATCGAGTGGTTGAAGCTAGGGATGAGCTACACAGGATGTTGAATGAGGTACCACAATGCTTCAGATTTTCATAGGACTAGCAAGGGTGGAACCATGAAAAGCTGCAGATTAAGCTTAAATATACATGCTATACTTTGACTTGTTACCTTTGCAAGATTTTTCTGTGATAATAATACCTCCTGTTGCATTTACAGGATGAGTTGAGGGATGCTGTGCTTCTAGTGTTTGCAAACAAGCAAGATCTTCCAAATGCAATGAATGCTGCTGAGATAACTGATAAGCTTGGTCTTCACTCTCTTCGTCAGCGCCACTGGTAAGCTAACTTGTAACTGTCAGATGCCCTTTTCCAGCAATCCACCATTCTCATGTTAACAGATTTGTTTATATCATTCATTGCAGGTATATCCAGAGCACATGTGCCACTTCTGGTGAAGGGTTGTATGAGGGATTGGACTGGCTCTCAAACAACATTGCAAACAAGGTAGAATCATGTTTTATCTCGACATTTTGATTATTCGTATGTGATGATTGATAATTTGGTTAACTTAACTGTGCCTTGTCTGACTGCAGGCTTAGATGGCATAACTCCCAAGTTCTCGATTGCAATGAGTGCTGGAATACAGAGTCTATATTTGTTTTGTATTCTGGATTTTCCACCTGCTCATTTTGTCCTTACATGTCTTAACATGTTTGTGGTTGCTTTTGCAAACTTTTCCGTTTGTTTTCTGTAGCTTCAGAATCTTCATTAATTTTCGTTTTGTTCATGATGTTATCTAAATAGCATGTTTTGTTTTTCAGATAAATTTTTAATATAATGGATCTTGAGACCTTTTCCTTCTTTTATCCTAATTGTTTCCTTCTTTTAAGATAAAGTATTTGCTGTGCCTATGGAATTTAGCACGAATGTATTTAAGCGGTCAGTCAAAGCTTGTAAGCAAATGTAGGTATCAGAAAAGGTGGAGCTGGCAGTAGAGGCATCGCAAGTTGAGACTCGAGAGCATTTTTATTTGGTAATTTTTTTGCAGAAATCATCGTTACTGTGCGATTTATTTTGAGCAGAGGTCCAGTGACCCACGGGAAAGAGAAGCAACACAAGTGTGTGGGTTCATTTGACTAGAGATTGAAAGGGCATTACCCTCTTAAGAAATAGAAGCCCGGAGTAACAATTTTGTTTTTAATGGAAAAGAAAAGGTGGTTGGTTAAAAAAAAATTCAAGATCTAAATGGTAGTTTAAATAATATAAAACAAATAACAAAAAAATCGACAAAAAAAAAAAAACAATAAAAAAATTATGTTTAAGCTTATTAGATTATCAAATAATCTTAAAAAAAAAAACACATTAGCTCAAAAAAAAAAAAATAACTTTCTAAACCTACTTTAAAATAAATTTGCAATTATTATATTATGGATCTGAGTTAAATTATAAAATTTAGATCTGATTTAATTTAATTTTGAATGAAAAAATTGTTAAAAAACTATTAATAGTAAAACTTGTAAAAAAAACAGAAAAAAAAGGGTTAAAACCAATGAGGATGAAATTTGAAAAAAAAATTATCCCAAATAAAAAATTACAATTAAAAAAATTAGGACCAAAATATTAAAAAAAAATCACAAGGGTGAGATTGAAAATCATTTGTTATATGATAGATTATCTATAGATTAAAAAATAATAGGGGTGACAAAAAAAAAATATTAAGGGTTAACCCGATATAATCAAACCAAAAAAATAAGAAAACAAACGGTAAAAAAAATTAAACCAGAAAAAATAACAAAACAAAAGTTTAAAAAGAATAAAAAAAAATAAGAAAACATCAATTTAAAAAAAGAGAAAAAAAATAGGGCAAACCTCTTTAAAAATAATTAAACTCAAAAAAATAACAAAACAAAAGTTAAAAAATGATAAAAAAAGAAAAAGAAAATATCAATTTAGAAAATGAGAAAAAAATAGGGAAACCTCTTAAACTTGGTCTAATTTCTAAAAATCATATTCCCTGAAGTTTTTTACTCATATTAAATCAAGAAGCATAATTCTCAAACAATCTAATTTCAAAGGATGAAATTGGTAGAAAAATATTAATAAAAAATTTGCAAAACCAACAAAAAAGATTAAGGATAAAATTTGATAGAAAAAACCAAAAAATGATGCAATTTAATGAAAAAAATAAAAAATAATCCCAAATAAAATAAATATCAATTAAAGAATAAGGAAAAAATTTAAAAGATTAAAAAAAATCATAGGGGTTAAATTGAAAATATCAACAAAAACCAAAAAAACTTGAACAAACATCTTAAACATGGTCAAATTTTAAAAAGCTTGTAATCTATGAAACCCTGAATCTGAGTCATATCAAGAAGTTTATTACAAGCCACTTTAAAAATATAAATTTCAAAAACTTGTCAAAGCAGAAAAATAAAGATAACAAAAAAAGTCTTGAGCGAACCCAACATCTAACTCGGGTCGACAAATCAAACATGTAATCTAAGACATGAAATTGGGATGGTCTTGTAAATAGAAAAGTATGAAAAAAAACTCTTTAAAAAAATATGAGAGTCAACTCAGCTAATCCTTCAGATCTATTATCCTGGTCATAAGATTGTGGTGACCTCATCAAAGGCAAACTTGAAAAAAAATAAAAAAAGCAAGATTCTTAATCAAGCAAATATTGAGGGATGAAATTGATATAAAAAACCAATCACAAAAACAATGCAAAACAAAAAAAAAAGCAATTAAAATAATTAGGACTAAATTCGACATAAAAGTCATATGAAATTAAATATTTATGGATGAAATTGTAAAAAACAAACCTGTTAAGAAAATGATTAAACATATAACAATTAAAAGAATTAGGACCAAATTTGACATAAAAATAAATGAAAATAAATGGCTAGGGTGAAATTGAAAAAAAAAAACAAATCAATCAAGAAAATGATTCAAAACAAAACAAATAGAAATTAAAAGAATGAAGACCAAATTTGAAAATAAATTAAAAAAAATCAAATGACCAGGGATGAAATAAAAAATAAAATCTAATTAGAAACGATCAATGTAAATAAAATAATTGCAAATAAGAGAAGGTGGATTAAATAAAAGAAAAATAAATTGAAGGGCTGATATGATTTTTTCATGGTCAACACGTAATCTGAGGAAGAAAGAGAATGAAAAGAAAGAAAGAAAAGAAAAGCAATTTTGGGCTAAACCACGTTTAACCACCATACACGCGCCACTTAGAAAGAAAGAGGATACCAAGACAAATCAAATGATACAATATAAGCACGGTTACAACCACTGAAAACAGCTGCACGAGCCGCCAGAAGGCGATTCTAACACATGCATCAACAACTTTATTATTTTTTTATTTGTACAAAACCAAAAATGCAATTAGGATTAAACAATAATAATAAATAAATCATTTTGAAATTACAATTAAGCCCCCAAAGCCAATGCTAAAAAATTTGAGTGGTAAAGCTAATGTAGTAATTCTATTATTCTATAAAATATAAAAAATACTAAAACGTCCTTGTGTAGAAGGCATTGCATTAGTAATTTTACTATATATTAAAAAGATATTTGTGTCATGGTGAAAAGAGAACCTTACCCTCGAAGCTATAAAATGACCAAGGAAAAAAATAGTAATTATACTATTGTAATGAATAGTAATCTGTCTGATGACATATTAATATCGCTAGGTGATTAGTTTTTTTGATAACTAGCTATGGACTGTGCATCTCTAGGGGCTCCTTTTTCCTAATAAAAAAAATATTTGCATAAAAAATGATATCCAAATATCAGAAGGAAGACAAATTGACAACGATAACGGATGAAAGATAATGGTGTAGCTTAATTCTCACTTAATTCTCAACGTGAAATTGAGTAAAAAAAAATCTTAGAAAACAACCTCAGTCAACTTGAGTTAATGTTATAAACTTATAACTCTGATAATTAAAGTTGAGTCAACCCAAGTTATAATGTTAAATTCGTGGTTCAGGTCATAAGATTGAGATAAATCTAGTAAACAAATATCACAAAGATCATTTAAAAAAACAAATGTCAATCCACGTTAACTTTTCAAACTCATGACTCGGGTTATTAAACTGGAAACACTCTATTTAGAAAAACCATGAAACTCAATTCCTAACCAATCAAATGTTGAAGGATAAAATTAAAAAAAAAATTCAATTAAAAAAAATTAAAAGAATGAGGATCAAAATCAAAACACAAAATAAAATTTTTCTTTAATTGAAGGGTGAAATTGAAAACATAAATCAATTTAACAAAAGACCTAAAAAAACAAAAGTAGAAGGACCACATTGGAAAAAACCACATATCCCAAATTGAGATTGAATAATGAAAAAAAAAAATCAAAGTTTTACAAAAGAGCCATGAACAAAAATTAGAAATCAAAAGATTAAGAATTAAATGGAAATCCCTTTTATAGAGGACAACTCTATAATTTTGAATGGCCAACACAAATTTTAAGGGAAAAAGAGAGAAAAAAAAGTGTTGTTGATGACAAATTGTGCCGTCAATGACTATATGCACTACCCTAAAAAGAAAGGATATGATGATGCTTCCAATGACATAGCGGGAGGGGGAGTTTAGGTAATGAGAAGAGTTGCACGTGCCACCCAAAAAGTGTTGGCACCTCTTATATGTTGGCACAACTTTATATATATATGGTCAAATACCAAATTACATTTCACCTAACCTAACAATAATGAAAAATCATAGTGAAAATACAAAATTATCCCATTGTTGCTAGTTTTTCTTTTCTTTTCTTCAAAGAGTATTTTGATTATTTCACTATATTTTTAAAATAAAAAAGGACTTATCTATCCCCAATCAATTTAGTAATAACTAATAGATCGTGTGATAGATTTCAATACCCCTAATAATTTTTTTTTAGTTTTTTTATGGGAAAGGTAAAATTGTGAAAACATTGTTCCAATGAACAATGTTTTCATTAATAGTATAAATGTTTTCCATGCATGTTTTATCTTTTGACTTTTGTTAACTAGACATGGGCTCATGCTACATTATGGGTTCATATTTTTCTTTTGTAAAAAACGATGTTTAGATGTCAAAAGAGTGTTTTGAAAAAAATAAGAAAAACCAACAACTCATGTTATAGCCCCAACTGAGATTAATAAGTTGGTTTTATTTTAATTAGACGATAAAAAAATAGACAATGATAGTAAACAAATATTTTTATTAAAAAAAGATCATGATAGCTTGGAAAAAATATATTTGAAAGTATGAAATTGGATAAAAATAGAGAAAAAAACCTAACTTAAGGTAGCGTGATATACATGTAACCTGGGTAATAAGGGCGAGCCAACTCGAGTTAACTTGTAAAATTCATTGTTCAGGTCAGAAGATCGAGATAACCCCATAGAAAAGAAATTGAAAAAAACTACAAAGTCAATCATTTGTTTTTTATATGTATATATAAAATATCTAATGATAAATGATGAAAAGAACATAAGAAAAAAAGCTTGTTAACCCGTATTAACTTTTCAAACTCGTGATTCAGGTCATTAAACCAAAAGTAGCATACATGAAAAAACCACGAAGCTTAATTCTTAACAAATTAGACACCGAAAAAAAAGATCTAAAATAATAAAAAAACTACTAAAAGAATTATGGTAAAAATTGAAATATTTGACACTTGATGAGACGCAGAAAAATGGGCCTTGTGAACCGAAGACATTGAACTTGACAGGAGAAATCCAGGCCTAATTTTACTCATATATTAGCTTATGTTTTTGTTTTCTGGTACAGCTCCAAAATTAACTCCAACAAACCTAGACCTCGCCACTTGCCACTCAAATTGCTGAACCTCCCTCTCTCCCTCCCTCTCTCTTTGAAGCAAGACCTATATTATTGATTGAGGCATAGATGTCCAGAAAGAGAGCTTCGCTTCTCACTATCAAATCCATCGCTTCTTTATCAAAGGTATGCTCTTCAAGTAACTCCTTTGAGTCTATCACTTTTTTCAAGAATCATAGCACCGCCACTGAAAGATTTGATTTTCAAAACTCGAATGGGTATCACGAACAGAATTCTAATGAGCATTTCCATAAACCAGATGGGCCTTATGGTTATAACAACGAAAACTCTGGTGGAAACAACTTAAACCCTAGTGGGGGTTTTAGGGAAAGCCCTAGAAATGATTTATGGAACAACCCAATTGGGAAAAATGGGAATTTTACTGGGTTTCATGGGAAAAATCGTGTAGATTTTCAGCAAAACTGTGGTGGAGCTTCGTGGGAAAGAAGTAGGGGAGAAAATCATAATAACCGAGCTGAGAAAAATGGAAACTTTAGTGGTTATTATGAACGTAATAATGGGAGTTCTCAACAGAACTATGGTTGGGTTGGTGGGCAGCATAGTCAAAATGGGTATTATGGAGGACATGGAAATGTGCAACTGAGTCGGAACGAGCCTGGGTTTAATTCGCAAGGTCTTTCAGAGTCACAAAGAAGCCTGAATAGCAATTACACTCATAATGTTGAGAAATTTCACCATGGTTCCAATGATCATTACATGGTAAACGGTGGACAATATCAACAGAACCAATATTTTGGACAGTACCAGCAGAACCAATATATTGGACAACATCAGCAGAATTTGAACGTTGAACAATATCAGCCAAACTGTAATTCTTTTCAGAGCAGCATGGAGGCTGCTCAAGCATCAAACTATGCTAAACCTGAAGGGGATTCAACCGAATCTTCCAAAAGTAGCTTGAATAGAGGTTCTATGGAAGAGCTGGATGAATTTTGCAAGGAGGGAAAGGTGAAGGAAGCTGTGGAATTTTTGCAGTTGTTACAGAAGCAGAGTGTATTTGTGGATCTATCACGCTATTTGCAGTTGATGCAGGCATGTGGAGAGGCTGAAGCTCTAGAGGAAGCAAGAGTGATTCATGACAGCATTGTAAGGTCACAATCTCCTCTAGATGTTGGCACACTTAATAAGATCTTAGAAATGTACTCAAAATGTGGTGCCATGGATGAAGCGTTCAGTGTATTTGACAACATGCAAGAGTGCAATTTGACTTCATGGTATATCATGATAACATGGCTTGCTAAGAATGAATATGGGGAGGATGCCATTGATCTGTTTAATCAGTTTAAGCAAGGAGGACTGACGCCTGATGCACAAATTTTTGTTGGGGTGTTCTCTGCTTGTAATGTCTTGGGTGATATCAATGAGGGATTGCTGCACTTTGAGTCCATGTGGAAAGAGTTCAGCATTGTCCCATCAATGGAGCACTATGTGAGCATAGTGGACATGTTGGGAAGTAACGGATATCTGGATGAAGCCTTGGAATTCATTGAAAAGATGCCAATGGAGCCTAGTGTAGATGTTTGGGAAACTTTAATGAATCTCTGCAGGGCACATGGGCACTTGGAGCTTGGAGATCGCTGTGCTGAGCTTATTGAGCAATTAGACCCCTCCCGCTTGAATGAGCAATCTAATGCAGGTCTTGTACCAGTGAAGGCTTCAGACATTGCAAAAGAGAAAAAGAAGAAGACAGCAAGTCAAAATCTTTTAGATGTTAGGAGCAGGGTCCATGAATATCGAGCGGGGGATACATCTTTTCCTGACAGGGATAGAGTTTATGCCCTGCTCAGGGGTATGAAGGCACAAATGAAAGATGCTGGTTATATTCCAGTAACAAGATTTGTGTTGCATGACATAGATGAAGAAAGCAAGGAGGACGCTCTTCTTGCTCATAGTGAAAGACTTGCTACTGCTCATGGTCTTCTGACCACAGCTGCTCGTTCTCCTCTTCGAGTAGTCAAGAATCTTCGTTTTTGTGGTGATTGCCACAATGCGATGAAGATCATCTCGAAACTTGTTGGCAGACAACTCATCATGCGAGATGCCAAGAGGTTTCACCATTTCAAAGATGGGGTCTGCTCTTGTGGGGATTATTGGTGAACAGGATCTGCTTTGAGGTAAAGTCTCGTTGTCCCGTTTTGCTGTTTTCAAATTTGAAAAAGTTTAAACTTGTGCTGTGATTGCAATTTGGGTAAATCTTGTCTTGGACATTAGTCATTCTAGTCTTCAGTTTTGGATTTTGAACTTTGCTTTTAAATTTAGTCTTCATATGTTTGATTCACATCGAAATTATTTTGAACCAGTCTGGAACAATGACGGAGAAGATCACAGAGAAGATTGATGGCCATGATTCATCTTTGTCTTCTTATTCTGATAATGACAGTTTTTTGCCTCTGAAATCGAAGATTTTTTAGCATTTTGGGAGAAAAAACGTCCACAAAGTTTCGGGCCAAGGCAAATGTACACAAACAATCACTCTCTCGCTCTCTATTGACTGATTTCTAGCTGTTCTGCTTCCTTTTCTTCTTCTTTATCTAATTTGAAATTTGATTCATTCTCTAGAACATTCAATGGATTTCATTTCTTCAAAGAGAATGATCTGACATTGCCTTGTTTTGTGGTTTCAGAAGAGTGATTAGATAATTTTTGCATCTTCTGTCTTAATAATATGACCTGGCTTATTAAAAAAAGATTCTGTTTCTATTTATTTATTTTCTCATTGTGCGTGTGATTTCGTTTTAGGCTTTTTTTTGGTGGCAAAACTATCTGAGAATGGTTATAATATCACTTGTAGGTCATTTATGAATGATTTTTAAGTCCTTATTGAACATGAGAGAATTGTGGTTCAAGTTTTGAAGAATTTTGCTCTGCTTTGTTTTTTTTTTTCCTGCCCTGGGAAACCAAAATGGCACGCCCTTTAGATTTCTTTCATAAATTTAAGTTTAAGCTGTCATTTTTATTGAGATTTGGTTTGTATAACTTTGAATTAGCTAATGATTTAAAGTTTTCTAATTTGAACACCTAAATTCTGGAGGGTCAAGGCAACTTTGAGTTATTGTCCAATAATCTTATACTCTTACATCTTTCTTTGCTTGTGTCAATTTAACATGTTAATATGATCTGCCATTAACTTTTTGTTTGATTTTGGAATATAGGCGAGCTATATGTGATCAGTAATTATCATTCACGATAGTTTTCTTTCTTAATGTGCACTATGGTTTTGAGGATATCTCAGCAGCAGCACCATTTGCTACATGGAAGAACTAGATTTAGGTACTGAAGTTCTTAGTATCTCTGGTAGCATGTTACAGCTTTAGGTAGTTCAGGTATTTCAGAGTTCTAATATTCTAATGTGAATGAGAAAATGAAAGCAACAACTTTTCTTGGGAGCCTCAGGATTCTTTGTGCCTGTGTGAGGTCTTGCATTTCAGATAGATAAGATGTTGTGGAGAAACATCGTGGTGGTAATGGCAATTTGCAATGCCCTTTCTATGTGTCGTGTTTAAGGGTATGAAGCTAGACCAGTATGAATACAATTGCTCTTAGGGAAATAGAGGACAAGGGACACATGAACAATTAAATGAACTTTTTTCTAATAGTTGATTTTATTCTTACGTACTGACCTTCCAGCTTGCAGAAAGGTTCTGTCTTTTCTGTGTGGCTATAACTGCATTAAATGTTACACCTGAGCGGAAATAATTACGAGTAATCTTTACTACACTAGCTACAGATAACAGTTTGGACTAGGGTGGTAGGTAGGAAACTGTGTCAGTAGATGTTCCCTTCCTCCTGTTGTCCCATACTTATTTTCTTCTCTATTGCCATGTTACTCGTGGAGTATGTATAGGATTGGAATGTGAGAAGTGCTTGTTGGACCACGGCAGTTGGCTCGATAGCAAACAAAACCTAGGTTGATTTTTGGCATGCTTTCTCATCAGAACTTGTAGCTTCATCTAAACCTCGTCTTGTGAACTACCAGAAAGCCACAATTTGCACTAGATGAAACTTGATAAAACTGATATTGCCATGTAGTAAGTCCAGGATGTTAAGCTCGCTATGTTGAATGAAGCTGGCTAGCCATATCATGTGATGTAAGTTGAGAAATTATGATCATGCCTTCACCATCATAATTATGTTACATCATACCTCGTGCAATCATGGTGGTAGCAAGTACATATCAAATGTGAAAGAAGATAAAGCTTGGTCTCTGAATTATTAGACAGCTTAGGTAACTTCTGATGTGGATTCATTGATTCGCAGTGGTGGCTGTTTCTGATGTAATGAAGTGTTCATACTGTTACTCATTGCTTTTGTAACAAATATTGGCTATGCTTTTTTCCTATGAAAGCATAAATGTATATATTTAAATACATCTAAGGACTCTTTAATGTATGATTTTCAGGTGAGCTTGGAGGAAAGACAGGGATGACGACAGGAGGTTGATACGGAATGACTGGTTTAAATAGTAAAACCTGCATCCAACATATTTGTAGAAGCTACTAAATTGAAGCACCCGTAATCAAAATCCCGTCTTTGGACCTTAGTTTTTGTGCTACCACTTCCATATCTTGTGTTTGAATGATAAAAACAGAAGGATCAGGTCATTTTGAAGAGTCTGTTGAAATAATCAGAAGGCATAACAAGGGCCTATGATGGCTAGTGACGTTTGGTAATCTTAAGGTTTATCTTGCACAACAATTGGTATACGAACTCTTGATGTCAAGTGTTTTCCTGTCTTCATTTATTTTATTAACAGGGGACACTTCCCTCATTGTCTCATCTTGTACTAACATTGGAATGTTCTCCTTCCTTTTACCTCCTACGCGTGCATGTTGTTTGGTGTCTTCCTTATACCATGCTTTTGCGAGTTGTGATTACTGGGTCCTAGATTCTTAGAAATTCGAGATGAAAAAAAGACGGGGAATTAGCTAAATTAGCCTTATATTTTAGACAATAATTCTTTCAAATCTAAATGCTTTCGCTTTTTTTTTTTTTTTTTTTATAAAAAAAACTATAATATGGGATAATTCTTTAATCTATATTTTTGCAATATTTTCATCCAAGTTGATGAATAAGAAAACACAAACATTACAGAATTAAGAAAATGAAGTTGCATGAACACCACATGATAATTCTTTTCTTCTTCAAATTTATTATGCCTTTTAAGAAATCTGGTAGAACCCCAATGTCCTTGAATTATACGAATTGAGTTCTCACTGTACGGGCTTGATTATTTTTGTGTTTTAATTAGAAGTATTTTTTAAAAAAATTGAATATTTTATTTTATTTTATTCATTTCTTCAAATCAATTTTTTTATTTAGTATTTTTTAATTATTTTGATATACTAATATCAAAAATAAATTTTAAAAATAAGAAAATAATACTATTTCAATACATTTTCAAATAAAAAACATTTTACATAATAACAACTATAACATTACTAAATCAAACCTAACCAACCCTCTAATTCAATTATATGTTTCACTGAGCCCGGTTCCGAGTCACACGGTGATGGGAATGATGAGATCAAGTGTCATCAATTGTGGTGCAATTATGGATATGATCAAGCGAACTTAATTGCCTGTTCCAGCAAACATGGATTCTCGTGGGGGACCTTTTAACTAGATTTTGTTTTGGGAATTTTCTCAGCAAATGAATGGCATGGCCTGAGAAAATTTCGTCGTGAAGAGTCGGCTTTTTTCCAGTACTTACCAATAACTTCAGATGCTTGATGGTCTAAATTCAAAGCGAAGATTATCACCCCTGTTCGATAGTGCATTTAAAATTATTTTTAGATAGTTTTTAAAATTATATTTACCAAAAAAATATCAAAATAATAGTATTTTTAAATAATTTTAATGTGTTAATATTAAAAATATAAAAAATCTATATAAATTTTATTATTATATATATTTTTTTTAAAAAATTTAAAATCACCTCTCACCAATCATTTTGACCGCGCAATCATTGCATAAATAAAAGGACTCGCTAGAAAAAACGGTGAGAGAGAGATCCGCATGCAATAAGGAAGAAAAACCAAAGCAGTTTTTTTCATTTAGTTTATCGTAGGTGTTCGGGCTAGTTTATATGTATTTCACTTAATCTTATGAATTCTGAAATTAACAATCATGAAAACTTTTAATAACTATTATATAAACAACCACAGAACTCAAACTTGAAACCACATAAAAAAAACATTCCTTTTAATCCTAAACTTTTATTAATATTCCATCTAAATTTTTATTTGGATCAGAGTGCACCAGTAATTTTAGACGAAAAGTAAGAATTACTCGCTGCAGTAAAACCACGTGCGTTCTATTGCAAAACGTTAAAAAAGAAAAAAAAGAGGATTAAATTAAACTACTCTTGCTCCAGTAATTAATCATACGCACATTTTTCATTTCACCATTGCTCCAGTAGCTTACAATGGCGCACCTCTGTGCATACAGCCATGATACAACGCTCATCACATATTATCAACAGAATTAACTACCAAGAAAGAAGATAATTAAGGACTGCTATCGATCAAAATTAAGTTTATTCCCTTTCTAGACAAGAAATCACCGCCCCCAATTTCAAGAGTAAAAGGATTCCGACATTTCTCTTTCACCCTGATCATTTATAAATCTATAGGTTGTTGTTGCTTTGCTCTGCTCTCTCTCTCTCTCCATCTCTAAGCAGCGGATGGGGCAGTGACGTACTGAACAGCTCCGGCTTCAGAGAGAGCTGCAATGAATGACTGCAAGTTCACTGGCTCAGCATCAATACCATCCGCCACAAATTTCATGTAATCCAGCGATTCATCATTGTAAATGCCCCACCATTTCTCCACCAGCATCTTTATGTCCTCCCTTTGCATGTTCTCTTCTTTGCCAGTGTATCTCCATGGCTTTGAGCCCTATATATAGATACATGTACATCAGTAAATCAGAAACAGAACTACGGATTTTCATTCCCACAAATTAAAAGAAGATGATACAAAATAAGGAAAAGTGATATACCCACCGCTGCACAGTAGTGAACAACTTTGACCCTGTCAAGCTCCACGTTTTCTGGGTGACGCCATAACATGGCAAGAACAAGATTATATACTAGAGGAATTGGCTTGTAAATATCCTTGAAGTACATGTTCAAGAAGTCCTGCCAAAAGTCAACAACAAAGAAAAAGAAAGAGAAGGTTGTTAGAAAAACTCTTTAACTTTCATTAAACACAATAAGAACATCAAATTCAAAATCACGGACCAGAACACCATACCTGCTCTGCAAATGGCGTAGGCGGAGTGACCTTGAGAGTCTTCAAGAGGTCATGATAGGTGGAGATACTAGGTTCAAATACAAACATTCCAGCATTGAAGTAAAGAGATGGTGGTTGACCCATCTCAGCAGGCCAGTTGACCTTGTCAGGGCATTGCTGGCAATAGCCGATCTTGTACTGTGGAGTGTGGCTCCATGTTTTCTCACAGAAACAATCCATCACCGCATAGAAATGACCATCAGGCAGATCAAATAAGTGGTCTATGTTGTCATAAACCTGGATATCTCCATCCAAGTATATCATCTTGCTGTATTCCACAAACTGCATGCAATTAAAATCAAAATTAATATAAACATCCTCAACACATTTTCTAGAAAAAAAAAAAATAAATGTCCGGCACGATGCATTTAATTATCAAGACATAATAAAATAAAATTCATTGGACGACGAGGTTGCCCTCCTTGAAGATGATTCAGTCATTAATAAACAAGCTCATTTCCGTCCATATAAAAATATACCGCGTAATTTGTCAGAGCTGAGACCCAAGTCAGGCAAGTATCAAGCCTAGCTCCCACACTAGATTGACACGTGTGAGAAAGAAGCACCCGACAAATCCACGTGTAACTAAGTACGTACCTCCCAAATACGGAGCTTGGAGTAGTTGATGACATAATAAGCCATGGCAAACTGGGTCTGGTTCTCTGGTGGATAAACGGGTTCAATTTCCCGGACTATGCAACCCTGCGACTCTAAAATCCGCCTGTGTTCCTCTGGCACGTCAGGCAAAACTGCAACGATTAATGGGTATGCCGTTTTGACTTTCCTTAATCCTTTGGCTAACCCAACAACACCTTTGACGTAATCTCCATTACCAGCCAAGAATGTTACATAAGCCCGGCTAGGTAAGCTAGCAGGTTTGGTGAACCCGGCTGGCTTCAAAGCAGCCTGGACAAGCTCAGGAGCCATGTTGCGGTTGCGGTTGCGGTTGCGGGAGAGGGCGGTGAATGAGGGTTACAGAGAAGGGTTTGAAAGAGAATTTGAGAGAGCCGAAATGGAGAAAAAACTAAAGCTGACTGTTTTTAGCTGGTGGCTTCGTGTTTTTGGTTTCTGAGGTGATGCTTTAGTGGAAGAGAGTGGGGTATAAATAAGATAAATAAAGTCGTTTTTTTTTTACTTCTTTACTGTGTTGTTGGATTTTTTGCCCTACACGTGTCCGTATGACTGATCCAACGGTGGAGCTGGAGCCTCCCGGAACGTTCTGGAAAGGGCCCTCCAAAAATGGGGCCAAGGAAGGCACCAGAAGAAGCTATACTTGTTAAGAACGCGGGGGTGGTGTAGTAATCATCCCTTACACGGACTACAATGAACTGTTGGTGTTTTCAATTTTTTTTTTTAAAAAGAAAAAATTAATAATTTCATTAATATTTTAAAGAATAAATAAAATTACATTTATTTAATGAAATTATTTAAAAAGGGATTATGATTGTAATTATGGTTGTTTTTTAAAGTTTTTTTATTTAAAAAATATTAAAATAATATTTTTTTATTTTTTAAAAATTATTTTTGATATTAGTATATCAAAATGATTTAAAAATATAAAAATTTACTAATTTAAAATAAAAAATATTTTTAAAACACAAAAACAAATAAATGTTACACTTCTAAAAACAAATATTTTTTTTTTATTTTTTAATCTTTATCCAAGTCGTTATCGGTCATTGTTCAGTTTATTTTGTCAACGATATTAATTTTCCCTAATTCATGTTTTAACTTTTTTTTTTTTTTTTTTTTGAGAAATGCTTTAATTGGAAATTGGATCGTAAAATAGTGTGCTCTGGTCTATTGTTCTGTACACTCGAGGGTTGTACTATTGTTTTTCTAAATATAAAAAAAATCATTAATAGCGTGGAGAAATTTTTACAGTATTATTAAATCTGAGATTAATAGTGTTAGTTTTGAAATTTTTTAATTTAATTTTTTTATCTACTTGAGTTCCAATTAAATTATATAAAAATTAACTCAATTTAAATTAATTAATTTTATGAGTTCAAACACAACTTTCATGATCAGTAAAACCATAACTTAACTTTTAAAAAGACTTTAATTTTTTTAAAAAAATATTAAGACAACACATATTATATCAACATCGGTCCCCTCACGACTCGGGTCATGAATACTATTAGGTTCGATAATTTTTTATTTAATTATAAGATAAAAATAGATACTCACAAAATTGATCACTAACTTAAAAATAAACACTTATTCGAGACAATTATCTCTATAGAAAGAAAAAAAAAAACAATTATGCAGTCTATTTCCCAATCAATTCAATATTGAAGGATGAAACAAAAAAATAATTAAAAAACAATTAAAAGATCAAAAACAAAAAAAAAATTATTCGGTCAATGAATAAATTTATCAAACCTGTGAATTGGATAACCCGTGCTAGCACGTTAAACATGTGAATTGGGTTATGGACTCCACTAGGGTTATAATTTTTTTTTCAAAACTACTTTTTATTTAACTATATGATAACAAAAATAGATAATTGCAAAATCAAATATCAATTCAATACTGAAATGTTTTTTTGAGATCACAATAACCTAATAAAAGACGAAACAAAACCAATTATGAAACTAAGTTTCCAATTAATCAAATATCTAAGGATGGAATGAAAAAAACTAATTTAAAAGAAAAGTTAAACTTGTCATGCCCACGAATCATGTCTACCAACCAAACTCATGAATAAATCATGAACTTTATAAAATTTAGTAACACGACTTTTTTTTGTAACTATGTGTGAAAAAAATAGACAATTAAAAAGGAATAAATCCAAGAAAAGTCTAACAATATGGTTTTTCTCTAAAACTATTTTTGTAACTATATGAAAAGAAAAAATAGAATATAAAAATTTCTATTTCAATAAAAAAGGGGAAAAAAAAACACCCTACCAAACCTTTAAACTAGGGCAATCCAAGTTATCTTGGCAAACTTGTAAACCATGCTAACCTCGTATAAAGACAAAATAAAAGGAAACAAATTACGAAGCCAAATTCTCAACCATTCAAATTTTAAAAGATGAAATCGACAAAAAAAATTTGAAAAAAAAATGATAAAAAAATTCAAAAAGAAAAAAAAGAAAGAAAAACATTATGGTTTACTATTGTAATCCACAATGTAATAGGTGTAGGTGAACAGTGGTTTTTCCACACCCTTTAATTTTTGTTACTTTAAAAGTTGAATAATATGGTTTTTTTTTTATCTAAAACTATTTTTTTAATTATATGAGAATAAAAAAACGTACCATGATAAATTTGCATAAAAAAGAAATCATTGTGTTTAATTAAAAAAAAAACACCCATCAAACCTATAAATCGGGGTAAACTGAGTTACCTTGATAAATTTGCAAACCATGCCAAACTCATAAAAAGACAGAATAAAAAGAAACAAATTACAAAAATAAATTCTCAACTATTCCAATATTAAAAAATAAAATCGATAAAAATAATTTTTTTAAAAAAAATCATAACAAGAAAAACAAAAGGAAAAGGAAAAAAAGAATACCATGTGTTCAATCAACATAAAAGAGGGGAAAAAAAGCCAATTTGGAGAAATATTGTAACAATTCATAGTGTTTTGTAAGGAAGGCTATAATGCTTTCCCCACATGCTTTAATTTTTTTAATAGACATGTTTCTACACTCTCCAATTTTAATTATTGCCATATGAAGTTCCTTCATATCATTTTCTTTTACAATTTGCCTAGCTATGACAAATTGGGTACAATATTCAAGATCGAAGTCACGTGAAAACAATGTTAAAGTATATTAACAAGATATCTAATGAAGTTAGAAAAAAAACTTCTTGCAAAAACTGGATTCTTTATAGCTGTATTTTGTTGGTTAGTGTTATTAGGCTTGATCGCGAGTCCATGAGCTTTCCTGTAGAACAAGTCTCATATTGGAATATGAGACCCTCATATACTTAAGTCAACAAGTGTAAGAGAGGTATGGTTTATAAGAAAAATATATGAAGAGAAAAAGTCTATGGACTAGAGTAACTTAGAATGACAAGACTTTCTGTTGTTTAAAATGGCTTAGCTTTGTATGGTTGGTTTTTATAGTCTATAATGGCACAACTTTGTATTGCTGACTTTTATGACCAATAATGGGACTTGGATTTTTATTGGTGATTAAGTATATTTATATATCCAAAACTTTTATGGCCTATGGTGGCATGACCTTGTATTGGCTAGCCATGATGA
Source organism: Populus simonii (assembly GCA_007827005.2). Classification (NCBI taxonomy): domain Eukaryota; kingdom Viridiplantae; phylum Streptophyta; class Magnoliopsida; order Malpighiales; family Salicaceae; genus Populus; species Populus simonii. The sequence goes on from CM017477.2 coordinate 8,433,693, forward strand.
ATTGTTGGTTACTGTGTAATGTCATAGTTGTTGTGCCTTTGATGGAAATGTCGGTGATGGGTTATCATGTTTGGAAGACTTTAATCAGTAAAAGTGAGAGAGAAAAACAATTATTGTATAACTATTACCTTTATGACTATGTTTATATGAAAATTTTACCTTTGTGGTCATGCTAAGAAATAAATGTTTGTCTTGTAGTTTTTGTTAATATTAGAGGTTTTTTTTTTTTTTTTTTTTTTTTTGCAAATGAGAGGAGATTTCATCAAATTCTAATAAAAAATATTATTATATAGAAAATGAAAAATGTTTTGTGATCATAAAAAAAATTATGTAAGGAGATGTTGTATGAAGATATCAATGAAAATATGGAGATCTTGCATATGAAGTTTTTTCATGGAGCCATAGGGATTTCAATGTAGATCTCACTTTATAGATTTTTTTTATGGAGATACATTTAAAGACATTAAGAATTCAAATAAGATATGAAGATCTCACAATGAAGATTGTAATGGACATCTCGCTGGAGTCATTGAATACATGAAGAAAGTTATTGCTTTTTAAAAAAAAATTCAAAAGATAGATACAATTTTGAGAATTATTTGATCTCGAGTTACGTATCATGAGAATCTTTTTCATTCTTGTTCAAGTTGCATCTTATTCTTCATAAATTATTAAAGGTATCATCTAGACACTAATATTTCAATCTTATATTTCAAAGTATGACATTCTTTAGTGTCACGACCATTTTTACGGTGAAAGTGATAGAACTTGTTAGAACTCCTTGTGTTTGTTCCACTCTTTATTAAAGGTGGATGTTGTATGAAATTCTCTCCCTGAATGGCAACAAACACCTCAATACGTGTAATGGTAAGAGGTGAGGTCAAAAGCTTAAAGAATGTTAAACAATCATGAATTAGTTCCTTGGTGCTCCTCTTAGAGGATGCCTTGGTATGAGATTGATGGTGGTGTGGAGATTCTGCTATTTAAAAACAAGAGTGTCCCTGTATGGTAACACCTGCTTCTTATACTTGAATATGATTCTCTATTACTTGTTTTACATTGAGGAGAGTCTTGTTAGGGAGTGTATATAAGTGTTTTCATAACGAGTAATTATGAACTCCATTGATTAGGGTCTCAATGATAAGTGGCTCGGGTATATCTTCCATGTTTAGCATTTCCTCGTTAAATTTATAAAGATAAGCTTTGGTGTTCATCTTCTTATTGAATGATAGCAATAAGCTTAGTCACGCTCATTTTAGCTAGAATGCTAATGCTGAAATGAGAGATAAGCTTGATGCAAAGATCATGAAGGTTAATAATGAAGTTGGGTTCAAAGTTATGAAACCATACCCTAGAAGATTCATGGAGATTTATAGGGAGAATTTTGCACATAACATATCTTTTATGTTTTGAGTTCTAGAATGTTTATGATATTTTGTATGTGCTTTTTGGGATATATAAGGTCATCGTATTTGTCCAAATTGGCCTAAGCGACAATATATTCTTTAGAGAGATGGATGTGTAGCACTATGTGATAAAGTGGAGAGTCTCTCACTTGGTAAGAATGATGTTTATTCTTAGAATGTCGTACAATCGTTGATCTCATATCACATCTGTTTTTTTTTTATCGGGGAGCATGCGAACGAGTTAGTCAGATAATGATTGATAGAGATAACCCCACTTATAGAGTTAGGATATGTGGAGGAGTGCTTTTCATAGCAAGAACAACTTCTTCTTAAAGTGAGAGTATCATGCATATTTTGAATGTCATTTTGTTATGTTCCTTCATAAAACCGGAGTTGTCTTTTTTGCCTTTAGTGCACGTAACAAAGTTGTATGTTGTATTTTCTATTGATGAAATGGAAGAGTGCGAAGTTGTTCTTGTATTGCAAGAACAATATTGTTCTCTCTTTGTCCTTTTAATGAAAGAGTTGTTAGCAAGCTAGAGGAGCTATAGTTTCTGTGGTAGGGAGAACGATTACTCTCCCTCATTCTAAAATTTCTTTAGCCATAGAAAAGTATGACGGGTAAAAGTGAATGAACTAGGTTATGTTCATTTTCCTATAGACATCGCCACTAATGTAGTCGAAAAAACTTCATATAAAAATTGGATTTTTCTTGGTTGCGTTTAGGTTGTTGGTGTGACTAGGCTTGACCTTTGGTCCATGAGCTTTCTTGCAAAACAAGATCCTTATTGAAATAGAAGACCCTACGATGCTTAAGTCAGCACGTGTAGGAGGGTTGTGATGTATGTAAAAAGAAATATACGAAGAAAAATGTATGAAAAGAAAGAGTTTATGACCTATAGCCTACCTAGAATAGCATGACTTTGTATGGCTGACTTTTATAGCCAAGGATGGGATATGAGTTTTGCTTGGTAACTAGGTTCATTTATACACTCAAACCTTGGACTTTCTTCGAGGAGAAGGAGAGTGAGTTATTGGTAAAGAAATTGGTGTGCCATCATTGTTTAGTTGTGGTGACTTGCTATGATTTTTGTGTCATTGATAGAAATGCTAATGATGAGTAGTGTCATGCATATCATTGGTAGAAATATCAGTGATAGGTAATGTCATTAGCTCATAAAATGATATATGCTTCGTATAGAAAAAGTTGTGTGCGTAGAAAAGTTTATATATATATATAAAAAAATTGTATCTCAGGGCAGGATTAGACACATCAGGATTGGCGTCAGCTGAAAATTCCAGCGATTTGGGTTGCCTAAACCGCTGTATATTTATTTATTTATTTATTATTATTATGAGAACCTATCTAATTTTGTCCAAATAATTGCGGAAAGAAACAAGGTGATTCCATATATAAATAAATATACAATTGATTGTGGGAAACGTGGAAGGTGTTGACACCTTAATTAGTCACAAATTAAACACCACTCATGACCCAATCGGTCTTCTATCAAATGCCATCACTATTTGAAAGAAGAAATAAAACGCACCCCACTTGAATGCCATGCAACCAAGGCATAACAGGCCAAACCATCGCTTCGCTTTAATTTGTCCTGTTTACACAAAATTACGTGATGCCTATACAAATTAACAAAACAGACAAGAAACTCTAAGGACAAAATAAAAATAAAAATATTGCATGGAACGTGTCTGGAGCTTAAATGGATCCACCGCATCAAGTTTCTGCTTCATATTCTCACGGACCTTTGCCATGCCACAAGGCTTCGTGGTTGTCTGCATCTGTCTCTTCTCGTGCCACTTGTTGAATTCATTTCGGGCCCTGACATCATCGTCTTGAATTTTCCTTACCTCTTAATCGACTAATAACTACTTCATATAATTTTCCTTGCCTCTTTGTGTTCCAGTTATTAATTGGGTGTTTTTTCAGGGTTCTAGATTGGACTGGCAGCTACAAAGTCAATGTAACTGAACAATTTAGAGCCTCCAATTTGATTATGATTGTGCTCTGAGGCTCTCCTTTGTCGAGCCATCAAGATAATTAACTGTTATATCTATAAACTAACAATCGGGTGTGCTATATGGCATCAGATTGATGTATCTGGGTAAATCAACATCAACTTTTAACAGCGAGATTGTCAGCCATAAAATTAAAGTATTAAAGACAGGTGTGCATAAAGCTTTGGTGCCAGAGTATGAATGGTTATGTGGGGGTCCATGGCGGATTCAGGCTATGAGAGGTGGCACGGGTGTGGTTGCTGTCGAGCACATTGGTGGCCTGCTTTGGCAATGGCAACCACTTACGTCCGGGAATTCGCCCAGGCATATATACACTACAAGAGCTCTACAAGGCATTCTTCATTCAAGAGATTCTTTTTTTTTTAAAAAAAAAAAGAGCGGACAACATATTATCTCCACCTGTTTTTTTTTAAGAAGAAAAATCAGGCGACAGAAATTCAATGAATGAAGTTTTTTAGGTTTAAAATTTATTTTTCAACTTATTTTTATCCAAAACATCATAAAAACCTCCCTAAACCACTTGACAACCCCAAAACACCGGAAACTCACCACAAAAAAATAAAAATAAACCAAATAAAAAAATATCAAAATGGAACTTGATTTTTTTTATGCATGTTTATAGAAAAAAACTCACCACCATCGAACTCCTCTCGTCGATTGAAATTTATTGACACAAAAAACAACAAGTTTCTTCATCAAAAAGTGACCAGACTAACGACTTTCTTTGTTTGTATTGTTTTCAAGCAATATTCTCTCTTTTTTTCTAATTCATGGACTGAAATGTAAGAAAAATAAAAGTATGATACTGAAAGAGAGATTTTTTCTTAACTTTAGATTTGTCATGTGATTTCTTTTTGTTTTACACTATGGTCCTCTTTGTTTGAATTTTGTATATCATTGACAAATTTTTACAAATTGATTATCAAATTGGGTAGAAAAGGTTGCAATAAAAAAAAATTGTTTGAGGACGTAAATTTCATGCTACATTGAATTCTCTAAATGTTTTAATATATTTTGTAATGTAATTGTAATATAATGAGAATGGTATCATCTTTAAAAAACAATATAGTGATAAACATAAAATCAAGCGCATGAATGATATCATCTTACTGTAGAAACCACGAACGAACTTCAATCTATTTCCTTCTCCTTAAAATAAAATAGTTTGTTTTCTTTATTCTATCCGTGACAGAGGAGCTTCACCTAATTTACATATACATCCATATCAACAAGGTGATTAAAAATATTTAATGAAATTACCATTTCTCTTTGCTTTTATTCTCACATATACTTGTAGAAATTACCATTTTCTTTTCAAATTGTAGGTTCAACTGTAGCAGTTAGCATGGCAGCATTAGCATAGAAAAACTCATTCAAAATTTATAAAAGCCTTCACTGTTCTCCTTTTCTTCCTATTGTTCCTTGCTGCACAAAATCAACTCAAAAGGCTAATAACAGCAGGTCAGCGAATGCTGATGTTGATGTTGATTCAATGTCCTAAAATCTGAACTGAATTCCTATAGTAAAGTAAAATCACCTACACGAAAGATCACAAAATCTTCTCAAATGGATTTATCATCTTTACTGTGTTCATTTCTCAGATCATGACGTTTCTTTACACTGTTGCAAATAATGGATCTGATTATGAGAGAAACCTATGCGAATCCAAAGACATGTTTCTTTCAAGTCCTCTTCCAGGTCAGTACATCTCTGTAATTTTTGTTTGAAGAATCTACACCTCCCTGTAATTAACTATTTTAGACTTCTACGTACTTTCAGCCCTGTTTTTTTGACAGCTTTGTCATCATTTTTGTGGTCATGGTTTTTCTTGCTGCCCTTGATTTTTTGATTTTAGTTGCGCTTAGATGGTGGAATGAGCAGGGTGAGAGTGTCAGGTTTCAACTTCAAACATGATACTATTTTTTTAAGTTAAATGGTTTCTACAACAACAGCAGCAACAATTTATTTTTAATGCTCATTGATTCTGTGCATCCCGTGCTTTTCCTTTTCTTTGATGCAGTCAGTCATTAGCTCGTCTGAAGAAGAAGCATTCTTGGCTATATTGGTGGACATTATTCCTTAATGTGCATGCGAGTAAATAAAAATTGGATGGCTGTTGCGTATGACCCATAACATACTCATGGTTCTTCTTAGAATGACGGGTGAAGTTATTTTTGTTGCCAGTAACAATCCTAGGAGCATACCAAAATTCTTAGATATCTGAATTGCGATAAAATAAGAGTAGAGATACTTGTCTTATGCTCTGATTTTATTCATCTCATTTAAGTATAAAACTTTGGTGATGTTTTGCCTAATACCAGGTGCGCAAGAAATAAAAAAATGTTGGGATCTTTTGTTATTATGTTGAGATGTTGGTGTAGATGAGTCGTAAGATATGCTTATATTATGCATTACACGAAAACTTGAAGTCTGCAAGAGAGGGTGAAGAACAAAGAATTTGAATTTGTCAATAGTACGGAGCAATATGGTTTCAACATGCTGCATATGATGAGGGCGATCAACGGCAAAAAAACTGTTGATTGATATGGTGAGAAATGAATTAATGTTGTGCTATTTCTTGAAGGGCACAATATATAGAGGCATTCTAGTATTTGGACAGAAGCTTAGTTGATTGTTTATCCCATGACTACCTTGGGAGAGGAAATAAAAATGAAAAAAATATTTGGTTAATTTCGTGTAAGCGTCAAGCATGGTGCCCTGCTGCTTGTACTGGGTCCTGTTTGCATTAAGTTCATGAAAATAGATAAATTACCTGTGGCTGGAAACCTCATATGCATTTCTCTTAGCTTCTCTTCACTCTTAGTCTGGCACTTTACATGATTCTTATTATTATAGGCTGCTGCTTGGGGCATCCTTGGAATATTTTCAGTTAAAAGGTTTGAGGCTGATTATGTCCTTGTAGTTGCTGTTTGTGCAAGCCTCGGCATAGCAAACATTGTTGGATTCACCAAGTGCCGCAAAGGTTTGGATATTTCAAACTTTCTGTGCCAGTATTATCCAACTTTTATGTCAATATTGGGAACGTTTTATCGTGTCAATATCGCCATGCTTTCTTTTGGTAGCATCTGCTGGGGATCCGATTTCAACTGAAAGTAAATACCATGTTGTTCTGCCAAGTCTAGTTGTCCTAAAATTTTTGTTTATTGGGAAAATGGTTACGTGTTACTGCGATCACCAGAACCATGAGACTTTTTTCATAAGCATGTCACGAATACAATCTTTACTTGCCTTTGAACAAGATTAGGAGCTGTTTCTTGCATAAAAACATGGTGAAATAAATCCTATGTCGCTCAAAACAACAGTATTTTGCCTGCATTACTACAGTTTAGAAGTTGCATTTTTGGAGTGGACTTTGTCTATGTTCTTGGTTTATAATTTGATACCACACAGCTTCAGTTCCTTAACATTATTAGCATGAATGATTTTACCCTCATGTTACTGTAGTTTGTTTTTCTTGGTTACTATGTGAACAATTAAAATTCTTTAAAGCAATCTTATGCATAGCCACTTTGAAGCTTCAGTCAAAAACTAGATTTTCTTTTCTTGTACTGAAGGGTACTCTGTTCATATTCAGATGCCAAGAAGCAAATTCAAGGATTTGCATCCCAGGCTCTTGCGTCTCATTTCACATCTTCCATACGGTCTGCACTTGGTGCAGTGTAAGTTGTCTAAACAGAAATTATCCAGATATTTCACGTCTTTCTGTTTCTGTGATGGCCAATTGCGGGTAAGTACCACAGTACAGTCATTTTTGGAATTTCTAAATCCCTTTTATTTTTTAAAATACACAAAGACAGTGCGAGAGATATATGTAAAGATAGAGAGAACAAAGAAGCTGCAAAAGGTTTTCCAAATTCATCTGTTCTTTAATCAAAAAGTGTCATTAACTGTACTGTTGTTTGCCACTCGTTCTTATGCATTCAAGACATGAATACCATATTGAAATTCTCTGAATATGGCTGTCAGCAAGAGAGATCTATCTTGGTTGGACAGGAAATCAATCCACTAACTCATTTACAGTTAATGAAGAATACAGATGACAATTGTTCTGTGATTCTCAAAGAGTTTTTAGCTAGCATTAAACATCTTAGTTTCCAAAATGGATTGTTTCCAAAATCTCATTCACTTGAATGCATGTCAAGGGATTTATTCATGAAACACTATGATTCTTCTTTACTGAGTCAGCCTAAGAGGTCTTGCCTTATGGCAGCCACTTTAAAGTTCCTTAAAAGAAAGAAAGAAAAAAGGATCATAGGCTATTAATGTTGTACAGCTTTTAAAAATAATTAAAGGCAAATTTGGTTTTGGTGGGGTTACATACAGCGAGCGAATAATGGAGTTAGTGGTGGACTGAATAAACCGAACTTCTGTGAAAATGTAATGCTTTTAGGCACTAATTGCGGTGTTAAGACTTTCGAAGTCAATTTAATTTACACGAATATGCTCGCAGTAGTTGGAGCTTTCTTGGCAAGAAATTCTGTTCTAGTTCTCCTCCTGTTTTCTTGTGCGGGGCGTGGGGTATTTCTCGAGGTTGGCTTGCTCATTTGGGGCTCTTGACATCGCCTTCTCTTTATCTTGACATTTCATAGTCGAGCCGAAGAGCATGGTTTTGATAATTTGTTGAGACTTTACTAGTTGACATCAACGAGATTTTCACAAGAGGCCTGACAAACTTTTGCCTCTTCATTCATCCAAGTTACTTGCAAATAAAAGGGAGCTACGATAAATGAGATACAATACAATAAAGAACGCTATAAAAATGTGTCCTCCTAGTTGGGGTCAGTGCGACTCTGAGATGCCTCAGAATCCTTGACTGCTGCACGCTGAGAATGATAAAGATAGTCGGACGTTTCCCAGCTAATCCTGTTTAACTTTAAACAACAACGAATCTTATCCACAGGTTCAACAATTTGTCAACTGAAATGCCCTTGGCCTCAGCTCAGATCTGATGACGTCGCCTCATCGACGTCATCCTCGTTTTCCCAAGGCTCAAACTTTTAAAAAAGAAGTATCATTTTCCAGGACTGAAACAAGTAAACTGGAAAAAAAAAAACATACTGTGTTGCAATACCAGTAGGCCAGTACCAAGAATTTGGGGGTGCTAGTTCGTTTGTGACTGGTCACATGAAAATGAAATTCATAATTACTGAGTTGCAATTAAGGGGTAGTCGTGGTACTTCATCTAAGCACATGCTAATGGATATGGACATGTCTTGAGGCCCAAAGTTTACGATTAAATAGCAAGCTTGCCCTGTACCATTTGATAGTTCATCTTATGAACTGTGGAAATTGGGAGTTAACATGTATATTCCAATACATGGGTAGCAGCTTTTTCTCGGATAATTAGCATATAAATTAAATAATGATAACAAATTAACACATAAATAAAAAAATTGGATGAAATAACACATTTTTTAATCTCCCAATTCAGAAATACAAAATATCATAAATACAACATATAATTGATGTCATGTTTTGAACCTTAAAAATTAATTAATATTACGATTTGTAACTTTTGAGATCAATTTAATTGATGCCACATATAATTAAAATTTAATTAATACTATGATTTATAACTACATCATTAATTAAATTGATGTGTTTGTCTTCTCAAACAAGCAAATCAAACATAGAGATTAGAGATTAGAGAGAGAGAGGTTGTGCTTGTGAATTGATGAGAGAAAAAGAAGGAGACTGTGGATTATTGTTTGTTTATAATTATATGAATAAGTGGTTGTTCTTAAAAGTAATTTTTATTTGAAAATATATTAAAATAATATTTTTTTATTTAAAAAAATTATTTTTAACACAAATAAATTAAATATTTTTAAAAGCAAACAGATCATTTTGACTGCCTTCCAAATTTCACAGCTTCTCTCTTCAATCACCTTCCTTGAAAACTTGCTAATTTTCAATTCCAAAACTTTATTCTCTCTCTCTCTCTCAAATGGCAACCTTTTCATATTTTCAGCAACAAATTAATCTTCTCTCAACATATTTTTAGTCTTTCCAAAACATGGAACTTCATTCTCTCTGTGCAACAAATTAATCTTCTTTCTAGTGTAATACTAAAACCACACTACTGCGTAAGTTATTATATTTTTAAAAGGCCACAATATATTTAATTGTTGTTATTTAAAAATATTTAATAAATATCATGTTTTTAAAATGATACGGTAAAAGAATATTATTTTACTATAATTTTTTCAAATCATGTTATCCCGTAAAAAAATTTCAATTACTGTGATAATTTTTTTTAAACAAATCCCTTTTTCTCTGGGTAGAATATTTAAACGAATTTGGTGATAAATCCCGATTCCAAGGTCCATTTAATGATCATAATTGATGCTTTTGGTCTGAAGGAAAGTTACCTTGCTAGCTCATTTACTGTAACTTGCCAGGAATACAGCATCATGGTTGTCAAAATTAACCCTTTCCCCTCTCCTTTTTCTCTTTAAGCATGTTTGATTCGTTGCATTTCGTTTTCATTGAATTCTGGTTTGGTATTCTGTTTCGAGTGTTTTTAAGATACTTGTCGAGAAAATTTTAATTTGAAAATGTAACAAATTGTTTTTCAAACATAAAAAATATTAATTTAATGTTTTTTAAATAAAAAATTCTTAATTATTAAAAACAAACTAATAACTCTCGCTTTGCTGCTCCTGAACAGAGCACCAAGTCGTGACCACCATTTGCAACATGTAAAAGCAATCTTCCCCTACTGTTCGATCTTCCTATACCCACACGTGATTTTATCATTGGTCATGTGTTTTAATTAGGGGTGATTATTTTTGATTTGGTTTGGTTTTTTTAAAAAAATAACCAAACTGAAATTATTTTTTTAAAAAAAACTGAAACCGGGTCAAACCGACCGGTTTCGGTTCGGTTTTTTAGGGCAAAAACCGGTTCAAACCGGTTTGGCTCTGTTTGGCTTGGTTTTTTTCCAGTTTCGGTTCGGTTCGGTTCGGTTTTTTCAGTTTTTTGCTTATAAAATCGAAACCGAACCAACTGGTTTTTTCAAAATTTTAATCGGTTTGTTTTCGGTTCAGTTTTTTCGGTTATTTTTTTTTTCTGGTTTTCTCTGTGTAATTGGTTTTTCTGGTTTTTTGCTCACTCCTAGTCCTAACCCTAACCAAGAAAGGAGCCCGATCCAAACCTCGAGGAGTGTAGCTTAATCGATCAAACCATAGGTTTGCTCTCCAAATATCACCAGTTCAAGTTTTATAAATCTCAGGGTCACTGGATGCTTACATGATTATTAACTTCAGGATCCGTAAGATTAATTGAGGTACACGCAAACAAACCCGGATATTCATGTTAATCTAAAAATAAAAAAACCCGACAAACCTACGTCCTAAATCCATTATAAAAGCAAATGCAGAATGGGAATTTTATTGTGAATATTTGGACAAGCATCGATCTCTCTCTTTTTTTTTTCTTGTTTTTTGAAACCGATCTCTTTTTAATTCGGAAAGCATGCATCTATCTCTTTCTTACATGTTGGTGAGACTTTGGTGTAAAAGCAGCTCTCTTGCATTATATATATATTCGTTATATAAGTTCTTAATTAGACGTTCAAAGATATGGTCAAAATTACTAGATATCCCAACAATATAACCTTCATTAGTTTTATGGTGGTTCAATATTAATGACCCACGTATAGTTTAATAAAAACTGGATATATATCCTTTAGTTTAATTAATTTCTTTTAATCAAGAATAAATTAACCTAAATGTGCATATATTAATAATTGATGCATGTATTTTTCACATGATCCTGAAATAAACAAATTGAGTGGACAAAGCTAAAACACCTTGGATGATCAGGAGTACAAGTAGCTTTAGATTTTCAGATGTTTAAAGGTGTTTTCCTCCAGAGATTTAATTGGACGTACTCTTTGGATATTAATTAAACTATTTAATGCATGGAACTCATGGTAGAGAAGGTGATCTTCCTTTTGATCCGAACTAGTGCCTCAATTTTGCACTTGAGGGTCTAGCTGCTGTGGTCAATCGTGTGACTTGTTCCGCCCCCGTCCCGGGTTCGATTCTCTATGTGCACGCCTGTCACCCCCGCGGTGCCTTACATGCTCCTGGGCTTGCAGGATGTCCAGCGGGCCGTGGGGAATAGTCGTGGTGCGCGTAAGCTGGCCCGGACACCCCACGTAAATCAAAAAAAAAAAAAAAGTCGAGCAAGTCCTTTGGATTTATTCCTCCCTTAATCTTTTTGGGGAATTTTCTACCGCACCCATTATCGGGTAACTAATGTTCTATTCGATCGACAGTATTGCTTTTTGACCCTTTTGTTCTTTCTTCTTCTTCTTTCTTTCTCGATTTAATTTAGTTTTTCACCATTTCAGTCAAATGTTATACAAAGTTTATGTTTCATAGAATCAATAAAGCTAGACAATCTATCTAGCGCATGATATAAGTGTTCATATAATATTAAGATAATGTTTAAAATTGTAACCGTGGTTGTTTTATAAAGTTTACTTATAAATATATAAAAATAATATTTTTTTTTAATATTAATAGATTAAAATAATTTAAAATTATAAAAAAATAAAAATATTTTTTAAACAGAAACAAATACATTCTTGCCGTGATGTACCTTAACAAGGAACTTCCCAGTACTATAATTAAAACACTAATGGACTTGTAGTCGTTCACAGCCATATATGGGATAAATGTATGGTGCTGAAGGAATTCGTAGTTGTGGAAAGTAGGGGTTCTGGAAGACAAAAGTTGAGACATTGGATACGTGTCAAAAGGAGAGAATCTGTTCTTTTCTTTGTTGGTCTTTTATGCTTGTACCTGTCCCCCCTTGGGGAGTAATTAGAGGATTAATTAAATTTAGGCCTAGAATCATTCCTAATGAGACTTCATTCGATCATACTTTAGAAAGTTCTTCAGCCTTTAGTGCACTCGCAAATGATACATGGCTTACTATGTAGAATTTCATCAATTTGTGCCAAAAGCTTCAAATATTATATCCTTTTGGGAGGATGGATAGATTATGCACTTAATTTAAAGTGAATTAACCCGTGGATACTATTTTTTTTATTCTTACTTGGGTATTCTCATGTTCTTTTAAAGAGTGAGATTAGTTTCGTTTGAGGTTTGTGGTTGTTCTTCCCAATAAATACATTTTCTGGAGATTAAACTTGTGTTTTTATCTTTGCAGGGATATAATAGTGTTTTAACCGTTAGACCAATATTTTATTGTCCCGTATATATTATTATCAACCCTGATCATAATCTCAAATTTGGCTTGGGAGGAAATTAACTAAGGTGGAAGAAAATTTACTGCTTGGAGGAGCTTATTTTTCAAGTTCACTAGGAAATCCAACCAACTGATACAAGATTTCTATAAATAAAAAGGTGAGATAAATATAAATTTAATTAAATACCTCATCATCCTTTTAGACCTCAAATAAATAACCATTTAAATTATAAACTCAATGAGTATACTATATTATTTTAAACACCCAAGATTTACACAGGTAATTCATCAATTTCTATATTTTTTATTTTCTCACATTTCACCTACATAACCAATATTAACAAATTTATTCCACATAATTTCACCATCATAATTAAACACACTAACATCATTGTAATAATTAAATTTAAGTATAACAAGATTATTTAAAACACCAAAACTTACATAATTCCACCACTTTCTGCATTTCTATTTTTTCGCCACATTTAACCAACATTTACCAATTTTTTCCACATAATTTTACCAACAAGATTAAACATGTTTGGGAACCCGGTGCCAACCGTGTTCCCAAAAAATTTAAAATTTTTTTTTACTAAAATTTAATATAATTTGCACGTTTTGGATCGTTTTGATGTGCTGATGTCAAAAATAATTTTTTAAAAATAAAAAAAATCATTGACATGTATTTCAGTATAAAAAATTATTTAAAAAACAATCGCTACTATATTACTAAATACCCTCTAAATTCACTATCATCATCACATCAATAAAAAAAAATTGTCAGCACAACCTCCAACACCACCATTTTCACATCTGGAGCGTGCAAATTCCAACAATTAACAGTAGAAACTCAAACCCCAATAATCTAACAAACAAATAAACAATTCCACGAAACCAAATCTCCCACGTAATTTTCATGCTGTCATTTCTATAATGAGGAAGATACAGTGAAAATCATTATGAACTTTTTTTAATGTAAATAAAAGGATGCTAGGTGATAATAGTGTTTTTTAAAAAATAAAAAACTCTTAAAATTAAATTATTGATTAGACTGGATCTAATAACTTCAGTTAATTTAATTAATAATATGATAAAACCAAAGGGACAATAACAACAAAAAAATCAAACAAAAAAAATAACCCAAGTTTTAACCTGTTAAATCTATGACTGACATATAAGATTAAGATAACCTCATAAAAAGAAAAGAGAAAAAATTAATTAAGCTTGATCCCTAGTAAACCCAGTATTGAAGAATGAAATTAAAAAAAATCAATTTTAAAAAAAGAACCTAAAATAATACTTGAGTGAACTCAAGCTAACCTTTCAAACCTGTGATTCATATCCAAAGGTGAGGATTACTCCATAGATGACAAGCCTAAAACAATCATGAAGTTGGGGAATTATTTTGAAAAAGAAAGTTTCAATTAAAAATGATGAAAAATTAAAAAAAATAGCAATTAAAAAAATAAAAACAAAATTTGACATAAAAGTAAAACGAAATTACATGTTAAGAGATGAAATTGAAAAATAAATTCAATTAAAAAAATAACAATCAAAAGAATAGTGATCAAATTTGACAGATAAAAAAATCAAAAGATGATGAAATTGAAAAGTTTCAAATTTTATAAATTATTTCAAATAAAAAATAGTGATTAAAAAAAGAAAGATCAAATCAGAAGAAAAAACAAATTAAAAGTCTACTTTGAAAATTTAAAAAGTCGGATGTAGAAGTCGATAAGGAGAGAAAAAAAAAAAGGAATAAGTAAAAGAAAGGTTGCCGATGCCAAACCGCAAGTCTGTATGCCACATGGACCTCCTAGTGATGAAGGGGCTATCGAGACGATTCGAACACTGCCATGAAAGCCACCGTTGGCACTTAATACCTCATCACGCACCACACAAATAGTGCATGAACTTTCCACATGCTAGCAACTTTTTTTAAAAAAATTATATTTATATTTATTTAAAGACCAAATTATTCCTAAGTAAATTTAATTATTATTAAAAAATATGATAAAAATACAAAAAAAAAAAGCCATTGGATGCTAGTTAACTAAGTTTTTCTTCTAAGGGCAATTTAGTGATTTTCTTGTGTTGAAAAGGGAAAATGTAAAAGAAAAGACCCTAGGCTCCATATGGATAATTTTTTTTTAAAGAAAATAATTTAGTCATTTTGCTATGAATAAAAAATTTAAAAGAACAAATTATTTTTTATTAATCTGATAATAACTAATAAACATCATGGAAAAAACAATTTCATCCTTAATAAATAGTTAATTGATATTTCTTTATAAGAGTTCAATGATAATTGTACTATTTGTGTGGTGAATACATGTCTAGGGACGCATTGAATCTTCCATGTCAATCAATGTTTTTTTTTAATTTTAATATGTGTATATATGTGTTGAATCTGAATATTTTTAGATTCACTTATAACTTAGTTTTCTTTGCTAATTTTGTCTGTTCTTAATTTTATTTTTTTCATCCGTGAGAAAAAAAAGTAGGAGAAGAAAAGTGAAGTGGACAAATGGTAAAAATTGATGAGAAAAGAAAGTACTTAAAAAAAAATAACCACTTGAATGGAGATGATGAACGTAAACTAATCAAAGAATCATGTAATTATTATCATAGGAATTAGTTAATTAATTAGCTTTGACAAAACTATAAGAACTCAGTCAGTTATAATAAACTCAATTTTTTGGAATCCTTTCTTTCACCTGCTTCTTGATTTTGGTTTTTTCAGCAGCAAACAAATTTTTTGGACCAGTGCGGTTTCTTCACGGTGCCCAGTGGATAGGGGAGACACTATCTTGAAGCACCGGAGGCTAAGGAGCTTGATATAGTGGTCGGTCACACAAATGTATAATCCTCGTTGAAACCATGGGTTGTCATCATCGTCACATGTTGCAAAACATTAATTGCAAGACATCCGAACACCTTGAAAAAAAAATGAAAAAAAAAAACAAAGGACGATGATGATCTTGACATCTTAAAAAAGGGTAGCACTCAGCACTCATCTTAGAATGCTTCACACACACAAAAACTAATCATCTTTGGACCATGGTTTTCATCATATGATAATACCCTCCAACTTGTGCCAGTGTGCATCTGTTAGAAATGTTGAAAAGTCAAGGGGTCAAACTCCATACGTAATGATATTCTAAAGAAGATAAGAAAATTTTATAATTTATACAATAGTAAAGTTGACCTAAGCATGATAGTTAACTAGTTACGCGTTGGACCAAACATGCTAATCTAGTTGAAAAATAGATTATCATATTAGTAATTAAATTTGCTCTCCCTCGGTTTTTTTCCACTTGGCCACACTCTATATATAATACTCCCTTTTCTATGATCAATTGTCCTTCAAGACTAATCCACACTAGAATCCCCCCTCTCTCTCATACTACCCGAAACCCAAAACTCCAATCTCTCTCTCTCTCTCTCTCTCTCTCTCTCTCTCGCAAAATCCTTACTTTTATTAGTAAGAAATGGATGCTCGAGTAAGAAAGCATGGTCTAGCAAGTACTGAAGATCATGATATGGGCACGAGGAAGGGACCATGGACAGTTGAAGAAGACTCCTTGCTTGCTCATTACATTACCAACCATGGTGAAGGTCAATGGAATACTGCTGCTCGCTGTGCAGGTTAGTATTAGAAATATTTGAAAGGACTTGCTTTCCCAGCATCAGAATTTTCGCAGGCATAAGTATTTTATCAGTTCTTATTTGATTTTAGTGCTGATTATAAACATTTGCAGGGCTGAAGCGGACAGGTAAAAGCTGCAGATTAAGATGGTTAAACTACTTGCGCCCAAATGTTAGACGTGGGAATATAACCCTTCAAGAGCAGCTCCTGATTCTTCAACTCCATTCTCACTGGGGCAACAGGTATATATATTCGGCTACTTCTTGCGATATAATTACTGCATGATTTGTTTTGCTAAGAAGAGCGCTAGCTTACACTAATTAATATCTATTTCTTCTTAAAACATTTAAGGTGGTCGAAAATAGCACAGCAGTTACCAGG
This sequence comes from Populus simonii, assembly GCA_007827005.2. Classification (NCBI taxonomy): domain Eukaryota; kingdom Viridiplantae; phylum Streptophyta; class Magnoliopsida; order Malpighiales; family Salicaceae; genus Populus; species Populus simonii. Next base: position 8,450,409 of record CM017477.2, read on the forward strand.
CAGAACGGACAACGAGATAAAAAACTACTGGAGAACCAGAGTCCAGAAGCAGGCAAAGCAGCTTAAATGTGATGTTAATAGCAAACAATTTCGAGACACCATGCGTTATGCTTGGATACCCCGGCTAATTGAAAGGATCCAGGCTGAATCACAATCTCCCGTGGATCAACCCATCATCAGCACTCCCACATACCATTCCAGCCAGATTGACATCCCAGTTGCTGCAAGTGAATCCGGGTCGGATTTGATCGGCCCGAATTTCATGCCCGAGATATCGGGTAGCTGTACTTACTCAGACTCCTTGGATGCCCAGGTTTCTTCCGGGTCGGACCTGACAAATTCTCAAAACCCACCCTGCAGTCACTATATGCAAAACGGGGCATGCTCATACCCGGAAAATGATTCGGTGTCATGGGATTGGGACCAGCATGGAGTGGATATGCAAGGCATGGAGCAAGGAAGATATGGCGTAACAGGTGGCGGTGACTCCATGGAGAATTTGTGGAGTGAAGAGAATATTTGGTTCTTGCATCATCAGCTAATGTGATCATCATGATTTTCACATGGGGGCTTAGGACTTGTGAATCAATCCGTTTAATTACGTGACGCATCAAGTCATTCAACATTTTGCGATTCTACATGTGATCAAAGGTCTCAATATTAATTTATGTAAATTTCATATGGCATGGTGTGTGTGCATAGACGGACGTAACAAAATCAATAAAGTGCTTCGATTATATATAGATGAGCGAGCAACAATCACTTGCTCCTTTCCTCTCTCTCCACCTCCAAATTTAAATTAATTATTTCACTCTCAAGGGGGTTAGGATCGCAACGATACGTTCTTTATTGCTTAAATCACTTGTAAGAATTTCGTTCATAATATATAAGATTGTCTTCATGTAACTAGCAATAGTTACCAAGATGATACTTATCATTAAAAAAAAAAAAAAGTTGATATCACGAGTCATGACAACTATACTTTACCTTCAAAGTCTAATAATATAGAGTCGGATTGGTAGAGGTCGGGACCCACGCTGGAAGGAAAAGGTTTCTGATGAGACTCCCGTGGGAGTTTGAACTTGGCCCGCATGGTGGAGTAAGAGAAAAAACCTGTCACTTGTGTTTTACGGTCTAAACATCAGTTCAAGAATGGATCTGCAATTAATTTGAAGTGAAAAATGCAAACAACAAGTTTATCAAGGGAACATGACCTAGAAGAAGGATTGGTCGGCAAGTTAAGATCAAAGGAAGGAAAGTGAATAAGAAATCATCAATCGACATAGTATTTGGCTGCCAGTTTCACAAATTACACATTTTATGTGAAGTGTTTAATTTGAAGTCAAAATCCTCTAGAACGGCAGACTAGCTAATTAACACAGAATGTAAACGTGGATGATGGATGCATTGACATCAGACGGGTCCCTCTCCGGCAGCCATAAGGATTAATTCAGCGGTTGGTAAAGGCTTCCTCGACTGAAGCACTACCTGCCGCAACTCTTGAAACAAAGCTTTCTAATAACGTGTTTGGCAGTTTGATTACGGGTGTTTTTTAAATAATTTTTTATACTAAAATATATGTTAATGATGTTTTTTTATTTTTTAAAAATTATTTTTAATATCAGCACATCAAAACGATCCAAAATATATAAATTATATTAAATTTTTTAAAAAAAATTCAAATTTTTTAAAAACGCAGCCGCAGCCACGTTCCGGAAACCATATTAAATCCTGAGATGCTAAAAAGTCTATTAGCAAGCACTCATTGGGCAAACGACTCTAATACTTCAATACGTATACCTCAATGTGAACATCAACGAAGACCAACTCAGAGTCAGCTGTAAAATTATCAAACATATTACATTAGTCATAGTCATTTTTATTTTCTCTTAACCTTCACAACACCATCGTCGTACATCGGAACAAATATATATTTTTTCCGATCGAGTTTAATAGATTTATTCATGAGAAATTAAGAAGTAAATCTACAAGTCTTTGTAAATACTACATAGGTTTTTCTATAACGTAAAAAAAATCGATGCTTGGGCACTGCAATGATGTTTTAAAGAACGAAAAAAATTCATGTTTATGAAAAAAACAGTAACAATAAATAAATGGAATCTTTTTAAAAAATTGATAATGATAATAAAAAATTATTAAAAAAATCACAAAATTACATCTTAAAATAACCAAATATTGAAAAATTAAATTAAAAAAATAACAAAATATATAAAATATCTCGAATCAACCTTAAGTACTGACATGTTAAATTTATAATAGATCAAATCAGCTTTATAAAAATAAATTAAAAAAAAAACAATTAATTCTTAGCAATCTTAATATAAAAGGTCGAAATCAAAAAGAAATAAGTGAACAAAAGAAATCCAAGAAAATAAAACACTTACAATCTCGAGCACGGTTGTCAAATCTCATGGTGCGAATAGGATAATTTAGTAGAAAATAAAATAGAAAAAAAATAATCGGTGATTAATTGATTGTGATTGATTGATTGATTAGTGATTTTAGAGCGTTTTCTACACTCTAAAATCACTAATCTTCACCGTCTGTTTATAGAGTTTGCTATGGTTATTTTAAGTGACGACAATTATACTAGTGTTTTCAAGTTACAAGCTATTAAATATTTATATTTATTAAGTGACGATAATATTTTTAATAAAGTAGTTAGTTAAATTACGAAAAGATAAAATAATATTTTTAATAAAAAAAACTGTAAAGAAACCCTTCGTAAGTGGTTACAAATTTCTAGGTATTTACACTTACCGCGCGCATCCTAATTAATATTATATTATTACTTCACTAACCTTAATTAAAGGCATTATAATTAAGTGATTTGAAGAAACCATAGCAAACCCAACCCTTTTGTTAACAATCAAATACAATTAAGAAGATCAAGTTAGGACTTAGGTTTTAGAGGACCTGTACAGGCTCCTGTTAAGCAAGCTTTTTAATTAATAGTTGTGACTGTTATATTTAAGATTGTCGAAGAAGCTTTTATTTAAGAGGTAGTTATTAGATAAATGTCACGTACATGCTATATTCTAGGTTAGGCCAAAATATTTTCGAATGTAAAAAAATAATATTTAAATAATAAAAAATTCTTTAACAGTGTTATTAAGCTTGGGTTAAATTTAAAATCTAATCAACTCCTTACCTAACTCAATCTTAAAATTAAATTTTCTATGAGCTTTTTTGATATGACGCGGTTAACTTTACATATCCAAAAGCAACATGAACGACTAATAAAAACATAATTTGGTTTTTAAAATATTAAAACGATGTCATATTAGATCGACTCTTGTCAACTTATTAATCCACTAAACTCGAGGACTTGGTCGTGGACTCTACTAGATTTAATAAAAAATATTTAGTAAAAATATTTTTTATTTATTATATGATAACAAATTGATGCTTGAAATATCAAGTATTAATCCATTGTCAAGATATTTGTTTGAGAATGCAATAACATTATAGAAAGCAAACCGAAACAAATTATGAAACTCAATTCTTAATATTTTTTTTAATTAAGAAATACAAAGATTTTATTTATGCTTTATAAAATAAATTACAAAATATATGAACTAATAAATAAAAAAGAGTTGTTAATACTAATTAAATATTAAAATAGAGAGATAATCTTCATACAAGAAATAAAAAATAGATGTACATGAAAGTGTTTTACACCGGCTATCCTTTTTATTTTAAGTTTTTTTATAAGACAAATTAAACTAATCTCTTCAAAATATTATGTAACTACCAAATTAATCACTATATAAAATACAAAACTAATTCAATAAAAATAATAATTAATGAAAAGGAATAAAATAAAAAAAAAGTTAGACACTAATGGTCCAAGCCCACAAACCTAGCCTTAATAATAAAAAAAAAAAAAAAAAAAGCTCAAGTCTGCGCTTGTTTTCTTTTATTTTTGTCTCAAGAGCAAATGATGCATTGTTCATTCCATTTTTTATTATTATTAATAGGGAGACATGTCACATACTATATTGCTATCTAGAATCCAATCACCACTATGGAGGCCAAAACATAGGGTTGGGTTTTTTTTTCTAAAACTTTATTTTTCAACTCGTATTCACTTAACAACATCATAAAAAAAAAACTCCACAAACCACTTATTAACCTTAAAATCATTATGAAAATCAACCAAATAAAAAAAATATAAATGAATCATGATTTACTTTTTCAAGCATGTTTATTAAAAAAAAACCATCATCAAATGGACATCGTTGATACAAAGAACGATGAGTTTCATCACCGAAAAGTGATCATTCACTAACTTTCTCTCTTCTTCATTTCTCTCCTTTATCAAACTTAGAGATTGAAATCTTAAGAAAATAAATTTTTGAACCAAAATAAAATTGAAAAAACTAAAGGAAATGTAGAGTACTAAAAAAGTAAATAAGTTGATTGTACATAATTTTTTCAAGCAAATTTAAGATTGGCATGACATTTATCATTGTTATTTACAAAAAAAAAAAATTCTACTTAAAAGTTTAAATTGTTAGATGAGATCCCAAAGTTTAAGTTGTTAGGTGAAATTTCAGGATTTTATTTTATATTATTTTCTAACACACAACCTCAAGTGAAAGTCTTTTGATTTTGAAACTAGTAAAGGCTTACATTACCTTATGCTATTTATTAATTTTAATTAGAATAAGATGAAGATAGTGAGATTCGAACTCGTAATCATTTGGTCAATAAGACTCTAATATCATGATAAATAATCGGTTCAATCTAAAAGCTGAAGCTATTAAATGAGGATTTAAGATTTGGTTTTATATTATTCCTTAACAGTTTTACACTTTGATCCTTTATCGTTGAATTTTTTTCTTTTCTTAAAAAAATTAAAATATTAGGTCATCCATTTAGATATAAAAGGCTACAATTAAAAAATGAAAAAAAAAAAAACTTTGGCTAATATGGACTGCTATACAAGCTGTTTGTGACCTTGAAATTGAATTCAATTCATATGGCTAAATTAATTCAAATGTTTGAAAAACGTTTTAGGATATTAATTTGAATTTAAAATGAAATTCAATTTATAAATATTACCACAAGCAAATCAAAAGGAACCTCTGATTTGCTTAATGAATTCAATTATGATTCATATTGAAAACTATTTTTTCAAAAATATTCATCTCTTTCTTTTCTTTCAAAAACCAAAATTGCCAGACATGAGCGCATATCTTCTTCCACTCCTTAACTCTTACCAATACCCAACAAAACCACAACACTCCATAAAAACAAAAACAACAATTAAGCAAACCTGGCCATGCCATTTCTCTTCTCCAAAACAACAAAAACCCAAAGAACCAATACAACTACACACCCTTCTCAAAAAAACCTCTTTTATCCAAGAAAAACATGCATCTGGCAGCCTTTTATTGTCATTTGCTTCATTTAACAATTTGGGCTCTCTTAATTATGCTGAAAAATTGTTTGATACTGTTGATATCCCAAGAAACTCATTAATTATGTATACTACCATGATAAAAGCCTATGCAAATTTTGGCAATCCAAAGGAGGCGTTTGTTTTTAATTCAAGAATGCTATGTGATCAGAATCATGTGTATCCTAACGATTTACTTTTACTATATGTGTTTACTAAAAAAACACTTAAAAATCATAAAACATGAGTTGACTCGCAACCCCAAACAGCCCTTGGGGAGAGGTTTGGTGAAGGACATCTGATGGTTTGACAAGCGATTCTGATAAATTTTTCATGTAGCAGAAATTCCGTGCACGCACCAAATGATCTGAGTGGGCTGCATAATAATTCTAAATAGTACGTTAGAAAAAAATAATAGCAGCCAAAAGCCTCTTGCCTCTGACTCGGTGAAGGCCTTCTGAGTCACGAAAGTACAGGACTCGACGCATGAAGGGAAAAAAAATTCCAATTTTCTAGATGCAGTGACAAATTGCTTAGTAAACTCCAAGTAAACGGTTTAGTGGGTGGTAGAAAAACTTGAGGCTGCTTCAATTTTATAAGAGATAAAATGCAGTCATTGCTTACGTTTGCGTGACCACACCAAGTGCAAACGAGGCCGCAGAGAGGCACGACTTAAATGCAGCTTTATGAAGGGATTTCTGACCTTAAAAATATTTAAAAAACTAGCTCCACAAATAACCATTAAGTTGACCGTAATGTTAGGATAATCAAACTTTTTACAATGAATGTTTTTCAAGTTAATGGGTTTTGCATTTATTTATTTATTTTCTGTTAACAAACTCAAGATGGATATGAATGAAAAGACAATTAAATATTATTGAAAAATTAATAAACCCATTAGGCATTTAGTGGCCAAGATGGTTAAGAAATAATATAATTATTTTTCAAATTATGAGGGTCCATTAACTAATTTTGTTAAACTATATATCAATTAAGTTATAATAATTCACTCAATTAAGTTTTGGTGAAAATGAAAGAGGATACATGTCACATTGTCTATAGCGGCCGTGGACTTTGAATAATCTCATATATATTTGAAAGCAATAGTAGGACTTCTTTTCAATATTTGTTAGTGTTTTATAATGCATCCTTTTTATATTTATATATTGGATAATTTTGTTTTATACTTTTCTATTTATTGAATAATTTTGTTGTATATTTTTCTAATTTATGTTCATTATTTTAATTTTTTAAGATGTTTTTTTTGTTGTAGTTGTGAGTAATTGTTGACTTGTAAAGATGCCTTTTGTTATGCCTTTTTTATTATTATTATTATCAATTCTTGGTTTGAGGATTATAACAAGAAAAAACAATAGTGAAAACACTTACGAAATCGCAATTCCATTAGTATTTTTGTTGAAAATTCCACCGGAGTGTTCACAATCGTTTTAAAACTTTTGACAAAACTTGTGGAATGTTTAGGAATTTCGGAACAAAAATTATCAATGGCATATGTTGTCAAAAAAAAATGGTGGTGAAATTTGTGACAGTTTGCAATTTTTTTAAATTTTTTATTCCATTAGAATCGAAGTGGCGATAAAAAATGAGCGATAAAATCTAATTTTTTAACATTAAAATTTTATTGATAATTATATCGGTAAAACCATTAAAATTTTGATGGAACAAAAAAATCTGATGAGATATTTTCCAACGACAGTTTTCTATCAAGAATGTTAATACCAATGGAATTTTAACTAAGCACCGACAAAATATCCTATCAATATTTTTTAATTTTTTGATAGTGAAAATAGAGTGCAATTCTTGACACATCTATTTTTTTTATTTGTTTTGCATAATTTTTCACATGACTCATTTGTATTTGTATAACCGTGTTTTAAATTTTTAGAATTATACTATAACTTAGTTCTTGTAGTTTAATAAAACTAATTAATTAATTCTTGTAGTTTTAGAAACTACTTAGATTATTCCCCGTGTTAAAAGTCATATTAATTTTTTTAACATAAAAAATGTTTAGATATCACCAATATGTTTTCTAGTAGAAATAAATTTAAATTATATAGGACTCGAAGTAATCTTGTTGCTAACATCAACTTACTTCTTACAGTTATTCATAAGCAATTAAGTACACATGAAAGATGTAAGATTGAAGAAACAAAAGTAACAAGTCTACCTGATTCCAGTGCTAAATAGTTGTGTGGGGTTGGCTCTTGTCCCATTTTCAAGAAATTACACTCCTTGGGGAAAATGAAGAATGATATTGGACCTGTACAGTTTTCAACATTAAATTGTACATGCATGATGAACAGATGTGCTCACATTGTTTTGAGGGTGTGACTATCTCTTACAATTTGAAACAAAACCAAAGTTTATTGTCTTTCGTTCATTTTCTTTCCTCTTGGATTTTCCCGGTGATATGGTTACAAGGAATGTTTAGCTGACTGTCATTTATGAATGAAGATCACAAAAGGAGGGAAACAAAGAATAGACTCTACTGACTAATTCTTGCCATGGAACAGTTTTAAGAAGGGATTCGTAATTATACAGAATAACTGGACAACCATACTCATGTATATACATATGCAAGTGTTGGCTTTCTGTAGTGCTCCAAATCGTTAGCTTTGGTTTGAGTAGTCCTTCAGGCCCTGGCTTTAAAGCGATCGAGGCAATGGAACTCTGGAAGCCAACAAGGTGGCTTTTCTGCACCATCACCCATGTGGTAAGTTTTGATCAGTGGCCTGCTGGGCACATGCATGATATTCACAAAATGGCTAATCTCTGGACAGCACTAGACTTGGTTCCTCTGGTACTCCACCTACATGAGAGAATGGCCAAGCTCCAGTAGGAAAATGGAAGACAGCTAGTTTCCCATTCCCACTCCTACTCCACCATTGAGGGATGAGATAGGTTCCAAATTCTGTAAATTTAGCAAATTAAGAGTAGGGGACCCCATCCAACCAATCCTCAATGGTTTATTGATAGCCCTCTTCCGAGAATGCCCCTTTCTCGCTGGTTTGTGCATCTTCTTTCCTTTTCTCCCACGTTAATATGAGGACGTCTGCATATCTACATTAACAGATGCACTCTATACATTAAAATGTGAAGTATGGATTAGTTGTTTTAGAAGTTCTATAATCTATCAACCTAGCTAGCTTTTAAATCCATGAATTGTGATCGAGCTAGCCTCAATTTAATGGCGATAATGATCTCAGAGAAAGGGAGTATAGGACTTTTGACATCAAATATGTATCTTCATGGGAACCCAAAATTAATGTAATCATAATTGAAGGCCAATTAAGTCATTTGAATGCAATTGATCACCAATGGTTCAAGGAATATGGTGTTTTCACTTTTCAGACCACAAATCCACAAAAAGCAAAGATGTGTTTTCAATGCACACATGATGACGACCTAAATACTCCAAATTATGACCCGATTATCAATATTTTATACTGAAGAAGATTCAAACCTGTTTGATTCTAATTACGCAGTTAATTACATTTATCTACTACGATATTATTACAACATTTTAGGGAGTCCTGGATACACACACACTATCAAGTTTTTATTAGTATATCTTTACAAAAAAAAAAAAAAACACCATATTAAGAAAGATTTACGAATATATTTTTTCAGGAAAACAAGCATGTTCTAGTGAAGGCACGTTGGGTATGGTGCTAGCCAGATCAAGACATGATTGGGCTTGACAGTGTGTCGATCCTTGAGAACACTGGGTCTAGCACTAGCCAGACTCAGCCGGGATTAAACTTGGCAGTGTGCTAAGCCCCGGGTATGTTGGGTCTAACGCTAGCCAAACCCAGACACAATTGTGATAGGTAGTGTACCAAGCTCAGGACACGCCCAAGAGAATAATCATCCTCCCTTGACACATCCAATGAAGTGAGGTAATGTGGGTCTGGAGAGCATGTCAAATCCAAAGTATTTAGACTTGGCATTTAGCCAAGTCCAAGGTAACATGGGTCAACATGCTAGACCCAAGACATATGGACTTGGCAGTCCGCCAAGTCCAAGGTAACATGGATATGACAAACATGTCAGACCCAAGGTACTTGGACTTGGCAGTCAGTCAAGTTTAAGATAACGTGGGTCTAACAAACATATCAGAATCAAGGTACTTGAACTTGGTCATCTGCTAGGTCTAAGGTAATGTGGGTCTGGTTAACATGTCAGACCTAAGGCCTGTGGACTTGGTAGTTAGCCAGGTCCAAGGGAATGTGCATCCTCCTTTGGGCAAGTCTAAGGGAATGACCATCCTCCCTTGACATACCCAAGGGAATGAGTCTAACTTAGAATAACTCAGTCTCCATGAATTTAGTTACATTTGACTTCTTGGACCCTAATCTTCCTACACTTTTTAGATGTATAAAAGTCCTCTAAGGACACATCATATTCCCATCAAACATTAATATAGATATAAGGAATATTTATCTCTCATTAAATACTATTAGGGTAAAATTACACTCCAGACCCTTCTCTTCACAAAAAGACAAAACGTATTAGCTATAAATACACCATGAGACTTTCAGAACAAAGATTCACAATTTTCATTTTCTATTGCATATATATTTTCAGGTTATCTCTCTCTAGAATATTATTATATTTTCTCTCTCTTAAAAGATACTTATTTAAGTATCGGAGAGTCTCACCTCTACTAAAGAAGATCTTTTGCAAGTACCAGCTACAAGCCACATTGGCTTACAAAGCGCCAAATACAAGTTATCAAACATCTTAGCTAGAGAGAATGAATGAGATTGTTAGAACCAATTGATTAACTGAGTGTCCAACCTGGAAACCCTATTCCTAAACTATTTAGATTTTTGGGACTTCATCATATAAAAACAGTATAGCTTTAAGTTTTTTACAAGAATTCCATATAATTTTCAATCATGTGCTACTGTATGTTTTCTGCATCTTTCATCATAATGATGCAAACCTCTTGAATATGCGGTCAAACAACCTACACGCAAAGACACCAATTCCCGGAAAGCCAATTAAATTAGGTTTAATAAGAGTGTGACACAAAGATAACTTGTACCTAGACACCAATACTATTGGAACGGAAATCCCCACCCAACGAATATTAATTCGCGAACGAGAAGTATAAAGATGACGCCACGAAGTCAGTTGTTCTTCGATAAGTTGTTTTTTAATTCTTTAGAAAACAAAGAAAGGGGGATTATTCCACCAGCACACAACAAGTGTGGCAAACAAGAAGTGTTATTAATCTGAATTGTCTAATCTTACATGTTTGGTTATGCCTTTATTTATACTAACGCTATACTGAAACAAACCCTAATGGACCCCTTATGTGGACTTATATGATGCTCATTTACAATTAAATACAAATAATATAAATAAATCGTAAACTAAGAAGAAAATAATAATAAGAATAATAAATCCAAATTTAATATCCTAAATATGATAGTATCAGATTTGTTGCCCTTTAGAAGTCCTATATAAGCTAGGAGAATCAAATTTGAAGTTGTCTCTTCTTTAGTTTTCTTGTTTGCAAAATATTCTTAGCTGACTTGAAAACTTATTTAATGATAGATTTTTACTATAATAATGATAGAATAATTGTTTTCATATACCATAAGGATTCCACATTAATATGTAGTCTATACCACACATGGAAACTATATTGTTGCCCATTAAATATCCTTACAAGACTAGAAAATTTTCAAAATCAGTTGTTACATCCTTCTAGGAAAAGAATCCTAACCAAATAGGAAGTCCACAAGTCAAAAGAAAATAAATAACAAAATTCATACAGGTTTTGTTGACCAGTATTGTGATGTCTTTCTGAACTCTGATTGACCTGAAATTTTAACTTAAGATAGGAAAACATGTCAGGATACTCCACATAAAATTTTAACCCGATCCAACTATTAGATTAGAAATTATGATTGTTGTCGTGAAACTAAACAGTTATGCATTTTACGTCAGAATCTAAATCTAACTGTATTTTTGTTGCCGAATCGTATGAGTATGGCATTAAGTTTTTTATAAGAATTCCATGTAATTTTCAATCCTGTGTTACTGTATGTTTTCTGCATCTTTCATCATGCATGATATCTCATTCCTTTTGCTTTGCTAATTTTATATCTAAAATTTGTGATATCCAGCCTCAAAGCTCGATCATAATGGATATCTGTGGAGACCACGCGCAAAAGGGATAATGTTGTAAATACAATGTCGATTTCAAACCCTCTCCTCATTGGCATTTTATATTCCCATACCATGGCAAGACATCGTGCAGTGCTGCGAGCAATCTTATGGCGTCAAAATCCCATTTTTATCTAAATACTCTCTTCTTTCTTTTATTATCTATCTTTTGTTTAAAGTCATCTTCGTGGAGTTTATTAGACACAGAAAGAGACTACAGCAGGTGGGTGTCATGGAATGTTAATAATCACCAAAAGAGGGCCATGTTAATGGCAAAATCTACCGTTCAGACCCCAGGCGCTGATGGCAAATTAGTTCTCGACGGCAAGCTAAGGCAAGCTGAGATGAACAGTGTCAGGGTGACTGTAAGCCAAGACGGGACTGGAGATTTTAAGACCATAACAGAAGCTATCAATAGCATTCCACCATACAACACCAGAAGGGTTATAATTGCAATCAAACCTGGTGTGTATAGGTACGTTTTCAATCCACTAAATGTCAAAGCTGTACATCACATTAATACAGGATTTATTGTCTCTACTCATGAAGATACTAACTTGATGTGAGGATTATTCCAGGGAAAAGATTTTTATCCCTAGAACATTGCCCTTTGTTACATTTCTAGGCGACTCGAGTGAGCCACCAACTATTACTGGCAATGACACTGCCTCGGTTTCAGGAAAAGATGGGAAGCCATTGAGAACATATCAAAGTGCAACTTTTGCTGTAGATGCAAATTATTTTGTTGCCATCAGCATGAAATTTGAGGTAAGAGCTAAAAGTCATGATCAAAACAGGGCTTGATTAAAGACCAGGTTTTAAGCGCCTTTTTTGGCAAGTTTCCTATAATTGTGTGGATAGTAACTTTGTTTCTTAATATTCTCTCTCGTTTTTTCCCTCGACATTTGGATGAAATATTAAGAATATAAAGTAGAAGTATCTTTTTAATTTTTTTTTTGTTAAGGCAACCCATGCCTTCTATAAAACTGGATCTGCTCGGCAATTCAGCAGCCTAGCTAGCGCTTCACACGTATGAAATGACAATGTTGGTGGTCACAAAGATTCCATTGTTGCTCGAAAACTCCAAAATTCCCGACACAAACTAGTGTCTATTCACGGGACTGCAAAACTGGGCTCGAATAAAACCAGGAGCAATTATAAATTAAATTGCAAATCCTTTGATGATGATATTGTCCATTGTCCTTGATAAATTCCCTGTTTTACATCATGATGAGCTCACACTCAGAGGAGTATATATATGTCCAGGTTTCATAGGAAGACCGAACAAGAAGCAACAGAGTTAAATTATGGAACTGAATTGCAATTAATTAATACAAAAGAAATCTCTGTGAATTGATGCAGAACACAGCTCCACATGTGATTGGAACCAAGCAAGGGCAAGCCGTAGCACTTCGTATATCAGGGACCAAGGCGGCATTTTATAACTGTAGCTTTTTGGGAAATCAAGACACTCTATATGACCACAAGGGTCTTCACTATTTCAATAATTGCTTCATTCAAGGCTCGGTTGATTTTATTTTCGGCTCTGGCAGGTCCTTTTACGAGGTTAGTCTACGTCCCTATTGTTAGTTCTTATTACGGTCTGGCTCGTGAGTGTCAAGAATATTTGTTGAAGGGTATATAATCGCCTGGTTATAACTAATAAACTTATAATTAAGGGTCCACTGGAGGCCCATGGAATCTGAAGATACAGTGGGGATTGTTATAGGACTGTCTTCCCTTGATTCTTTCCATTTCTGAAGTGAATGCTGGCTTTGATTTTTGTCTGCTAAGCTAGTAGTTCTGATTTGTGCCCTCCTAACAGCAAATTAAGCACGTAAAATATTATGTGCAGAATTGCCATTTGAATTCCATTGCCAAGAAAGTGGCATCCCTGACTGCTCAAAAGCGCAGCAATTCGTCATTGGCAAGTGGGTTTTCCTTCAAGGATTCTACAATAACTGGGAGTGGTTTGATTTACCTCGGCAGAGCTTGGGGTGATTATTCCAGAGTTATTTTCTCTTACACTTTCATGGACAAAATAATTCTTCCTCAAGGCTGGAACGACTGGGGTGACCAGAGACGCGATTCGTAAGTTAATATAATCAATCATCTGTAGAAATTTATTAGTTTTATAATTATCTACTTTTTGGTATATGAAAAAAAAAGAAATATTCAACCTAGAAATTTAAATTATTAGATGATATTCCCGTATCTTCTCCTATTATATTCACTTGCATGTAAGTGTTCCGATAATGTTTGGCAGGAGAGTGTATTATGGAGAATACAAGTGTACTGGACCTGGAGCCAACCTGACCGGACGCGTGGCATGGGCTCGTGTTTTGACAGATGAAGAGGCCCGGCCTTTTATCGGAACTTACTATGTCGAAGGGGATACCTGGCTCATTAGCCCTTAAAATTTGAGTTCTCCTGCCTTTAAATCACTCATGCATCCAAGGGCCATTATATAATGTCCTTAAAAGTGTTGCTAGTAATGTTCGATGGTGCTGCTCTTCGCGAAGGCCAATCAAGATGAAAAATTAAATCTCTCTGCCTTTCCTTTTAACATAATAAATTCAAGTGGATAGTTAAGATCTTGATTGAACTGGTGTGTGTTTTAAGCACTTTCATTCATGTATGTTAATGAAAGTTACCTTGTATTGTTGTTACGAGGAGCAGCGAGGGGAAATTAGAAAACATAACAATATGATTTATTCTTAATTAAAAAGATTTAAAAAATACGTCCTTGCATATAATCTTGAATCTAAAGTGCTGCAAATCGAGAAGGAATCTTGATCACCATGCACTGCTCCTTTATTTGAAAACTTGCAACCAGCTAGTTCTATAAAGAAATTTGATGTTACTAATTAGGACTCATAATACTAGTGTTTGTGATTCTTCAATCTATAAGATTATGAAGATTGCGGTGCTAACGATAGAGTTGTTTGAAGGGGAGCTAGGATCCCATTAAGAAAGTCCAAACAGAAATATAATTGCATCAGATAAAAGAAATACTAAATAATAGTATTATTTTGATAAGTAAAATATTTCAGGAGGTGCCGCAAATGTCACTCGAAGGGCATGGGCTCTCTCACCTACTAGTGTATATTTTGCACGTACCAACTATTTTTTTATTTATTTATAAAAGGACCATAACATCCTTGATCTCACGCGATAATTGCAAAAAAAAGTGAGATAAAAAAAACAGAAAATACCCTTTTATCTTAGAGGAAAAAAAAAAGTTGACCCCAAGGACCACTGGGTAATTAGATTATAAAAAACATAAAATTTTGAAAAAACCTCTCAAATATTTGCTGTGTTTTTTTTTTTCAAGTACATAGAAGCAATTACACTATACAATAAAGATATAAAAATATAAAATTACCCTTAATGTTTTTAAGGGAGTGACCAGTACATTTTACTATAGATTATACTATGTACAATCCACAGTGCTAATTAATTTTAATTTTATTTGTAATTGTAATATAGATGTATAGTAAAATGTAAGTAGCATGCATGTATTGATGGTATGTATTTAATTATTTCACTTGTATAACCCAAAGAAAAAAAACTATTTGATGTGCGATTGCATATCTATACATTTGAAATATTGGAATCTAGGGAAAGACAACTTATCAATGCTCCAAATCAAGTCCAAATGCAAGATTCAGAGATCTTCCAGCTGTGGACGCTCTTATCGTCTTCACTCTCACAGTTATGCTGACCAGTGGCAAACCTGGTTTCAGTCCCATGTTCTCTCCTGCTGTGGCCGGTCTTGCAGTTTGATTCTTTCATTTCCTCTGGAAAAAGATCATCCTGGTACTGGCATCTCACTAGAGCTTTCAGCAACAACGCTAATGAAGCCATGTTTGCCCTAACAAGCCTAGGACAGGAGCAGAAACACGGCACGAAGCAGCTCTCTAGCTAGATTATCACCACTATATATCCTCTCTTTATAACTTATTATAAACATCAGTTCAACTACCCTTTTGAACTATGATTAACTTCACAACAAGAATGCTGTACGTGTCTTTACGTGCTCACATGTACATGCATAAAGATTAATTAATCAATTATAGTTAATTGCACAGCTTCTTCATGCAAGCTTGAACGCATTTTTCCGCAGAAAAAATATTTGAGACATGAAATCGATCTATCCATGCAGTTCGTGCCATGTAAGTTTTGTGAGGGTGTCGGCCATCTAACCCCTCTAAACGAGTCAAAGGGGGAGTTGGGCAACCTCAAGACTACTTAAATCCAACAGAAGGAGAGAACCATAACGTGTTTCATCAACTTTAATCTGCTTGTCCAATACAAAATGTCAACATCAACATGAACATATCGATGTCGATTTTGGTGTGATAACCCAGTCAACTTGTTTTAACAAGCAGTGTCCATCACTCATTTAATTTGACCCAAAATAGGCACTTGGCTAGATAGAACAGGTTGTTTCTGAATTCTGATTGGCATCTGTAATTAATCCCGTACCTAAAAACTAAAATTTGGAATAAACCAGAAGCGTCGTCGTCGTCATCTTGTGACTAATTTGTCGATTGATATGTATGATCTTACAAAGTGGTGAGAAAAATCCATCATCAAGTGAGGTTAACTTATTTGGCTGTTTAGATTGATAAGTACTTTTATGGGAAATTAACAAAGAATGCAAATTAAGGAAAGCTCCCTAGAAGTCACTATCTATTTCGTACCTAACGTTATTCGTAGGGCCAGTCTCAACAAGGCACAGTCTGGTTGATCGAACTACCGTGAATTCTTTCTGTCATGGTTGGTGAGATTGAAAGCAGGGCGTGCCACCTCATCACTTGTGATTATTAATTTTAGAGTTTATAAAATTAATTGAAATAAATATAAATTATTTTAAATTTTCATATTAATTAAAAAAAACTTTTATTCACTAAAAAAGTTAATATCAATATATATTCGCTAAATTTATGTTAGTCTAAAAACTATTGCGTAACATATGAGTTGAGTTGGAAAGTATATTTGAAGTTTAGAAGAGTGTCTAAAAGTGTAAGTAGTAATTAATAATATTTTTTTATTTTTTAAAAATTATTTTTAATATTAACACATTAAAATAATCTCCAAACAATAAAAAAAAAATTAAAAAAAAATATTAAAACAATAACATTTTTCATTTATTAATTTAATAATTACATATAAAAGTGTCTGCATCAAGTTGGCCAAAATATTATTTTTCACCGGTGCTGCCCTTCTAAGCCGCAACAATAGACCAGGCAGGCATCATGGCGAGTGAAGAATTAAATTACCTCAATATTATATATATATATATATATATATATATATATATATATATATATATATATAAAAGATAACACATATTACATCCAATTTAAAGCTTGCCCGGTATTGCAATCTGAAAAATTGAGACACCACTTCAACAGTCACAAGTTTGCTAAACGAAAACATCAAGTCATGTTCTTATATTATCCTTTGAAAAATAGAACCAAGCTTATTTAGGGATTGCATTTTTATAATAAAACAGGTTCAAATCCTAATAACTAATATTTATTATATTATTATGTACAGAAAGAGGACTATCCTCGTTATATAATCCACAGCTCTTTGAATTCTCTCGATGAATAAAAAAAATATTACATGGATATTATTCATAGCTAGCCTTTTTTTTCTCATTTCTCTTTAACAGAAGTTTCTCATCCTATCCTAAAAAATTCAAATAGCTCAGCAGTAAAATTTATATATAGTTAATTTTTCAGTTTTAATAAACTAATCAGGTGGCTTATAATTTATACCTAGTGCCTGGCAGGTCAAGGTATGTAATTAATAGCTGAAACTTTCAAAAGATTCTATTTTGTATACTTAAATATATTTTTAAAGAGATAAAATATAATGATATTTTATAAAAATAAACTTTGAAAATATATATATATATATATATATATATATATATATTAAAAATATTGAGAATGTAGAAATTATAAATCTAATGTAAAAATTTATGGGATATTTATATAAAAAAAAATTAAATAGTTACATGAGAATTGAGACAACATTTTCATTTTTCACTTAAACAAAGGAATTATGGTCAATTCCCATTTAACCTAATATCAGTTAAATGGCATCTGTGTTTCTGTCTCTCTAATAACTTAGGACTACAACATTATTATTATTTTATTTAGATTAGAGAGTACAAACAAAGAGTAAGGTTATATAGAGAGGGAGAATGAAAGTACTAGTAATTGTATTAAGGAGACTAGCGAGAAGTAAATTATAAAGATATTAAATGCCTATTTTTCATGTTAATTTTTAAAAGATAAACTTTTGAAAATCACTCTACTCGATAATTGATCACCTCTATATTAAATAATACTCTAAAACGCACAGATAAAATAGCTTTATATATATATATATATATATATATATATATATATATATATATATATATATATATATATATATATTACCATTTTTTTTTCCTCTCAAGATTTTCTCTTTTTTTTCTATTTTATTTTTCCCCACATTTTTTTCGTTTTTTTTTCCTTTTTTTAGGTTTTACATTTTTTTTCTTTTTTCCTAAGATTGTCTTCTTCTTCTTCTTTTATTCTTTTTTTATTTTATTTTTTTCAAAATTATCTTTGTCGATTTTTTTTTAATATTGAACTGGTTGAGAATTTAGTTCTGTAATTTTTTTCTTTAAAACATTATTTCCATACATGGTTTTTTTTCTTTCTTTTTATGAATTTTTTTCTTCTTTTTTTTCCAAAATGATATTTGTCAATTTTATTTTTTTCATATTGAGCTGGTTGAGAATTTTGTTTCGTAGTTTTTTTCTTTAAAATACTGTGAATTTGCTACAATGTTTCCCCACATGGTTTTTGTTTTGCTACAATGTTTCCCCAAATATTTTTTTTCAAAATTAACTTTGA
The DNA here is from genome assembly GCA_007827005.2 of Populus simonii. Taxonomy (NCBI): domain Eukaryota; kingdom Viridiplantae; phylum Streptophyta; class Magnoliopsida; order Malpighiales; family Salicaceae; genus Populus; species Populus simonii. The sequence goes on from CM017477.2 coordinate 8,468,961, forward strand.
TGAATTTATTTTTTTAATATTAAGCTGGTTGAAAATTTAGCTTTGACTTTCCCTGCATGTTTTTTTTTCCCATTGTTTTTCATTTTTTTATGCTTTTTTTTCCAAAATTGTCAAAACAGGTGCATCTTAGCATGTCTCAATCCTCTGCTCCCGTGTGTTCTACTTCGCCTGAGCATGAACCCCTCATGTTCAAAGATGCTTCTCGACATTCAGCATGGCAGCAAGCTATGCAAGATGAAATTCGAGCTTTGCACTCTATTGGTACGTGGACTCTAGTTCCATAATGTTCCTCTATGAATTTTATTGGTAGTCGCTGAGTCTATAAAATCAAGTGGTGAGCGGATGGTAGTGTTGACATGTATAAAGCTCGTCTTGTTGCTAGAGGGATCACTCAACAAAAAGGAATAGACTACCTCGAGACTTTCAGTCCAGTTGTTAAGCCTGCAACTGTGCGGTTAGTACTTACTATTGTCGTGACCCGCGGGTGGTTTATTCATCAACTAGATGTTCACAATGCCTTCTTGAATGGAATTCTTCAAGAAGATGTCTATATGGAGCAACCACTCGGTTTCTCTCATCCTACTCTATCATCTCATGTTTGTCATCTTCACAAGTCTATCTATGGTTTAAAACAGGCTCCCTGGGCATGGTATACCAGACTCGGTGATTATCTTTGTTCTCTTGGTTTTCGAGCCTCTAATGCTGATACTTCTCTGCTTATTTACTGTGCTAGCCATGATCTTATTTACTTGCTTATGTATGTGGATGATCTTTTTCTAACTGGGAACAATTCAACTCTGCTATGCCACTTGATTACATTACTGAATTCAAAATTCAAAATTAAGGATTTAGGCTCTGTGCATTATTTCTTAGGGATTGAAGTCACCAAGACTACCATGGGATTTATGCTCTCACAACACAAATATACTCTTGATATCATTCAGCGAGCTAGTATGTCTTCATGTAAAGTTGTTGACACGCCTGCTTCACCCTTGTCTAAGCAATTGTTGACCTCGGATACTCAATACTATGATCCTACCTGTTACCGACAGATTGTTGGTGCTTTGCAGTATCTCATTTTACTTGTCCGGATATTTGTTATGTTGTAAATAAAGTCTGTCAGTTTATGGACTCACCTACAGATGGTCATTGGTCTCTTGTTAAAAGAATTGTCCGGTATCTCCAAGGTACGGCATCTTATGGTCTGCACGTCATTGGTCTCTTTCCTTACATGGTTTTACAGATGCTGATTGGGCTAGTAGTCTTGATGAGAGAAAATCCACCGGTGGCTACTTGGTATATCTCAGTCGTACACCTATTTCTTGGAAGTCTGGAAAACAACGAACAGTGGCTCGTTCTTCGACTAAAGCAGAATATAAGGCTCTTGCGGATGGTACTGCCAAGATCTTATGGATTCGGGCTTTGTTGTCAGATCTTCATTTTTCTCCTGATCCTATGACTATCCTTTGGTGTGATAATTTGAGTGCTACCTACTTGTCTGTCAATCATATCTTTTATGCTTGAACTAAGCATGTTGAAGTCGATTAGGGTGCTACCTACTTGCATGTCAATCATATCTTTCATGCTCACACTAAGCATGTTTAAGTCAATTATCACTTCGTTCGTGATCAAGTTGCTAAAAAGGAAATTGAGGTTTGATTCATCTCCTCGTGGGATCAACTTGCTGATGTTCTTACCAAACATCTTCCTCCTGCATCCTTCACTTATTTTCGGTCCAAGCTTCATGTGGAATCTTCTTCTTCAGCTTGAGGGGATATATTATGAAATGTGTATTTAATATATTTATATTTATCATGTATTTACCTTATATAGGATTCTGATCATATATAGTACACTACATGTTTAGTATTGTGTACAACCCTATACCTATATATATAAATCACACGAGGGGAGTGTTGTAGACAAGTCTATAGTCTCCAGAATATATTCAGCAAACTCTTCATCCCTCAAACTTCAACTCTATCCAATTATTAAATAACATTATTACAGCATATTAAATTTTAAAAGATCATCAATACCCTTAACTATTTATACATCAAACTTAGAAAAAACAAAAGGGAGAAAATAATTTTCTAGTATTGAAAATCTAACATTATTATAACTGTGAAGTACAAGGCTGTGCACAAAAAGCATACAAAATAAACAGCCATATATTTTTTTTAATAGAGTGACATGCACCTGACTTACACTATTTTCCCTACATTCACGAGATGCTACAACAAAAACAAATGTTACAGAGTGCTAGAAAGAAAGGAGAGAGAGAAGCCGATTCAATAGAATAGTCCGTCAACTTTAACTTTATGACCTATTTACATCTGCAAGAGTTTTCTTTTCTTTTTCTTTTTCCGTCCCTAATTCTTTCTATCCTATCCAAGAAGTACAAGACTGGGACCTTAAATAATATACTGAAGGCCAATTACAATTAAGCAGATTTTTCAGTGGCGTGAATCTTGAAGAGGTCAAGACGCGTATCTCTCAAACGTAGAGAGTAGGCAGCTTTCTTGAATTCACTCCAAGTGAAGGGTTTATAAAGGCTTGGATTTTGCTGTGAAACCATGTGTGAGAGAGGAGCGATCCATGCAGCAAGGGGTGGTGCCCCAAAATACATCATTGACATTCTTGGCTGGCTCGAGTTTGCCAATACCCTATGCCTCACGCTTTCAAATCTCCCATTCGTTAAAACCTAAGAATTGACACCATAAAAAAAAAAAAAAAAGGTATTATTATTGAGAAAATTTGGTAGTATTTGTTTTTTTTTTTTCTTTAGTTTTTTTTCTTTAGTAATGGGGAAAATGATCATTACAAACCTGAAAGGTATCACCCACAATCACGTAGAATCCTGTGGAGTCAGGAGGGACGGGTACCCACAAACCATCATGCAAGCAAATTTGGAGGCCCGCAACATCGTTGGATCGCAAGATGGTCAAGATCTGAGGGTCGGAGTGCTCACCAAAACCAATTCTTATAGGTGATGGGTCCCAATCTGCGATCTCTTCGACTGCAGGATAACGATTAAGTCTAAGAACTGAATCGCTATGGACATCTCTGATGAGCCTACTGAATACATGTTTATCCGGGACCCACAAGCCCTCAGCCGCAAGATCAAGAATCTCACATGCAAGCTGCCTAACTGCTCTTATGTAATCACTCACCGCACAACTGCAGAAATGGTAGCGCCACTGAGCAGTAGAGAGGAAAAAGGAAGAAAGGAAAGGAAAGGAAAGGCACACCAACATTTTACCCAAAAAAACATAAAAGAAAGAAGAGACGTTGTAACATAAAAATCGATAATTGACAAATATATAATTGAAGTTGCAGAGGTGTACGTAGAGGTTGAAGTTTTTTAAAGAAAAAAAGCTCCTCTATGAATAAAGTTTTCTAGGTGCGGCTTCAAATCACGGTAGCAAATAGCAAGAACCCACATGAATAATCTAATACTCCATTTAAGATCTTCTTTGCTTTGTATGGTAAAGAACGTGAATTTTACTTATTACCCAATTTAGTATGTACTAAGCTGATCACCATATCTTTTTTTCTTGATTTGATAGTGAAGTTTTTTATTTCTTTCTTGATTTGATTGTGAAGTTATTGATTTCTCTATGACTTTATCATCTAATTATAATTTGTTTTGTTCATGGGAGCAATGATATGGTTATGGGCTAGTGCTCGACTAACAGAAAAGTGGGGCTTCATTATTGCTAGTGTTTTTTTTTATTATTATTATTATTGGTAAGAGAAAATCAAACGTAAATAAAATGTGAATATTATGGTTATATACTTTTATGTGGGTGTCCAATACAAGGACTTATGTAGCAAGCATATATTCGCATGTTGTCTCTCTCTTGTCTAGTTTAAATATGTAGTTGATTCAGTTAATTTAGGCTCAACATTAAGCACGACAAGATCCCTGCGATCTTTTTATAAAGAAATCCTTATAACGACTCCTCATTTTTATGATTTCTATTCGCGGGTGCATGAAATAATGCAAAAAAAAAAAAAAAACCATATCTAAGGATACTTTTAACATTAAAGATAAAAGGAGGTGGTGAACATTTTAATCTTTCGGGTAGGGCATGCTGATCTCTCTTTGTAATTCCCAAGATTTTTTGATTGAGTCATGTTGGACCGTTTTTAGGCCCCACGTTTATACCTATATATAAAAGAAGCATGCCACGCGGCTAATAGCTGGTGACGGTACAAAAAGCAAAGTAGGGCAAGGTTTGCCTTCAATCACAAGGTGGAACCGTCAGCTTGGGAAGGCATCAGGTTGTTTTCGTGGTTTTTTTTTTTCAGAATTAAAATATTCATTAATCAAGAGCAACTAGAGTGGGCAGAGTCCAAAAGACTAGTACTAGTACTAAAGAGTGATCAAGGGATGAATAATAGAACAGTTATCCAAGAGATTTTTAGAGGTACAGAGCTCTTGTGTTTTCAATATTGTTTTACCAAGTATTTTATTTAAATATATTTCACTTAAAAATATATTAAAATATTTTTTGAAATATTAATATATCAAAATTATTAAAAAATACTAAAACAATATAAATTTAATGTTTTTTTCATGTCAAACACAGGGTCTCAGACGCAACCTCTACGTAATACTCCGGGGGAGGAGGTTTTCTACATCACTGGTTGCGTCTTTCGAGTGTGGATATATATATATATTAAACTAGTTGACGAAACTTATTACAGATAACGAGGTAAACGGGATTATTGGATATATTAAATTGAGTGGAAAAGAAAATGAATTGTAAGTTGCATTTAATTAGTAATTCTTTCTCTTTTGATGAAGGAAAGATGTCCTTTTCTAGGATACCAAGCATTTACACTAAACAACTTTCCACCATTTCAGTTTCATAATAAATTCCCTTGCCCACCAAAGTTCCATTCAAAGACCATAGTTTTTTTAAGAAATGTGCAACCGTTATCATATAATAATATTAAATTGTACAATAAAAAACCCGTTGAAAATGAACCGAGCACGCCACAAACTGAGCATAAACCCCGCGAACCTGTGCCACATTGTTGGCACAGAAAACATCTTCCTCTCCCCTTTAATCCCTTGTGTGTATGATTATTTTTGTCATTGCGTTTGTCTATATTCGTGTCATCAATGATGATCAGTGTTTGTGATCCACATAAGACAACATATACTTGTGCAGAAGATACCAAAAACAGCATGATCAATCAATCACTTGAATAGACAGGACATACAGAACATGTTTAATTACCTGAATCCTGAAGGGTCGTTCGAGATGGTTTTGGATCTTTCAGAGACGGAGAGAGGATTGGTGTGGAGGATAAGATACTCGAGCTCGCCCGTGTCGCCATGGCAGCCAATGTTCTTGCAACCATATCCAAAAGGACTGGCAGGTCCAGCCTGTTGCTTCTCCGTGGCTGGTTTTCCGAAAAAACGAGCTGCTTCCTCCTCCAGTCTTGTCACGACCTCCTTGTTGACCCCATGATTTATAACTTTGAAGAATCCATATTCTTCGCATGCTCTTACGATCAACTGGGATACGCTCGAGTTGTCAAGAGAAAGATCAACAGTAGGAATTCCTAAAGCCTTCGTCTTTTTGGTTCGTATTGGTGTTGGAGAAGGAACTACCATTCTTGCTTATAATTAAGGGAGGGAGGGAGGGAGGGAGGGAATTATCAAAGGTAAAAATCAAGAATTTTAGTTTGAACTTTGAATTTTGGAGGTATGATCCATAAGGGTCGGGGTGCTCCCCTATTATATACTGCAACATAGAGAGATAGAGAGAGAGGAGGTGACGGGGGAGGGAGAGAGGTGTTAATATTATAATACAAGGTTGGGCACTTTTGTCTAATTCATTAGATTTAAATAGGGATCACCAACATATAGGAGACATCGACTTTAATATGTGTGACAGTCCAATCTTTTTTCATAGTAAAAAATATATTTTAAAACTAACTTTCTAAATTATATATATATATATATATATATATATATATATATATATATATATATAAAAGAAGGGAAAAAAGAGGAAGCGCACACCCCCTTCACGGCTTTTTTTTGTTCACCTTAATGCTCTCATGCTATGGTCAGAAAGAAAACACAAGAGCAGCAAGAGAGAGACTCGGAAAGGCGAAAAAAATAAAGGAGAAGAAAAGAGTGGATAAATCCACATCACCAAATAAAAGGGGGTGCGCGTGGTGGAGGCAGGGAAATAAAAAGGTGAGAAGTGGGCTTACATTAGGTGGGGGGAGGTTGGGGCCAACCTGGGTAGCGGCTGTTTGTCTCCCTCTAATTGGATTTTGTTACCAACGCTTCGCAAAAGCGTGTGGGCGTCAAGCTCCATGGACCAAATTTTTATTTACGCGTGTTATGACCATTGCTTTTTTTTCCCCGACTTCCCATAATTTCCACTCTTTCTAGATACGCTATACCTTTGATTTTAATTAATTACTTAGTTAGTTAGTTAATTACCCTCCTTGTCGTTGAACTTGACTTAAACGGAGTATTTAGATGGGTGACAGTAATTATTTTTAAAAAAATATATTAAAATATTATTTTTTTATTTAAAAAAATTATTATTAATATTAACGTATTAAATTCATCTAAAAATATAAAAAAATTGACTTTACATAAAAAAAAGATTCAAGATTTTAAAAATAAAATTTGGAACGCAATTATAAAAAGCTCCTAAATTTTAAACCTGTCCTTCCCCTTCCAATCTTAATCAAAAAAAAAAAAAAACATTAAAACATGAGAAGGTGTTAATTTATGAAACAAACGAGCTTGAATCATTCGTCTTCATGAAAGAATCCCATTCCATAGAGCAAACTACAAATTGATAAATCCACGTTACACGAACTGAGATTCCATTTACAATTTTATTTAATCGGTTCTTCTTATGATTTGTTTGATTACATTATGGTGTCTGAGAAATATCATGAAAGGTTATAATCATTTTAATAGGTGGTTTATTGATAAAAACTTAAAGTTAAAAAATTTATTTTTCAGGTTTGAGTTATGTAATTGCTAATATAATGATTACTGAAAATTTATATGGTTATTAAAATTAATTGAAGTACATATAAATATATTAATAATTAAAAAAAATAAGAAATGAGAGGCCATCGCCGTTCAAAAAGTTTATCCGTCCCAACCGAATCTGCCCTGCTCTTGTATGGCAGGTGCGGTGGACCAAGATAAATTATGCCTAAAAAAGTAACTATGTTCTTTAGTGAACATGCCCAGCAACTTATTGGTATCATCATCATATCAAGAAGATTAGGTTTCTCAATCGTCCTCTCCGGGTGCATAATATCCTTTATTGTGAAATAAATAAATCATTTCTTTTAAGTTTCTCCACTTCCCTTTTATAAAATATATGGACATAATTAGTGAATATTCCCCTTTTATAAAATATTGTACATAGCAAAGTATTGGAACCGAGAAAAGATTGTCTTAATTGTTCTCGTATATCATGTGTTGAATTCATTAAAATAATTCTTAGTTATCAAGAATAACTTGTTTTATAATATTTATAATAATTATCTACGGAATCACAAAAATATAAGAAATTATGAAAAATATCGAGTATGCTGCGCGCAAGTTGGTCGATGCAATCACTTGACTTTATGAAAACAGACCACGCGAAAACTCCTATTCAGTCCCATTTCGACCAAATCAAGTAAGAATCTGATTCAACTGAAATAAACTAATTCCAATCCTCAATTGCTCTTATCAATATCTACAACCTCTAACAATACCATCATCATTGTAAGAGATAAACTAGTTGACCTTTGTGTTCTACTGCTCCAATCTTTGTGCACTTATTGTTTGGCCTTTTTTCCATTTTCTTATAATCATAGTTTTTTGTTTTCTAGTTCAGTCCTTTCATGTCATGGTTATTTTAATTGAGAATTGACTCTCTAATTTGATTAAATTAGCTTATTATAAGTTCTTGCGGTGTTGAAGAAACATTCTAACAATGGGTTTACGCTTGACTTTAAAAAATAATTTGGATTTTCCATTAAACAAATGATGGGAAATAAAGGTATTGAAATTGAAGTTAGGTTAAAAATAAAACCCTTTTCTATAGCAGGTGTGAAAATTAAGGAAAAAAAAATTTGATCGACAAAAACACACTAGAGGATGAATATGTTGCATCACCGACAACATAGAATGCCTATTTTGCTATGATTCAAACTTATCAAGAAAAGTGTTCTTTTTAAGTTCGAAGAGCCGGCACACGCCACCTTAATACAATAACACCTCTCACATGCTAGAGCATGTTGCACGTGTCAAACTCTTCACATCCCTTTTCTTCAATTTAGTCCTTGAAATTGTCATGACATTTTGATCGAGTCCTAATTTACCATAGAGCTAGCCCTTTTTTTCTTCAATCTTGTCCATGTTTCTCTTCTCTGATTTAGTCTAAAATTTTGTCAAGCCTGAAACCAAAAAAAGACATGAGAGAATAAAGAAAATGAAAAAGAAAAGGATACTTGGCCAACCAGATTAGCGTAATGTGGTTGTGCTTGTGATTCGAATCATAAATTTAGTGGTTAACTTATGTTACACGATCTCAATATAATTGTTTTACCTCGTATCAAGAAAATAATTCGACCTATAACAAAGCATGGGACAACTGCTGGTTATTTCTATATAATACTATCATTTCTCTATAACTATCAATTTGAAATTGATTACTATTTAGAAAAATGTCCTTAACATTATTTATAGTGAAAAATAAATTTATTTTTTAGAAAAATATTTTTCAAGAAAATAATAATTTTACATGAGATATTTAAAACAAAAAAAAAGGGCACCTTGAATTCTAGCGCTTACCCATTTTTTTAACTTCCTACATTAAATAACCCATTACTCCCACAAGATAATTGGATTTATTGTTGATTAACATCATCTGATTGGAATGAAGATCCTCCTTAGTCCTTCCAATATTAAAATTCCATTAATTAGAACATCTAAGAAAGAAAATTGTTTCGGGTCATGGGAAACCAATCAAGTGTTAAGCGATGAACGACCAGTCGATCAGGGATTTGATTATAAAATACTGTTTGTTGGTCACCCAATTTCAGGGCAACATGTTGTTTGGAAGTTGTGTGAACAGGGAGGGATTGCCCTGCAAGTTCCAAAAAGTGTGCACGCGTGCATGCCCACTGGCGACGATTAAAAAAAAGTAAAGAAAATGAATCTCTATTTTTTTTAAAAAAGTAAAGAATTCAAAAGCCAGCTTGGTATGTTTAGAGACCAAAGACTTTTAGTTACTTGGACGGCTCTTGTATGCTTCTGTTTAAATATGATTTCATAGAAAACAAAAGAAATTTAAACGGCGTTGCAGACAAACCTTTTTGGCAGTCTTCAATTACTGATGCTCTCCGTTACAAGATAGATGTTTTTATGTTTTATATAAAAATTATATATAAAAAGTTTTTTAACATGTTTTTATAGTTTAATAAACTTAAATTCAAATGAAAAATTTTATGAATACAAGTAATAAAATAAATCGAGAATCATGTATACAAATAAATAAATAAATAAATAAATAATTAACTACACCTAAAAATAAAACTTGAAAAATCAAGAGACATGTATATATCAAGATATTTAATCTTGAAATACAAGACATTTATCCAATTATATTTGCTAAATTTATTTATTGTAAAAAATTTTATTCAAGCAAACGATGATATAAATAGAGACACAAATTAAATTGATTAAATAAAGTAAAAGAAGAAAAAATAAAAATAACAAAAATAAACTTTTGCACAAAAATTGAATTTGAAAAATATTGAGGTGCCAAAATTGTTTAATTTGTGTTATTTTTCAAATTTGAAGACCAAAATGTATTTTTTTCGAAACTTATGGCACGCTACCCATGTTTGGCATCTTTTTCATTTCGATCCCTCTTCTTTCAATCTTACCATTAAATAAGAAATCCAAATCAATTGGTCTTCAATTAGGAATAAATCGTCAAAAAAAAAATTTAAGACCAAAATAAAAATATTTGCACAGTTCATCCACACTAATGTTTGAGAGGATAAATAGTACATACCTACATAGTGAAAAACTCATGCCTTTTAAAGTAATACTTAATTTTTGAATTATAATTTTTAATTTTGAGTTAAAATTCAAAAGTTATTTTTAAAAATAACATATGATGAAAACAAGTTAAAATTAAAAATATGTTTGATGAAAATAACCTAAAACAATTTTTTTATATAACAAATAAGGTGTAACTTCTAATCCATAAACTAATATTAAAATTTTCAAATTTTGATTGATGATTTTACGGCAAGGCAATTTAAATTAAAAAAAAAACCCTGGGATGTTAATGCTTAACTTTTTAATTTGATGGCCCAAATACATATGAATCTGATAAGATGTCAAACCCAACTCTTTTAGCTTTAATCATGTGCTAGGCCCAAGCATATGTGAATTTAGTGAGATGTCAGACCTAACTTTTTTAGGCTTACCCACACGTTAGGCCTAAATGCACGTGGGTCTGACGAGATGTCAAACTCAACTCTTTCGGACTCAACCATGCACTAGGCCTAAATATATGTGGGTCTGATGAGATGTCAGACCCAACTTTCTTCACTCTAGCCACGCATTAAACTCAAACGCATGCGGGTCTGCACGAGTCAAGCCCAACTTCCACACAAAGGGGCCCAGCCACATGCTAGGCTCAAACGCATATGGGTCTGTCGAGATGTCATACTCAACTCCTTTGAGCTCATCCACTTGTTAGGCCCAAACGCATACGAGTATGTCAAGGTGCCAGACCCAACTCCTTTGACCTTAGTCACGCGTCAGGCCCAATGGCATATTGGTTTAGCGAGGTGCCAAGCCCAACTCTTTTAGGCTTGCCCACGTGCTAAGCCTAAGCACATATAGCCTTGACAAGATGTCAGAACCGACTCCCTTGAGCTTGAAAACATGCCAGACCCAAACATGTATGGATCTAACAAGATGTTAGACCTGATTTTCTTGGGCTCAACTACGCAATCAACCCAAATGCCTTTGAGCCTAAAAGGACATTATATTCAACACCTTTAGGTCTAGGATCGCTTCAGATCCAAACATACCTTATAGGGATATAGGATCATCATTCCCTATACACTAGTTGTGCGAAAAGTCATCTGAAAGCTGGTTATATATCAATCAATATTAATGTCGATTATCAGGATTGATGTCGTCAACATTAATGTTGTATATAAGATGATGTAGGGTCGCCTCCTATAGGGACGTGTTATTCTCATCAACATTAATATTGTGTAAGAAGACACTTACATTGATATTAATGTTGGTGTAATTAACTCCCTCCCCATTAGATGTATATATATGAAAAAAGACTTTCGACCCCTCAAATGAAAAGAAAAGATACAAAAATTATAAATACTCTCTGAACAAAGTACATAGTGGGTTCACAGTCTTGACTCTCTCACAAAATATTCTCAACATTTATCATATACAAACTAAGAACAAACAATGTTATTCTTGAAATTTAATGTTTATTTGCTACAACAACTCCTCGTTGTAAAATCACTTGCTTAATTCCACTAAAAAAACTGTATTAAAGAAAATTAAGTCTTTATCACTAACACTTTAAGCCCTCAATTCTGAAGAATTGTCCATTATTCGAATCTTCAAGAACTCAAATTCTCTAGCACTCAATCCCTCTAGAAATGAAAATGTAAATTAATAAGAGAGTATTTGGGAATGCGGTGCAAAATTTGTTCTCTCAAATTTTTTTAAAAAATTGTTTATGGTTTTAGATTATTTTGATGTACTAATGTTAAAAATAAATTTTTTTAAAAAAAATATTTTAATATATTTCTAAGTGAAAAATACTTTAAATCATAATCGTTACCAAAATCTACCCACCAATAATTACTGTTTGTTATATAATTGAATTTTGAATAAAATAATAAAAGTAAATATAATGCACTCAGTTTCAATAGTAAAGCAGGAGGGAGAACATCATATATAATATTCTCAAAGCAGTGGCGTCGTAGCAACTTTTTAACAACTCCATTGTCGTGGATTCCTAGTGCCACTACCTTCATTGTGAACCAATTACACAAAAAGGAGCCTGCCGGTGCCTGCCCTCCATTATAATAAAGCCCGAGAAGTGTAGAATTGGAGAATTTCAGAGATCACTGCTCGTAGTAGGCACATTAATTCCCTCATTTCAGGGCTTGCTTTCCCTTAATTTCATGGTGCCGGCTGGCTCCTGAGAAACATCGAGACCAGACAAGAACACTAAATTGACAAGACTCACATGAGCCTGTGTATCTGCCTCGTGCCTGCCATCAAAATTATTTGTGGTCAAAGTAATGGTGGGCTCTAAGATCGTCCTGGCTCACCAAGTGGCATCTTCTCACAGACCAAAAGTCCCTGTCTTGGAGGGATCTGTGGTCCCAGAGAAATATACACACAAGTACTAGCCTGCTAGCATTCACTATTCACGCTGTCGTTTATAGCCCCTTTTTTTTCAACGTCTCTGAATTTTTTATTTCTTGCACTCCAATCAATTAGCTTTATTTCTCTCGACTTGACAGTTCGAAGTTATGCTCTCATCATTTTATATTTTGGATATTGTTTGGATTTCCCCGCTCTATAATATTTAATATTTGATGTGTCATAAAATACTTCAATATAAATTTAAATATTAATATTATAAAGTAAAATTTACAGTTATAGTTGAAAAAATTAAAATACAATTAAAATAAAAAAAATAAATCAATTTTCATGTTTTAATTTCAAGGCACTAAAAACTTCAGTTTGATTATTTTTTTTATGACGAAGATTAAAAATAAAATATTTACTAATTACTGAGTTCTAAAAGCTTAGAATTACTCCATGAAGTTTTTATTATTTTCTTTTGTCTTAGATTTTTACATTTCCAAACTTTATTTTCACAATGTTTTAACATTTGAATTTTTCTAAAAGAGAAAGAAATTTATTAAAAATAGAGATAAGGGATAAAGTAGTTGATTGATTATAAAAAGTTAATTTAGTGTTAATTAGTTTATCTTAAAAATGAGAGTTCAACAAAAAAAAATTATCTTTAATTATGCTGGAAAAAATAGAGTGCTCGGAAAGGTATTTTTATATTTGGTCTGAATTTTTATTTTTTGAATAATTTTGAGTGTTTTGGGATTAAAAGGTATTTGTTAAGGTTCCTAACAAATTTTCACCAATTAATTTACCTTGGTTAAAAACTAAAAATATGTTTTCTATATCTTATATTGAGATAAGAAAATTTCACATTTTATCTTGAAAAATAGAAGAAATAGGAAGATAAAGGACTTTCATTATTTATTATAACGAACATGGATAGTTGTTTTGATTAAAAAAATTTAAAAGTTATTTTGGAATTTTATTTTAAAATTTTAGTTAGTTTATATTGTACGATTAAACTATCAAAACATAAATATGTTTTATTAGAATCTCTTATGCATGATAATTATAATTACATTTTAAAGTACAAGTATGATGGAAAACATTTTAATATATATTTAATAAATATCTATATTTGAAAAACAATTTGAGAAATAAAACTTTATAAATCACTATGTATTTGACTCTAACATTTATAATTTAATTTTACGAAATTTCTAGTATTTTTATTTTAATGGGTATTTTTATTTGAAAACCTTGTTTTTAAATATATATGCTGTGAATAGAACTTAACAATACGAATATTTATTTTAATAAATATTTTTAACTAGTATAATTTGTAAAAATAAATAATATAAATTTTATGGATTATTTTGTCCAAATGAGTAAAAGGTTAATATCATACAGTAACAAAAACTTTCATGTAAAAAAAAAGGGGATCCAATTAATGATTTGATGAGCTTTAATATAGTTTTATTATTTTCAAATTTAAATCTTTTTGGTGTTTTTGGATTCTTTTTAAGCATTTTTTAGAGTTTTTATATGCAAAATAAAGTGTTAATTACATATGTAAATTGAAAGAATACCTATTTGTACTCTACATCGGTGTTCACCAACCACGAATCACAACGAACGGTACTGTTCAAGGATCCGAGATTCCGAGGAACAATACAGTTTTTTTTATTATTGATTTTTTTCTGTAACTTAATTCTTGCATATTTTATTTGCAACGTTTTGTTTATTAGGATTTGCTTCTTTTTCTTCTTTTTTTTGGCACACTCTCGCAAATGCTGAATACGAGAGAATTTTCAGCATCAATTAAATATCAATTTTATAAAGTTGTATTTAATACTATAGTTTAAAATTATAAGAATAAAAACCAAGATAGAAAAAAAATAGAACTAGCTGTCCAAAAGGCATAGAAAATTTTAATTTGATACTTAAAGATTTTAAATTATGCATATTTAGTCCATTTTAGAATTTTATGTTTTGATTCTACTAAATAAAAAAGAAAGTCGTGAAAAATAAAAGAAAAAAGACAAGAATCATGCACATTCGAGGATGAAAATTATCAATTTTAATATTAATAAGTTTATCTTATAAAAAGTACGGAATATGATTTTTATATTCCTGAGAAAAAAAAATATGAGTTTAAGAAAGTTTTTTATTTAATTAGTTTAAATTTGCTGTTCTAGACCGGTTGGAGGATTTTTTTAGGCTAAGAATGATTTTAATGGGGGTACCTGTAATTTTTTAGGTGTTTAAAAATAAAAAAGGTTGAAAATATTATTTATTTTTCTAAGAAAAGGAAACTCCAACTTTCATCAACCAACAAGGGTGGCTAAATTTAAAACAACGGAAGACACTTTATTTGTCTTATTAAAAAATTCAGGGAAGAGGATCCCTTAAAAAAAATAATGCCATCTGCTTAGGCTTTTTTTTTTAAAAAAATAAAAATAAAAATTAGACCATCCATGCTGGCCCATCCCTACAGGCACAAATATCTGGCTTTTTTATATTATCCTTCAATTTTATTTTAAATTTGTTTTTACTTTTGAATAAAATACATTGTAAATAAATATAATTAAACTAATATATGAATAAAGAAGGGATTTATAGAAGAGATACATTTGATTAAAATCTTTATGAATATCCATTTTAACCGCTATTAATAAAAAAAAATACATGGATAAAAAAAGAGAAATTCTCCCAACACAATAATTTTTTCTCTCCATAATTCAAGTTGTTACCTTTCTTACAAATATCTATTTTAATTGCAATAAACATTATAAAAAAACTGAGATTAATCTATTTTCTACTTTTTAATATATTTTTCAAGAATTTCTGGTTTTTATACTGTCATTGTTTAAATTCTTTCTGTCCAGCTCTCACAGGATCTTCAATGCTTTTTTTATTTTTTTTTATTTACGTGGTTGTCCGGGCCAGCTTGCGCGCACCACGACTAATCCCACAGCCCACTGAACACCCTGCAAACCCAGTAGGCATGTAAGGCACCGCGGGGGTGACAGGCGTGCATATGAGGACTCGAACCCAGGAACAGCAGGAGGAGACAAGCCCCTCTTACCGCCAGACCAAGACCCTCAGTGCAGGATCTTCAATGCTTATTATATAAAGTGGGAGCCCAACCTAAAAGTTGACACGATACCGCTACCAACTTCAAGAATTGAGTTAATTGGTGCGTGGAAGCTGGTCTGGTCCGGATATCCACGTTAAATTAAAAAACTAAAAAAAAATTGAGTTAGTTGTATATCATCATTCCCTGCATTTGATGAACATGAATTAATTACTTTGTTTTTTGGGATGACAGTCTCATTAATTAGGAATTATTTGTGATACCCCGATATCCATACCGCATTATCACTATAAACAACATGTACAGATTGCCATGAGTTGAATCAGTGTTGTTACATACCTCGCAAGACTCTACTACATTTTGTTAGTATACAGAGGGGGGCAATTTGTTTAGATGCAAGGAGGGTGCAGAAGAAGGAGAAAATAGAGGAGAGGGGGATTGGTGGTTAGGTCATTTATTAACTTTTATTAATAAAATCACCTACAGAATATATTTTTATTTATGAATCAATCGATAATTCTGTCAGTAAAGTGGACATATCCCTGTACGAGCATCCTGATTTAAATTTTTTTATAATTCAGCCAGTAAAATCATCTACAAAAACTTTCATGTCACCGCAATTCTTTGTTTTTTAAAATTCTTTATATTATGTTTGGGATTCTATTGGTATATACCGATGGAATGTTTTTATCAATATATACCAATGATTTTTTAATTCAATTGATAAATATCACCGCAAAATACGGATAAAAAAAATTCCATAAGTAATGTTATTGGTATTCATTGAATTTCTGGTAGTGTTTATCCTTAATTGGAGATAAGATGGAATTTTTGGAGATATATTATAATGTTAGTATTATATTAAGGATATGGTAGTCTCTATAGCACTTACTAATAATTTGATTATTGAATAATCAAGAAAATTATGTTTGTCAGGAAATTAAAGCAATGGAACGATGGATTTCTGCTGAACAAGTCACGACTGCAACTTTCAGCTTGCTTGGCGATGACAACGACACTTGTATTGACAATGATGGTGAGGATGCTGGTATTGATAGTAAGACTAGTCAAGTGTTTTGAAATCTGTTTTTTAGTTAAAATTGTTTTTTTTTTCATCCATGTAATAATTTTTCTTACTTAACAATAATATTTTTTTTAGCAGTGTGATAATTAAAAAATATTCATAAAAAATTTAATGCCTCAAATTCAAGAGGAGAAATTTTATATTTTTAATAAAAAAAATCCATTTCCTTGTTCATATATTTCTCCTTTTATTTTGATAAAAATATATTTTATATTTTTTTAAGTAAAAAGGTATTTAAAAAAACAATGAATCAATTATTTTTTAATTAAAAATTAGGATATTCGTGCGGTGCAGATAGAACATATAGTAAAGGCCACGCACATAACTCTCCCGACAAGGAAACAAAACACAAACATCAATGACCAGAGTGAATTATTTGAGATATGTTTTGTTACAAAACAAACATGCCATGAATTAAATAAAAGAAAAAAGAAAAAAGAAAAAGCAGGTGTAACTTTATTCTGAAAGGAAAAATAAATTATTGAATGAGAAGGGAGCATAGACTAGGAGTTGTGAAAATTTAGTCAAAGTAGAGCAAATATCGAAAGCTTAAGGGTATATAGGCTAGCAAGTACAAACATTTAGTACCAGACAACAGCGAATATCAACAACAAAAGATATTTGCCGAAATGAAATGAAAATCAGTAAACTTCAATTTTATTTCCATGGATTTATTAATGTTCCACTTATATCCTTGTAGTTTATGATTTTCCCATATCACTCTTTTAGTTTTCAAAAAGTCTCAATGTTGTCCCTGGCCATTAAATTACCCACCTCTTGAATTTGTTTTTCGAGTTTTGTTAGGCTTATAATTGTTTAAATTTTATTTCTGAGTTTTTTTAGATTTCTAATTGTTTTGGTCACGTATTACAACGTGTATTTGGACACGAGAGAGAGAAAAGCAAGAAAATTATTTGTTTGTTAGTTATTTAGTAGTAAATAGTAAAATTGAAATGTTTTAAACAACT
Organism: Populus simonii; assembly: GCA_007827005.2. Lineage (NCBI taxonomy): Eukaryota > Viridiplantae > Streptophyta > Magnoliopsida > Malpighiales > Salicaceae > Populus > Populus simonii. The sequence goes on from CM017477.2 coordinate 8,486,531, forward strand.
ATGTGAGTGATATTGGTAGGGGGTGCAGCTACGCTGCCGGAGTAAATGCAAGACGATAGAAGAGTTCGCTCCGCCGCGTAAGATCCTCGAACCTACCATGCCCACCACCATGCGCAGCCTCTTTTTGTTTTAAACTATAGAAATAGAAGTGAGATGTTAATAGATCTTTAAAGATAAAATATAGTTTACTGACAAAAATAAATTTGGTACGTTAATAGAGACTAGGGAGAGGTCTTTCATGTGAAGCAATGCACATCCGAGGAAGAGTAGGGGTGCAGCTTCAACGACATTTTCTTTCTTTTCATTTCTTTTTTTTTTCATCTCCTCATTTTTTCAAATAACAAGTGTCATGTTATTTTATTTTTATATTTTATTTAATATTTATTTTTTGATTTTTTTTGTTTTGATCCTTGTTTTTAAATTTTTCTTCGGATTTTGTTATTTAACATTTTATGATAGAGAATAATATAAATCATATATTGGGACCTCACCTAATACTTTAAGCTATTGGGTTGAGATGATTTTTTAACATGGTATCAGAGTCTTGATAACCAAACGGTCACGAGTTCGAATCTTACCACCCCCATTTATTTGATAAAAATTAAGCATAAAGTAATATGGGTCCTTTCAAGCCCAAAGGGCTTTCACTTGAGGGGATGTGTTGGAGAATAATATAAATCATATATTGGGACCTCACTTAACAGTTTAAGCTATTTGGTTGAGATGGTTCTTTGACATTTTATAAGTTGAGAAATGAACTTTATAATTTTTTTTACTTGTTTTTATAAGGTAATCTCGATCTCATGGCTTTGATCATGAGTTTGAAATGATATCGGGCTGACATTGATTTTCTTAGGGTTTTTTTAAAAAATTATTTTCTTCTTCAACAATGAGTTGCTTTGAAATTATCTTCTTGAATTTTCTTGCTTTTTTTTTTATAGGTTTACCTCAGTCTCATAACCTGGATTATGGGTTTGGCAAATTATCCCAGATTGAATCGATTTTTTTTTTTTAGATTGAATATTTTTATGTTTCATTCTCGAACACTAGGTTATCTCGTTCATATAATTCAGGTCTCGAGGTCTTGTGGGCATACTTGAGTTTACTACGTATTTTTTGTTAATTGTTTTTCTTTATTTTCTTCCTTCTACATTGAATTTATTAGGAATTGGGATTTATATATTTTTTATAGGGTTATCCCGTCCTTATGAATCAGGTCACGAGTTTAACATGCTTGCTCGAGTTCATTTTTTTAACTTTGTCCTTCAATATTTAGTTGATTGAGAGTTTAACTTCATTTTTTTTTTGTTTTTGATTGATATGGATATATCTCGTTCTAATGACTCAAGTCGCGTGTTTGCAGTTTGAACCAAGGTTGACTTAAGTAATTTTTTGTCTTTTATTAATTTGATTTTTTTAAAAAATTTGACCTTAAATAATTAATTGATTTGACTCTTTTTTTTTAGTTTAACGTGGGTGTCCAGGCCAGCTTGCGCGCACTTTAATTAATCTCACAGGCCCTGAAGTTAACGACCATGTAAGCCTCCAGTGGCCATCATATGAGCAACCACATGGCTCGAACCTGAGATCACACAGGGAGCAAACCTCTTGGTCCCAAACTCTTACCACTGGACCACCACCTAGATGGTTGATTTGACTCCTTTTTATTCTTAGATTGATTTGAAATATATTTTGGGTTTTTTAAATTAAATTCCATTTAATTTTTAATTTGTTATCAAGTTAATTATAAAAATATTTTCGAAATCTTGGCAATATATCTTTTTAGAATATTGACAAACATTTTTTTCTTGACAGGTCATCATCATCGTCTTTTTTTGTTTATTTATTGTCATTGTTATATATATATATATATCAAGCAGTTGTTGATTACATTCTCAATTGTTTTATTAAACGTACATATCAATTTTTTAATTTATAGTTAAATTTTTTTTAATATTAAAAAATTCATTGATAATGCCTATACATTTGTTTTTTATGTTTTTTATACCAAGCATTTGTTTTTCTTAATACTGACATATTGACTTGCGCTCTGCAGTGGGTCATTTTTTTTTCAAACACTATTGGGTCCTATCAAGTTAGACCCAACAACACTTTTTAACTAAAAACAAAAAAGACAATGTCCTTATGACGTTACAGTGTCTCGACCCATGGCTACTGGGTTTGGCTCCTTAGCCAAACCCAATAGTAAAAAATATTAATTTGAAGTAAAGAAAAAAATAAAAACATTTTATTTATTTTTTAAAAATATTTTTGAAACGCAAAAACAAGCATGATTTAATAAGAAACTTCAACCTAACATGAAATGAAAAAAAATTATCATCACCTAACTTTTGTACAATATAAAAAAAGTCATATCAATTTATTTCCTCTTTACAGTTTGAAAAAAAAACTTCAATAAGAGAGAAGAAAAAAATTAAAGAGGGAAAAAAATAAAATTAAAAATAGCTCAAAAGGAAAAAAATTAAAGGGAAATAAAGTTAATGGTGTATTAGGTGCTGCTTTACTATACGGGCCTGACTTCTTGGATATGTTTTCACATCAAAATAATACAAAAATATCAAAAAATATTAATTTGAAGTAAAGAAAAAAATAAAATAAAATTTAAATTTTTTTAAAAGCATTTTTAAAACGCAAAAACAAATATGATTTAATAAGGATATTCAACCCAACCTGAAATGACAAACAAATATCATCACCCAACTTTTGTACAATATAAAAGAAGTTACATCAATTTATTTTCTCTTTACAGTATGAAAAAAAATTCAAAGGAAAAAAAAAGCATTTCTCAATAAAAGAAAAGAAAAGGAAACAAAATTGAAAATATATTAAAAAGAAAAAAATTAAAGGAAAAGAAATTAGTTGTCGATGTATCAGGTCTTGCTCTGCTATGCGTTATTCATGGTGCTACTGTAGAAAATATTTTATTTGAAGATGGTGATGGTGCAAATACATTATGTGTTTTTAACCCAACTCAAGCATTTTAACATTTGAAATTTTTTTGTTATTGACCGCTTCGGAGCACGGGCCAATATGCTAGCTATTATATTTTTACATGATTGTTATTTTTTAAAATAAATTGAGATAATATTTTTTTAATTTTTAAAATTGATTTTTTATGTCATCACATTAAAATAACACAAAAAAATTAATTTGAATTAAAGAAAAAAATAAAAATAAAATTGAAATTTGTTTTTAAAACATTTTTGAAAGGCAAAAACAAACATGCTTTAATAATAAAATTCAACCCAACCTCAAATGAAAAAAAATATTGTCACCTAACTTTTGTGCAATATAAAATAAAATCTCATCAATTTATTTTCTCTTTATCATATAGAAAAAAAATTAAATAAGAGAACAGAAAAAAAATCTAAAGAAATAAAAAAATAAAATTGAAAATATCTGGTGGCCCAACCATACCCAATACCTTTTGGAAGAGATTTGGGCCTGACTGCTAAGCCAGACCCAACAACTTTTGGCATAAAAAACAGAAATTACAACGCTCTAGCATCACTTTTTGACAAAAAAACAGTAAAACAACGTTCCCATGACACTACAGTGTCGTTCACAGTGCAAACACTCTATGTTTATATTTTGATTAATAGTTCAATGAGACTATATCCATAGTATATGCACGATATTTTTCTCACACTTTTTAAAGTATATAATAATGTTTCTTTTGCAATGTAAAATAGCATAAACATGTAAAGTTTATGTGATTTTTGAAATTATAGAAACAAAGTCTAAAATGGAGAGGGTGCACATGTAGTTTTCCCTCTATATATATATATATATATATATATATATATATATATATATATATAAGCGCATCCCGGTTGCTCTCTGCAGTGTGCATACGACATCGTAAGAAGCAACCAACAACTGCAAACAAATACAACTGAACATGTCGAAAATGGACAGCACTGCAAACCTTCAACTTGTGGTGATATGTAAATTGTGAAATTAACAAAAAAAAAAAAAACTTTTAAAACTACAAAACATATTTCTCTCTTTAAATTTCTTAATTTCTCTACCAATAGTCCCCCTCTGTACTGTTGTTGTAGCGTGCCTTTATATTTGGCAATGATGAGGAAAGAGCTCTATCTGACTGCAAGAAAGTACAGTCAGTAGTCAAATGTGTCCTTCAATATGGCATCACCATAGGTTAACCCAGGAGATGCCAAGATTATTCAAGCTAGCTAGTACATTTTATGTGATTCTACCTCCGAAAATAATATATATATATATATATATATATATATATATATATATATATGGAATATGATGGAGTTTATTTTTTATTTAAGCACATCAAGAAAAAAAAAATAGCAATCTAACGTAGAAGGTGAATTTTTTTTTTTTATAATAGTATACTTTTAATGGTTGCTCTATAAAAAATAATGCACCATGTTAAAAATAATATGTGAGAAATTTAAAGAGTTGTGCTGATGCCATCAACAAAACCCTTTAATTTTTTATTTTTTTTAAAAAAGTTGTGTTATTAAAAGTTGTTCAACTAACATAAATATGATATTTTAAAAAAAAATCCAAGCTATGCTAGGATGCATATTATTATTATTATTATTATATATAAAAAAAATGTTATAGGTTAGCATGCTATGTATCAAATGAAGTGAGTATTTGGTAATTGAGTATATAATGTTTTTTAAAAGTATTTTTTAATTTACAATATATTAAAATGATATATTTTTTAATTTTTTTATATTAATATATTAAAATTATTTAAAAATATTAATTTGATATTTTTTTAAATTAAAAATATTTTTAAAAACAAAAGGAAGAAGTCAAGGTTTGTGAGAAGGGTCAACATCTGATGAAATGATACAAATAGCAATGCACTTGCTGGACAGTGAAAAAGGTGGCAGTACTGCAGACATCATGCCCCATAAAAAAATATCGACAATGTAACTATTTAGGTGATCAGTAGTAAAAATTTATGATCAAAAAGTTTATTTTTTTTATAATTTTAGGTTCGAGTTATGTAGTTGCTCATATAATAGCTACAAAAAGCTTACATGGTTAGTTAATTTCAGAGCCCGTGGAATTAGTCGAGGTACACGCAAGCTAACCCGAATACCCCGTTAAACTAAAAAAATAATAATCCCATCCCTGCAGTTGCAAAGTGTCTTCTCATACAGTGGATCTTGTATTGGAGAGGAATGTTGTTGGAACCATTCTTATTATTAATATTAACCTCCTTCTAGGAAGCACATAAGCCATAGAACGACGACTTCTTTTTTCATCATTTGCTTGTTTGGAAATTATCAATTTAATTTTACTATGGCTGACTTGTAGTTATGGCTGCAAGTTTTAAGTATTTTATAATATTTTAAAAGCTAATATTACAATTCTCTCCATGTTTTATTTTTGGAAATTACATTTACAACATTTTAAAATCCACAGCCACAATTTTTTCAAATGGACCATAAAACCTTCGTCATTTGAAGTCAATGTATATTAAAAATAGAGCTCAAGGCCTATATATATATAAAAACTCAAGCCCATAGGCCTTTCAGCCCAAAACTGTGTGCTTAGATTTGTTTATTTTTTTTTATACAAGAATAGACATCTTGTCATCAATTTTTTTTTTATAAAAAACTCAGGCACATAGGCATTTCAGCCCAAAACTGCATGCTTGGGTTTAGTTTTTTTTTTTTTTATAAGAATAACTTGTCATCAATCTTTTATTTTTCAAAAAATAAATTAACAAATTACATTACTTGGATAACAGATTTGAAATGTTAGCTCTAGTTAACTTTAAGCTTTTTCTAGGTTTTTTTTTTTAATTTCATAATTTAATACTAGATTACTTGGAGATTGAACTTTATAATTTTCTTCTTCTTTTGTACAAGGTTATCTAGGTCTCATTACTTAGACCACGAATTCGACAAGTTAACCTTAATTTAACAACACATTTAATTATTTTTTTTAAATTTAAAAAAATAACAACTTAAACCGTGTAGTTCATGTCAAGAATCTAGTTATTATCATATAAAATTTGATTTTTTTAAAAAAATAACATTGTTTAAATTTTTTTATAAAATAACATAATTAAATTTCTTTTTAGCAAAATAACCTAGTTTGATACATATGAAAAACAGTAAAACACGACATTTTAAGATGTCGTTGACAAGAACATGGTAATATGATATTTTTAAGAAATTGTTAAACTAGTTGTAATGAATTACAATAAAGAGAGAAATGAAAAAGAAACCTTCTAATAGGCAACCAGTGATAAGAGTTTGAAACTAAGGGATTTGCTTTTCCTGTGGTCTCAGATTCAAGCCATGTGGTTGCTAATATGATGGTCACTGGAGGTTTATATGATTATTAATTTCAAAACTCGTGGAATTAGTTAATGTACATGTAAACTAACCCAATCACCCACATTAATAATAAAAAAAAGCTTTACACAGATTTTTTTTTTTAAAAAAAAGTCATCAAACGATGATAGAGTGCGTAACGCGTATGTCAAAATAAAACCTTAGTTAATTTCAGTCTCTCTCTCTCAATTCTTTTGCGCTCGAAAAGTAACCCTAATTTTAATTTCACGCCAAAATCCCTCTTTCGATCAAACAAAACCCTAAATTTCCAATTCAAGCCCTTCGAAATCGAGGGAGAGCTCAACTGTGGTCTTCAATGTGACATGACTTGAAATTATTGAAGATTCTGAACGAAACCCTAAAAAAAGAAAATGGACGCCAAGGACATCTTGGGACTGCCAAAAACTCCATTGCCACTAACACAAGAGAAGAAATCCCAACCTAAAAAAGACTCGCAGAGAAAACCTGATGGCATTTCGCGTGAGGTATGTATGTATTTTTTTACATGAATTGATTTTGTTTTCTCCTTTAAAGCTCACATGTGGAATTATCTGTAGGTTTATGCACTTACAGGTGGATTGGCTCCTCTTATGCCATCGATTGACGTGTCGCAACTGAAACGACGCCCTCCATCCGACGAGAAGGTCTTCACTTTACTCTAAAAACAATAAAAATATTACACACACACACACACACACACACTGTTTTTGTTTAAAACAAAAAGAAAAGATGGATTTCTAGAATTTGTTTTCTTACGAATTCGTAATTATGAATTTCAGATCACTTGGCAGTGGCTTCCTTTTACAAGTTCTGCTCGGAAGGATAATCTACAGCTTTACCATTGGGTAAGTTTCGATATATATATGTGTGTGTGTGTGTGTGTGACTTGCATGGATTATTTATTTATCATTGCAGGTTAGAGTTGTGAATGGTGTTCCACCCACAGGTGATTATTCCTTTGCCAAGTACAACAAGGTATGCTCAAGTTTTGTTTTTTTAATTATTATTATTGTTTTTTCTGTTTTCTATTTTTTGCGAAACTGAATGTTCTAGTTTGTTCTGTGTGGTGCAGTCTGTTGATGTTGTGAAATATACAGAGGAGGAATATGAAAAGTATTTGACTGATCCTGTAGGTATCTACTCTTGGTTGTATCTTTTGTTATTGTTTTTTTTTTTTTGAAATTTAGTGCATGAATTCTTTTTCTTACACGCCGTCTTCATTAGATGTGGACCAAAGAAGAGACAGATCAATTGTTTGACTTGTGTGAACGATTTGATCTCCGCTTTGTAGTGATAGCAGACCGATTCACGTCATCTCGTAGTGTTGAGGAATTGAAAGATCGTTATTACAATGGTATTTCTACACTAATTTCTTCAAGTGTTTTCTGTTAAATTTCTGCTCAAATTTATTTCATGCTACTCTTTTCCTAGTTTTAAAGTGAATCTAATTTTTTATCAACATCTAAAGGACATGATTGAAATTGATCCTGCGGTATTTTCCTTTTATGCTTAATGCCTCCACTTATTTCTTTTTCGTAGTTTCTCGAGCTATGTTGATTGCCAGAGCTCCATCACCTGGGGATGTTTCAGGGCACCCTCTGGTTAAGGTGTGGTAATTTTATCAATGCCATGTTATGATGTTATTTTTACAATATTTAGCCATTGAAAAAAAGATTCAGTTTCTAGATTTTTGAATTCCCCATGCAGGAACCTTACAACAGTTCACAAGAGACAGAACGCAAGCGAGCATTGTCCATGGTCCTCTCGCAAACAAAGCATCAAGAGCGAAAAGACACTCAGGTCAATTTTTTACTTTGGCACTTATTGTTAATAACTGGGTGATAAGTTCATGCAGAATGATTTGCATTTATTAGCTACACATATGCCGTATGCTGCTTCTTTACGCTTGACTTATTTTCTCAGGTTTTGGCTGAAGCAAAGAAAATAGTTGAGTCGCGCATAACTGCACTGGTAAGGTTTGAATTAGACATACGACATGTTTCTTTTTGAGCGATTGTTGATGGGCATTGAATTTGAAAATTCAAATCCGTCCTGAATGCAAGACAAGTGTGTTACTGTGTAAAAGAGGAAAAAACAAAACTGAAATTCTTAGAATCAAAGTCCTATTGTGGACTGGAATTTGTGACTGATACTTGTAACCTGGAAATAATAGTGTGGGCTTTGGGATTTCATTAGAATTCTTTCTTATGAGAATTTGTGAAAGAGTCTGAGAACAATCTTTCTGCCTGTACTTTATTCTGAAAGTTAGTATTGTAATTTTATTTACAAGGTTTCTGCTTTTTTAGGGTACTGAAGAATCTGCATTGCCTGTTGCATCAAATGTTGACCCTGATATTGCTGAGATAGCAGTTAATCTTGATGATTCTGCATCACCTTCATTTAATGCTCAGCTTGCCTCTGCATCAGTTGCACCTTCAACTTCCGCAATGGCAGATAATGCTTCTACTCTAGCTTCCCTGCGTATGGTATGTTGAATATGTGGTTTCCACCTCTTGCCTTGCCTCTCTTCCATGAATCCTAGCTGGAAATATGTTAAAATGTTTTTATGTATCAGATTTGTTGTTTGCTCCTAAATTTTGAAAAAAGGAAAATTTGAGCTAGATGTTGCCTGCTGTTCAGAGGAAATTATATGATTTATACAATTTATTTTAAACATCCTAGTATGGACAATCTCAGTGATTTTCTGAAAAATTTCAGCTTCGTGTTTACCTGAGAACATATGGGCTCGAGCAAATGGTGCAAGCTGCAAGTTCATCTGCAGGACTTAGGACAATCAAGAGGGTTGAACAAACATTACAAGATCTTGGGGTTTGTCTATATATTCTTGACTCATGATGTCATTTCCTAACATTATATCACACATGCTGGATGATTTATGTCTTGCAGCTAGACAGCAAATGAATAAGTGCCTTTGACATGATTCCTTGTTGTCTATATCTCTCATTGGAGGATATGTTGCACAAAAATGCATGGGACTTTTTAGCTCCATCTTGTTATCTCATACCATTTATAGGGTTTCTTTTTTACCCCTTGGAAGGGGTGTGGTTGTGGGGACTGTTCAGGTGGACTGATTGTGATTTCAATTTCTGTATAAAGTTTTCTGTTTTATATTAGCATATCCAAACTCTTGTACCAGATTAGTTGGCATTTTGGTTTGGGCAAAGCATTACACGAATATTATTGATTTTTCTTGTTATGAATTCTGTGCAAGAAACAGATTTAGAGGTTTTCTTAAATGTAGATTTTCCACTTGTATTGTTATGCACTCTCATCATAGGTATCATTTCTTCAATTGCTTGTGCTAATTTCTAATATAAGCTTTAGAGAAGATTGGAAGTTTCAAATTCACATACTTGACATGATATATAAATGAGGCAACCATTCTTAATTCTTTCATTTAAATTACCTTTGAAATGTTAGGTATTAACATCGTGACTCTTTTTTTTACAGGTTAGTTTAAAACCAAAGGTGCCAACCAAAGCTGTTTGTTCTGAGCACCTTGAATTAAGAAAGGAAATATTGACATTGCTGAATCTTCAAAAACAGGTGCTACTCATCAAAATCTTAGTATGGGCATTTTGTTAACTTACAATCTTTATAATAAATGATCATTCAAGATGCATTCATGTATGATGCATGCATTGTCCATCCTTTCTGTATTTTCCTCCCTTTTTTTTTGTTGATTTTCTGATCTTCTGAACAGAATTACCTTTTTGTATCTCTTTGGCCTCCAAGTTGTCATCTCATTCAACTCCCTTCTTCTTATTAGATGCACTTGTTAGATTGCAAGGTTCTAGCCATTTGACAACTGATGTTTAATATAGCATTTTCTTAGTAAACAGGTTAGCAATTAAGTTGATATAGTTGTCATTTCCAGATATGATTTCACTTCTTTGTAGTAGTGGACATACTGAGCATCCTCTTAGAAAATAAGGTGTCTTCGTTTGCTTAACTCCATTCCAATGGCGTATTCTGACTCTGTTGGCATGTTTGATTTGGTTTCTGTTTTCTCACGAACAAGTAGGTTTCTTGTTAGATTGATGGTTGTACCCACTCAAGTTCTGAATTAAGAGGACCGATCTTTTTCTCTTTTTATATTAAAGTTACAAGTTGCTTATTGCAAATATTAAATCATTAGTCATTAGGAACATGTTACTGCTCAGGAAAGTTAAGTATCAGATCTATCATTTGTTTGTAATAACCGGAGTTGCTTTTGCTTTCTTCTCTGACATGTTAGATTTTGTTTGATTATCAGTTACAATACAAGGAGGCAGAAGGTTCATCTTTTCGCGATGGTTCATACACTGATATGCCAGGCTCACCTAAGGTTTGTAAAATCGTGTTCTCTTGATATATATATATATATATATATATATATATATATATATATAGGTTTGCAATTATGAAGGGCACGCTTGTTATATATTCCAATTGTTAACTTGCTGTTATCAAAACTGTTAACAGCGGTCACAGCGTGATCAGGATCGAACATTTATTCCGGACTCAATGAGTTTTGGAGGTAATGTACTTGCTTGATGCAAGCGTTTGCTCTTGCCTTGTCCTTTTTTCTGTTTGAAATGTGTCAGCTTTATCTCTTATCCTCCTGCTGAAGCCACATATTTGATTGGAATATCAGGAGAAAGAGTTGGCAGAAGGGACCAGAAACGCAAGGTACATACTAACTTCATCTATTTTACCAATCTTGTTCTATTTTACACACTCCAATGATCTGTAACATCTGATATAATCAATCCATCATGTTGGACTCACAAGGGACCTGGAAGGGTATCTGAGAATCCATCTTCACCCGCTCATAAAAGGCCCAGAAAATTGAAGGCTTCTGATCTATGATTTTAGAGGTGAGGAAACAAATTAATTTTGAATGAATCATCATTGCTGGTTTTTTTTTCATGAATCATCACCTCCGGTTTATTGCTATTGTGAATTATTTATCCAATAAAAATTCATGTAATGCTTGTCAGGTTCACCAAACCCACTGTCCTGGCCTGACAAAGTTCTCAAGCACGGAATCCAATTAAAGAGAGACTCCAAAAGGATGTGGGAATCATGAGTTGTGAACTTCCATTTTAGTAATTTAACTATGTCCAAGATGGAATGCAGCTAGTCATATGCAGAAGCACAATCTGCGAGCATCCCATTTTAGGAATTTTAAGTTATGTTAATAATGTAATCAGATTCCCAGATGGGATTAGTTGCAGGTCAGAAAAGTCTTTGCCTTCGTGTCCTTTTCTCTCGCCAACTCGACCTCCAAATAGCTTTGGTACAGAGGCCATTGCCATCAAACTAAAAACGTCAAGCAAGGCAGCTCTGGTCAGCAAAGACTGACCCTGTTGAATGATGATAACAGTTCTTCCTTATCTGAAGAGTTTCTTTTGCTAGTGACTAAGGAATTCTAGACTGGTTTTGTACCAATGGTTTTTGTTTGGAGGGTTAAGGTCTTTCTTACTTTCATGAACTAGAATCTCATGTGACATTATGTAAATGCCATCCTGTCTAAGAATATAAATCATGGTTTTAACTGAAAAATGTTGCAGCTAAGGAGGAAGCCTGAAGATTGAAAACCTTGTGCACATTATTTTGTTTGCTCGGCCAATTATGTTTCTGGAACAAAGTCCACGTTATTGAATTCACAACATTCTCAGGTTCAAAGTCCTGATAGTTTAAGATAAATTAGCACCTTGCTGTTAAATCTAAACTTGCTTAAACTGTTCATTGGTTGCTTGAGCGTGCATATCTGAATGCGGAGATGATTGTCGGCACCATCCTCGTGGCATTGGGATTCATGATGTCGGTGCAGTAATTGTTCAAGGTATTGCAAGAAATGTGCCTTAGAGTCTTTCAATCTTTGGTCTCAATAGTTAGATAGTCAGTCATGCAGGTCCCATTCTGGACTTCAGGCTCAGAAGATGCTGACCTATCCCAAGGGGTTCCAAGGGAGAGGTGAGGTAAGCTTTGTCGTCAGGTAATCGGGTTGGCTTCCATAAAGTTTCGCTGCTTCATGTAGTGCAGCTAGGCCCTCGTAGAGCAGGACAAAACAAGAAGAAACATTGACAGAGCCTGTAAAGAGAGATTTTACGCTTCCTTGTTAGATGGATTGTGGTGTTGGGAGAGAAGGCAGCCTAGCGCATCTCTTAAAGCATCCACGATTTCAGATTCTCAAAGGCAGGACGAGTAGAACATAGCTGCAGGCTGCTACAACAGGACCTTTTACTAAAGGAAAAGGGGTCATTGTGTGGGCATATTCAAGAAAACTAAGATACCATTATAATATAAATAAATTAAAAGAGATCAGAGAATTACTCTGCAGTATGGATTGTGAGAGGAATCACTGTGTACGGTGATTCTCCTCTCTTTTTTGTTCCTACTTTTTTTCATTTCGGTACTTCAGTTTCTTTCCTTTTTTTATTTGGTTCTTTTACATATTAATTTGAAATTGGGCTTTATTTTTTGTTTTGGTTAGCTTGACATGGGCTACTCAGCAATATCAAGAAATATATCTGATTTTTAGTTGATGTTTAATTTGATAAAATTATCTACTTTTATTTGATTTAAAACAATTGAAGATATGAAAACTGAATTTCAATAATAGACAAATATTTAACCTTTTTATTCTTTTTGATCACTTGATTTTTTATTTAATTATTTTACATTAAAATTATTTGAGATTGGATTTAACAATTGTTTTGGTTGCCTAGATATGAAGATCCCACGGTGCCGAGAGACATGGTTGATGTTAAGTTTTACCAAATTAAATTCAGAAAATAAAAAAAATCGAAGAATTGTTGTGACTTTTAAGGAATCATTGTCGATTCATATAGTGATTTCTCTTTTTTTTCTAGTGTTTTTTTTTATTTTGTCACCTCAATTTTTTTTTATTTGTTCCTTTTACATTATATTATTTTAAAATTAAGCTTTATTATTTTTTTTGGCTAGCTTAGTATTGGCTACTCGCGGTATCGAGAAACAAATTTGACTCTCAATTGATACTCAATTTGGCAAAATAATACATAGTTTTATTGATTTAAAACAATTAAAGTTATATGGATCGTATTTGAACAATATAAAAACATTTAGCCCCTTTTCTTGAAAAAACCAGAGACTAAATTATGCTGACAAGGGAAAGATCCAGACTTTTTTTTTCCTTTTGGTCACTTGATTTTTTGTTTTTCAAATTAATCAATTTAGGTTGAGTTTATTTAGGATTGGTCTTAACAATTTTTTTGGTTGCTTAAACATGGGGATCCCGCAATGTAAGGGGGAATCCAACACATGGTTGATGCTCAATTTTGCAAAATTAAATTTACTTTTATTGATCTAAAAAATAAAACTTTAGGGATCAAATTTGAAACTAAAAACAAAGTCGGGGACTAGAGTGAACAGCCAGTGAAAAAGTGGTTGGTATATGCATTGCATGCGCTAACATGTGAAGAAAGTTGTTGCACTTTAGCGATACGTGCGACTTCCTTTGATGATGAAACATTAGCTTTCTTTATTGCGTTGGCAGAATGATAAGCTCTTGCTGATAGTGCGACACATGTTGATGAAGGCACGGGGGAGACTTTGACAACCTTTTTTCTCTCTACTTTCATCGGGATCCGTGCTAGGATGCCAAAAGATTAAAGATGATCTGTCATTTTTATTTTTGTATCAAATTTGATCCTTATTTTTTTGATTGTTTTTTTTTTTTAAGTCTTTATTTAAATTGCTTTTTTTCAATTACATCCTTCAACATTGGATTTGTTGGAAATTGAGTTTCATGATTTTTTTTCTTTTTATGGGATTATCATGGTCCTATGATTTAGGAAGTGAGTTTGAAGTGTTAGCCCGGGTTGACTTTGATCTTTTTCTTAGGTATTTTTTAAAGTTTAATATTTTCTCGATTTCATCCTCAACATTGGGTTAGTTTGATAATTCGGCTTCATATTTCTTTCTATTTTGCATTTTATTAGGTTATCTTGTTTGTAAGGTTTGACAGACTCACCTAGGTTTGCTAAGGTGTGTTTATTTTGTCTCTTTTGTTAATTGATTTTTATTTTATTTTGTTCTACATTTAAATTGTTGAGAATTGAATATTATAATTTATTTATTTATTTTCTATAGGATTATCACAGCCTCACGAATTGAGTCATGGGTTTAGCATACTATCTTGGGTTGGCTCGAATTGCTTTTTTATCTTTTTATTTATTTTTAATTTTATCGTTCATCTTTGGATTGTTTAAAAATTGAGTTTTGTAATTTGTTTTCTTTTAGCAAGCTTTCTTTTTGTGCATGTCATCATGATCGCCTTTTTATTTAAATTCAGTCAATTTGTTGTTGTTGCTTTTTTTTCATCATATATTTAAATGAAACCAATTTATGGAACCAGTTAGGTCTATGACCCGATTCATGAATTTTTTTTCTTTTTTAAAACACACTAAAAATGTTTGAACATTATTTTTTTAAATCCAGCCTGCAGTGTAGTTTGGGCTACCTATCTAATTACTTTTACTAAAATAAGATGAAAATATTTGTGAAGCTTCAATATTTATATGAACAGTGAAGCTGCTTCCTTTTCTTTTCAATTTATACCTCTTTTTTATTTCAACTTCATTTTTTTTTTTCATCTTTTAACAGTCGTTTGGGTTATCTTTGGACCTGTCAAATCAATTGGATCATGTTTGGAAAACGCTCACACTTTTTAATTTTAAACTCATGCTAGGTAAGCAATCGGGTCAAAAGTTTTTTTTCATGTTAATTTCATCTTGTTTTTTCTCAATTTCATTCTCGAATATTTTTTAACAGTCAACCGTGTTGTTTTTGAATTGGTTAAGTTGACTGAGTTATATTAAAACAACTTTTACATGATTTAATTTTAAAATCAAGTTAAACAATGAATCGGATTATAAATTTTCAAGATTAATTCACCGAGTCAAGATTAATAATGATACCAAATATTTCTCCATAGCTTTTATAATTTTGTTATGTCAAAAAAAATAATCAGACCTGCAGCATAAAACATGTACATAAAAACTAATATTTGTTAAATTTACTATGCAATTAAATCAGCGACGCCACTGATTCATACATTCCACGCATCCTCCACTCTGGACGTGGGGTTGGTAGCATATAACAATTATCTACCTTATCTTCTTGTTTTTCCTTCCTTTGAGCCTACAAATGAGAGTGAGAATAGAGCAGTATACATACAGGAATAAGAAATCGACGAAAATGTTGAAGCAATGGAAGGCGGATATCTTGCAAATATAACTAAAGTTCTCTTTGATTATATTAGCATTCTTTTACAACATCATGACTTCACTAATTTCAATGGAGTTCAAAACACCTAACGAAACACGACAATCTATCGTTGTTTTATTTTCATTTATTTGAAATTTCATAACTAATATTACATGAAAAAAGAACTAAAGAAAACATCTATTGACTCGACATCAGTATCCTCTTTGGTCTTTTCCGGATGAAAGAACCACATCCTCTAATTTTCCAAACCATTTTGTGGCTCAGAATGAGTGGCATATAGAAATCATTTGATATTTTTCTCTGCTGGCAAACGGGAAGGCCCAAGGAAAACATGCAAGGCCTCATTGCTTTGAGGAGCTCTCCATGCTTTCTTCACAGTTGCCCTCGCTATTTCAATACAAAACATCTCGTGTCTGCACCTCGTTGCAGTTTACGAAAGCGAAGCACAAGTAGTCTAAGAAGCACTTTGCCGTCCATTTCCCTCTCGCTTTTCGGTTCAGGGTTCTTCTTAGGTCCCCTCATCGATGGACTTCACTCAAGAGTGAATCTCGTGGTATACCAAAATGGGTCAATCGACATCGGTCCTCTTCACACAAACATTTGGGTAATGTCTGGTACTTTTGTTGTTTCTTGGTCCATGAATAGTACCACCCAGATTATTTCAGTTTTACTTCTTCTGCATTATTGATGCTGTAGGTTCCTCCCTTGCTTGGATTGTTTTACTGCTCTGTTGGGTTGCTGCAACTGTTCTTGGATCAAAGGGCACCTTCGAAGGTTCCAGAAGGAAGCCCAGAGAAAACAGCAATTGCGTTAGTGTAAGTACCTCCCAGTTAATTTCTTATACTTAAAACACAATAAAAAGAAAAAAAAATGTATGTATACAAGAAAGAAAGACATGTTGTCTTACATCTCCCAACATGTTGTTTAACACAGAGCACTGTTGCTATTCATCGAATTGAGTGCTGAAATGTATAGAGCTGGAATAGCAGACAACATCGAGGCTTACATATTGTTTGCATTAGCAGAATTGATATGGTTTTACCTGGACAGAACATGGATTGGATTCACCCTGGCTTCCATCATAGGCCTCTGCTGTCCGCTAGCTGAAATTCCCATAATGAAGTAAGGCCACCCTATCTCGCAATAAAACATCAACTAAAACAATTGAAAGGCATGTGTACGTGCTTATTGATCTCATTGCAGGTTGTTCCACCTTTGGTATTACCCACAAGCAAACATTGAGATCCTTGGTCAGGTAATTCAATATGATACCAATCAGCACAATAAATAGCTAAACCTATGATTGCTCAAGAAACTAAACGCCATATTCATTTTATGCAGGGTTTAGTCACTTGGACAACCACTTGCTACTTTGTTTACACACCATTTCTGATCAGTTTATCACGCTGGTTGAGATCAATGATAACTCCTCCCAACAAGTCTGCTTAGAGATGGTCGGAATTTCTTCCAAAACAGGAACTAGAACTGAAACAACCTACTCAAGAATAAAAGGAATCTGTTACATACTGAAAGTGATTACGAGATAACAAGAGCTAAATGAGGAGCTGTTTCAGAGTAGAATAATTTTTTTTTCCTTTCCTCTTTAAAATGGAAAACGTTGAAGTATCCATAAACACTTATGCAAGTGTATCAAAAGAAAAGAAAAAGTCTAGCATGTGGAAAGTGGATTAGCAAATGGAAATAGATGGAATAAAACTAGTAAAAACATTGATCAGAAAATTATACACAAAAAAAGAAACACAAATTTGAAATTGATTAATAGTGCATAATGAACTTGTATAGTGAATGTTAGATGAATAGAAGCAGGAAAGCAAGCAGGCAAACCATGTCCAGCAGTTATTTCCATAGCCCTACATTTTTTAGTTTCGTTTGAAATTTTGGTGGTTGCTTTAGTGATTGTTTTTTGAGCTTTTTTTCTGTCACAGCACAGAATGTAAGACAGTAGCTCTGCAGTTTCTTTCATTAATTCAGTTCGTTCATTC
Organism: Populus simonii; assembly: GCA_007827005.2. Lineage (NCBI taxonomy): Eukaryota > Viridiplantae > Streptophyta > Magnoliopsida > Malpighiales > Salicaceae > Populus > Populus simonii. Next base: position 8,504,175 of record CM017477.2, read on the forward strand.
ATTCTTCAAGAAAAGAAAAAAAAACTGTATAATTCAGTGCTATGTATCTATTAGGCACCATACTATCACTGCTATATTTCTACCAGTGCTGCAATTCAGATCATTCATTCTTTCAACAGTAATTCAGTGCTATATTTCTATCTGGGCACCATCCTACCTGTATAATCAGAAGAGTGGTGGAAACATTCATTCAGATAGTAGCTAGTGCCAGAGACTATGTCTCCCTCATTCAGGCACTAAAATATGATGCTTGTTTTGATACTTCAACTGCAACCCATGAATCAGAAATCGAATAAGGCTAGCGAATTCCCATTAAAGACTGTTGCTTTTTTTCCTCCTAATTACCAAAAGGATATTTAAAGCACTCAACTAGTTGAGAACAAAACATTCAACTTAAAATTTTGGAATGATGCCGAAAAGATATCACCTATATCACCAAGATCAACCAAATGAAGTAGGGACTAGGATACTCATAAAGCAACGGCACCACAGCTTACACCACATGATCAAACCTCAGTAGATGTTTCAGGCATCATAAGACTTGGAAATTTTACGATTGAACAGATTTTTAAATTTAGAAAAGGGAGGGGGAAGATAAAGGTAGAGAAGCATTTACATGCACACACAAACAATAGATTATGGACGTGCAACTCTATATAGCACAAATGGATGTGAATGCCAACACTGGAAATGCCCCCAATGTTAAACCTGATGTATAAAAGTTGCAAAAGTAATAGAATCTACTTTTAATTTGCCACGTCAATCAAAGAAGCATGGAATATTGAAAGCTTACTTCAGATTTAACACCTCAATGATCCTCACAAAACCCTATTAAAGTTTTTAGAGCAGGAATGTCGTTAGTGGGAAAATCATTCAGCAAGGCTCTGGTGGCAGCATCTGCAGAGAATCCCCGATTGACCATTTCTTCCACAAGTTGCCTTGCCATTGATGGATCCTTGTGTTGGAGAAATCCTTGGATAATGACATTATAGGCGCATTTGTCAGGTGTACATCCATCCTCTTCCATTTTTCTAAAAAGCTTATGTGCTTCAATTATCAGTCCTTCTTTGCAAAGTGCACCAACTAATGCAGTGTATGTATAAACATTAGGCTTCAATCCTTCGTTGATCAGTCTAGAAAACAATTCCTTTCCATCCTTAATCTTCCCACACTTGCACAAACTATCAATGAGGATGGTGTAGATTACCAAGTTAGGTTTCACAGTGCTCCTTTGCATCTCTTGAAATAGAGCAAATGCCTCTTCAAGATTCCCATGTTTGCACATGCCATCAAGCAACACTCCATAAGTCATTATATTTGGCGTGTGGCCATGAGCACAGATGTACCTGAAAAGCTGTTGTGCAGCCAAAGGTCTCCCTGCTCGACACAAGCCACTTATGATAGTAGTAAAAGTAACTATGTCAGGAACTAAACCTTTTCTCAACGTTTCATCAAGAAGTTGCACTGCCTCCTCAATCCTTTCGATCTTACAGTATCCATTCATCAAACTAGTGTAAGTATAAACATTAGGCGTGCAGCCCTTACTCACCATTAAATCAAATACACTTCTAGCTTCATCCATTTGCCCTCGCAAGCAATACCCATCAATCAGTGTACTGTAATTAACAACATTTGGCACACAACCTACCTTTTCCATTTGCTTAAGAAACCCAAGCGCCTCATTGGCTTTCCCACTTTTAGAAAGACTGTTGATTATCACATTATAAGTATATACATTGGGTTGAAGACCTCTCACCAGCATATCGTCATACAACATCATAACTTGATCCATTTTTCCCTCCATACAAAGCCCATTCAATAAGGTAGTAAAGGTTACAATACTAGGTTCCAACCCAAGCTTAAGGATTTTGCTCAAAACAGACAACCCAAAATCAACGCGATGTAAATGGCAGAAGCAATTAATCAATATACTTAAACTATGTATATCCTGTTCGATTCCTAGAAATTCTATTTCTTTGGACAAATAAACCACGGTCTCATAATGTCCCATTCTAACAATTGATGAAAACAATTTACTAAATTCGACTATACAAGGCAGAGGTTTCCTAAGAAGCATGAGCCTGAAGGATGCTAAGGCATCATCCTTGTCTTTAAACCATACCTTTTTATGCCCGCTGCCGCTGCTGAAAGAAGAAAAAAAGAAGCCCATGATACCTATTTGCTGTTGAAGACGAAATTTAACAAGAGCCCGAAAAATCACCATCGCCGCCATTATCGTCTTTCTTCACTACCCCTGTTTTTATTTTCCCCTTCTTTCTTTTGAAATGAAGAGAGAGGGGTGAGTTTGCCAAAAAGTCTTGAACTTTTTGAAGGGAGACCCGACCGCACGTGAGAGAGAGAGAAGTCTCGGGCTCTCAGCTCCAATTTCTGCTCAAGTTTCCTAAGAGGAGCTCTCCTTGCTCCTAGGGGTCTTAGGGTTTAGCTATAATAATAAAATCTTTAATCAATTAAAACAAAGAGGTAGGTAGGTAGGTAGAGCATTATTTTCTCGACCATAAATAAGGTGGAAAACCTTGAATTTTAGGAGTGAAGGTGAAATAAATTTTAGAGAAAAAATAAATTAATAATAGGGCTATGGAACAAGGAATAACTCTTGAAGGGCAGAATATACATTTTGGCTTGGGAGTGTGAAATATGCTTTACATTTGAGCAGAGGTGACAATTCACTTGCCAATGCCGAAGTTTTTATTTTCATGAAATGTTTCCAACTATGGTAACAATTATTTTTTAAAATATTTTTTATTTAAAAATATATTAAAATAATAATTTTTTTATTTTTTAAAATTTATTTTTGATATTAATATATCTAAATAATCTAAAAATATATAAAAAATAATTTTAAATAAAAATAAATAAATTTTAACTAATCTCTATTTGGACTGCAGCTCTAGAGATATATACATGAAACACATATTGAATAGTAATATTAGTAATTTCTCTTAAAAACGATAATAAGTTGAATGGAATTCAACTTTAATCTTAGATTGATGAGGCTAGTTCAAATTTTACGAGAAATTTATATATTTAAAAAAGATTTAATTTAATTCATTTTGTTTTTTATATTATCCCATCTTCTCTTTTTATTCCTTCAAATATCTCTAAAAATGGAGATGGATAGATAAATATTATAGAGAAACTAGTTTTAATATTATTCTTTTTTAGTGTTGTAAATTAAAGAGACTGGCCTCTTATTTTTTTTATACCAATTTAAAATTTAATTTCTTGACACTCAAAATAATTACAAACATCAAATTTAGAGTTCAAACTTTGTAAGTACTAGTTAAAATTTAAAACCCATCCAGTCCAAGATATGCATTAGCTTCACTTTATTTTGTATTTAATTTCTAAAAAAATTAAATATTTGAAAACGTAGATAATCCCGTAATCCTATCCATAAATTGAAGGCATGTGGATAAGTGTTGATTGATCTGATTGGTACCAATTTTCAGGTTCTTCCACCTTTGGTATTGCCCGCAAGCAAACATAGCAATAGACGTCCTTGTTCAGGTAATTCTTACGGTACTAACCATACCATTAATAGCTAAAACCTGCAATTGCTTAAGAAAACAGGTAAATGTTCTTTGCATGCTGGGATTGATCACTTGGACAGCCACTTGCTACTTTGTTTACAGGCCATTTCTGGTCAGGCAATTCTCATAACTTCCCCTGGCAAGTCTTCTCAGGGGCCATTTCAACTAGAATTGAGAAAACCGACTCAAGAACAAAGGGAGTCTGCTATGCACTGAAAGTGTTTATGAAATAACAAGAAACGCTAAATGAGATGAGCAGTTTCAGAGCACAAATTTTATTTTATTTTTCTCTTTTAGAGAGAAGACATGTTGATGTATCGAGAGGACGCTTCTGCAATATATCAAAAGAAAAACGAGTCTAGCAAGTGGAAATATTTAGCAAAGGGAAATAGAGGGATAAAACAAATACTAACACCTAGTAGAAAACCATGCATCATTTACAAACACAGGGAGCCACAAATTTGAACTTAATCAATAGTGCATAATGAAATAAAAGATCAACATATGGCGAATGTTAGATGAACAGAAGAAGGAATACAAGCAGGTTAGCCATGTCCAGCAGTAATTTATATTCATTTTTTAGCTCAGTTTGAAATTTTGATGGTTGTTTTTTGAGCTATCCTGGCACGCCAGAGAAGGTCCAGGAACAGTAGCTCTGCTTTTATTCGCTGATAAGGATAATAGAAGACATGGAAAAAGAAGCGGGGGGGGGGGGTGGGGGTGTTGGATTTACAAGAGACAAGGGCTGCATCTAAGCTTAACTATAGATTAAAGTGCAGCAGTCTTCCATGTATTTCTACATGGTGAGTCAGCAAACTGGATTTCTGATATAGATCCTTGCGGATCTAGCCAACAAAAACAACATCCACAATGTCTGGAAACTTCTCCTTGATGGCTGCTTTGATTCCTGAACCAATAGACTCAGGTCCCGTGTACTCAACACGGCATTCCCCATTCTCAACAGATAGCACTTCCACGCTCCCCCCAAAGTTTTTAATAGCTGGTCTCAGTATATCCAGATGATCATTTACTGCCTACATTTCCACAGCAGCCAGAATTAAATTACTATTACAATAACCAAACAAATTCAACACAAAAAACTAAAAATAAAGAAAGGGTATTGCAAGATGGGACTTGCCTCAACGGTTGTCTCCTTTGGTTCTTCGAAAGATAATTGGCGAATATCTTGAACAGCATCTCCAAATTTTTCTTTAAGAACTCTTTCAATTCCCATTTTCATGGTGGTTTCTGAGCTAGCACAGTTCCCACATGCTCCTGTTATTCATTCAAATTGGGTAAGCAAACCCATCATGTGTGTGTGTGTGTGTGTGTGTAAAAGTCAAGAAAAATTGGATTCGAGTGAAGAAGAAATGACCTTGGAGCTTGAGAGTGATAACACCATCTTCAACAGACACAACATCGACGTTTCCACCATCAGAAATCAAGTAAGGCCGAACCTCCTCTAGAACAAGGTCTACGTTTTGAGGGTTGAGCTCGAATTGCTGGGCCGAGTGCAGTCCTGGAGATGAGGAACCAGTGGGCGCTGTCGCTTTTATGGCAGTTTTTTGGAAGATCCTTCTTCCAATTCCAACAAGTGGTATGCGTTGTTTAGTGGCTAAGGATTGGGGTGGGCATGGACGCGAAATGATTGATGGGATTTTCGGACAAGAAGGTAGGATTTTGGGCAGCGCCGTTGACGCCAAAGATGCCATGATTTTTGTGTTTTTTTTAGGCGAAGGGGATCGGATTGATTGTTTTGGGAATTCCTTACCAGCCTGCCTGTCTGCCTTGCTTTGCTCCGGCCTCACCCGCCGGGTAATTAGCAATCTAGCTGTGGTTTTATTTTAAATTATTTTTTATTTAAAAATATATTAAAATAATATTTTTTTAGTTTTTGAAATTATTACAGCAAAACAATTTAAATATATATATATAAAATAATTTTAAATAAAAAAATTTAAATTTTCATGAAATATCACTTGAAACTCAATTTCAAACATTGCTTAGATAATTTGCTAATGTTCTCTTTTTTAGCATTTGGTTGCTATAAAAAAAAAACAAAAAAAAAGACAAAAAAAATATGAAAATAAAATTGTGTTTGATAATGATGTACAAAATAAATTAATTGTTTCTCTATTCTATTTGGTTATGGTAGACAAAATATGATAAAATATTTTTAAAAACATATTTTACTTTTAATATGTATTATTATCAAACTTAAATATTTTAAAAAATAATTAGATATTTTTTTTAGTTTATATTGAATATTAAAATTAATAATATTATAATAAACATAATTATAAAATCAAGACTGACCTAACAAGTTGACCCAAAATTGGGGCTTGGATTGATCTAAGTTTAAGAAAAAAATAAAAGAATGATTGACTCGACTTGACTTTGTCAAACACTCGGGTCCACCTGGATAGAAAACATGGTCAAAACCCATAGACTTTTTTGAAAAATAAGTTGATCAAAACAAGGTTGTTTTGATTATTTATAATTTTTTTAGGTCAATCGGGATAACCCTCCTGACCCGTGACCTGAACTTTGTCTTTGGTTGAGTCTCGAGTTAGATTTTAAAACTTTGATGATAATTGTTTTTATCCATACATCAACTTAGGTTAACCAAGGTTAATCCTCCTGTCTTGTTACTCTGACCTTGCCTCGGTTGACCCTCGAGTCATGTTTTAAAATTATGATAATAATTATTTTTATACTTATATGGACACGGGTTGACCCTTCCGACATATGATGTGAACCCCGATTTAAATTAGAAATCTTATGAAATGAATGAGGAAATTAAAAACAAATGATGTAAAAATAAGTAAATTGAACATTTGAATGAAAGAGATGTTGTTTGATTTCGAGATCAAGAATAAATTGTTTGTGAATCAGTTTTTTAAAAATAGAATACAAAAAAATGGCTAGAAATTAAAAAACACATAAATACAAATAAAACTTAAATGAAAGTAAGGTGAGGAAAGAAAGGCATTGGGATGTAAATTGCAAAAAAAATAGTTTAGTCAACTAAAAGTCAATATTAAAATGTGTTCGGATTGGAGAAAAATATCACTCAACAATTAAAAAGGTACAAAGTGAGGACATAGTGGGAATTAATAAAATTGTTAATATATATATATATATATATATATATATATATATATATATATATATAATGCACGCGCGCACGCATATATATGGCTGACTGGAAGGGAGAATGAAAGAAAATGGAGTTTTAAAGAGTTCATGCTAAATCCTTCAGTTTCTCTTGGAAATTCATGTGATATACTAGTTTTAATGAGGATTTAGTGGAATAAACCTATAAACACCCAATAAAAGAGACTTGGGAAAGAATTGAAAGGGAAAAAAAAGAGGTCATAGTTTGGCAAGAAAAAAAAGAAAGGGCTTGGAAATTTTGACTAGTTGACATTTAAAGCTTAGATTATTAGCAAGTAAGGTATCTAGAATTCAATTATGCAAACTTAAGTTGAATTGTGATGATTATTAGATAGATTAAAGAATTTTAAGTTAGGGTTTGTAATGAAATTAAGGGAAATATGATTTTCTTTGAGATTGAGTTATGTGGACTATAGTAGGAGAAAATGGGAGAGAAATAATGGAGAAAATTGAAAGAGAACATGTATTCTCTCGATGAAAGTTTTGGCCAAGGCTAAGAAAAAAAAAGGGTTTGAACTCAATTCATTTAATGAATTATGAATTTTATCCTTTCAAGTATTTTGGACAAGTGACAAGTTTACTTATATGTGGTTTACTTATATGTGAATTGGTATAACGAGTAAGTTTTTACTTGGAAGAGTTTTGGCTATATCAAGTAAAATGTAAATTGGATTAGTTGGTTTTTAAGATATTGTGTTTTAGTGGTGTTGTAAGATATATGGAATGGCAATGTTTACTTTAAACGGTGAGAGGATGAATGAAAATACTTATTGACTTGTTAAATCCGTAGTTTGAAATCTAGGCAGTCTCATTACCTATTTTATAGAGGAGATTATAACTTGAATATGATAAAATTTTGAATAAATCTCTTAATAAAAGTTGTAACTAGGGATGCTAACTTTTAAACGGGACATACTTTTTTTTTTTAATATTGAGTTATAAAACTTTAGACATGGGTTAAAAATTGAGAAGAGGTTGAATTGAATGTTGCTAGACTGATTTAATAGGTGACTATAATGGGTAGTTTTGGGTGCGTTAATGGCATAGCTGAGTTTTCTTCTCTTATGTAAACTTGTAGGTTTGTACCTTAGCTTCCGGAATAGATAAGTTACACCCAAAACTAAATTCTATAACTTTGGTTGGGATTAAAATAAGGAATGGTGTTCTTAAAGTAAGACTTGAATGGTAGAAGTTAGAAGAATGAAACTTGAGTATACTATAACATACATATGTGTATGAATTATAAGAAGTTTCAACTGTTAATTAGATCGAAAATGTAGATTGAATGAAAAGTTTAAATGAAATTTTAATATAAGTTAAATTGTAAATGAGGATTAAGTTAAAATAAATCAACTTAGATGATACTGTATGGAATGAGTATTGGATGAAAAGTGATATGGTATACTTGTTAATACAAAATATGTATTGTATAACAACAAGGAAGTATATCTAGAGTACAAACAACATGTAGGTATATACCACCTTGATACTTTAGTACTAAGACAAATGACTGTAATTTCATTTAACGTGCCTTGTTTTCTAAACTAGTATTGATGTGATTTGAACTAACTTTCCGATAATAGGACTAGCACCCGACAATAGGTGGAGGAACTAACTTCTTAGTAATGTGACTAGTGCCTAGTAATGGGCAAAAGAACTAGCTTCATAGTAATGAGACTAATAACTAGCAATAGGCGGAAGAATCAATTATTCAATAACAGAACTAGTGCTTGGAAACGAGAAAGAGAAAACTAATTACCTGGTGATGGGGCCAGAGCCCAATAATAGGTAGTGAAGCTAAACACTTGGAAATAAAAGATCATGCCGAGAATGGTCTAGTATGATTAGGTTGATGATGACTAGGACATATGATTTACTATGATGTTTTGATAAAATCATAAAAAAAGGATTGAAAATGATGAATTAAGATTGAATTGTATCATTAAAATTATTTTATTGATTGTATGTTTCATGATATAATTATATTTATTGTCATAACCCAAATTTTGACCATTTTTATTTTTATTATTATTATTATTTTATTTACTGAAAAAGATAAAAAAAAATGATGATAAAAAAATAATAATGATGAAAAAACAAGTAAAATGAAATAAATGAAGAATGAATTAAATTTTGGGTTAAAGGCAACATAATTGGAAGTTTTGGGGTTTTGGAATTAATTTAATTAATCCAATTAAGGGTTCAATTGGAGAATTGATAAATTTTGAGACTTAATTGAGCTTGGAATTGATTTAATGAATCCAATTAGGGGTTTAATTGGAGAATTGATAAGTTTTAGACTTAATTGGACTTTGGATTTAATTAAATTAATGAGATCAGGGACTTAATTGAAGAAATATCAAAGCTTGGAGTTTAATTGGGGTCCAAATTGCAACAATTAAAATCCAAGGACTAACTTGTAAAAGGCACTGAAATGCAGAGGTCCAATTACAATTTAACTAGGGGCTTAATTACAAAACTTTCCAAACTTCAAGGGCCAAAATGCATATAGTTGTGAATACCGAAATGACACCGTTTCCCGTTACTGTTCATCTTCCTCACCCGACCGAAACGGATGCCTACCGCCGCACAACCATTACTTCTGCAATTATCACACTTTATGGATGGAAGAAACGACATTGTTTTCTCTGGCTATAAAAGCCATAGAACAACTGAGCACAGAGGGGAGGGAAGAAAAACTGGGGACTGAAAGAAGATGAAAAAAACCAGAGAAAAAAGGAAGAAAAACCAGGGACTGAAAGAAGACGAAAAAAACCAGAGAAAAAAGGAAGAAAAACCGTGGACTGAAAGGGAAGAAAACAGGGGATTTTTGGACGAAAAAGAGACGGAAAACCTGAAGAGAAGGAACCCAGAAAACAGAGGGGAGAACACTGGAAACAGAGAGCGAGTGGAAGACAGAGGATGCACGAAGAGAGAAAACCAGAGGCAGAGTGAAACAGAGGAGAGGGACGGTAGAACTCCTTCATAACCTCAGCAACAGAGGAAGAGACTGGACTAAAGAGAGGAAGATAGAACCAGAGAAAACAGTGAGCATAAAAGGAAGGAGGAGATAAGCAGAGGTAAAGAACAACAGAAGCATTGTCCAGGCATGCCATTATCATCGTCTTCGACTTCGTCTCCCCGCATCAGGTAAATGCTTTCTCATTTCCCGCTTTCCTTTGCCTTATAATTTGTTTTGCTACAGTAGCAAATGAATTATAATTCATTGCAGGCGTGCGTAACTCACGCCTGCCAACCAACCGAGTCAGCTGGGTCCAGCCCAGCTCATGTGGACTGAGCTGGGCCCAGCCCCCAAAAACAAAAAAATAAAAAAATAAAAAATAAAAAAATAGAAAGTGTAGAAATAAAAATTTTGCATGTCTTAGAAAAAATATATTTTTGTCAATTTATTCACTGATATCAGGATCAGGAATAAAAAAGGGAAAAGAAAAGAAAATATACCGTTTTTTTTTTGTAGCTACGAATTCTTACCAACGCCAGAGTTGGAATTATTTGTGGTGGAATTTTTACCAACGCCAGAGTTAGAATTATTCGGGGTGGAATTTTTACCTACACCAGAGTTGGAATTATTCGCGATCGAATATTCACTAACGCCAGAGTCATGAATATTATAAACAAATCATCATAACATAAGCGAATAAATGTTTAGCAATTTAAGACAAAACAGCAATGCAGTCTGCCTCAGGCAGAACGTTTAAGGGGTGATAATATCTTCCCTTTTACGTAACCAGTCTCGAACCATAGAATCTCTGTTGACCAGTTAGGGTTCCTAGTAACCATAATACTAGGTGGCGACTCCTTAAACAAGACATTTTCCCCTAAAAGAACAAGATGTCAGATATCTGTTCTTTTTTCATAATTCAAGAGAATTATTATTTGTGGGCCGTCGCGATGTCGGGTGCGACAGAAAGGTCATGTGTCAATCTACTGTTTTAATTACTTGACACAGTGGATTGACACACGCGTGTTGCTACACTGTGCTATAGAAAACAAATTATTTTATTGATTGTATGTTCCATGATATAATTATATTTATAATGTGTGATAAATCAATTTCAAGTTTTCTATAGCCGCAAGCAGAATGATAGATATTTAGAACTCGAATTAATGGCCATGTAATTAGTAGTCTCTTTGTAATGTACCTGGACATGTAAATAATATTAATCCCTAGAAGTTTTAATACTTTTGATTAACTCTAGCTATGTTATTACATGTTTACGGCTTCTTTTAGACACGTAAGAATTATACATATTAATAACTTGGATTGTTCTAGTTACTTTTATGAAGAGTATTGGAACTATGATTATTAGATGAATTTCTAATGATAATTCCATTTCAGGTGTTTGATTTTTATTTATACATCATTTAATTTTACATATATTGTAATTTTGAGTTGTGTTTATGTGTAATGAAGTCCAAGATGGTCGGACATGATTGTGATGTTGATTTGCTGTGTATTTGAAGTTGTTGATAACTTGGCACGGTTTAATTACAGAGGAAATTCCATTAAAATTTTAGTAGATCTATTAATAGTTGAAATTGCATAATCCTTTGAATTAATGAATTGATACACACACATGTGACCCATGCTAACTAAAATTCAGGTTTTAAAACTAAGATAATAGTTATTTTTATCATCACATGTTATAATTTGATAATTTTAGAATTGAGAGTTTTTTACAATGATATTTTAGAAATAAAAAAAATAAAAGATATTGTTTTTAAAGGCAAGTCGTCTTTGTATTTCCTCACAAAAATTCACTTTAAAATTGCTCAAAAGACAAATTTATTTTTATATACTTCTCTTTATTTATGTGTTTCTTTCATCAAATATATTTTTTGTTTTCACTGTTTTTTTTTGTTTTTTTTTGTCATAAAAATATAACCAAATCCTATTTTACAAATTAAATCAAAATTCTTTCAAACATTAAAAAAAATCGTGTAAGCATTATTGATATAGTTTTAGTATAAAAAAGTTTTAATTATAAATTATAAATTTAATGCATATATTTAATAAAATAAATTGAGAATTATATGCAATATTAAATATATATATATATATATATATATATATATATATATATAAATTAACATTAAGTAAACACATAATTTTTTTCGGCATATGTTTCATAATTTTATCTTCATCTTATATTTTAAATTGTGAATTTTATAGATTAATCATTTTAATTTATTCAATATATTAATATTGTAAAAAAAAAATATTGCAATATTTTTTGTTTTAAAAAATATATCATGCAACAGGGTATATTCATGTTTCTTAAAAGTGTTGTGGCCGGCATGGATCAAAATTTTTACTTCTAAATGGCTTTATAATTTGTTTAAGGTTAAAAAGAAAAATATTCGATCAGCTGCATGGGAAAAAAATATAGTTTCGAGCTAAAACTGCACATTTCCCACCCAGCACAACAGAACACAGGCACAAAGACCGCGCAATCCCGCCAAAACACCACTAAAAATTATCCATCCACTTGCTGCTTGCCACTTGGCTTAACAGCATTTGACCGTGAAAGCACCCAAAACAACAAAACCCCTCGGCCTAGGGTTTTCTTCTTTTCAGTACACAAAATGAAAAAAAAAAGATGGCAGGCTTAGATTCGAATCCCCAACCCCAACAAAACCCTCATCAGCAAAACCAGACCAGCACGGTGTTCTTCAACAAGGGCGAGGAAGTAGAAGTAAGCAGTGAGCAGGAAGGTTTTAGGGGTGCATGGTATTTAGCTACCATTTTAGATTTCCCAACACCATCACAACCACAATCAGCATCGGAGAAGAGAAGGAAAGCGATTGTTCAGTACAAAACTTTGGTTACTGAAGACGGGCCTGCTCCTTTGTTAGAACAAGTCGACCCTCAACTCATTAGGCCTTTGCCTCCTCAAGATTCGCTTAAAAATGGCGGGGTTTTTCAAGAAAACGAAGCCATTGATGCAAGTCTTAGATATGGCTGGTGGTCTGGTGTTGTAAAGAAGGTTATTGATGGGGGGGCAAGATATATGGTTTATTTTGATAACCCTCCTGATGTTCTTGATTTTGATGCCAAAGATTTAAGGATTCACTTGGATTGGGTTGATGGCAACTGGGTCCGACCCGAAATGCAGCAGGTTTTTCTCATTTTCTTGAAACTGGAGCTTTCGATGTTCGCTTTTTTATTATTTTTTGGTGTTTGATTGATTGTGTATTGATATTGTTTAGATGTTTATGAAATTGTGTTGCATGTTCTATCAATAGTCTTAAATATATCTAACTGTGGGTGTTTTCGAAATCTTAGTAGAAATTGAATGGCTCAATTGCATGTTGTGTTTCGGAGATTTGGACGCCGATAAATTTTTTTGTGGTCCCACATGCACGAGTGAAAGGATCACTTTGAGTCATTTATTTTAGCTGCTATTTCTTTCTCTGTGCATCTGCTTAGCTTAATCAATTCCTTATCTTTTTGTAAGTTAACAAACAATCTCCCACTATTTGCATGCCTATAGTGTATGACAGCTTGTGTTATGTTAAGTTCTGGAAATGACTGCAGTACCTGCTCGATACTTTCTTAGTGCCCCAGCTCTGTCTAACCTGAATACGGTTATTGAATTTCAACTTTTGTTATCTGTCAATGCCCCAGCTTTGGATTTTAATTCATCCTGTATTAATTTGTGAACTCATCATCCATGATCATCTCTAAAATCAATACTGACATTTTGTTCTTTCTATATATTTATATATGTATATGCCTTTTGTTTTACTTGTTTATCATATCAGTGATTTTATTTCTCAATTTTATTTTTAAAGCAAGCAACAGGGTCGGTTTTTAGCTCAGGAACTGAAGTAGAAGTGAACCTTGAAAAAGATAATGTACGTGATATTTGGTTACCTGCAGTTGTCGTCAAGGAAAATGAGGATAGAACTTTCTTGGTAAAGTGTCAAAGCTCATGGAATAGTGATGAGGCCGGAACAATGAAAACAATTGTAGATTCCCTTCACATTCGGCCCGCTCCTCCTCATGCAGACAGAAATTATGAGTTGCTGGAAAGGGTAGATGCACACTATGGAATTGGTTGGAGATCTGGAGTAATTACAAAACTTCTTGCTGGGAGGAGATACAATGTCTTTTTTAAGCAGGGGAATGAGGACAGGGAACTTGGTCAATCGAAGATAAGGCCTCATATGGAATGGGTTGATGGAAAATGGATTAGTAAAAAGGTATAATATTCATTTGGTTTATTATGTAAGTTTGTGTTCTGCTTAGTAGCAAGGGGCTGTTGTTAAATATGGTGGTGGTTATACATCTAGATCTGTTCCTATGGGTGGAAAGATTCATTCCCGACAAGGTGAGCTATTAGGTTCAGCTTTTCCTCATTGTGTCAATTAAGCTAAAGCTCACTCTTTATATAGAGTGGTTTTATTGGAACATGAAGTGATCAACATAGGACATCTATGGTCTTTATGGTCAATCAGTTTAAGATTAATTTGGTCCATATGGGAGAAAAAAGAAGGGAAAACAATTAAAAATTGAGCTGTTGACCAAGGTGTAGGAAGTGTGCTGGCATGAATCTGATTCACTTTTGTATTGCTTCATATGTCATCTTACAATGTATAGTTTTATCTATCATGTATGCCAGCTCACACAGACACATGTATTTACCTGCACTTCTCTTATAAGCAACTTCACATGTTTTGCATTTTGCATGAGGAAGTATTTAGAATGCATAATTAATTGACTAGTTTAGCATAGGGAATGCAACATGTCTTACCTTACTTTCCTTGACATGTAAATGGGCAGTGGCTGAGGAGCTTAGGTGATCATTTGGGCTATGTTTTCTTTTGGTGCAATAGTTTGACGCATTTATTTTCTAAAGTTTGACAGGATTGTATGAAATGAAGCAAGGAAGCTAAAAACATGGCAAATAATTCCCGTCATCTTTTTGTAGCTTAACTTCTCTGTTTTTTGTTCAGGAAGTTAGAATTCTTTCTGATAGTCGAGGACAGTTTGGTAGCACCAACAACAATAAAAACCCTGATTTGGCAGAACTACACAAAAGCTCAAGTGCTTCCGAAGATAAGACCAAAGAGAAAACAGTTTCCACTAGCATAAGAAATATGGCAGAGCAATCAACTCTCTCGGGTGAAAAATCAGCGAAGAAGCCAAAGCCAACACTTTTTAATTGTAGTGGCATGTGTTCAAACCCTTCCAGTATGCTAATTGAAATAGATGCTATTGAGGCCCCATTATCAGTTTCAGCACTGCAGTCTAGGAATATCCCAATTGAAATGTCAAGTAATGAAATGCTTTGCGGTTTTACCTCTTCAAAAACAGGAGGTAAAAGAACAAGATGCATAGAAAAACTTGTTGATGCTCAGCCTTCTAACAAAACCGAGAATTCTTCTGCAGGAAAGGCAACTGTGAGTTGAATTTTGTCATTTGAATCCTTCATTGATTTTTTACACTCTATACTTCTAATAGAAGCATTTTTTTGGGATGGTCTGCACACCCTGCCGGTGATCCAGTGAAATACATATGATTTATGCCAACCTTGATTGGCATTTTGGGAGTATGGTGGGTCCATGAGACACTGTTATATTGAAAGTCTTACTTGCAGTCTCTCTTCCAGTCTCACAGCCACAAACTTGTCTCGCACGCTACGAAAGAGCTTTACAAGTGGTATTGCATGCAGAACATTTATGAAACTAGCAGTAGCTCAAAGTAGCTCAAATGCACTTGGAAGATCAAATAAATCTTCTTACTTGTTTTTGTCACAAGCAAAAATGAAATATTGCTCAACGGATTAGGCAATAATTGAGCCTAGTTGTTTTAAAATAAACTAAGTTTAGCTTTCTTGTTGGCATTGACGGTCACCTTTCTATGCTCGCTTTTGTTTGTTCTGTCAGTCTTTCTGTGAGAACCTTATTCTACCATAATTTTTTCTGTATTTTTTTTTTCCTTTTGCTGATTGGCATTGCCTCTTATAGATGCAGAAGACTAAGCAACTGAAAGTACTTGAATTGGACTGCCAGAAAGTGGAAATTATAACAAGGATAGGGAGAGTCACCAAATCGCCATTTAGAAGTCCAAATGCTTCAGCAGCAGGTATATGTTTCTTTACTTGTTAATGCCTGTTACATTGCTTATTTCTTTTATTCACAGGATCTCTTATATTGAGTGATTTTCAGTTAAGGATGGCAATGCAGTGGACGTTGCGGTCCAAGGCATCAGTGAGATTGACTTTAAAACAAAAGAAATTGAAGTCCCTTTCATCATGGGATTAAAAGCTACAGAGGGCATTTATCAGGATGACAAGGAAACACTGAAGCTTCTGAGGGATCAGAAGAAGAGTTTGAATGATTCAGCAAAAGACAAGAACTTGGTAAGCAAGAGGTTTCCTTTTCTGTTGAGCTGGGGCTTGGGGGTGGTGGTGCTGCGCTTAAAAGCTTAGGAAAACTGCCAAGATAATTTGATAGGTATGAGAACATCTAATTATGAGAAAGAGATGGTAGACTGATGACAGGATAAAACAGTTAATGTTTTGGAATTTATGATACTAATTCATCTGCAGTAATGCTTGTAATGGTTGTGATTAATGGAATTTAGTTTTGAAGTTTCCATGAAATTACAGTTTCAGACATTAACATTAGCTGGTCCTTTAAAAGTGTTGCCATATTTTGGAATGTTATACTAGGTTGCAGGCTCTCTCTTCCTAAAGGTAACTTGCTTGTTACTTCGACATGCTGGATAGAAGTGATATTCTGTTATTGGATAGAAAAAAGTGATACTCTTCAGTGTAGTTTGTTTGAGTGGTTGCACAAGTGATTGGTGTTCCTATTTTGGCATCCTACCATTGACCAAAGTTTTGAAGAAATCACAGTGCACAGCCATTTCATTGGTGTTGGTCATGAAAGTTGGTTCCGATTTTCAGGGGAGCCAAGGGTACATGCGGTTTTTCATTTCATTGCCATTAAAATGTGCAGAGGCGTGGAACATAAAATAGTGTTTAAGGGTTCCCAATTATGATTACTTGTATAGGAGATTATCACAATGTTCTTTACTGCTCTTTTTGGTGCAGGAACATGTAGGAAGCAGTCAAAGAAGAAAGAGGGGAAGGCCGTGCAAATTAACTATAAACTCAAAGGCTTCGGTGACTAGTATGTAAATGCTTTAAACCACAACTTTTGGCTGGTCATTTTGTAATTATTTTTTAAAGATAGAGAGATATGCCATATAACATGCAGGTCGGGAGGACCTTGGCTCTGGGGACATTGCTGATGAAGTTGTACAAGTGGTTGTGAAAGACCTTACAACTAATGAAGTTGAGTGGCTGACACAGGCAAGGATGGAACCTAAAGGTATGGAGGGCTTTAAAGCTCAGTTATTCTATGCCTTCCTGCAAGGAACATCTGTTGTGGAAGTTTAAGCTAAGAAAAAGGAGGTTTTGGATTTATCAACCAATACCCAGAATGCAATGAGCCATATAATGAGGATACCACTGGGAAAGAAAGAGAAAGTGCCAAATGAAACTACTGTGCAAGTATTAGACAAACAGCTTTAGCTGTCATCAAAAGGGTGACTAAAGCAAACCAATAACTTCATTACTTTCCACTGTGATGACATAGGTATTGATTTTAGGAGTTGCCACCTAGTCATCCTTCAACATTAGGTTTGCTTATAGCATGGCATGCTTTTAACTTCTGTCGTGGATAAACTTATTTTCTGTTTTGTCATAGATGTCTTAGAAAGATTAAATTCTCTTGTTGATTTTTTAAATGGCCACTACAACAAATCCAGTTCCAAGTTTCTGATTCTCCATTTCTTTTGCCATGTTTGTTCAACTGAATAAGAGCATTGGTTCCTGAAATCTTTCCTAGGAGAAGGGACACTGAAGTATTGGTTCTCTTGTTTGATACAACCTCTTGTCTAGAAAAATGAAGTGAATGTATATAAGCAAATCATGGGATACTGGTTAGTTCATCATGTGGGAGATATTTCTCCAGAAAGTTGATAGCATGAGAAGATACTTTTCCTTTTCTCTTGGTCCTGCCTCTCTCTCACGCACTCTTTAGTCTTTACCATAAGAAAAACGGGAAGCATGGAAAGCTACACACGGATTTGAATATATGTATCCATTACTAAAGCCTGATTGGAATTATGCAGTTTCTCAAAATTCTTCAAGAGAGAGAAGCAGTGAAGTTTCCAAGACAGATTTCATGTCAAGGGAAGTTGATGCGGCTGTTGCTGCTGCATCGAAGAATGTAGCTGATGATGATCAACCTCTATCAACCTGGTTTGGGGGAGTGCATGCTTCAACAAGTCTTGGAGAACTAAGTAAGTCAAAACATTTAAATGATCCCTCTTGTAATTTTGCTTATTATATATTTCCTGTTCAGGATCATCTACTGGTAGGGCTGCAAGTGGAGGGAGTGAGGCTAGAGAAAAACAAGCTGTAGCAGTGGAATCTTGTACAATCGATGCAAAAGGCAATGACACTCTGGTGGAAAATCAGTCTGTACCTTTTGTAAAGAGGTCTCCAGTTTGGAACACGATTGAATCTATGGAAGTATTCCGAGCCATCCCGCAAAAACTGCATTTTCATCCTTTGACTGAATGTAAAGAAGAGTATCGTGAAGGATCAGCCATTGGTATTATGGTAACATTTGCTAGTTTGTTTGATAAGATAACCTCACTTCAGATTGATGATTGTAGAAGCATATTAGAGAGCACATTGGAAAGTCTTCTTGACTTGGAGAAGCATGGATTTGATATCACTGTGCCACGTGGTAGGTTGAATGAATTGCTTTCAATTAAAGATGGGCAAGGGGAGGTACTAAATGAATCCAAAGATGCTGAAGGGAAATTACGAGTGCATACTGATGAGAAAAGAAAGCTGGAAGAGAGGAGGAACGATATTGAAAAGAAGATTACTGAGCTACAGGAAGAACTTGCTTTAACCAAGGCAAAGATGGAGGTTAAGAACCTTGATCTTTCCAAGTTGCAATCCCATGCTAATGCCATAAATGAACGGATTAAAAATGCTCGGGATCATTTCGGAAAAGTAGCCTCTGCTCCTTGGAACCCCCCCTGATGCACTGTAATCTCAATGAGTTTTCTTGCCCCCTGCACTTGGGTAAGTGGAGCATAGCGACTGAAAGTTGTTACGTTAATGCTTCAACGTAGTGATCATGAAAGTGTAGTTAACTAATTTCAGCTGTGTATTTATTACCTTCGGCTGTGTTGCGTGGTTAATGATGAAATCTTTTTGGTGCCAAGTGTATGGGAATGTAGTTCGTCTCGAAACGGATGAAAGCTTTAATTTGGCTGGATTTTATCATCATTAAGGGTGATGGGTCATCTTCATGTTCGGAACATTTGATGTACCACCCAAGTATTTGTATGATCATTTTCATGTTCAGAACTTAAGTATACGAGGGCTTGAATGATCATGTATGTCATTGTCAAACAAACAAAGCAATAATCGTGTATGGAAAATATAAGAGAAAAAGGAAACAAAACAATTAGAATAAAACATTTTCCTAAGGGTTGAAAGTGTGTTGGTGTAAACCTTTTTCATTATTTTTCAAGTTAATGCATTTATCATCTTGTAGAAAAAGAGTTTGAAATTCTTTCTAATCATCGAAAGTTTTAGTGAGGTCAAATTGTGAGAAATTAGTAAGCATATGTTCTTCCTTTTTTATTTTTTTGGAGAATCTTAAGCATGATTAAATTTGTTTAGGATTTGTATTAATTTCTGTTTTGTTATCTAAATTTTCCATCATAAAATCAAAGTTGCATATGAAAGGTAACTGTTAATTTGAGATATTTAGAGTGTGTTTGGAAACGCCATCTAACTCATATTTTTAAAAAATTTATTTTTTTAATAAAAATTTATTTTTTATATATTTTAAATTGTTTATTTTAAAAATAATTTTTTAAAAATAAAAAATAATTTTTTTAATATATTTCAGCATAAAAAATATTTTAAAAAACAACCATAATTATTCTTCCAATCCAGTCAGACCCTTAACATCAATGTTATCTAATAATTTGTTTAAATAGTGGCTTTTGTCGCGGATTTGCTAGTGATAAATAGCAATATTGTCATGAGTTTATGATTTATTTTTAACTGTAGAAATACATGTTTTTTTAAATAACTTTCTGTTAAATATATTCAATAATAACACATCCAGCAGTCAAAATTCATATAAACAAATATGTCATAACTATTAAAAGGGGGAATAGATGAAAACAAGAATTTGGAATACAAACGACCCAATTACTTCTTGACCTAGGAGGGGTTTACTGTAGCTTATTTGTTCACCCACTTTTTGACCTAGGTGGGATTACTCCAGCTTAATTGTTCACCCACTATTTCAAAAGAGCCTTAATACCAGTTCATTTATTTATTTATTTATTTTTTAATCAAAGCACAAGGTTTAGCAATTAATCAGTAAGCAGGTAACACAAATTTGATCGAGTGTGTTCCCGAGTAAATAAATATCATAGACTGCAACGATTCCACATCCAAAAACAAATGTGGAGGCTTAAAACACAATAACAATGACGATACAAAAGCTACTATTTGAAGAAATGGTACAGGCCAACTTGGCCAAAGCAACTGGATCCATGAAGGCAGTTGTATCGCAGAAGAGTACTAAATAGCTTCTAATGAACAACCGCACTTTTCTTTTCTAGACAAGAAAAACTGGAAGGGTCCAGCAACTCATGGAGCATTCATTTTCTGTTCTTGTTGTCCTCCCTCTCCCTCTCCCGCTTCTTGTAAAGCTTTTCAAGAACCCGCTTGGCCTCACATTGTGGGAAGTTATCCAAGTCATAGTAATGTGATGCTATGTCCACCAACCTGAACACCAAAAAATAAAAGTCAAGCATTTAGAGACACCATTGAAAAGACATCAATCACTTATTCAGTCCCAGAATCAACAATTATTCATTAAAATATTAAAAAAACACATTATTATGTCCACTTGCTATTGACTGCAAC
Organism: Populus simonii; assembly: GCA_007827005.2. Classification (NCBI taxonomy): domain Eukaryota; kingdom Viridiplantae; phylum Streptophyta; class Magnoliopsida; order Malpighiales; family Salicaceae; genus Populus; species Populus simonii. The sequence goes on from CM017477.2 coordinate 8,524,915, forward strand.
CAAATTCTAACATGGTCCTTAAAGACGAGATATAAACACAAACAAGCACTAAATGAAGGATAAACTAACCATTCACCACGAATGTCTAGCACGGTCCGAATATAATTCCTGCTGGTTAGGACATACTCGTTGTAAATCACCCACTCTGGCTTGTGATCCAAACAATTTGATGGATGCAAATGCACTGCCTGAAAAACAAATTAACACCACCAAGCAAAATTGTTATATAACAAACATCTTTCTATAATCAATCTTGAACGAAAAGAACATTAGAGCATCACTGCAAAAATAACAAGTTGAAAATACATGTTTAATTTTCCACATACTTGGTTGTCTTTCACTGTCAAATAGTGTCCAGATCGTTCAAGGTGAGCAACCTGCATAAAGTATCCGGCTAATATAGCTTTTCTTATGTTGATGTAGTAGTCGCGGCTGTTGAAGTCAGTGCTGCATAACCTGAGATTAAACCTGGCCATGATACGGACAAGCTGTTGTCTTACATTGTCAGCAGCCTTCAATGCCCTATGATTGATAAAATTTTCATAGCACCAGGATGGATCCTCATCTGCAATTCATTCACCAATAGGTAAGAATCTGACATAAATGACAATTATCGCAGACAATCAAATTTTAGAAAAAGAGAAATAGAATAGAGTAAAAGTACTTACTGTTTTGCTTAAATGCATGGTATACGTTCAACAGCGTGAGGTGATCCCCATCAATGTGCCCAAACCTAGCCTTCGCTTCATCGGCAGCCTTTTGAGCCTCCCTAGGGCGGACAAAGCAATTGGGTACTAAAGAAAGAATTTGGTTACCACAGAAGAGGCCCATGGTAGGTCAGCAGATGCAAACAGGCGAGACGATACCATTTGCTTCATGAGATAATACTGAGAAACTGCAACTATCTGTATCAGCACTAACTTAGAATCTGATGGTGCATGCCATCCGGGGGCATGGAACCCATACACGACAGTTGCTGACGACAACCTAATTGGACACATCAATTCTTTAACTGCATACATGCGTACTTGCAAACACATGTAAGCAGTTAAACAATTAACACAGTGCACAGAAAACTGGCTGCACACATGACATAAAAGAGGGATGCATCTGATAATACTGCAACCCAATGGCATTTACTCCCCTAAAATCATTTAGACCAGACTCAAGACCGCTTAAAATAAAATAAACATGGTTGCAAAAATTACCTGAAAGCATGGCCGAAATTGAAAGAATTTCATTCGAACAGTTGAATTCAGGACTCACAACGAGCATCTTTGACAGTTGAGGATCCAAGGGAAATTCACTCATGATCTCCCCAAGCTTTGTCATGTTCCCCTCATCATCCAATGCCCCCAAATAATTCAACACCTCCAATGCTCGCATCAATGTCTCAGGGGCAGGAGGATCCATGAAATCAAAGTGCACCAGATCATCAATCCCCAATTTCTTCAACGTTAGAACTGTATTTGCAAGGTTTGACCGCAATATTTCTGGAAAGGTCTGTGGCTGGAGATCCTGATTGAAACTCCTCTCTGTGTAGAGTCTAAAACATTTGCCTGGTTGAGTTCTTCCAGCACGTCCTGATCTCTGGTGAGCACTAGCCTTTGATATGGGGGAAACTAACAAAGATTCAACCCGCACTCGGGGGTTATAAACCTTTTGTTTAGAAAAACCAGGGTCAATAACATAGACAATACCATCTATAGTCAAAGAAGTTTCCGCAATGTTTGTTGACACCACAATCTTCCTTCCAGAAGGGCCACCCTCCTGTAGTGGAGGTGGAGCAGGTTCAAATATTTTTTGCTGCATGGCCGGTGGAAGCGTAGAATATAGAGGCACTATTTTCACTGGCCCTACTTGGTCCCCTAAATTTCCAATTTCTTTTGTTATTTTTCGGCAAGCATCTTCTATCTCCTCCTCACCAGTTAGGAAAACAAGTATGTCCCCATGGGGTTCACACAAGTGTATCTGGACAACTGTCCGAATAGCTGCCTCTAGGTAATCTCTCTCAGGTTCCTGGGTATAGAAAATCTCAACAGGATGAAGCCTGCCAGGAACTTTCATAAGAGGTGCTTCACAAAAATAACCCTGAAATTTCTCAGCCTCTAGTGTTGCACTCATTACAACTAGCTTCAGGTCAGGCCTATTTTTCAGCACCTCTTTAATAAGTCCAAATAGCACATCTGTTGCTAGAGTTCTTTCATGAGCCTCATCAAGTATTATTACTTTGTACCTTTCCAATAGCGGATCTGTCATTGCCTCTCTTAAAAGCATACCATCAGTCAGATACCTGCCAGAAAGGAATAAGAAAAATTAGCACACAACTTAAATCCAAGAATCTTGGGAAAAAAGAAGTAACATAGAGGAGCTGAAGAACTCACTTCAAAACCGTTCTTGCACCGCTACAGTCTTCAAAACGGATGCTATAACCAACCTCTTCACCTATAGTAACGTCCATCTCCTCAGCAACACGCCTAGAAACAGACATTGCAGCAACCCTTCGAGGCTGGGTACACCCAATCATCATTTTCCTGCGTCTATCTGAAGATTCTAATTCGACAGCTTCCAAAACAAACTGAGGAATCTGTACCATCACAAATTTCTAGTTAGTTAAGTATTGCTTCTTTTTTTTTTTGTCTAGTTTTCATTACATTGTTTACCCACAATTAAGCATAGCATAATTCATATATGGGAAACCGAAAGGAAATGCTTTTTTTTTTTTAAGTGAAAATATATCAAACTGAAAATATATCAAAGAAGTAACATAGAGGAGCTGAAGAATTCTATTTTTTTTTTAATCTACGATAACCTAAGCTCGCTAGTTTTCTACTAAAGTATTTGCGTGCAAGAGAGCTGGTCGATAAAAAAAAAGACAATCAAATGACAGCACAAAGGGAAAAGGGAAAGGGAATAAACCTGAGTAGTTTTACCACTACCAGTCTCACCAACAAGGACGAGAACCTGATTTTTCTTCAAAACCTGTAAAAAATCGTCTTTCTGATGCCAAACAGGCAAATTCTTCCTCTTCTCTAATATCTCGTAGTATCTCTGAGAGTAAGGCTTCCCGTTCCACCGATTTATTGAGCTGCTTCCTTCATTGTTATTGTTGTTCGTCGCTCCGTTCGATTTCAACAACTTTGCAGAAACCGACGCCTCGTCTACCACGTCAAACAAACTCACCTTCCTCTTCCTCTCTGTACCCATCATCCAAACAAACCCTAGCGATTATGGGATCGAATTATTACCGTGAAAGAAAGAAAACCCTTAAATGTTAAAAAGAGAGACAGATGATAGGAGGCTAGGGCGAGAGTGTACTGTCTGTGATGGGAGATGGAAGGAACTTCAGCGATTTGCTGATCGGTCCCTTCCTTGTTATATTTTTCAATTGAAAGGCCCGGCCTGCAATGAAACTAGGTGTAAGTGTGGCCCGATAGAGGTCTGAAACTGGGCCTGTTGACCAATACTTTTATTATTATTATTATTATTATTATTATTATTATTATGATAAAGATTTAATTAAAACCAATTATAAAGTATTAAACTTGTATGTGTGAAAGGTATAAGACTTGTGTTCTACACTAGACGCATGCATGATGATATTCAATTATTTCATCAACAAGTATTCTTATTCTTATTCTTATTTCTTTATTTTGAATTTAAAGAAACTTGGCAACGGTGAAATCTTTTGTTACTTATCAACCATCCAAGGGTAGTGGGATGAATCACATGAATCAGAATTGGAGTTTTGAAACCCGACTCGGCTCGGGGCTGGAACCAGGTCGGATTGATGAAAAAATAGAAAAAGTCATGATCTGGCTAACCCGGTAACCCGGTTGACCCAGTAACCCGGTTGACCCAGCAAAACCTTGTCAGAAACCCGATTTTAACCAGTTGACTTTTATTTCTTTTACTAAAACGACATCATTTTAAATTTTTTTAAAATAGAAATTGACCTGACTAACCCAATGATCTAATCAAAATCCAGAACTTGAGTCTTAGACCAGGCCAGCCACCAAACCAGATTTAAAAACTATGATTAGAATGTTTATCACCAGATGCCACACCACAAGACACCCATTTAGTTTATTCAAATTATTATTACTAAAAAAAAAAGAAAACAACATGGGATTTCACTGTTCCATTGAATAGTTGTGCCTTTGGTTTAAAACCACGTTGTTTAGTCAAAAATAACTACTTGATCCGTGCTATATTGTGAATCAAATATAATTTTTTTTGTTATGTGTTCTTTATCTATTTAAAATCAAAATCAATAATATATATATATATATATATATATATATATATATATATATATATATATATATATAAAAGCCTAGATGACTTGATTAAGGATAACAAATGTATCTCTTTAATAAAATCTCTTTATCTTGTTAACGGGCTATATTTTATTTTATGTTTTTTATCACAACACCTTACTGTAATTATATAAGCAAGTTTTAATTAAAAAAAGTAATATTATAATAATTCAAATTAAATATATTAAAAAAATACAAGGACAATACACAACTTGCATGGCGCATGTTGTGGCCATGAAAATTTTGGATGCGTTACCAAACCCGCGGCTCGGCTCAGCTTGGTGAGTTAACTTAAAAACCCTTTAACTCACTTATTTATCTGGTTCGGGTTTCAAATCAAAATAAATAGGAGTTAACTTAATTATCCTGACATATCCAACTACGACTTGATCAAAACTTGGTTTAACCTTAAAGAAAACTCAAGAGGAATCATTTGAATCTTTTATATATATATATCAAGATGAAGATATTTTCTATTCATTTAAATCAATTTAGATTACCTGTACAATCCACAACTCAAAGTATAGAAGTGACAAGGTTTAATAACTTGTTATTTCTGTGCTTTTCTTTTCTGGATTTCTTTTTTCTGTTTCTATACATTTCTAACGCGGGCTGTCTATGCTTTTTTTAGCGATGAACATGTCATGAAACATCCATACTTTATTGCCATTTCTGCGTTAAATACTGGATCTTTGCAAACCACTGATCCTAATTCAGCCTTTTATCTTTGCACGGGATGTGATCAAGGTTTGAATTCATTTTCCTTGAATTGGTAATGCAAACAACTTTGTCAACCTTCTAAAATGTTTCTCACCAAATGACATTTTTTTGCCATCTTACACTGTGTTAAGTATGTATTCAAGTACATACTTAGCACTCGTTGGTCACTTCAGGAAATTAAAAAAGAAATGGATGTCCAGGATGTTGAATGTTTTCACAATGTATGGGAAAAGAAACCAAATACTCTTGAGATATCCTTCAAGTTAAAATTAAGCATGTTCGCCGAGGAAAATCATCCTTCAAGTTAAAATTAAATACTGGTTCTTGGATGGTGGAAACAATTGCCCTTTCTACAGTTTTTGAGCTTGAATTCAGGCTTTACTTCCCAGTATGAAGGGAAAAACAGAAATATATTTGCTTCTCTAATACACACCATGGCAATAATGCTCTTCATTTCTATTATATGAAATCCGAATGCCAAGCCAACAACACTCTTTTAGCACAAACTAGGCAATGAACTTCTGAAATGAAAATCTATTAATTAGTCCTCTGAATTAGACACTGTACAAGCTCTAAGCTGTCCTTTTACAGATACCTGTCCAAGCTAGGTGTTCCCATATACACAACAATTGGAATAGTCAAGCGCTGCGTCAACACTAGTTTACAAAAGGGGACACGGCATTCAATAAGCCTATGCGACAGATATCAACAGTTCACTAGGAGGGAAAAGATTCAGTTAACTCTACTTCTTCCGCGAACCTGAACCAGAAACCTGCCTTCCTGCCAAACTGTGTTTCACATGAAACATATCAAAGAATGCATAGATAAGAGAGAGAGCAGTGAAACTTCAGTGCTTATTATCGAATGCACAAATGATTAAAGAACAAGCTACACATATACCACAAGGAACACATACTCGGAAGACCTGGAGCCTGATTCATCACTCTCATATGCAACATTGTTCTTGTACAACTGAACTGCAATCAGAGCTTCACCAGTACCCACTGCTGGCTCAGGAGACCCTTTTAAGGCCAAGCTTCCACTGTATCTGGAGCTAATTCCTGCAAGCAAAGCTTCACACTGTGTCACTAATGTAAATGTTAAATAGCAATACCGCTATCACCTTAAGATCAGAGAGAACTCTGGAAGATAGGTCTAATGACCTAAAACTCCATGTAAAAAGCAGATGCTAGACTAGGTTAGTAGACAAAAAAGAAAAGAACAAGAACAAGCATGAAATAAAGATGGGTAGCTTAGAATAAATAGCTGCCTGAATTAACAGCTTCAAATAGGAGTGTCATGCATTATAGAGAAACTCAATCGCCAGCATAAATGGAGAAAAGCTCAAGAGTTGGTAGAGTGGAGCACGCATTGGATGGATAGATGCAAAATATAGTTTCAAATCCTATTATCCCCTTGGAACAAGGACATAAGAAGATGATTTCTAACAAGCCCTACTAACTCTAACTACATCAAAAAGGTGAATCTGATTTGGTGTACGCCAACTGACCAGAGGATGCTACCTGACTGTTAAAAATAATAACAAAAGAAAACTCAAAGTGAAAAAACTTCATGAACAAAAGGAATGTCCCTAATTGTCAGCCTTGCACAGGCATTGGTGCTAGCACCACTGCGAAAACTCAGCAACTAAAAGCCATGATTCCTACATTCTTAGACAGAACCTCTTACCAAGATTCAGAAATTAGACAAAAGAAACTGACCACAACCAGCTTCCCAGAGTATTGATATAGGAAGTAAAGCAATTGTGTAAGCCAATAAGCATGGTATCTAGCAATTGCAGTTGATAAGAGATCAATGATAAGAGCACAAGATTCCATGTTCTACTCATGACAAATGGAAGAGAGAGCAACAAGGCCAACTTGCTAATCATTTTGATTTTTCACCAGAGTAAGCCCCCAAAAGCATCAAACATTTCTAATGCAATCCATGGAACAATTCATAAATAGCAAGCACTAGCTCCAGTGTTACTCATAAAGAGCAATCAAAGACAAAATTTCAGTAATTGGGGAATATAGTCCTAACTTTTCATTCCCTTTTCTTTTTATCAGCACCCAATCCACATTATGTTTCCCTAACCATGGTTTGAAGGTTTTGAAGCCCAGCAGAAATGTAAATATTCCTTTCCATTTTCAATAGCATATTAAAGAAGATTTCTTCAACAGCATATCAGAAAGAAGATTGATCTTAGATTACAGTTGAAACAGAAGCAGAAGAAATCATCCCAAGAAGACTTTTCCTTCAGGAGACATCCCAAGAAGGCTTTAAGTGCATAGGATGCAATATATTATGTATGTTTTATCAATTGCCACGACTGATTGGTAAGATCACAAAAAATAACAAATCTACAAAATGTAAATTGATAAAACAAACTTGCTCAGGTCATATCAAAGGCAAAAAATAAAAGTCACATAAGATAGATTTGTCTCCATGAAATAATCAGACATATCCAGTTAAAAAAGGGAGATAGGGACAAAAAGAATTAAATTAAACTTGATATCAAAGCATGCAATGAATACAATTACAAGCAAGAAATGCAGCTTTGGTCAAAGGTAAAGTATCCAAATTCTTTTCTTATCTTTTGAATAGGTCAAGTGTTCAGAATATGCTGCAGAAGTTCAGGTCCAAGCTGAAAAGCAATTCAAGTTTCAGGTTAGAAGCTTTTTGAAAATAATCCACCCTGTTTTTATCTACCAAGTTATTTGCAGCTATTCATGCACAATGATGAATGACTGTTGAAAATTTGAAAAAATTCATTTTTTTTCATTAATTTGAATGTTTCTAAAAAAATATTACATTGCAAATTTCAAAAGATATTTTATGAGCAGCTAAGTTCAAAGCCTATAAACATTGCATGTTAGACAGAGTGTATTATGTGAAGTTGTCAGTTAACTTCTCTCCTCATTCTTTGTTAATATCAAGCATGATTTCTAATTGCAAAAAGCAGAAGGATTTAAAGTCGTTGGACATTGATTAACTGGTATTTTGCAAATGAGTAAAAAGAGTTAAGCTTTTGTGGGAAAAAAGTACTATAAAAGGAAACCAGGCAAGATGTGACTTCAGCATCAGAGAAATCTAACATCTATAGGAATTTTACAGAATTTCCATTCAAGGATCAAAGGATATATAAATGGTATTTTCATGGGCATGCATCTGTGGAATGATACATCAAACTCAAGAAAACCTGAAAACTAAAGGCAAGTATGGCATTACAATCTTAAGCAATCATTTCCGGTCAAAAATACACCTATGTTGTAAGCGATCCACCTTGTGGGAAGTTGGGGTGAAATATTGATCAAGCATGGAATAGACGCTAAAAGCAGGAAGGTTAAGGGATTGTTTTCAGTTTTCAGTCTTCAGACATTGCTCTGGTAATTTCATAGCAACCAAATTCAAGGTTTGTCATTTTCTCTAAGAGCAGTAAGTTGGTTGAGTTCATGGCATCAAAGAAGCAGAGCTGAGCACTTGAAAGAGGATGCTTGACACAGATTGTTTGGAGCTGCATGGAGACTCACAGGAGTTTACTCCTAATCCTGTTGACGTTGAAGCAATTCTGCATGATGTGATGATAATGACTTCTGATTCTCAATTATCACTTGTTTGTCATATAAGACAAGCAAATAATGAAGTTGTGCATTTATGAGCTAGGTATCTGCACCAGTGAGCATCCCTGATGAATACTCGGCTTTTGTCCACTCATTCTGGAGGATTTGTTAGGAGGAAATAACGATTTGATGTAATTTGATTGTTATCAATTAACACAAAATTTACTGGTTTTTATTAAAAAAACGCATTCCAGGAAAAAAATACCATCACAGACATTTCACTTATATTTACTGGTCAGATTCCATGACATTCAGAAGAAACAACAGTTGTTAAGCAAAACACTTAAAAGGATAATTCCAAGAAGAAAAGAACATAACAAAAATATTATGACATTTCACTTATATTTACTGGTCAGTTTCCTTGACATTCAGAAGAAACAACTGATGTTAAACAAAACACTATAAGATAATACCAAAGCATAGTTGTGAAGTGGAGATCATAGTGGATATTTCTATCAGGGGGCATGTTTCAGATGCCCTATCTAATAAGCATATTTGTAAAGTGGGAAACATGTTCGAGATATCATGACCAAAGTTTGCACAAAAATTGTGGCTTATTGTGAATAGACATGCAACATATGACCTGTTTGAAACACAGTTCTTGGTATGAGACCAATCAAAACTTCAAAAAGCCAATATACCTTGATATATTATAATGAGGCAGAAAATGATTGTGATGACCATGGCAGACAAGCTGCTGGTCCAAGATGATGTCTTTGCTGCTCTCATCTTCTTCAGTGCTTTAAGTCTTTCAATCCTGGCACGTTTTCGCATGGCAAGCTCAGTGATTTCTTTCATCAACTTCTGGTCAGCAGCATCCAGTGACAGACCTTTAGGAGGTCTTGGTGGTTTGGGGGGTTTTTTCAAATTCTTTATGCGTTTCTCCACAGCATCTTTTCTATCCACAAAGGTTATGTTCTGCTTTCCCTCTTGTCCTTCTGAATTATTGTCTATCAACAACTCCACATTGCCAGCCGCAAGCTCACTAAAGTTTGATGAATTTGCCAATCCATGAAAACCCACGGGCCCAGTACATGCCCTCTTTAAAATTGTCTTGGTTTGTCCATTAGCTGAAATGGGATCGCTCATTTTATCTTCTTCGTTGGTTGTCCCACCACTTTCAAGATCAACTTCAAGCTCCCTTCCTCTCGAAACAAATTGACTCATCATCCAAGGCAGAAATTTATAACACTACTTTCCCGCTATTTACAAGTCCAACGCACTGTTATTATTGCCTTGCGAAATTCGAGCCCTTGTCGTAACACAAACGAAGGTTTCACCATAATCAAAACCTATAAAAGGAACTCTTCATTCCAAGCTAAAACAAGGAGAACCCTTGATCAAATGTACTATCCGAATTTACCACAAAAACGAAATGCAGAGAGGCCCCGTATTCAGGAAGTGTTTTCTCTTATCACCCATAATTTCTCAACCATGTTGAATTATCTTTGTAATCTCTCTCTACATTTAAAAAGACCAAATATTTTCAGCCAAACCTCAAACAATCAACAGAACCCAGCAAGCCAGAACCTATTATATTAAACATAAAATTTCAATGCTATAACAATACACTTGAAAATGCCAAAAAGAAAAATGTAAGAAATGAGAACAAACAAAAAATGCAAATATGAAACGATCCATATCTGATATCACCAAAAAAGATTCGCTTAAGCTAGCATTGTCTGAAACTTTCGAATTTGGTGATTGTTTCTTCGCTATGTTCAACTTCATAAAGCAATTCTAATAGCCCAGAAACCAGAAGAACCAAAAAAAAAAAGGTACCTTTAGCTTCGATGGAGTAGGAGGTTCGCGAAGGTAGGATTAAACGTGGGCTTCGTCTAAAGATAAAGGCATCCCTAAATTTCGAGGGTTTCCCTTTGCTTCCTTTACTTTATAATTAGCATTCAGCATTCTTTTTCTTTGTTTCTTAGCATTCAGCAAACAGCATTCACGGAAAGGAGTACAAAAATAATACGCTAATTTAGTAAAGTACTCCACTCGCTCGCTCACCAAAATAATTATAATAATAATAATAATCTACATGAAATGTAATAACAATGCAATATGTGCAAAACACACAGCAGAACCAAAGGAGGAGTCTTTAATTAATTCCTTATTTGGTATTGCGATTTTCAAAAAAAAATTGATTTTTTTTTAGATTAATTTTTTAAAAAACATTTTGATATTCTAATATCAATAATAAATTTTAAAAATAAAAAAATGTATTATTTTAATATATTTTAAAATAAAAAATAATTTTAAAAAGTTTGTTGAACTATAAATTTTAAATAGTATTTGGAGTAGTGAATAGTGATGACCGACGCCTGTCACAGCCCAGTCGCGGAAATAAAAGGGGTCTTAATGGTTAACGTGTCATCGTGTCCAAGGACGGCAGAGGGCAATTGCCGGTCGTTACCAACACGTGTCAGGCTCACATATTCCTAATTTTGAAGAAAAGAGGAAATCGTCAAACTTCAATCAATCGTACCGTTCTATTGCTCTTCCCTTCCCAACGGATAAACACTACTTTTCTTATTAAAGGGTTCAGGGGGATTTAATTTTAATTTACACCATGGTTGCGCAAGCGTCTTGATAGTCCAATATATTTAGTGGGTTTTGATTTAGGTGGGTCTGTTTTTTGTTTAAAAATAATTTTAAGATATTTTAATTTTTTTAAAATTATTTTTTTCATAAATTTGGATATACTAATGTTAAATAATAATATATTATTTTAATTTAATTTTAAATAAAAAAATATTTTAAAAAATAACTATTACACAGTTATAAATAACATGAACGAAGAAAAGAAAAGTAAAAATGCAAACTGACGACCCCAAATCACCTTCTATTATCAATTTAAGTGGGCCACAAGAATGACAAAAACAAAGTCCATTACCCCACGCTCCCGGTGGCCGGCTATGACCAAGTGACCTAAAACATGGGCTTGTTTTAACAAATGGAATCCAATGGTGGGGTTATCGGAAAGTCCGCCAGAGTAGAGACACTGAGAGTAGGTGGTTTGAAGTCCGTTTGAAAATATGGTCGAACTGTATTTTTTAAAAGAAATTTAAATTTTTTTTATATATTTTTAGATTGTTTTGATATATTAATCTTAAAAATAATTTTTAAAAAATAAAAAATATCATTTTAATACATTTCTAAATAAAAAAACATTTTAAACTGTAACCACTACCACAATCTCAAATAAATTTATACTTGTCTCTCTCTAAAGCAAGCGCGGTCTCCATGGAGAGATGTTAAAGCAAATAACAAAATGAAATTGCTGTACATAGAACTAGATAATACCTGAATGAGTTAAAAATTAAAATTAAAATTAAAATTATTTTTTCTTAAGAAAATAAAGGGTTTAGCAAAACATTGTGGAACAGGAGTAAGCAAAAAAACCGACAAACTGATAAAATCAAGAAAACTAGAAAAAAAATAATTGAAAAAACCGAATCATGAAAAAAACTGATTGAATAGATTAGAATATTTTTAAAAAATCGGTTCAATTTCGGTTTCATAAGCCTGAAATCAAAAAACCAAACCGAACCGGTTTAATTAAGAATTAAACAGAACTAAATTGAACCGATAAGAGCCCATTAGACGTCCAAAAAAAGCCCAAAAAACAATATAATTTTCAGATTTTAATATAAAATAACCAAATCGAACCGAAACCAGTCGATTGAGTTACGGTTTTTAATTTAAAATAACCAAACAGAACCGAAACCGGTCGGTTAGAACCGATTTTAATTCGGTTTTGGTTTTTTTTATATTTTATAACATTTTGATTTAATTTTTATATATAAAAACCAAACCAAATAAAAAATGAATGGTGTATTTAGTATTTTATCCTTAATTATTGTTTGTATTATCGCCATGCATGTGTACAAAGATAGCCCTGTGTTATATGGAATTGAAATGTTTAAAAATTGTTTTAAGATATCATTTATTTTTACATTTTAAAGGGTTTTAAAAAAAAATAATTTTTTTTATTTTGTTTTCTTTACTCCAAATCAATTTCTTTTATATTTTCATATAATTTTTTCTGCAACTGTTATTATTTTCCAAACACCAACAAGATTTCGAGAATTTTAAGCCAAAACAAAGAGGATGTTCGACAAACAAATATACTCGAACGGAATGATTGGTGCCAAAGACCTTAATGAAGGTGCTGGCAATGTTCAGTGCACCACCATTTTTAAGCAAGAACTCATAATAATTTCTTACAGAGTCCTGTATATTAGAGGACTTCTCGGTTGCATCTATAAGATTTTAAAGTAGACAAGAATTGGAAGTGATGTGCAGTGGCAGTTTTGTAGAAGGAAGAAGCAAGGAGAAACAACTCCCCCCCCCCCCCCCCCCCCTCTCTCTAAGACCTTATGTTTGCTTGATAATCAATGCAAATAATTAACAGAAAAAGAATGAGTTGAGGTCAATAAGCTTATCCATAAGCATCAATGCTTGCATATTCAATCTGCATGCAATCAAGCACCCTTTATTGCCAATCACTCATCGGTTTTGGCATAGAAAAGACCCACAACCCGATAAGCAATGTCTTTTAACCCAGGTTTCTTATAAAACATAAGGCCAGAGGCTCAAAGTCACCTCTCGAACATCAGAAATACTGCTACAACTGAGCCCATATTCAGCTCTTAGCTTTGCTACATCTCTCCCAACCCCAACCCCAACCCCAACCCCAACAAAAGTAACCTTAGGGTCACCGAAAATGTCCTTGAGAGACCGGGGGGATATAGTCCATGTAGAGGAGTTGAAGTACATACGAGACAGTTGTGTCTGCAAAGTGGTAGTTCTGTTGTTCATTGTTGCCGTAGTGTTGGCCTCCATTCACAAACTGTAGTCTCTATAGCAATACCAGAGAAGGAAGCCATAATCTGTCCTCAATCGGATACTATACAATTTCTTTTGCCCTGTCTAATGATTTCTAGACTCGAAAGTCCTGTCTATGTATATAGATATATAGACCCCTTGATTACGCGTGGAAACTGGAATTGATGGTCCCTTTCATGAATATTAATTAGTAATTGGGAAACCCAAGGGCAAGACAGATATTAAGATCAATGTCCATGCATTTACTTCTGGCTTTCCTTGAAAATTAAAGGAATACAAGATGGTGCCTTGCTAGTCATTGAAACTTGAAAGGAAGATACGTAGCCCATGTATCTTATATAGTTTGATACATGTAAAAATTAAATAGGTGAGAGATCTCCAGCAGGAAAGTCATGTACGTTGTATATGGGGAGAGCCTTTAATTAGTTGAAGCGATTAATACACCTTGTCTCTAGACTCTCTGTTACATGCTGAATTGAAGAGGTTGGAATTTCTTTGGAGTATTTGGGTGAACTTTGAGAGTTAATTGTCAAGGCCAGCCATGGCTGATAGGGGTTAGCACCCAAAGAAGAAGAAGAGAGATGAAAAGAGAGATTCTCAGAATCCATCATTCATTTCATCATAATTGTGTTGCATAAATTGCCGAAGTCTGTTACAGTTCAAACACCGCTTACCAGGGTCCAACCCAACCTCCGGACACTGAGGTCCAAACCCGAACCCGATTTAAGACTTGGATGTTAATTTCAATGATGTACCTCTGCTTGCCTAACGGAGTCTTTGCAGATGTCTTTCCGGGTTCCGCTCTAACAGTCATCAAAAGGTAAGAACCACTGAGGGGGGCTCGGTGAAGTTTAAACGGAAAAGTTGGACAACGAGCCCCCCCTCTCAAACCCTAATGCTTGCATCAACACTAGTTTTTTTACCCCCAAAAAATTCCGAACACATTTTCAAAAAATACAAGAATGATTTTAGTGGTTTTCCTTGTTTACAGGAGAAAAAAAAACTTATATGAGGTCGAGAAATTGGCGGCTCAAAAAATGAGAGAAGGAAAATACATAAAAAAGAGATAAAGAGGGAAAAGGAACCAAGGAAGAAAATGAAAAGAAAATTCGGTAGAAGAACTCCATCTTCGTACACTTCTTCACCTATACACACCTATCTGAGCCTGAGCCTGAGCCTGAGCCTAGTGAAGCCCCACTGGAGTCATCGGGAAGAAAATTATCACAGAAAAGTGGAGAAAATCATCGAAAACTTACCGGGTTTATTTTCATTTTTATTGAATGGAATGTAGAATAAAAACGGGGGACAAAAATATAGATGTTTGCTCTTTTTATCTAATTGAAGAAATACAATACTGCCTAGGCACGTACTGCAAATGAGAAGGACATCGCATGTAACCATAAACCACAGTACTCTGAATTGAAAAATCAGCCAAAAATATAGTCCATTGATGCAAATATGAGCTAGTCAAAAGACGGCAACCTCCAACATTAGCAGACCTACCTAAGAAAATGATTACCACATCTCACCTATAGAAAAGAAGTATTGAACAGAGTCCAGCCACTAAATTGAAATTGAAGCAATTCTACTGACATACTAGGAGTGTCAGATGACTGAGATCATTCCCCTCTCGAGGTCAATAGGATAGCTGACAAACTTACCTAGGTCTGGGCCACTCCTGTGCATTACTCCTACGACCATGATCTGGGCCCTGAAAATTTTTGTATTCAGACTTTAAGCTAGAGCAGGAGAAGCATAACAAGATCTGCAAATACCCACAAAAACAATCCTCCTAGCTTCTCCTGATCTTGCCCAAACAAAGGCCTGCTAAATATCAAAAAGCTGCTTGCCTCGGTGCGTTGTGCATCAATAATTTTAGTGAAACACTGAACTTTTGGACATCATGTCCATCCATGCTCGTAAACTTGCCATGAATTTTAGGAAAAGGAGATCGGGAAAATAGAAAGATTTTGAGGTAGGGAAAAAATGAGAATTATTTCTCTTTACTCAATTAAAGAGTGAGACAACTCACCTAATTTAGTTCCAGTATACCAAGTTAGTATCGATTGTACGCTTTCCCAAAAGCCTCGCGCCTCTGATGCTGGAACTCATCATATGTATCATGAGGTCTTGAAGAATAGTTTTCCATGTCATTTGAGCACCTAGCCCTTGAATCCATGTGTAAACTGTTTCCAGCATAATAAGGATTGGCTGAAGAACCATCATATTCAGAATAAGAGTGCTGTTTATGGCCACCAAAACCAGACACGGAAATTGGCTGCCTTGGTTGTTGCTGATGCATTTGGGCATTGCATTGAAGAAACTCCTCCCACTGTCTTGTGTGTGTGCCCCTTAGAATAGCCAATCTCTGCACGTAATTCTCTCCAATTTCCCTGATAGTCTAAAACCCACAAGACCAAACAAGATTAGAATTTCCTGATAAATACAGCAAGCGAGGAGATTTTGATAGGCACTCTTTGTTTTTTCACTAAACATAAAGATCACATCACAGTAAATTCATCAGAAAAATTAAACTTCATTGATGAGAAAACAATGGAACTCAACGCCACAGTTGATCTTCTCTAATCAAATAAGTGAAGGGGAATAAAGAAAGACATCTAGAATAATCATACAACATTAAAATTCCTACACACTTAAATACTAATTTCCATGGTTGTTTTCTTTATTCTCCATCAATAAGCCACATTGCCCTCTCTAACACAATTCCAGTAACAAGATAAAGAAGGAAATGGATATGACAAAGGACAGACAAGATTCATTTTGTTCAATTTAATGGTTAAAGAACTAACCACGAAGCACAAAAATGAAGGCAGTAAAATATTTGACACAGGATTCATACAGTATTGATGCAGGAGCTTTCTGTAAAATTAATATCTGAAATTATGGTTACTTAATTACTTTATGTTACTTTTTAATATTTCCTTGAAGGTTAATTGTTTTGCATGGTGATAAAGACTAGCAAATCCTAGCCATTATATTACAGTTCTTTGCTGTTTCTACTGTTTTCCTCTTCCCACCCCATGTCAATTATGCATATGCAAAATTTAACCACAAGAAACAAACAATTAAAGTAGATCTCACATAAAAAAATACCCAAAGATCAGATGAGCTAGTCAGCTTCTGAATTAATTACAACTAACACAGTCCAAAATACAGGTTTGGCAAATGAAACTTGAACCAGCCAGTTACAATTCAAAAAACAAAAGGTACAGAACTACTGAGATAGTTTAATACCTCACGATGCTTGTAATTTTCTTCATCTTCTTCTTTGTCACGAATTCTAGAAAACTCCATTGCATCTCTCTTGTACTCTAACTCCAGTTCTTCTAACATCTGCGGGAAAGTAGAGTAATCAAACCGATGGCCAGACCCCTGCCTCTCAATATCCTGTCCTGCAGTTCTATAACCAGCCGTGCTATGACCATGACCATCATGTGAGCCATAAGAGTTGCCAGCATAAAGGGGACGTGCAGGAGATTTAGAACGGCTTGATTGACTTCTACCTCCATCATTACCATAAGCTTCATCAAATGAAGAGTACGTTAAGCACTTGATTCGAGATGCTAGCATAGATGGTAGCTTTAATTAGAGATACCATCTAGTATTCACATAGTGAACCAGCCGTTGCAAATAAGTCCAAATTTCCTTTCAGTAAAAAATTTCGTTTTGGAGGCAATCCGGTCATTTCAGACCCATCAATGAATGATACTTCAGAATCGTACACATAATTCTTGAAGATAAGAACTTACCTCTTGCTGCAAACACATGACAAGCAATACACAGCATCATTAAATACTCAAAATTTGGGGAAACAATTGCTACAGACATTCGTGGAAACTTGTACAAGCCTAACAAACTATGAACATTGGATTACCAGTTTTTTATGGATGCCGAAAACATATCCTATGCTGTCCCTACCTTGTGGAGAACCCCTTGAGAATTTATGCAGATCCTCACGACGGTCTCCCTTAATCTTATCTTGTCTTCCAAACCTCTGTTGATATCGTGATGTATCATGTGGGTGACCTGGATAAGACCTTTGGGAATCAGAGTGTAGCAGCCGTGAACCAACAGGGCTTCTCTCAGGGGACCTAGATCTACTCTTGTGGGAACTAGAAGAGCCCTTCTGATAACCCTCCCCCTTGATCACCTTGTGCACAGCATCAACACCTTTCGCCAAAATTAACCTATCCTTCCCGCTAACAATTATAAATTTCTCCTCCATTTTGATTTTACAACATATGTCCTTCTCGATACCCTGTATCACTTTCTCAGTAAATAGAGCTTTTATATGCTTGTCCCTTGCTGCAACCCTTTCAAAGAAATCTTGAGATTTGCGATTAGCCCCAAGAGTAGAGGGGCATCCCTGAACAAGTACCAGAAAGGATGGCACAACATTCAATCCCACAGCTAAAAATAAACGAAGAGAATAAGAAACAAACAACTAGACCTCTGACACTGGAAAGTGCAAGTAAAAAAGAAAAGAATAACAAAGTGGCATCCCTCTTCTCTTGCACGTGAGTTACTGTTATTCATGCAGTAAAGTTATACAGCGCCACAAAAGTAAAAAGTGAAGTGAAGCATGTCGAGTCCTAAATCAAAGTGGTATGATTAGCAGGAAGTCAATCTCATCCAACCACAGTTAATCTAAAAAATAATTCAGTTTGGGCACTAAGTTTAATTCTCAAGCATGCCCGAGTTGGTTTTTTATACATTAACACAAGATTTCATGTAAACCTGCAATGAAGGCAAAATAGATTCAAAGATAGTGCCACCAGAGCATAACAAAACTGCAGTTTCCTCGTGCTTGTCACAGGCTCCATCCCATTAGAAATCACAAATAATGACTTGTCATACATAAAAGAGAGCATTCATAGATGAAAGTGCAATATGAAGTGAGCATGTGATGCGCTCAGGCATATGAAGAAAATTTACAAAATTCACCAACTTATTTTCCAACAATCAATACAGTACCTGAGTAAAATGACCCGATTCCCCGCATATTTTACAAATCATTTCTTCCTCTTTCCTCTTCTTCCAAATCCGCTCAGTAGCCTTGGATTTAGCTTCCCAAAACTTTGCTTCTCGGCTCGTAAAATCAGTTGGCACAGCATTTGGGTCAGGAGTTTCCTCTTCCTCATCAGAGTCCACATGGGACCTTTTATTTATTTTTGCCATATCATGTGCACTATTGACTGTATAGCCTGGAGGACCAGTATACTCCTTGTAAATTTCACTAAAATCATCGTCGATATCTGGATCCGGCCGTGTTGCCATTCCAAAAGACACTTAACCTTCTAAAAAAAAAAAAAATAACACCCTATCACAAATGAAGTAGAATAAAAACAAGAACCCTGATCAACCAAGCAGCAGGAAACTCATTACAACACTAGCGCTGTTTTTTCCTTGCCTAACGAGTATCACAGTGATGTTAAACTTGTTCATAAAATTGACTACTGTATTGTATTAACATCAGAAAGAGATGGTTCTTAGATGCCAAGTGGCACAAAAAATTTTGTGTCGGTGTGATTACATGTGATGCAGTTAAGAAAAAGATGAGAGTAAAAATAACCCAAATGCTTCACTTCCTCCGCCAAACTAATAAGCAGCTGGTTTACCTTTTGGATTGCAGATTATAAATTTTGTATTTGAAGGGGGGGAACACTCAAAAAGTAACTGAGACCTTGACTGCAAGTAACAAGCAAGCATTATTTTTCTTTATTCTGTTTTCTACTGGTGATTTTAAGGAGCAAGCGAATCGGAAACTAGGAAGAAGAAAAACATTTACCTGGGCGGGCGGGAGATAGAGAGGGTGATGCCAAGGCTTTCGCCGACGATGACCAGAGAAGGAAGCTACTAGGGCTGCGGGCTGAGTTATTTGTGTTTCCCCCCTCTCTCTGTTGGCTGAGATGGGATCGTTTTTATTGTCTGCATTTTATTTCTTTGTCCCTGTTTCGGATACACCTCTCACAAGTCACAACACGGGTCGGGCTCGGGCTCGGGTTTTCCTTTTCTTGATTTCTATGTTTGACTAGCTATATGTTTGACTAGCTATTTATCTCTCGGTGTAGTTTGGATATTTTTTTTAATAAAAAAATCAAATATGCAAGTTTTTTCGATATTTTTTTTACATAAAAAATATTAACTGTAAATTAAAAAATCTAATTTAATAAATTATGAATCATTTGTATCAATAAATAAATAAAATCATTAATAATAATTAAATACATATATAAAAAAACAAAAGATTGATGTAGATCAAGATATTTGATTTCACAATATGGGTAATTTACTTAATTATATTTAATGAATATATTTATTTAAATCAATTTTTTTTATCAATTGATAGTAAAAATAAACACACACATAAAATTAATTGAATAAAAATCAAATGAAAAAAATATATCGTAAGGTTACACTTATTAGAAATACTATCCAAAAGTAAATAATTTTTATTTTTAAAAATAAAGTTCAATTATATAAAACATAAAAAATTATAAATAAATCATAATAATCTCTTAAAATATTTAATACATACAAAATAATTAAACAAACAACCACTATTTAAAAAAGGCTACATACAAAAAATAAAAAATTAGAGAGAAGAGGTATTAACTGGAATATAGTTTTAAAAACACATATAAAAAAACATGATTTTTAAAAAAAAAAATTACAAAAAAAATAAAATAAAAAATAGATCAGTCGTCACTAGCCTCACCCATTCAGAGCAGGCCTTCACACGAACCCTATTTTAAAAAAAGAATGTAACTGGGATAAATGATATATCGTCCGTCACAATATTTTTTGAGAAAAGAACCTCAGATGATGTGTCATATGGAATTCCTCGGATTTCAACTATTGTGATGGCTGAAAAAATAGGATATATGTTATTTTACCCAAACACTCGTTTTTAATTTATTTTTAACCTAAAACACGTGGAAAAGAATCTAAACACATTTACAAATTCATAGATGGCCTTAAAAAAACACAAAAAAAAAACAAAATTAATCTAAAACTAAAAATCTTCTCGAGCATTAGATTTGGTTTTTTAAACAATTTAAAGTTTAAAAAACACATAAATAAAAATTTCCTCACCAAATGAAACCCTTTAAAATCAAGATCAATTATTTTGATTACCATAATCGGTGGCAGTGCCAACTTTTTCTTACTCTACTACCCAAAAATGGTGAGATCTTCCTCTCTCTTCTTTCAAATTAGAAATAAAAAAATAACAAAAATGAGTTATTATACCAAAATTGGATTGAAAAAAAATATTAAAGGATCAAATAGGTATAAAATGTGAAGTTTGAGGAGTGAAGTGAACTTTTTGTGAAAACTTTAAAACCATCACTTGTATGTGATATATTTTTCACTTAGATCTTTTGTTTTTTAATTTTATTTTTAGTCAATAAATTTAATTTAATTATCTTTTAATTTGATCCAAAAAAAATATAATTATGTAAGAAAAAGTTTGATGATAAAAAAAAAATCTAAACCATAAATTTACAATAAAATATGAGAGGATAAATAACGATGAATAAACAATGTTTAGACCATACGATTTAAAGTATTGTGCAATAATTTTTAGGAATGGGGACTGGGACACTTTTTGGATGTATATCAATTATCAAATAAACATCAGGCACATTCTAAATGCAACTAGAAATTAAAATTCATGCATCCAGCTAGTATTCTAAAGGCTATAATAATAATAATGCAAGAATGGCAGGATTCAAATCATGGTCTTATGAATTTTTACACTCCGACAACCTATGAAACCCATTTTGTGAGTTGTTCAGGAGAAAAGGGTGGAATTGGTGCGTACAAAACCCATTTTTAATTTCTACAAGCCCTGCCAATGAGGCAAACGTGGTTGGTCCATTAGAGAAAAGGGTGTGGTTCTTGAGTCCAACAGGAAGGCTAAAAGATAACCTTAGGTTCGGGCATGGCTTGTTCAAGCCCAGCCGGATCTCTTCCTGTATCCAAACGCTGGGTTTCTAGATTCTTCTAAGACCCCCAGAATTCCTCTAGATGGTTGGCGTAGATCAGTCATCATAGTAATCACTTGCGATTGTGCTTATTTGGCATTTGGTTTTATTTACAAGTTTTCTGTTCAAGTAATGACAAATTATCCTGATAAATGTAATTCGCTTAACATTCATGTTGTAAAGTTCACATTGCTTTCTCAATTGCTGGAATATTACTAGATCAGGCATGATAATGTTTGTGATTAACCATCCAATCTGATGAAAAATAGAGTTTTTGTCATGGGCTCAATTAAAAAAGTGTGTTTTCTCTCATTCTTTAATGCCAGCAAGCGTTACTCTATGTTCTCTCCACGTTATTCGTTTTAAAGCTTCTTGTTGTAGTAATCTATTTAGATTCATTAACCACTGCTTGCAGATGAATTGGTGGGGAGGATCTTTCTTCACTTCACTTTGCTTATTTTTGCAGGAGCTAGATTGTGTGCAAATACGATCGGAAACAAGCCCTGCTATCGATCCCACCTGTGTTTAACAAGTATGCAGTTTATACTTCTATTTATCTATTTGGATTCAGTAGCCACTGGTCGTGATTGAATTGGTGGGGAGGATCTTTCTTCGTTCACTTTGCTTATTTTTGCAGGAACTGGATCGTGTGCAAATAGATAAATAGAAGTCCTGCTATCAATCCCACCTGTGTTTAACAGGTACGCAGTGTTATACTTCTATTTGCTAGACCTCTTTAGGATTCAAGACTGTTGTTTTTATTCTATGCAATTATTTCAGGAGATTTAGGTTGCTCAAAGTGGCTGTTTGAAGTTATTTCTCTGGTTTTATCTATTCTTCTGAGTTCTGCTACCACTAATATTGCCAGCCTTATTAGTATTTCTGATATCGGGATTTAGCTGCATGCTTAATCATTCACGCTTGGAAGGTTCTGGAGGTTCAGCAGTTCTGACTTTTTTCTATAGAGCTGCGGGCCTCTAGTAAGCTAACATATACTGGGAATGTTGGGCGTCCATGGCATTTAATATTGGACCATCTCTAATTTCAACCTAGCCGTCCAATCAGTGTTGGTACTAATATTTGAAAATCCAAGAGCAATCAGCTGCATCCAATGTTTCTCAGCATGTCCTTCTCATTCATTTTTTTTCCTGTTTTCTTTTATTTCTTTTCATAGAAGAACAAGAAGTAGAAATAAATCTAATCTCTTCAAATTTGGGCTGTGAATTGCTCGTGGCTGCACATGTTCTTCTTGTAGATTAAATGTACAAACAGCTTTGAGGCTATCTTCTTCATTTCATTTTCCATTCATCTCCCTTGTATCATCCGTGGATGTGTACTAGTTCTGGAATTCAGGCATTTAAAGCAGCATTCCTGTGGAGAAAGCATAGATGACATGCATTTGGGTCTGTGGTGAATTATTCTGAGTAAATCTTCCTGGAATACATCATTTAGTTGTTTCTTGCTGAGTTTGTGGCCCGTATTGCTGGGAAATGCTTTGCTACCTGATATTTGCCCTTGCCTAGATTTTGCTACCTGGCTACAGCAGCGTGCACTTTTGCAGCTTCACTACAGAGTTGGTAAGGTATCAACAAGAGTAATTAATTTACTAGAACATGTAAAAACTACAGTGCTTTTCTATTTGAACATCATTGCTGTATGAAATGAGGAACTGACTTGATGGCAAAAGTTATTTTGTGTATGCTTTGAAGGTTCTGGTAATTTACGACTCTTTATGGAAGGTCGAGGCAAGATTTCTCAGTGTTTCTTGGACCATTCTGGATGGCATTTCTTGTGTGACACTGAGGTGCTACTATAGATACAGAATGTTGCAGAGAACGATTTTTTTGCTGTCCAACAAGAATATCCTAGTTGTGCTCTGTCCTATAAAGTTTTCTTTGACTTGGTGTTGTGTTCTGCGCCTTGTTTTGGTCAAAGGGACTCGTGTTTTGTTGACAGGTTGCTGGGTGTAAATCCTAGCCTTGATGGTAAGTTGAAATGTGCTTTGTCGGGCACATATGTTCTTGATGCTTCTATGCGTGCAAGGTTAATCTTTTCCCAATTGGCGGTGGCGCTTTGGTATAGTATCTGGCTACATGTCAAATACTTAGACAATTGAGAAATTTCTAACTTCTAAATCCATCTTTAAGCGAATTCTTAAAGTGCTGGTAGGCGTGCATAATCTTTCTGCAACCATCCGCGATCTTAGGGTGAATTATGATATCGTAATCTGAAAATCGCATGATCGGCGATTGGCAGACAAAAAATTATTTGTATATGGTTCGCTGTGGCTGCTGGCATACCCCCATTAGCATCCTGAACCCGAGCGACAACCCGTTTGCGCCGCTGGTATATAGATACTCCACATTGCCTAGGGATCCATCCAATAAGGAATCAAATATTCCCAGAAAAACAACAATATCACATGGCGAAGAAGCTTCGAACGACAGAAAGTGATCAATCCATTTTTCCCATTGCTTTATTTAAGTTCACGGTCCCCAATTAGAATCACTGGAAACGCAGTCTATATTCTTTCAACATGTGTGCAAGCAATTGACTCTGTCAAGCAGTTTTACCTTTTTAAACCACCATTCTTCAAGGAACCGAAAGCATAACTATGGCCTGGGCACGGGCTTAAAAAAACAAAAAAGCATTACTTAACAAAGCTAAAAATAGGAGTAGACTCTGGAGTGGTTAAGATATTCTTCCTCTTCGTTTCCCTCGGTTCATATTCAGAAGAGACAGCACATTAATTTTCTCCACCAAATTCTCACGACTGGGTTCCTTTTCTAAGAAAAACAAATAATTTTGCGGATTCCCGGACAAAGAGAGAAGCTAGAAAGCTTCCCTAGCAAACTGCATCCTCAAGAAGAAACCCTAGCACTCAAAAGTCTTCAGTCCTTGAAATCAATGCACATTCCTTCGACAACAAAAACAAATGGTAAAGGACAAACGAGAAGGTAAGAAGCATTGAAGGAGAAGCAAACTCTTTTTAGCTTTATATAGTTTACTCCATATGGTAATCTATCTCTACATACAACCTAAGGGAAGATGGGTGCAAAAAAAAAAAAAACTAGAGAACTGAACCCAACTGGATAATGGCCAAAAAGCCATAAGATGAAGAAGTTCGAGTTCTTCTACAACTGCAAGTCTGCAAGAGAAATTACGACCAGGAAGTCAGTAAGACATTACATACCATGATGCCATATCATTAAGGGGTCTTTCATCTGCAACTCTTTTAGAGAAGTCAGTTAAAGGGAAACTACAAAGCAGCAACACAGACTTCTCCTCTACTCTTCCTTTAGCATATGGGAGGGGACGAGATCTTGAAGAAGCCCATGATCCTTGAGTAAAGTCGACCCTGAGCTGCTGCAAAAGCGCTTCTCATATTGTAGATACTTAATCGCAGCAGCATTTGTGGTGCTTCCATTGTAACCAAAACCCAAAGGTGAGAAGCTGTTGACAAAAGGTGGTTGTTGTTGTCGACTTTGATGTTGTTGATAGAAAGATAATCTCCTTTGCATTGGCATCACAAAGGCAGCAGTGGACGAGAAACCAGAATCAGATGCAGGTCCAGTAAAGTTTGGACGAGGCATGACCGGGCTAGGATGGGTGTGTTGACCTTCATAAGTGGTCACAACTACGCTTGGATCACTGAAAGACCTCTCCACTCTCTTCTTCACATTACACGAGGCAGTGGTGCAACGATAGTAACTCCTAAATCAAACACACAAGGGCAACGCAAACCCATTAAAATTTCGAATAAAATTATGCAAAACTGGAGTCAAATGGCAAAGAAAGCAAAAGGGCTAGAAGAGAGAGTTCACATTGGAGTTAGTACCTAGGAAAAGGGCTATTTTTCACAGCTTTTTGGCCGTACTTTCTCCATCTGTACCCATCTTCCAGATGATCAACCTCGCTCTTTGTCATGAATGCGAACCTCGGCTCTCTCTGTCTCTTCTGATTTGTCTTCTTCGGTTTCAACCTGGAAACAAAGCACAAAACCAACACACAAATTAGAAGGGCCGTGTCAAATTAATGTTCACACTCTAATAACCACATGACACCAAAACCCATTTCTATTTTCTTGATTACTAGTCTGAAAGGAGTTCTTAATTTGTAGCATTACACCGAACACTAACACGAACACAAACACAAACACACACAAAAAAAACCATCTCCCCGCCCCCAAATGGGTATCTTCTAAACATAAAATCACAACAACAAAACAAGTACGACAAAATACTGAAAACTCACTCTTTCTTGTTCTTTTCTTGCTCCTCTACCTCGTCATCAACACTCTTAGTAACAGGCTCGTCGTTCAAACCTTCACTAGAAGCCGATGAAATCGATATTGAAGAGTTAGGTGTAGCAGGCTGATTCAACAACTCTGGTGGCGACTCCGTAACTACTTGAACATTTGGAGCCTGCGCAGGTGGTATTGGCACCTGTATCATATCAAGCAAAGAAGGACTAAAGTCTTGCATACCCAGTAGCTCCATGAACCCTAAAGCGTTCTTATCTCCATCAACAAAGTCAAAACCATATTGACCCTGCATAAATGGATAGCTAGTTTGAACATGATCATTAGTAGTACTAAATGCCGGAGATCCATCAAATTTCTCAACCTTCACAACTTCTCTCCTCTCCATACCTCAAAATCAAAACAGTAAAATCTTCATCAAACAGAAGAGAAGCAGTGGTGTGGGGTTTATCTTCTCTTCTCTTCTCTTCTCTTCTAGAGACCGAGAGTAGGGTAGGGTTGATCTGATTTTTTATGGTAGGTGGGCAAGTGAGAGGGAAAGTGAGAGTTTTGAGTGTGAAACAAAGCTGAGATTTTTGGGGTGGAGAATATAATAGCGAGGTTTTTAGAGCTTCGGGTGGATGAGCGCGTGAGGATGTGAGATTGCAACATGGAAGGTGTTGACCGGCAATTGTAGGTCAAGTTCTGTACGGGTTGAAAACAGAACCGGTCGTCAAATTCAATGCCTGAGCATGAGCTTTAAATTCTACTATATTTGTGGGTGTTGTGGACCGACACACAAAGTGGTCGAAGCTTTCATGCGTAGATTTGACCGGAACCAGTTCGTAATGTGAACGAGATAGAGCAACCGGTGTGATGCTTACGGGCTAAGGCTCACTCGCGTTAGCATCCATGCATGTGAACGGGGATGAATGAATGTATCCTCCAAGCCCAAAGATCTCCTTTCCTTTTTCCTTTTCCTTTTCCTTTTCCTTTTCAATAGTCTTTTTTTTTTCTCTCTTTTTATTTATTTATTTATTTTATTTTTTGCAAAAAACGAGAATGGCTGGAGTATTTCTTTTTGTTAGCTAGTGATCTGTCTGATCGGTACTATTTTATTGGCATGCTCTAAAGAACTTAAGCCCCCACCGTCATTATTATATTTATATAAGTAGTGTTTTTTATTGCAGTGTACTAATCTTTTTTAATTTTTTTTATATATATTAAAATAATATTTTTTATTTTTAATATAGTACTTCAAAATTATCAAAATAATAATAAAATTTTAATTTTAATTTTTCTTAAAAAAATAAAAAATTTAAACAATTAGTCCGATTATACTTTAAAGACAGCTAAATAAAATCGGCATGTTTAATTTTAACCACGAGTCCGAGCCAAAAGGAGAGAGATACTTTCTTTTGTCCAATAGAGTAATTTGAATGAACCATTATCTTCAATATATACATGTTATGCATTGATCACTGCATGCGTAATTTAATTTAATTTAATTTAATTGCTTGATGAAAGTGCCAATTCTCAATTAACTAAAGACCAGTGATTTGATGGTGCTTTTGTTTCTATCAAGAAATATTAGGAGAATAATATTCATAATCATCCATACGCATCTGGAGGAGGTAAATTCTTTTTTGGATTTTCTTATTTGTGTGGTTTTTGTGTTTTTTAAAAAATTATTTTATTTTATTTTTTTTAAATTAAAATTTTATTATTATTTTTATACGCTTGATATCAAAAATATTTTTAAAAAATAAAAAAATATTATCTCAATATATTTTTTTAAATAAAAAACACAACAATACTCTCAAACATCTTCAAAATCAAACAGAGGATAGTGGTAAATTTGGTAATATCAACTAAAACAGAGTCCTTTTTCATTGATAATTGATTGGATTGTTTTATATAAATTCTCTAAAAAAATCACCACACCTTCAAAATCAAACAGAGCTGAATGGGCTACTAAAGCTAGGGGGTGGTAAAGCTAAAATTCTCACTCGCCGTTTGGTAACCGGTGAATACTAAAAACTATTTAATTCTATATATTTTTAAAAAGCAGAATACTTTTCAATATTTTTAAATATTAAAACTAGATTTGAAAAACTAAAATAATATTTTTAAATAAAAAAATAAAGAAACTTCTGACAAGGGTATTTGGAAGGGAATAAAAACCCCTGCGGATGGAATTCTTTTTGTGTAGCAACAAATACTGCATAAGAAAACAACAGCCGCAGGTCAGTATGTCAGCAGTCAAAAAGAAGCTGATCGATATTGAAACTTTATTTATTAATTATTATTTCTCGCGATTGCAATAAAAAAAGAACCTAAAGTCGATCATCATAAAAAAGAAAAAAGAAAAAGAAAAGAAAAAAAAAGAGATCGGTATCAACGCGTCCAAAAGGATGAGATGAGATAAGTTATTATTATGCAGAAGGCATCCGTGGGCTGCAGGCTTCCTAGCTAGAGTCGGTGATAGCGGCTGCTTCTTTATTCTCTTTTGTAGTGAATTCTGCAAATCACCACACAAGAAAGATAAGATTTCTCTTTTTTGTTGAGAACTCTTTCTCGATCACGATCTGTAGCCACCGTGTGGAAAAGGTTGGCGCACGTGTGGTGGAAGGGCGGAACCCTGACATGATTCGCGTGCAATCCCAACTCACCTCTGCAGGCTTCCATTATTTGCTTAGTTCCTCGCTTTTCTTTCTTCTACCACTCTTCTTTCTTCTTCCTTGCAATTGTACTCGGTTATTATATATATATAAATATATAGTGTTTTTTTTTTAAAATTAATTTAATTTTTAATTTTTTTTCTTGTTTTAAATTAATTTTTTTATATAATTCAAAGTACTGGTATTAAAAATAAAAAAATACTATTTTAATTTATTTCTATATAAAAAATAATTTAAAATTCAACTACTAAACCAATAAAAAAAGTTATCTTTCAATGTTTTGCCGAGTAAATTCCAAACCAGAAAATTACCATAGATCCACGAAATCTTTCTTTCTTTCTGTTTTTGTTTCTTTTTCATGGAGTCAAATGAGGCCACGATACACGGCCCGGTGTCCCTACCATCTTCCCTAGGCGGTTGGCCCTTCTTTATCGTACACGTGTTTCTTTTTTGGGCCATTTTAAGTGGGCCCTTCAAAATCCACAGGCACGATTCACGAGTTTAATCCAACGGTCCATCGCAATTCTTTTTCACATTACACGCCAGCACGTGCCCTTATTTGTGCCGCAGAGTTTGGGTTTCATTACCGTCAAAATGAGAATCATGTGTGCATGCATACCCTTCTTTGCTTAAAAATAAAAAAAGGTGTAATTATTATATACCCCATTCCTAAATTCATGCTGTGATTTTTTCTTGAGGCTGGAGCGTGGACAAAAAGAATATTTTTATAAAAAGTTAAATGATTTATAGAACAAACTTTTTATATTTCATTTTTTTATAAAATACGAATCTAGGAGGTATAACCTAACGCAGGGATATTGCTATAAAAGCATCATTAATTAAAGCTAGGAGGGGCTATTTTTCCAAAAAGCAACAAAAGGTTGCACATTTACCAGTACATGCATGAATCGGGGAAAACTATTTCTCCAGATTTCTCTGTTTTTTAATGATTTAAATGACGTATAATGTATCGAGTCATCTTTTTGCAGTTCACCGGAGAACATACACACACGTCTTCGAGAATATAATAGTAATAGTAATTATGATTTAAAATGTTTTTTTTTAATATATTAAAATAATATTTTTTTATTTTTTAAAAATTATTTTTGCATTAAAATAATAGTAATTATTTTAAAAATGAACATATACATACTGACATCTGGGAGAATATAATAGTAATTATTGTTTAAAATGTTTTTTTAAAATACATTAAAACAATACTTTTTTATTTTTTAAAAATTATTTTTACCATTAATACATTAAACCCATCTGAAAATATAAAAAAATTAAATAAAAATAATTTAAATTTTTTAAAAACACAATTTCAATCATATATATATATATATATATATATATATATAAAGAGCATGTTCAATCAGACACACACATATCACGTGTTAGTGAACCTTAAGTTAATTAGAGGCAAACTCACTTAAAAAGATTTCAAAAAAATCAACTTGAGGTAGGAGTATAGGGGACAGAGAAATAACAGGCGAGTGTTCTTGACTGGTGTTGCTTCTTGGATACGTTTTGGAGCTCAGAACGAGACAAAGAAGACGCGAAAATTTAAATATCCAATTACTTGTTTAGATGTGCAGAGTCACCATCCAAACTTTCTTTCTCTACCAGCCTCCACCCTTAGCCTCGGCTACTTTGGTTTCTGGACACAGCCCAGCAATAATATTTGACTATGCTCACCAGTTTTTGGTCTGCTCATCGATGCCGCTCAAGCTTATCTTGTGCTCCTGGTCAAATCTTTGATTCTGTCACCTTTCGTTAACTTAATTGATTATTTCTCCATTTTTGAAAATTTGGAGCTATAGCCTCTTTTATATACATGTGTGTGAAAAACAGAGAGAGAGAGAGAGAGAAGACTACTTCCCACATGGATTGGACAAAAATTCAAGTTCATCATATGATGGGGACTTAAATTGCAAACTCCAGTGAATCTCGTAATTTAACAGCCAAAGTTCAATGAATCTTCCATCTGGATCCTTATTGTACATGCCTTTTCTTAATCCTGTTGATTAATAGCGTTTCTCGTAATCATAAAGATCTTTAACTTTAATTAGTGTGTTCTGGGGTTTGATTAAGAAAAAATAATACGAAAAGCTCACAGAAAACCTGCTTCTATCATCGCTCCAATCTTCCCAGTCGCAGCAAGGGAAGCTTGAAATGCGAGCTTCTCCTATATACTGGAGGGAAATTGTATGTTTCTAATTAACACCCTCATTTGTTTTATTATTATTTTGATAAATTAAATACCCTCCACTATTGGCATTGGGCTAATAATCCATCTAGCCGCTGTTTGCCCTTGAATTTTTATTTATTTATTTTTTACAGATTTATGAACCCACCTAATCCTTACTTTAATTTAAAAGGAACCAACTTGACGTAATCCCTTCCATGACAAACAAATCTCCTTTTCTGTAACGGCAGGTAGAGCTTCTTGAAGTTTGACATAACTGAGGCTCTTTCTTTCATGCTATTCATCCAAGCTCGTGAATGAGTAGCTTTTTAGCCTAATAGTCCTCTCGTGGATCATCGATCTTGGACTGATTAGGATTTTTCAAAACAAAGCTGGGATCAGAGCTTCACATGGGGGGGTCAAAGGAAGAACACTGGTCTAGTCTTTATTTGAGTGGTCATATCGATTTTTTTAAAATTCTTGAACTTTTTATATTTTTTTATGGTTTTGATATCTTAATATAAAAAATATGTTTTCAAATAAAAAAAAAAACCAGTAACAAGATATTTAAACATGTACAACAACATGACATTATTACATATTTATTAAGAGGACTACGGAATTGGTCAAATATATATAAAAGGGTCCAAATTTAATGCATGTAGCTATCTTCTTGATAATATATAGACACCAGATCAAGTGGGTGTTTGCAAAATGGAGCCCGTAGTATCTTCTTGGCTAGAAAAGGTCAAGCAACATGCACGTTCCTCTCTTACAAGGGCTCGTTTGATTTACACGCCCCCTGTATAACAATTATGGTCATTCACGATCCTATTGCCTTCTCAGTCTCAGGAAATCCAAATCGGAATGTGGACTTTTGTTAATGCATATCAGCTCAATGCAATGACAGCCAAGGCTACCATTTATTAAAAAAAATCCAATTATTTTATTTTGAGAGTATAGGTTTTATAACCTGGAATCATCTTTGTTTTTGTATTTTTAAATTATATTTAAAAAAATTAAAAAAGACATTGTTTTTCTTCTAATTATTTTTTGTGTATGTTTTTCGTATTGTTTTAATATGATAATGTTAAAAATAAATTTTAAAAATATTATTTTAATATATTTTTAAATATAATACATTTTAAAAAATAATTGTTCTGATGTAACATACAAGCTTTTAATATGCTTGTGTGGAGGTGGATTACGAGTGGACCTACAATGGGTTGGAAATTATCTGTATATCATACCCTGATTAGGATAGATTTAACAATCCTTCACGGGTTCGAATGCCTTCTCTTCTTTAATTTACCTATCTAAGCCTTAAAATTTAAATTTGCATTGGCAAGCACCGAGGCTAGCAAAACGATAGGAAAATCAAGACACTCAAAATGAAAGGGAAAAAAAAGAAAAAAAAAAGAAGCCCATTTTCAGTACAGTTTTCCAATTTCACAAGGTGTACTGGTGCGCGATCAAAGCTAGTACATTCCAGACAGAATGCTGACGGACATCGGCCCATACACTGGCAATGCATTGTTCACTGGAAATATACATGGGCCAAATGCAACCGGTCATCGGCTGCCGCCACCATTTCCGTGCTCGGTTTGCTCAAGTATTCTTTGACAAGAAGGTGCAAACCAAATTGATTTGCCATCGAACGATAGGCACACACGGTCAATTTCATCATCATCAAAGCCGCACGCCTCCTGGACAAGTCCATTCCATCCCCATACCGCCTATCCTTGAAAAAACCTTGTGATTACAACACATCGATCTTATCATCATTCATGAAGGCCATCATTGAGCTTGAACCAGTACGAAACAGTACCATCACATTACATTATTATTTCATTTCGCATCGGAATATGTTTGATTAGCTGCCTAATCATATATCAAAGTAGTATTACAGCTAAGGCGGAGCCATTCCATGCCCCCACTTTGATGCAATATGGAATTGGAAACTGTTGCAAGATCTTGATAAAGCGTTGCTGATATCATGTGATAGCGATCTTGTTAACCATCTTCGCCACTGTGCTCGGGTTTTGGCCCGGCGAACGTCTTTTCCAGGCAGGTTGGTCTCCTGGACCCACCTGGTTTTTCTTTCACCGCTTCTTTTCATCTCCGTCGGGCTTCAAATCAAAACATCTAGCCTAAGCTAGAGCTATGTTCTAGTATTCTTCCAACAGAATTAAATGCTTAAATAGTAACCTGCTAAGGTCTGGCCCAGTGCTTTGATGTAGGCAACCCAACGAATGCATTAAAAAAATGTTAGCGTTGCTTTTCTTTTCTTTTTTATTGTTGTAAAATATTTGCAATAAGAACTAATAACTTGAACAGTGTATAAAATAAAATTAATCGCCAACCATTTGCATTAATAAATGAAAATAAATTGACGTGGCATGTTTGACTGTTTGACTTAACAGGCCATTAATAAATTGGCCACCCTGTTTAAATAGCAGTTTGGTTAAAAACAAATAACGCCACTGTCGTCTTAACTCCAACTTAGTCTTAAATGAAAAGACAACGGCACAAGCTGATCTATGAAATTGATGATTCGAATAATGAATACCTTTTTTTTTATTGGGCTCTTAACTAATTTTAGGTTAGATCAAAACAAAACAAGGAGGTGAAATTTAAAAAATAAATAAATATTAAAAGATTAAACTAAAAAAATAAAATAAAAGAATTTTTTAGACTGGAGTTAATCTTTCAAACCTGCAACCCGTAAAATTCTAAATCCGAATCCAATCAAGAAACTTAATTCCCAGCTAATTTAATATCAAAAAATAAAATTATAAAAAAATAATCTAAATAAAAAAATTATCAAAGCAGAATGAACGATGATCAAGTTATATATGGAAAATTTGGAGGATAAAATTGTAAAATATACTTCAATTGTAAAAATCATCTAAAACAAAATAAATAAAGATTAAAATAGTGAGAATCAAATTTGACAGAAAAATATTGAAGAGAAATGAGATTTATAAATAAATAATTTGTGAATGATGAAACTTAAAAAATATTACTTTTTTTTTTTAAAGCCGTGCATATATTCTCTATTCTTTTATACTTATTATTGTTCTTTTTTCTTTTGATATTTATTTATTTATTAATCTATCAAGTCGATTAAGTTATATTAATATAAATTTTATATAATTTAATTAAAAATTATTAAAAATTTGCATATGTCAAGGAGTTATGCCGGGAATTTTTAAGTTTGACTTGCTCAACTGAGTTTAATAGTAATATAAAACAATTCTTTACATCTCGATATATTTTTTTATTTATTTAATGTTTTTCATTCCAACTCATTACATATAACTGGAGGTAAACTAATTATTAATAAAAATGTAGATTTGATGCAGATATCTTTTGAAGATTAAAGAGACCAATTCCGATTAAACTACAATTAATCGGCTGTCAATTTTTTCCATCTTCGTTGATAATATCATCAATTATTACTAATCTGTGAAGATCGAAGATGGTGCCCTTATTATAAATGCCGAGACGAGCCCAGGTGTCCTCTATTCGTTCTGTCTGATGAGCCTATCCAATATGGCCCAAAAAACAAATGTGGCCCTCCTCAACCATATACTTCCAAAGTGTTCAAGATGGCGCCACTCTTATTGTTTTGGAACTCGGCCGAATAACTAACCCTCATTGCATCTCATGTCTTATTTTTTAAAATATTTTTTATTAAAATAATATTTTTTTAATTTTTTTAAAAATTTAATATTAATATTTCAAAGTATCTTTAAAAATTATGAATTTAATAATTTATAAGACAAAGATTAATTTAAAAATCATTTTAAAAAACAAGATTGCATATAAAGTGAAAAAACTTCTTGATCATTCCTACCTAAATCATAGTTCATCAATCATACATTTTTCTTTTAAATAAACAGTTTGGAAACTTTGAAATTGAATTCAATCCATGGATTAAATCAATTTATGTGTTTGGAATTCTTTTGATGGTGTTGATTTGAATTTCAAATGGAGTTTAAATTATAAAAAATAAATCAAAGTATTTTTCTTTTAAATAAACTGTTTAGAATCTTTAGAATTGAATTCAATCTACGGATTGAATCATTTCACGTGTTTGAAATTCTTTTGATGGTGTTGAAAATAGAGTTTAAATCATAAAAAATAAATTAAAGTAAATCAGAGAGGAAACCCTCTTATATACAAATCAATTCCTTTTAAAATCAATAATATCGAAATACAATTTAAAAAATACTCTCTTTCATTTCTTCAAAAAAAAATAAATTATTTTTACTTTAGATTGTCCATGGTCTCCCACTTCACAGTGGCATGACTTTTATTCCCAAAACATACCGAATTAGTAATGGCTTCTTTACATTCATTTGCATCTTAGCTAACATTTTGAATTGTTAATTCAAATAATTATGGTAAATGATGATAGTCATTTTCCAAAGAAATATGAAAACTCGAGGAGGTAATGTTGCAATGTTAAATTATTTACTAAGAATATGTACCATGCAATTCTGAATTAATTAAGAGCAACGTACTTAAGATTGTTAATTTAATTTAATTTAATTTAATTTTATAAATATTTCAAATAATATAATTAAATCAGTAATCAATTGAATTCAAAACATATATAAAATTAAATTCAACTTAAGGATTTCTTTCAAACAGGCTGAAAATGATGCCCGGTTTTATACATGTGGCATTACTGAAATGATGATTTTAAATTGGCAGCCGCTTATTTTAATTACAAAGGCACGAACGGTTCATATCTACGTGTACCAGGCTGGAAAAGAAGAAGAAAATCAATCCATTTCCAACCACGCGCGTCACAGTAATGCGAATTTTCTAAAGGAGATCATAGTTAATCTGGGCACTGATCGGATATTGACATTGAATAGCCTTTTGTGTGTGTGTGTGTGTGTGTGTGTGTGTGTACATACAAGTCAAGCACCGGGAGTACATGTCGTCCGTAATTTAACATCTGATCATATAACTTTCGAGAGTGGAGAAATTGAATGCATGGTATTTGAATCATGGAGCTGTGGAAATTAAATAACATTAGTGAATATGATGATCAATTCACTCGTTCATCTCGCTAATTAAGCCACTTCTCACACAAAGCTGCTGCGTGCTGTTAAATCTAGACAATCACGTCCACATATATGTAGACTTACAAAACGAAGTCCTATACGTACTGCTATGAATAACATAAAGGATAGCAGATTATGAGAAAAAAAGAAATTAAAATTTAAAAGAGAGAGAGAGATGATAGCCTTTACAAAATGAATTAGTTTACTACTCGTCCGAACCTGTTAATTCCTTAACCATTATCTGCATGACTTTCACTCTCGTTTGCAAAGACAAAATGTAATCAGCTGTCTCTCTGAAAAGCCCATCCAATCCCAAGGATTCGCCATTAGGAATGAGCTTCTTCAGGGTTCTAACTCTTCTCCCAACACCATACCCATCCCTTCTAGTAGAACCTTCTACACGTGCCATTCTCTTCATCAAAATCCTTCTAGGTCTCTTGCCTTCGGCATGCCGTCCGTGTTTGTGTTTCCTCGGTGGGCATCTTCTCTTGGCTTGTCCTTCCATGACTTTTTCCCACAAAGTCTCGTTTGACTTGTGCACCATTTCTTCATTTCCCTGGACCTTAGTACCCTTGAAAGAAACAAGAAGAGAATGTTCGCCTGCTGAAACTCCCATTACAGAAAAGGTCTCGAATGAATCACTAACTTGCGCAGGCCTTCCAAATTCAATTGCCGAGACAAGACGTTGTATCGCATATGCCACACTTGCGGGCACTTATATACGGTATTTAGGCGTGGGTTATAATTGGTTTGCAAAATGAGGATAATGGAAATAAATTAAGGTAGGGCCCATGCACAAACACAGTTTCATAGAAGGACTCCAAGGGAATGGGATCAATGAACAAGGAAGAGCCAAGTGTACCTAAGGGTGTTGCTTGTAGCTTTGGTTGGACATGTTCTCCAGCTCAATATTGCACATGCAACCACATGATTCTTCACCACCACCCAACTCTCTAATCTAAGCCACCATCTCTCATAGCACCCTCCCATCTCATCAAAACACCCTGGATTATTCTTCCTCCACTTTCCAAATTCAATGTATAATATATATAATTTTGAGTTTGGGCCGGGTCCTTAATATTCTTATCTCCACCTCAAAAAACATGGCATCCTCCATATATATATATAAATATAAACCCTAAGGCTCATGGTGGTTAAGTAGCTCTTGTTTCCAAATAGGAGAGCCCTAGATTATCGAACTACAAGCATTTGCAGAGCCTGTGATTAATTAAATATTGTTAATTACTTTGTCAATACTTGTGTTAACAAATGTGGACAATTTAGATCCTAATGTTGGGATCATAAGGTAGATTTTCTTCTGACATTCATGAACCCCATTCCCATCAAAATGATGATTGCTTATTAAGGATTTTATCAGCAAATCATGTCCTGGCACGTCTCGTTCGAAGTACACCAACACAAACTTATCCGAGACAATCTGACAGACAAAACTGCATGCATCCGCATTAGTGATGCTACGGAAGACATTAATTAATTCCAGGATTCAAGATGACGGAGTCTTCATCTTTAATTTCATCGTTTATAACATTAAGTACTTTGATTCTGGAAGGGTTCTGGTCCTGCCTTGAGAATTACACACATTTTATAACTGGTCGTTCTTTCTTCTATTCTTGTTGGGAGCTAGCTCAAGATCAATAGAACATGCACACACATGCGCAGTTGATAAAGCAATTGGTTTTTATCTAGGCATAGATCAAGCACAAGATTAAGTCCAGTTACATGCATGGCTCGAAACATGTGCACCCATGGCTCGATGTGGACTAGGAGACTATATATATGTTTTGTAATAGAATTCAATCAATAGTGGGTTTCCACTTCCATATGTGCACTGCAAGTAACGAACAAGTAGGGAGCAATGTTACGTAGGATGTTCTCTTCCTGTCATCCAGTTGCTGGTACATGTTTGCTTTGTTTATATTGGTAGATGAACTTAGAATACAAAACAAACAAATCTTGACGGCTACGCACATGGATTTATCCATAGCTTCACATATAGGCTGCATTATTGGTTTATTTTTTTCTGAAACTTTGAGAGACGATTATATACCATTGAATAAGGTGTTATTTTTGGATTCGAAGCACCAAACACATACATTTGAAATTAATATTTTCCTCTTCTCACTTTCTTCCTCTCTGTTTTTTTTTTTTTGTCTTGAATTACCAGCTGGTTGCAAATTAAACGCATCCCTCTCTCATGGTTAAGTAGCTAGCTTCCTTAAGGGTTTTGGGCTAACTTTTACTTTGACAAAACTTAACTTTGTGCCTTATTGTGGGAAGCATCCATGTTAGCTATATGAACCAGAAAATAAAAAGGGAAATCTTTGTATTCTTTTTTATCAAACAATAAAAGTTTTAATCTTGATTACCTTTATTTTTTGATAAATTATATTTAGTGCTAGGCTATTTATATTAGTGCATGAGTCTATCATCCAATGCCTAGTTAACTTAGATCATGTTTGGATACGTTGCTTGGTGTAGTTGTGTAAAAATTTAAATTTATTTTTTGTTTTAAATTATTTTTTTATGTTTTTATATCATTTTAATGTGAAGATGTTAAAAATAAATTTTAAAATAAAAAAATTATTTTGATGCATTTCAAAGCAAAAAATACTTTAAAAAAATAACTGCTACCATAATATTAAACACTACCTTACTCTTTAAATCTTTGTGGTTCACATATTTGTTAAGATAAAAATATATTTTTTATAATCACCTAACAATTTTTGTATTAAAATATTTTTATAATATTTCAAAAATATTCATCCTCGTAGATTATTTAAATTTGAAAGCTTTGGATAGCAGTCTTCATTTCCATTCGAACGTGCGGTGATGAAACCCTAACTTCTTTTAGCACATGCAAAGAAACTAATTGGACCAACTACCCACGTGCTAAGGAATGATAATCCAGGGAGAAGAAGCCCTACTAGGTGCTTGTGGGCCTCCTGGCCCATTCAACACGCCTACGACACCACTTTTCTTGCATCTCGTGCTGGATTCACAATGTGCTGTCATTTCTTTTATTTATAAAATGGCACCCTATTTTATTGTTATCCAATATTTTTCCCTGATTAGTTAAACTTATTAGATAGTGAGGCATGTTAACCTTTAAAATCTGTGAAATTTAAATAACGAAGACAAACCCTAACAAAGCAAAATTTCAAATCATCAAAATGCTAATGGATGAGATTGAAAAAAAATACAAAACAAAAAAGATCCTAAACAAAAAAAAATAAGGATTAAATTTGATATAAAAATAATTTGAAATCAAACACTGAGGGGTAAAATTAAAAACAAAATTCAATTAGAAAATTAATTAAAAATAAACAAATAACAACCGAATGAATAAAGACCAATTTTGATATAAAAATTAAATAAAACTAAATAATGAAGGCAAAAATAGAATAAAAAATCAATTAAAAGAAAGAAAGAAAGAAATAGATAAAAGAAAGATGAAGACCAAATTAGGAACAAAAAACAAGTTAAATGACACCTTTATATTATGACAAAATAAAGAGAGAGAGAAATAGTGGGGGGATGAAAATGTTTATTGAACCTAATTGATATGACGTTGTCGACAAGCGCAACACTAATAGAAAGAGAAAGACAGGGTGTTTCCATTGCCACCTTGGAAGGCGATATTTGGTGGTGGGGTATTGATGCACACACCATCCAAATAACTAAATAGCTTCTTGTCAACCTTATAGTTAAAAAAAGAAGAAGAAGAAGAAGCTAATATAAGAAAACAAAAAAACTCTTTTTGTAAGTTTTGTTTTAGATAAAAATAACAGTCATTATATTGTGCCTTTAAAAACACAAGAAAATCAAATTGTCCTGTTTAATCCTCTGAAATATTTTTCCTATAAAAGCAATATAGTCATTACATTGTACATTTAAGAAGTTAAAAAATTAATATGTCACTAATTAATCTCAAAAATCCGGTGGATCTTTTTGAAAATAGCATTCTACCTCTAAATGAGATCATTAATTTTTATTTTTTTTTGTTGAAGAGCAAAATGGTAACCACACTGTTGTGGTAAATAATGAATCATGCAGAGATGCAAAATGAATTCTACGTGGGTTTTATGTTTTTTTTTTTTAATGTTCTTTTTATGAATGGATTTATTAAAAACATAAATTTTAGGATCTCTGCACGTGTATAAGTGGTGCATGAAAAACGTGTTCTGCATGTTCACAATAATTTCTTGCATGTTCAGCCATATAAATTGAAAAAAAAAGTGAACTTTATTTTTGTTCCTATATATTCATCATTTTTCGTTGAGCTTGTAAATAGTATTACTATTTTGAGATATAAAAAATTAAGATAATTGAAATAAAAGAAACAAATTTTTATGAACTTCATATTAAAAAATTATATTTCAAAACCTCATCTAATAGTCTAAACTATTGAGTTTGAATGATTATTTGACATGACATCAAAGTCTTGTTAATCAAATAACACGAGTTTAAATCTCACTACCCTTATTCTATTTGATAAGAATCAAGTACAATGTATTACGAGCATGTGTAAGTTTCAAGCACAGAGAGCTTTCACTTGATAACGTACATTAGATTTATTATATAAATCATATATTATAACCTTAACTAACAACTAAAACTATTAAATTAAGACGGTTTTTTTAACATTCCATGTTTTGAAAGTAAATAAAATTATCAAAAACAACTTTATTTTATATTTTTATTTTTATCTCTTTAACCAATTACATTTATATCTCTTTTATATTTATTTATTTTATCCAGTAACACTAACAAAATATAACTGCATAATTTAAAAATTCTCGATGTTATCTTTATATTTTCCAAAAAATAACAGTTTTGGTCGTGATCATAAGGATAAGCATAAGCTCCTTTTCTTTTGGAGAGTACAGGTTAGTATTGGGAAATTTGAGAATAGAGGGGTAGAGGTGGAGCATTGGTGAGTTTGTAGGGATAAAAATGAAATTTAACCAAGGAAGATTTGTTTGGCGATGACAATTTGTTTACCCGTCCTGTTCGAAAGAGGGAAGTTGGTTTGTGAAATCCTTTTTGGGGCTTCAGCGTTCAGATCAGTCTGAGCTGGTCTCATTCGTCATAGTTAGCCCACTTTCTTTTCTCGAGGTTCGGCTAACAAGAAATATGAGCCGATTTCTTTATTTTGAGATAAGCTTCTGGGCCTCTTTGTACAGGCTGTAGCCTGTAGTTAAGTTGGTGTTCAAACACTGGCCCGTTTTTTTACTGTTCGGCTCTACCACGCTGTGGTCTCCCTCGACTACTGTGATGTGCTATGCTTATTATATTGTATTGTGATATGAAGCAAAGTAATTGAAATTTTTTCACAAACAAACTATGATGTTGTATTATAAGTAATTTATTATTATTTAGTTAAAATAACCATAAATTATACAAATTCATTATAGTATTTTTAGTAGCTATGTTAATAAAAATACCACCGCTAACATTTTAAATTTGAAATGTCACGTGAGTTTAATATAATTTTTGTACTTGTATTTATTTTAATTTAAAAGTCCTGCAAAATCAATTATATATATATATATATATATATATATATCATATCATATTATATCAAGAATTGCATATAACAAGGTAAAATACTTATTGTTAATATTTTATTGGTTTTGAATTGATTGATATAATTTGTTACGATATTTTTTTTATGAAATCATTGGAGTTGTAGATAAACTTCCCAATATTTAATTGATATTTATTTTTTATAAGTATTTAATTTTGTTATTATATTATTAGATAAAAAATAATTTAGAAAAACAGATTTTTTAAAACGAATCTATATCCATAGGACCATAGCGTATACACGATTTTTTTCTACACCTTTTAAAATATAATATAATAAGAGGAAAGGGTGAAAAAAATAATAATTTAAAAACGCTTGCTTTAGAAACGCAAAAGATTTGGAAAAAATAAGAGCTCAACAGGTACATGTGATTTGGAAAAAATAAGGGGGATATACGGTATAATTTTTTTATTTGTTTTCGCGCAATGAACTAAAATGTTTCCAGCTATACATATTGCGGTGCATTCACTATAGATATTTGAGGAGGGAGGGAGGGAGCGTTTGTTAACGGTCAAAACTCAAAACACGTGTTCTCACTGCACGTACCCGAGCCCTTCTCATACTGTCAAATCAGACGGTGATGTTCTTTCCACGGCTTATGATGTGGCGTAACCACATTAATAGCATCACAAAAGCTATCTGTCCATCTTTATTAATGGGCACACGCACTATTCCATCATTCATGTATCCTAAATATTTATTCTTCTTCTTTTTTCTGTTTTTTTTATCTTCTACTATTAAGTTTTTTATTTTTTTTTTTCAATTTATTTTTTATAAGATTATCCTAATCTTATAATATGGACTATGAGTTTAAAAGGTTAATTTGTTTGACTCAATTTTTTTTTTCATTTTCTAATTGATTTTTTTTCTCAATCCCATCTCTTAACATTAAATTAATTGATAATTAGGCTTGATGATTTTTTTTTTGCGTTATATGAAGTTATCCTCGTCTTATGATTTAAGTTACGGGTTTGATGGGTTAACCCGAGTTGACTTGAATTGGTTTTTATGTTTTTTCAATCAATTTTTCATTTTCAATTTTATCATTCAACATTAGGTTTATTGAGTATTGAGATTTATAATTTTTTGCAATTTACTTTTAATGAGGTTATCTCAGTCTCATGATCTAGATTGCGAGTTTATTGAGTTAACTTGATTGACTTGATTTTTCTACCCTCTTTTTTAATTGAATTTAACATTGAGTTGATTGAAAATTAGATTTTATGATGTGTTTTTGTTTTCTTTCTATGAAGTTATCTATGTCTTATGAGTTGGGTCATGAGTTTGATGGATTAAGCTTAGTTAACTGAAGTTGTTTTTTATGTAATTTTTTATTTTTTTTAATTTTATCTTTCAATACTGGGTTAGTTAAAAATTAAAGTTTTTAAATTGTTTACTTTTTACTAACTTATTTTAGTTTTATAATCCAAATTATGAATTTAATAAATTAATTAAAATTGACTCATGTTATTATTATTATTATTATTATTATTATTATTTATCTCTGGATCAGAGCTTCTATTTACATTACATACAATCGATATGCTCACAGTAGGACAATGAGTTTGCGGGATGTTGTCACGCTAATGGTCGTAAATCACGATTCACACTTCTTACCCAAATCCTTCTGAAAAGGATTTTGAGTCAAAGTAATCAGAACAAAAGATACGAAGCCCGTAGTCTTCAATTACAGTTAGTTTGGTTAGTTAACTTTGCAGTTGGTGGTTTAGTTAGTTAACTTCGCAGTTGGTGGTTTAGTTAGTTAACTTCGCAGTTGGTGGTCTCACTGACTTACTTGTCACGCTACCATTGGGCCGACCAAAAAGTACTCAAATGGATAATCTCAAACAAAAAATCTTCGATCAAGCAAAATTACTCTTTCGCTTTCCTTGTTTCAAGGTTCGGTTGGATTTTTTGGTGGATAATTATGAGAACCCATCTGGAGATTTCTCTGTCCTATCCAGTTCATGTCATGGTTTGTCCACTTTACTATCTTTTGAAGGTGATCGATGCCCAATACAGTCTTCTCTGCTGGTCAATTTTGCTGTTGGAATTTGGAGTGACAAATCCAATTTCTCCTTCTAGCTGTCTGTAGAGTTTTATAATTTGCTGTTGAACGTCGATTTCCGCCAGCTTGGGTCCACATGGATCTTTGCAAGCACCACAAATGGCAAGATATTAGTTCTATGGTCTAACCCAAAATAACAGGACTATTTTCTTAATTTTATTTTTATCAATAACTTTCTGGGTATTTAGTTGGTATTATTCTATACAAATAATCCAAATCAAATTAAGTTGAACTATACTGCATGCGCGCAGTTAAAAGAAATGATTTACTAGAATCCCAGAGGCCAAACGCCCGCTTGTTCCCTTCAATTCTACATAATTTTCAAAGCAGAAGGCAATCCAAAGTTTGTTGTTACAGTGGCTCGGATTGTCAGCTACATTCTTCTGTGAAGCAACATCTGATTCATTTTTATTTTGGTGAACATTCCAATTAAAGTTTTGATTCTGTCCTAATGTGTCTTTAGCTTTATGTGCGCACTGTAGGCTCTCCCTCTCTCTGTTTTTTCGAAAAGACATTAAAGGCTCTCTTTAATTCACCAGAGGCATTTTTTTTAATTTAATTCACAAATTTCGAGTGTGATCACATTCTGGAACCGCTGTTTTTGATTTGCTAGTCTTAAGAGCTTCAAAGATAATGGATCAAATATACGTCGAATTAAAAGAGCAATCAAATCCAGAGTACACCTCGATAATATACACATCCAATTTCAAAGTTTCATGTATTGCTGGTGTACGACAGCCTTTTTGATCAACTATTAGAATCTGGTTTATTTAAGGTACTTCGTTGCCATGGCTTTCAACTTCCTCGCCATTAACAATATACGCCTAAACAACTTCAAAAAAGAAAAGCAACTTTAGATATGCCACCAGCGGCTTCAGTCCAAGGGAGATTCAAGCTCAGTTTGCCATTATCCAGCCACTCGAAAGCCACCTCAGCTCCATTCAAGAAACACTTCTTTGGAGATGCGTTGGAGTATGATAAGAAATTCCCCCCACCTTTAACATCAATCTTTACACAAGTCTCAGCTTCAGAATCAAAATACCCCAGTTCTTGAATTGTGCCACCACTATTAAACATGTTGGTCAGTCCAATAGGAGCAAATTTGATACTGGTGCCTAGCTTCTTGATGGGCACAAAGCTGAAGATCTCAA
Organism: Populus simonii; assembly: GCA_007827005.2. Classification (NCBI taxonomy): domain Eukaryota; kingdom Viridiplantae; phylum Streptophyta; class Magnoliopsida; order Malpighiales; family Salicaceae; genus Populus; species Populus simonii. The sequence goes on from CM017477.2 coordinate 8,569,454, forward strand.
ATGAAGATGGTTCGATGGTGATCTGCATTGCTTCAGATTTTGGTGATACAAGTAGTAGTTCTTCTGCCTGGTTGAGATGGATTATGTACTCTTCAGCCTCACCCATTTGAGCTGCCTCTTTCTTTTGATCCCACTCAATATCAGTAACATGAACAGAACCAGACATCAGCTTGTAGCATTCTGAGTAGCCCTTGATCCTTTTCTCTTTGGGGTCCCATCCAGCTCCTTGGCAATTGAAGGCTCCAATCACACCTCCATGCTGCAAAGTCCAATATGGCAATTTAGTTTCGTTTGACTTCAAAAGATTTCCCTTATTAAACAATTTGACAAATACTGTATCAAGAGAATTTTGGCAGGTATAACAACAACTACTGTTTCCCTAAAATAAAAAATTTCACAAATTTAGTTCCTCAATGCCCTGCGCTATACGTTAAATAACGAAACATGTTGGATAGGAAACAGAATAGAAAGCAGCTATATCCAAAACATAAAATATCGTTTTTATCTAGTCCTTTCAGACAAAATAAATCAATACCTTGTTGAAGTTCCAAATTTTGAGAATTGTTTTCTTGTCAAATAGAGGGTTCCTGAAGAGGCAATCCCTAGTGGGCAGGGCAAAGTGTTGGCACCTGGGAATGGTACCATCAGGGTACACAAGTTTCTTGAGGAGTTCAAAATCATGACCACCGACGGAGTCACTCACGTATACAGGTCCACCACAAATAGCTCTTGACCCAGCATGAAACTTGGCACACAGATGGTCGGATTGGAACATATCCCAATCAGGTTGTATAATCTGGCCCATCCACATGCTGTTGTAGGCACAATGGATCATATGGACCCCTTGTAACCAATAAACTCCCATGGGATCCCCATTTGGATCCTGGAACCAGAAATCGTCACCTGTAGCAAAAACGTGTCAGATCTAAGCTGCATGGTAAAAACAACTCAAACAAACGTATAAAACAATAAAGGAGACCATGCGGTTAGATTTTCTTACCTACTCTTCCCATGGATATCTGCTTTGTTCCAAGGAAGAAGAAATCATTGCATTGTTCCATGCTAGAGATGAGTCCAGATCCTTTGAAATTCTCTGCCAGGGAATCTGACAGGCCCCTGTAATAAGACTTTGCAAGCTCAACACGGCCTCCATATTCTTCAGACACATATTCAAGAGTCTGCATTAGACAATTTAGATTTAGATACACGATAATTAAGGAACTCCAATATAGAATATCCAAATATTCATAAATAAAAATAAATATGGAAAAGAGATACATAAAGAAAGTCTCACATGAATGACATCTACTTTCACTCCTGTAATGCCGACACTGGCAAGGTAGGAGTGCATAGAATCATAGAAATCTCCTGCTTGGTCAGGCTGAACAAGACCAATACCGCCTTCAATGATCTTAACCACAGCGAGATCATTCATTGTCCCATCAAGACCAGCAGACAGTTTGCAAGGAATGATCTTTGAATTCAAATGAGTAGCACCTGGCCTAACGCCACCCCAGGCACCACAGAGAGCATGCCACACATAAATATCATCCAACCCTTTAAACTTTGTCCTCAAATCTCTCGTGAAAGCTTTCATGCCATAACTGTCGGCCTTGCAAGAACAACTTCCAGAGCTCCCAGTGGAAACACTCTTTTCATCTCCACAGAACATGACATCCAGCTCTTGTTTCAACTTCTGAATTTTAGATTCAAAAGCAGACAATTCAGTAACACCAGATTGGATTGCCTTATCTCGATCCTTCTCAGCATGCTCGAGTTCAATTGCCTTTGAGATAAGCATCTTTGGTTTCTTTGGATCAAATGAAGGAGGGTGAGGACCCAGCATAGACCCTCCCTTGTACTCTCTAAACTTCTCACATTCATCAAGCCTGTGAAGCCTGGCAGTCATTTGAGTCCCACCAAGAACAAGGTTTTTAGCATCCTCGTTCGGATTCTCACCATCAAAATTGATGCTTTGCCAGCCATCATCAATGATAAGAAACCTTGGAGAGACACCACCCTCAACAAAATCATTCACACCATGCCATACACCAGCAGGCTCTACGGTTAAATAAAATGCATCCCAAGTGCACCACCCAAATTTATCAATAAGAGAAGGGGCAGCTTTCTCTTCCAAAAGCTTGAAGGTATTGAGGTGGACCCTAAGGGCACTATAGGCCTCATTCATGATATGGTAAGGATTTTCAGACACATGAACATAAGCAATAGCATCAAAAGATGATGCTGTCACCTTAGTAGAACCGCTCTCAGCACAAATCATGACATGGCCATCAGTTCCAGGATGGAGAGCAGACCTAAAACTTCCATCAATGACGGGTATGATTATGACATAAGACCTTATTTCAGGAACATTAAGGAGAACCCATTGAGTTTCCATTTGCAAATCAGAACCAGAGTTACCCACCCACATGGTAGACCACCAAGTTTTGAATCTAAAGATGGACAAAAATTCCCTACCCGTGAACTTACCAAGGGAGTTAATTAAGCAGTCTGACGGAGCCTCTTTGTGGAAACCCAGGAATCCGCCCTTGTGCGACAGAGCTTGGACACGCTGGAGCAGAGCAAGTGGAGCATCAGGGGGTTTACAGATAGAAGAAAGCAAGGGAGCAAAAGTCACGTTGCTTGGAACTTCAGAAAGCAATGGAAATCCCTTGACACTAAATTTCCCATTCGACAAATCAAAGTTTTTGTCTGAACTATCATCATTTTTACGAATGCTAAGAGGTGGACTAGCGGGATCATTTGGGGGAGCCATAGTAGAGGAAAACAGAGCAAAAACGGAGAAAGCTAATAGAAGAATAAAATGTTTGGAAGAATAACTAAATCGAGGATTTTATGGAGTTCTATAAGGAACTCTTATGGAAGAAAATCATTGAAATATTTTTTTTAATGAATTACAAACTGTGAAAAGCAAGTATATATCCTCTTAGAATATATAAGATCTTGAGCTCAAAGTATATCTCTGCACAGAACTAGAAGGTGAAATCAACAATATACAGTTAACAAATATAGAACTTGACACCGAATTATACGTGTAAAAAGTTTAGACGGACTAAAGGCTTTGAAGAGACTTGAGATCACACACGAAAAAAAAAACTCATTCACTATAGAAACTCGAGAGCACAAAAGAAAAGGCTAATAAGCGCAGAAGAGGAGAATAATTGCTTGCATGTAAACAAATGGGAAGACAATGCACATATTTATACAGAAAAGAATGGAATGGGTACGTGTACACAGAATCAATAGAAGTTACTACTAGAATTTAAAGTAAGCTATGTTGTCCAGAGGAGAAGGCTGGGCGCGTGTACATGATGGCTGGTTACAAGTTGTAACTTACAACAATCTTACACGCTCTAAACAGTGACAAAACTGAGTAAACTTTAACATGTAAAAAAACAAAAGAGCATCATCTGTTCCATTCGGACAGTGACTGGAAGTATTAGTTACTTCTCGAATAGAAATTTTCTTCAAAACCCAGAGGAGAATTAAATCGCGACTTGCAAACCATGCATGCGAACTCATTTACCGGCAATTTCTTAAAGTAGCACTACGTGTTAAAATTAATTTTATTCCAGTAAAAATGGCTGTGTTTCCGAGGCTGACCTAAGAGTCCAGATTATGGTGGCCACTGTTTGGCGTTAGGGACCTGGAAAGTTCTCTGTGAGATTACACCTTTCATTATGTTTACTAATTTGACTTGCAGGTTTCAATTTTTAAATACCGTATGGTGGACTCTGATATATACACTCGATACATGGAAAAACTACACATGTATTTACACATCTTTATAAATATCTAGATATTTATATTAAATATTTTATAATGTAGATATTTATATAATATATTTATTTGAAATATTTTAATGTATTCTGTAAAATATTTATTTTAAAAAAAATTATGTAAACAAATCTTTCAAAAAAGCATAAAAAAGAGACCAGAGGCCAGATTCGGAGCTAAAACTCATTTTTCTGGAGGGTGATGGCGTAAGAGGGACCACCAATTTCCTGCTCCTTCAACTTCAACCTCCTCGAGGAATTTGATTCGCTAAACAATTATTTTGCTAGGGTAAAACTTTATTGGGAGATTTTCGGTGATTACGTGGGGGATAAGTAACCGACCTTAGATCTAGAAAAAGAAATATTGTTCTTAACATGAATAGAACTTCCTTAATCAAATCTTTTCTTAGAACATAAGGTAAGTATTGAGCCTCTAAATTGCTTCTGCCTCCTCCTCCTCCTCCTCCTCCTCCTCCTCCTTATATTAAGCCTGTAAATTGCTTTTACCTTTTTATAAATATAGGAATGGTTTAAAAGTAATATTTGCTGACGCAGGTGTGCTAATACTGTGACAATCAATTGATTGATTTGTTGATTATCACGTAATTAATTACCTTCGCTAACATATTATGGTAGCAGAGGGCCCAGATCCTGTAGTTGTGCCAAAGAAACACCCGAATTACTCTTACCGTATTATAATTTATTTTGTTACAAGTAAAAACGAAATGAACGGGTTGCTGCGACGCATCGATTTCTCTGGAACGTTGCCGGAGGAGATGCAAGTTGGGAACTAAAGTTTCTCCCCTCGAATATTTAAAAAAACTTGCTTGCAATAACAAAGCAAAAGCAAAAGCAAATTTAATGAAGATATAAAGCAGGTAATAAATTGGAAAAAAGAAGAATAGTATATCCACTGCTTCCCTGGGTATTTCAACGTATAGCTAGCTGCTCTTGGAAGTCAAGTCCACAATGGTGACCTTTCTCCTTTAGTGATTCTCAATTTAACTTTTTCTTGAACTCCCTTTTTGGATTGGGTATATTCATTTTCACTTGTTTTTTCTAGAACATAAAAACCTCCACGGCCTGGCTCTTTGAAAAGCAGCAGCTTATCCACAGCTGAATATTCCTCGATAGGAACGAATGCGGAGAATTTCATGATTTTGCCACTAACCACAGCACGCCACGCTTAGGCCAGGGAATCACCATGATGTCGAAAGTCACTACAACAAAATTAATAAATACAAATAAAAATATTGATGGAATATTTTTGGTGATATATTACAGGTGAATTTTATTAATAAAAATATTCTTTTGATATATGTTGAAAAAATTATAATAGAAAAGAAAAAAATTAAAATAAAACCAAAAAAATATGATGGTGTGTTATTTATACTGACAGAACTTGCCCATGGTATCAATACCATGATAAAATCTATTTGTAAACTCGTTGGTAAATTGTTCACTTCTTCCTAATATTATTCATCATGTCAATTATAAAGGGAATCATCGATGGAAAATTCCGTTAGTATTTTTCAAATAGTTCTGGAACCGTTCACTTTTCAATTGTATTGTTAATTATTGTTTTTTACATATAAAATCACTAACAAATTGATAAGTCTTCTATGTTATTTGATGAGTTTCTAAAATTTTTTGGTTAAATTAAATTTTAAATTAAATATTACAAACGAAATCACTGACGGATTGAAAAGTTATCGGTGATATTTGACTGTTTCTGAAAAATTTAAATTAAATTGAAATTTTAAATTAAATATATAAACAAAATTACAAACGGAATGGTTAAAAATATTAATATTTAATTATCCATCAGTAAACCTGTCGGTAAAATATTTCAATAAAAAGACGAGAATCTCTCATTTCACAACAGACGATCCTCTTTTTCTTCTTTTCTATATGTAAAAAACATCAACACCTTTTTTTTATTTATCTTCTTTTCTCTCCTCAACTCTTTCTCCTCTCCTCCATGCTTGGGTATGTCTTCTCCTTTTTTTTTCTTTTCTCTTCTTGGTTTTTGTTAATTAACATACTTTATGAATTTGTTTTTTTTATCTTCTCAACTTCACTCGCAACTATATTAAGATAAAAAAATTTCTTTTTTCGTGTTTTTTTTTGCATTATATTTGTTTTTTAAATTTTTTATGTTCTTAATAATTGTATGAATGTTGTTGTAGGATTTTTTTTTTCATATGATATCAATTTTTAGTTAATTTATTTATATGATTTTTAATTTTTTAGTAATCGCAAATTTATTTTTTTCATATGAAACTATTTTTAGTTGATTTATTTATTTGTTGTTGTTTAATTTTTTTTTTGTTGCAAATTTGTTTGAGTTGATTTTTTTTTCCAAACAACTCAATTCCGAGGTATTATAAAGTGTTGATTTATATTAATTTAATTATTTTATAGTTTTGTCAAATAGATTTTTTTAAACTATTTTTAAATAATTACCAACGGAATTGCATACGGTATTTTTGTCGGTTATATGACAAGCTTCCCGAGAAAAATACTGACGGGATGAAACAAGTAAATTTTTTTTAGCTCGCTTTTCCTATCGGTAAATTCATCGATAATAATATTTTTTTATTACCGACAGACTTACTGATAAACAAAAAATTATCAACGAGAGTTTCACTGATGGAGCATTTTCATATGTGATCTCGTCGGTAAATTAATTATCAATGAAATAATAGTATAAATGCTAACAAAAAAAAATTATGTTGATAAATATAATAATTCTGGTAGTGTGCGAGGATGAGGTTTTCTATTCTTACTCGTTAAAAACCGGCCGATGTTCAAATCTCCATGCCAAAAAAATAGAACTGATCGTTGAATACAATAACTTCAGTAACCTAGAGAGTAACTTGGAGAAGTTTTCGTTCTAGTCTTTGGAGTTCTGGGTTTGTTAGTGTGTGTGTGTGTGTGTGTGATGTTATCCTGCTGATCTTCCGAGAGAAATCAAGGAGGAAATGATTTACTGAGAGGTTCTTTTCAATGAAGTTTTGTAGATTGTGATATTTGTCCCCTTCTAATTATATACTTTGGATGATCTTTTCTTTTATCTATTTCGGGACATTTTGGATAGCACTAATATATAATTATTCTCAAGAACTTAGTCTCACTGCTAAAGTAACCTTGCTTATTATGTTAACATCTAGAATTTAAAATTTAAAAGAGACTATAAGAAAAATATTATTTATAATTAAATATTTGAGTGAATCCCCGGTATTAAGAAATACAGAGATTTGATGTTGCAAAGATCTCTAGATACTCATGTCGTGTAAAAAAAAACAGTATATTTCTTTATTTTATAGTGTTTTTTATGATCTTCTGAGAATTTCAGGTATTTATAATGAAATGTGCCGTAATATTTTTGTATTTATTTCGTGTGGATATACCAGAATCTTCGACTCGGCAGGACTGGGGAGGAGGAGAAGATTATTTTGGGAAATGGATTCTCTAGCCAAGCGTGGCCGAGTCAATTGCCTAGCCGTAAGTTACGATGGGTCGGTCGTCAAATTGTCGGTGGACCAAAGACCAATCAAATGATAGAATTGTGATTCTTCTATAAATATTATATTTACAGGGAAGCTGATATTTTGTAAATCAAGGGCCGGCATGTTTTTAAATCATGCGCCGAGACATCGGTCAGCATTTTTCTTATTTTCTCATCCTATCCAACGCCCTTTTTCCTCTGTTTTCGCTTTAACTGTTCTTTGTAGATTGTATGCTGGTCGGTGTCGAAAAGCTATTTTGAGTATTGTTCGAGATTGTGGCGGAATTATTTTTTAAAATATTTTTTTTATTTTTTAAGCAATGAAAACATATGGGCCAGACAGAGGCCCGCTAAGGTTATAAAGGAGACTTGCTTGGGTCCAGATTCGCCGGCCATTTCGATAATGATCAAGATGAAGGGCTATTCTTCACTATTAGATTAAAAAAGAGGTTTAAATGTTAACTCGTAGAGGAGGGTAAAGAAATGTTTAAAAGAGAAACTATTTGGTTCCACCGACGGTTTTCTAACCGTCATCTCTTTTGATTCTTCCATCGTTCTGAGTTCAAAGCTCTATCCCACGTAAAAAAATAAAGAAGTTTTCTAGTGGTTTATTAGGTAGAAAAATAAAAGGTTAAAATTGAATGTAAATGACACCCAAATTTGTAAAGGAAAGATAATCTAAAAGCAGTGAACTCAGAGTTTAAATTTGCGTCCAAATCAGGTGTCTGGCAAAGCTCAGGCCTTGGATTTACTATAAAATAATTTTTGAGGCTACAAAAAATTATTTTTTGCTAATTTAATTTTGGGATTGAGTTTGGTTCTGAAAGATTATTTTTTCTAATCTTTTTTTTTTTTTGTTCAACTCATAGATTAAATTTGATCAGCTTCTCTAGATTTTTTTTCCGGTTTTGCAACTCTTTAAAATCAAAACTGTCAAGGTTAATTTTGATTTTACTAAGTAGTTAAAGCTTGAAGGAATTCCATCATTTTTTATTCTTCTAATGCCACCACCTTCACCTCATATGCCTCCCACCAAGATCATCACCCGACACCACCACCTCCTCCAACGCATTCCATTTCCGTTGTCATTGCCTGCACCTCCTCCTTCAACACATTTGCCATTTTTAGCATGAATCATGAATTGATGTATGGCTTTGTTGTTGTTTTTTCCACCCAAATTCATTTCCAGGCCGTAAAACACATAATATTATCGATGCCATCTTGCTGAGCTCCGAGTCAAAACTAATAACATGTTCGTTCGTGTAGATAGAACCTTGCTGCTTTCGTGTACATATCTTCTAGAAATTTAAGCGTGTTCAATTTTCTTTTACGGGGGATCATACTATTTGATTGTGACATTAAACATTTTAACGAGTGGATAGATTTTAGCTTGTCCCAACAGAAGCTCGATGAATCACTGTGACAGGCAGCTCTTCTTCAGGCCCAATTTACTTGTTCGCTACCATCAGCTATTTGCGAACAGAAGGGAGCTTTCTCTAGAATAACACCTCTAGCATCAAAAGTCACTGTCCCATGAGTTAGTTATCTATCCCTGAATTCTTGTCTAAGATGAAATGAAATGTCACTCTTTTGTCCACAGGCTGTCACAAAAATCAACACTTCCAACTTAAAACAGTGCTATGAACACCTTCTCCTATGTGACTTGAGATACTTCTAATGTCTAGCTCCACGTCCATTTAATGCACGCGCCGGGGGGGGGGGGGGGGGGGGGGACTGTATCTCTATGCCAATAAATAATTTACAAGAGGGGAGACAAAAAAAAAATGTGCAAAATTATACAATTAGCTACAATTGAAGCGTTCGCAGATTTGATGCTTGACCAAACCTCAAATTTTCTTGATCCGTTCTGTGATCATGAAGTACAAGCACTTTTAGTGTTCCGGATTCTCTCAACCACGCAGCAACAACAGATCCAGTTGATATAAATCGACCTAAGTTGCATTTGGCTAACCTAAAGGGTGCACCCATGCCCACTAGTAGAGCCTCGATAGCTCGCCTTAGCGTACTGTCACCGACTACTTTGCTGTGTTTTCCCCATCCAGTCAATATGCTGAAACAACAAGGAGTTCAGAAATTTTTCTTGAAATGGTTAAATAAATGAGATAGTATTAGTTAGCAAATACAACTACATAAAATGAAATACCTCAATAATTTTGGCAATTCATGACCCTCAAACACTATAGAGCGTATGTTAAGCAACCATGCATGAACCATTGCCCGAGCAGCCCCGGAAGACATCAGATGCAAATCTAAGGTAGACTCAGACCACACATTCTCCCACACTTGTCGACGTTTCCCTTCAAGCACAACCAGCTGTGCACCTCTTTTCTGGGAAAAAAAGAAGGAATTAGTTTTGAACATCCAGAAATGATCCAGTTATAAAAATTTGTAACCAAAAAAAAAAACCATCTAGGACTTGGTGCACCCCGACTGAGCAAATATAGTCTTTTAATCAGGAATAGTTATGACTCAAACTCACCTGACCAAAGTGCCATAACATGTCAGTCAAGGCATTATAAAAGGCAGATGCTGTTGAAGAATCCATCAATTTAACTTCATCAAAGAGTGATTGTGCTTGCTCCCACACATTTTCTCTATAACCCATAAGAAGTCCATGGGCCACACCATAAACCTGGTTATCAAATAACCGGAGCTCCTCCAATAACATTGAAGCATCTTCAAAGGAATTACAACGACTGCATCAAGAGGATATACAAATGAATTTAAACCATATTCATTTGAAGCTAAAGATCCTTGACTATATACATATAACAAGTTAATATCAAATATGGACAAAAGTTGACAGGCAACAAATGCATCCTCTCTCTAAAATCTAACATTAAACTGAACTAATTCAGGCACTCGTGCATTAGAAGGACAAGAAAATTTATCTCAAAACTCCAGAAGCGAAGAACTTGAATTCTGCTAATCTTTACTGAAAAGAAACACTGGTATAGTTTCATCTGCTTGATCTATTTTTGCTGATGGATGATTACTAGGGTATAAATGAGCAGAGAGCAAAATAAATAGCACAGATCATTGCATTTGAGAAACAAGTGTACAAGTTTTCGCTCATCATTGACTGTGCATGTGCTGACTAGCTCTTGAAGCAGTTATGAACAATCATGATGATCAGCACAGTAGAAATTACCTGCAAGCATTCAAAATGGCTGAAAATGTGACCACATTTGGCTTGATTTCCAGCTCGTGCATCTTGTGAAAGACTGCCAAAATGCACATCATTTCCTGTCCGCTGCAATTCTTTGCTTGACCTGCCTTTTCAACAGCAAGCTGCCCAAAAATCTTTATGATCCGATTGCCCTCCCTATCAGCCAACAGACTTTTAGTAGCTTCCTCAACAACACCTGAAGATAGAGATTCAATTTGCAACTGACTGGTCTGAACAGTATCATCAACCACTGATTCCGTGATTGCTGACCGGCCAAATGCATCTATAATAGAATTGTAAGTGACCACATTAGGCCTAATTCCCTCCTTGGTCATCTCATCGAGCAAAGACACAGCTGATTCCACCAGCCCATTCTTGCACAAGGCATCTATCACAGCACTATAAAGAACAACATCAGCCTTCAATCCAGCCTTCTTAAACTCCCTAAAAACATCCATTGCTTCCCTATACAAACCACCTTTCGAATACACATCAATTAATGTTGAGTAAGTCAGTAAATTAGGTGATATACGCCCAGCTTTCATCTCTCCAAACACTCTTCTAACCTCATCATACTTGCATTGTTTCCCATACCCACCCAAAAGTGCATTATAAGTCACAACATCTTTCCTAATCCCACAATTTTCCATCTCCCTACAAACATCCAAAGCTTCCTGAAACCTACCAAGCTTAGCATAAATGGAAAGCAAGGTATTATAAGAAACTCTATCCAAACTTATACACAGAAACTTCATTTCATTAAACAAATTAAGCGCATCATCTAATCTACCAGCCTTAGCATAGCCATCAATCATGGTACTATAAGTGACAACATTAGGCAATATATTCTTGGCAGGCATCTCAGACATGATCTCAGAAGCCATGTCCATTTGCCCACCTTTACAAACGGCGTCCAAAAGCGTATTATAAGTAAAAATATCTTGATCAATCCCTCTATTCAACATCTCGCTAGACAAACTCCTCGCAGCCTCCCACAACCCTCCTCTACTACACACAGCAAGAAGCGAATTAAATGTAATTCGATCTGGCTGCACTCCATTTCTCAACATTTCATCGAAAATCTCCACTACTCGTTTAAACTCCACACCCCCTTTCCCACACGCATCGATTACAGCATTATAAGTAACCAAATTGGGCTTCAAACCATAATCTTTCATCGAATCAAAAACCTTAATAGCCTCATCACAATAACCGCTTCTACCATATGCACTGATTATAGCAGAGAAAGCATAAACAGTATTACCATAACCTTCAATAAGAGCAGCCTCAAAAACACTCTTAGCAATCTCTACTTTACCTAACCTACCAAGAGTGCTAATCATGGCACTCGCCATTTTACCTTGTTCGTTCTTCTTCCGCTCTCGTTTCACTGCAAATTCAAAGCAACAAATGGCCTTTTTACAGTCTCCTCGATTACCAAGCTCCCGAAGCAAGAAAATATAATCATCCGACCCAGAAAGACGAGACTCGAAATTAAGCAACACGTTTTCAAGAGACCCCTCGTCTTTTCCATACTCAATTACGTTCTGGAGAGCTTCTTCGGCGACTGAGGTGTGGCGAGTACCCATAGTGGTTCTAGGTCGACCGAAGTTGAGCTTGGAAACGAAGCGGGTGGAGCGGCGACCAGAGAAATCGGAGGCAAGTTCGGATTTTGGAGATTGAAGAGAAGGGAAGGTAGGGTGGATTTGTGGGTGGTGAGTGGTGGTGGTGGTGGTGGTGGTGGTGGCGGGGGGTTTTGGTGCATTGCGAGAGGAGGGAGGGAGGGGAGGTTTGGTAAGAGAGACTCTTTGATTAGCAGTCCATCTTTGATGGGGGTTTTGGTGGTGGGTTTGACGGTGGTTTTTAAAATGGCTGTGTGGATAGGGGTTGTTATGATAAGGCTTAGTTGTTCCTGTGATTGAGCAGTGTGGTGGCGTTGACGCCATTCAATTCAATTAGATATGGATATCCAGTATCCACTGACTAGTAGAAAGAGGTATGTAGTGGTTGGAAAGGGAGAGGTGGTTGAGGGGAGAGGAAGGAGAGGCTAGATGGGAGGAGATGAAGCAGCGGCCATGGTTGTGGTCGCGGAGAAGACTCTAGAGAGAGAGAGTTAATGCGTGCTTTTGTGGGTGGTTTTTAGAGATAAGTGAGAGAGAGAGCTACCACATTTTCTTACTATTCAGCTGAGTTTGAGGTAGTGTTTCGTGAATTTTTAAAAATATATATTTTTAAATTATTTTGATATATTAATATTAAAAATAAATTTTAAAAAATAAAAAAATATATATATTTTAAAAAACAATAGCTGAATCTTCGCTTTAGCTCTTTTCTCTTGTTACTCCAATTATTAGAAAAAGAATATGGAGTAAATTATTATTGTTTTTTTTAGTGATTTTTTTGTTCGTTCTTTCTTTCTTTCACCTTAACAAATAGAAATAGGTGGGATGCTACCCCGATTGCTGGAGATCTGAAGCTCAATCTCTGCCGCTAAAACTTGTGGGGCCCAAAAGAAGTTGTGGATTGACCAGAAATGGATGGTGGAGATTGAACTATTGGTGATAAGGCCACGTGTAAGGTGAGAATTTTTAAAAAGAAAAAATCGCAGGTTAAATAAATGGATGTATTTTTGTGTATCGCCCAAAGTAAATAAATAAATGAAAGCTGTCGTCCGTCACAGTTTTTTTTTAATTAAAATAAATATTTTTTATTAACATGGATATCCAAATCAGTTTATATGTATTTTGAATAATTTTATAAATTTTAAAATTAATAATTATATAAACTTCTAATTACTATCATATTAGTAATAATATAACTATATCTATTAATTCTAAATTCACTAGTCTACTACCTGCTAAGATAGTTTCATCATAATTTTTCGTAGATTGAAGTGTTGACTGCTTTCCATTTTCGAAAAATAGCCCTGGAAGGAAGTCTTCCATTGGAAGTCAAAACTAAAGTTTGAAGGAGCGGAGACAAAACAAAACCCAGCCCATTTGGATTACCCAATCACCTGGACCCAACCAAACCAAAACTACCCGTCATCATTCCATTTTTTTTTTTATTTTGAAAAATGGCAATGTTTGTGTAAAGTTTTTGGAAAATAAAAATTATAAAAGTTTTTAAAAAATAACATAGTTAGAATAAAACCACATTTTTAATTATTGGTTTTTATACATGATTATTATTAAAAATATCGATGATTATATAGGTATAAGCTAAAATGTTTGTCTCATTCCAATTAATTCATGTAGGTAAAAATCAACCTAATTTTTGTTATGAGAATATAATGGTTAAGAAATAAAATTAAAAAAATAAAGAGAAAATATGAGATTCTAATCAATTATTGAAATATCACCAAACTATATCGTGAGTTATTTGAGGTTAATTTAGGTTTTATATCATTTAGGGTAGAAATTGTTTTTATAATTTTTCAAGACATGATTAGAACAATCTCGTAGAGATTAATACCATCAAAATTAATATATTTTTTAAATAAATTGTATAAAAAATGTTTGGATATAAACAGTTTTATCTATCTTGTTATATTAAGTAATACTTTAAAAGGCGTGGAAAAAGCACTGTAACTTTCCCCACACCCGCGTGTACCTATATATTATAATTATAATTATAATAATATAACTTATATATTATAAATATACTTATAATAATAATATAATAATAATAACATATATTAAAATACTTCGAGCTGTCTTTCTTTTTCTTTTTTGTTTTTATTTAAAAAAAAACTTGCTTTTTTCTTTGTGTTTTTTTCTTTTAATAATTTTTTTTAATTTATTTCATTAATGTTAAATTTTTTTATTTAGTTATCAGATTTTAATGACATGGATCCTGAGTTTGACGGGTTAGTCCATATTTTTTTTTTGCTTTTTAATTAATTTTTTTTGTTTAGTTTAGTTTGTTAATGTTAAATTTCTTTATATTTAATTATCAGACTTTCATGACACGTATCCCGAGCTTGACGGGTTAACCTGGTTTGATGGTTTAACTTAGTTAACCCGTCAATTTTTTTTTTCTATCTAGTTATCAAACTTTCATGACACGAATTTCAGGTTTGATGGGTTAACCTGGTTTGAAGTGCACCCAGTTAATTCAGAATTTTTTTCTTTTTCTTCATTATTTTTTTTTTGTTGGTTTGTTTTCTTTGTTTTTTTTTTCATTAATCTATTTAATTATTACACTTTTATGACACGACCTTGCAACCAAACCCACATCCAAGGCTATTGGGTCTGGTGTTGCAGTCAAACTAACTTAAACTTAGGTCATGTAAGTTTAATGTTATTATTAATATTATAAATATTATTTTTGGGTCAGGCATTGCAATCAAACTCAAGACTCTTGGATATAACTTTACAAAAAAATCTAATATTTTTTTATTTTAATTTCTTTTTATTTTTATTTTTTTAAAATTAACCCGCAGCATTATAGGAATAACATAATTAGTAGGTATTTAGTAGAGTAATGTGTTTTGCTCTTCCCGCGTTTTGCTCTCAATCAATTTCAATATCACCACTGCACCAACCAAAAAAAGTCAAAGTTAACCAAACGAAAAAGAAGAAATCCATGTACCATTATCTCTTTCCGTGTTTTGCTCTCAAACCACCGTTAACAGAGAACTGAAAAACATAGCGTATTAGATGATGGTTCAGTGATAAAAGCTTAGGATCAAGAGATTTATTTTTTTTATGGTTTCAGGTTCGAGCTCTGTAGTTGCTCATATAATGGCCACTGGAGGCTTACATGGTCATTAACTTCAGGGCCCGTAGAATTAGTCGAGATGCGCTCAAACTAGTCCGGACATCCACATTAAACTGAAAAAAAAAACATAGCATATTCAGTATAATATTATGGACCTCAATACTTTTTTTTCTTTTAAGTTTTTTACTTTACTTCTTAAACTTTTTTTTTCCTGATTTTGCTCTTGAATAGTTCATTACTTTGCATTTAAGCTTAAGAAATTATTTTGACTAGCTTACTTTGAGATGACGATAACATGCCCGGGTATTATTATTATTATTTTGCTTGATTTTGTAAAAAGTAAGGTTTTTTTCCTTTTAAAAAATATAAAAATGCACGGACGTAATTTGATATTATTTGTAGAACAAGTTTTTTTTTTTCATTGTTTGCCCCTTTTATTTTGTGTTCTCTCCCTCCAGGATTGGGGTTTGATTGTGATCCCTTTAGTATTTGCAATTTTCATTTGAGCTCCAAACTTATTTTGTTTATTTTTCAATTTTTATTCTGAGAAAAAAATAATAAAGTTATTAAAAAATGACAATTTAAAAAAAAGAGAAAGAGTCAATAATTTACCAAAGTCCAACAATAAAATAAGATGTTCTTGATATCAACTACTTGTGATTGGCTAGAAGAGTTTCATTTATGTGCTTTTCTGTAACTTATTTTGTCGGAAAAAGTAAATTGAGTAACTATTTTTTTTTTCAACTTGATTATGTGTTTTTAACTAACTTTGAGGTGTTTAAGTCGAGACATTAGTTTTGTGAGCTTATAACGGTATATATTATGTGTTTTTATATGAGAAAACACAAGGCATTTTGATTTTTTAATATAATAAAAAAATTACTTCTTTTATCTCTCTCTCTCTAGTCTAGGTGTAAAATTTAAAGATTTGCAGCTTTGA
The DNA here is from genome assembly GCA_007827005.2 of Populus simonii. Classification (NCBI taxonomy): domain Eukaryota; kingdom Viridiplantae; phylum Streptophyta; class Magnoliopsida; order Malpighiales; family Salicaceae; genus Populus; species Populus simonii. Next base: position 8,585,614 of record CM017477.2, read on the forward strand.
GAAATTAACTTCGGTTTAGAATGTTGACTTAAATTTGCTTGTTTTTTTTTTAATTTTATTATTAAATTATTTTTTTATATTTTTTATAGGATTTTATTTTCACCTTGAAAAAAACACGTGCTACTTAGAGCGTTTATTGTTTTAACTTTGTTCAGTTCATTTTTTACTATTATTTTTGCTTTAAAATTAAACGTGAGCATCGAATGTTTTTCATGCATTTTTTTAGTTTCTTTTGAAACTCGTGTTGCCCCGAGTTTTAGGATCTCAAGGCCACGAGGTTCAAGTATGGTTTTAAAATAGTGTGTTTTAATATTGATTTTTTTAATTATTTTTTTTATTAAATCTAATATTCACTCTCTTGAATTTTATTCTTTGTTTCGGATTCCTTTGTGAATTTATGGCTTTAAAAATTTAAAATTTTATCTTTTAATTTAATATTTGATGATATTTAAGGTTTTGGTCTTTATTTTTCATTGATTTTTTTCAATTTTATATTTTATCATTTTGATTCCTAAAGATTCATATTCGTTATTTTTTTCGATTCTTTTTTTATAATTTCAAGTTGTTAATTTTTTTTAAAAAAACACACTTATAGCATTTAAACATCATTTTTTATGCTTCAAAAAAATTGATCTGGCTTGCGATGAAGCGCGGGTAAGCTTTTTATTATTATCTATACGCACATGTACTTTTATATAATATTAATACTTATATATTTTCTTAAGTTCGGGTAAGTTTGTATTAAATTTGATGAAATTTATATTTTATTTATTAGTTGACATACAGGGATTTTGGATATCCGATCCAAAACAATTAAATTTTATAAAGACTCAACTATTTAATTCGGCTCAGATGAGCATTTATCGAATTCAGTCTTTACTATTTAGAGAGAGAGAGAGAGAGAGAGAGAGAGAGAGAGTATCCGTAAGGTGAATGATGGCCCGTCAATATATTACATATTTTTTCATAATAAAAGAAGTAATCAACTCATTTAAATAAATTAATTTATAATCAACTAAAAACGAACTGTAATTACATCCCAGTCCTTCTATCTTTATATATATAAAAACCAATTCCTATTTCCTGGGACCACTATTTATCCAAGTGTATTTCCCCTTCGATCTATCTGTCCACGTGTGATGCTCCTCTCCAAGGAAAAGTAGCAGGAGTAGTACAAAAACGAAAGTAAGGGAGTTAGTAGTACGTTTTGATGACATGTTATTATTTTTTTATTATAGCAAAACTCAGAGTCTCAGACAATGGCAGAGTCAAAACGCTCGTTTTATTCATAAGTTGAGTCAGCCACGGAACGCAGCATGCCAAAACACCCCAAACACCCAAACACAGCCAGGCAGGAAATTTCATCCCATACAAAACAATGCTTCTTCGACTTCTCTTGCTACTATCGGTTCTTGGCTCGTCCTGGATCGGATGGGTCAATTCACATCAGGAATCAGGTGAGTGGAGCTGCGAGTCCGACGAAGAGATCAGAATAGAAGCCGAGTTCAAGCCTGGATTCATCACCCTCGATGGCCACGCCGATGATTGGAAAGACATTGATGGCTTGGACTCCTCACTGCTTCCTGCTCTCGACCCCGATGACGATAAAAAATACACAGGAGGAAAAATGACCGTCAAGGTAAGGATTTTTTGTTCGAAAATTAGTATCACGCTTTAATAAATCAGCTGTTAATAAATCACAGTGAATTTCGCAGGCCTTGCATGATGGTAACGATGTGTTTTTCTTGCTGCAAGTTGATGGGAACTATGCTTATACAAAAGGGTAATTTTTGGATTGATTTGTTGCATTATTTATCTATTGGATATGGAATTAATTTTTCTGGTTGCTTTAGTGCTGATTTTTTTTTTTATTATCTATATTCACATCAAATTCTTGTCTCTACTTTCCTTTTGTTACCTTTTATATATATTTTTTTTCCTGCTGGGTTTCTTCCGTTTCGGGAATGGTTAAGAGAGTGCATGTTTTGGTTAACTCAAATTGCTGATGCTTTGACTTCTCAATTTTGAAGGCTTTTTTCTCCTTTCCCCCCCTTTTCGTTGGATTGAATTGGATTTTTATGCTGCAGTGATAACAAGAAATGCCCATCAGTTGCTCTCATGTTTCCGATTGGCGATGAAGCAACCTATCACAATGTAAGTTACTTCACTGATTATCTGGCATGCTGTCACGTTGTTAGCTCATCATGTTCGTTGTGGGTTCTCAATCAGAGAGTGAAAATTGAGGATTGCTCGTATCTTTTTAGATGGGTGGCTGCAAGGAGGGAACTGGTACTTGCAATAGGAAGACTTGCAAAGGTCATGAAGTTGATATTATGCACTTCTCAATTGGAAATGCTATCCCAGGACGACTCTATGGTGGGAATCCATTAGACAACGGAGATGGAAATGGAGGTGACAGGTGCTGCCATTTTAACTTCTTCACTATCAAAACCATGGGATGACATGTTTTGTTGGTGATATTTGCATAATTTGGTTATGTTTATTTTAATTTTTAATTCTTTATTCTCTCTTCTGAACAGGTTTGGTCATTTGGTTGATCTCTATTCTTGGAATCCACACTGTAGATACCTTGATGGCACAGGTCCTTCAGGTACTTCTTGAATTAACTATTCAGTTTTAATTGTTAATTGGGTGAAAAAGGTATGTTTGCATGATATGAAAATGATGGAACTGACTTTAAAGGGAAAAAAAGGAAAGTGGGATGAAGCACTAACCAAAGTGATTAGAAGGAGCACAATCAAGGTAGCTCAGAATTCATTACATGCTCTTCCAAAATCAAAGCTTTCTTTTTATGAAGCTGTCCATTTCATGCTTTGTTGATAATAACACTCACCTTAAGACCTTTTCAAAGATCTTGATATGTTAAGTCTTCATCCTCAGTGCTATCTATTCTCCAAGGACATCCACTGATGTATGCATCTTAAATACTTGTCTTCCATTATGCACTGGATTGCTCTCCATCCTATCCTACTAAACTCCTGTCACTCTAATCATTGTGTAATCCAATGGCTGCACCTTTCTAAGACGGACTGTCCCAGGCTCAAACCTGAGTTTTGCACCCCTTGCTAAGTGGAGCTTACAATTCTCCCTTCCTTTCTATCTACTAACACTAATAATTAAGTGTATCAACTTTAACCCTTTATTCTATGGAAACTATTTTTCCATTGCCTTTGCACTTGTTTTGCAGCCGTCATCTTATGTTTAAGATCCTTACACTTTTAATCAGGTCACTTGTTTCTTCTTAGTTTTCACCATGTCTCTAATTCATAATTGTTATAGTTTATTGTGCCGTACTTGTGCCTTCTTAGAGGGTGCTTGAGAGTGTGGTATCGGTTGTTTTTCAAAGTGCTTTTCGTCTAGAAATGCATCAAAATAATTTTTTTTTATTTTTTAAAAATTATTTTTGACATCTGCACATCAAAACAATCTGAAACCATAAAAAAAAATTTTAAGCAAAAAAAAAAAAGAATTTTCATGGAACGCGGTTTGCACAGCGTTCCCAAAACGCTACCTTAGTAAATTCCTTCCAAATCCTATTCTCAGTTAGCTTGACTACTAACTTCTTCCTTCTCCAACCTGTCAAATATCTTATTCTTGAATGAGATTAAACCTTAAACTATTTCAGATAGAAGAGTAAAAGTTGATAATTAAAATACTTGTCCCTATCAAACCAATAACAAAAAGACGCAGAATGGGAGCTGTACAACTTGCTATAGCTTCAGCCATTGATGTGTATTTTCTGTAGTAGTATGTTCTATTATGATTTGATATGCATGATCAGAGTGTTTCACTTCTCGAAACCACATTCATGGTTCCTGACCAGACATGGCCTTAAATGCTCTATATAAAGATAACTTGTAGTCTTGTACTTGTTTGGCACTTGTGTGGTGATCATGTAACTATTGAATCACCACTCGAGAATTAAGATGTTTGGTAACCCCGTTGCCCTACAGAAGTCTTTTTACCTCACAAAATTAGTCATGATAAACTTTTTGCAAAAAAGAAGTCAAAACAGTCTTTACTTCCAAACACTGCTTTGCTCACCACTTATGTGGTGGTAACACCAATTTGATCCTTAGTGTTCAAACTTTCAATTTGTTAGTTTCCCTTATTTTCTTTTCCTAGGAGGAAATGTAAATGTCTCACAAATTTTTTATAGGCTCCGTAAAGAAGTAGTGGGGTGATTTTGATAATCATGAGCTTCTATGCTATTTTAAGATCTAGCTCATCTTGTTCAACTAGAAATGGTCCTAGGAGCTCTACCTATTGTGGCGGATGATTTGCTATGAGTCTTTGTAATAATTTACCAAGCCCACTTTCTTTGGCTTTCAGAAGCATATCTTTATGCGTATGGGATCTTTTCTTTCTCTAGATATACACTTTCTTAAGCTAACCACAAATCCAAACTTCTGACTTCCATTTTTGATGTTGGTTGTTATCCATTTTAACAATGTTTGCTATTCATTTCTTAGTTTGCATGATTGGTTATTTCAAGTCAACCTTTTTAATGGTGAGCAAGTAATAACCAATCTTTTTTCAGGAAATGATTCTAGTGGCCAGAATAACTGGAAGGGGGCATGGTGGCACAGTAGCTTCAATGTCCACTCAGGTGATTGCCCTTTTTTTTTTCTTCCTTAGTTTGATTTTCAAAACATTGGTCTTCTACCTATTATTGTTGATAGCCATGATACCAAATTGAGAACACCTATAGCTTTAGCGTGCTGAGAAAGCTATGCAGCTTTTTTGTACAATTAAGAAAAAGAATGTGACTCGTACAAGAAGCGTGATCAGCTTTGTTAAACACACATCAATGTGCATTGTACAAATTCGCTCTAGGCTATATTAATCATGTTTTCAGTATCCAATAACATGAGTTTCTATTTTGTATGATTAAAGATGGTGCTTAAGGAGCCATCCATCAAAATCTGTGCTGTGAAAAGGGAACTTGAAATTGGAAAAGAATTGAATTTCAGTATTTCTTAAGAAAATTGCCTCTTAAGACACAGTAAGTTCAATTTGGTTCCGTATCACCATTTCTGTGCAGCCTGTTGTTTCAGTCTCAAATTATGGATTATGATCTGCCTTTTATCCATATTGATCTTGTATGCTTTCGAAAGTATCTACATCTTTCTCCTTTGAAATTTGATTTTAATATTTTGCAACAGGTTTTGTAGAGGAAGACAGTCCTTATTCATCAGATAGTCAAAAGGGAACGTATTTCTTTGAATTCTCTCGGCCTTTAAGAACCATGGATCGTCTCCAACAGGTTAGAAACCCATCCATGATATTCAGATATTTGGTTGACCTTGGGCTCGAATATAAGAAATTTATAGTAGTTCGCTTTACGCAATTTCAGTGAATGTTTTAATCCATGTTTTGATGTCACTTACACCATGTTTTCCTCACTCGCTTTTTGTTAAAGAGGGTTATTATTATCTTCTAAAAAAAGAGACAAAGAGAGTACCATGTTTTCCTCACTCGCATAACCTTGATTCTATTTCATCGCCATTGTGGCTTGATAATAATATCACGTGTGCTTAGAGAGGATATCTGCGGTTTGATACTAACTTCTCACTATGCTTGTTATTGAGCTTTGCTCCCAACATCAACACTTGAATCGGAAAGGAATCAAGGATACACATCGGACCTTATACTGTTTGATTGTTGCATAGGTTTGTAGTTGAAAGTATACCTTGCAGCAAGAGGTTCTGAATGAGCTGCTTTCTCTAATTTCTGCAGGATGCTCAGTTTACAATTGGTGGATCTAGCAAGATGGCTGTCGCATTCTGGTATCCAGTTGATGGGAATTCATGGCATGGATCTGGTCACTATTCTGTCAACTGTGATTGGATACCCCTGGACATCTCTCCAGGCAGTTCTATGTTAAAGGCATCTACAACAGGCAGCTCAGGAGATGTTGCCAGTGCCTTTGCCCTTCTATTCTCAGTCGTCTCTATATGTCTCTCTGTTTTTGTGGGATATAGAGCAGCAACTAGATCCAGGAATGAACCCTATGAAACAGTGGAAAATCTTTAGGCCAGCAATGGGGCTCTGTGAGTGTACCGTAATTGAGAACTGTACTACTCAGCTTGGACTTCGATCACTACCGCAACTTTTCTGTGCTTCGATCACTACCACATCGATAGATTTTTTTTAATTTATTATTACTCAATTGTTAGTTTATTGAAACCTTTATGATGTGTTTTATCACTTTCTTTTTCTTTTTGGGTATTCTTTTAACTGATGCTGTATGTATTTTGCTTTTTGATAGCGTGTGCTACACACCAGCCTTTTGGTTTTTGAAGTATCAGTGCACAAGTCACAGGTTAACAACGCTATCTATAGACAGCTGGTTTCCTTCAACAGAAACAAACGGCGCGTCCTCTTCTGCTCATCTTCCCTTTTTGTCCAGGTGCCGCGCGCTGTGACAAGTAAGAACAGCAACTAACCCTAAAAAGTAAAAACTACAGGCGAACTGTAACCAATCCAAAGCTTATACAGCGAGCGATATCAATTATATAATCTGCAGATGCGCTTTTCTTTTGAGAATCAGGCTGCAATGGCTGGTGATGGAAGCAAAAAATCTCAAGTATCAACAGCTCCTCCTCGAAAAATGAATGTTCAAAAATTTGCAGAAAACAGAGCACCTGAACTCGAGAGTCTCCACTCACACTCAATCGTATCAAACCGAATAAACAATAATTTCCGATCTCTAAGAAACAAGAGAAGAATAACCACCGCTTACAACAAGCAAGCTGCAAAATAGAGACTTAGAAAGAGGAAATTAGGACTGTCTGCTAAAGTGAAGGATGACCTGGATTCGGCTTCGATAAAGTCCGTCGCCGAGTTTGCTGGAGAATTGAACTTAAAAAAGAATCCAGGAATTTATGGTCCATGCAGTTTCAGAAAATTATAACGCTGGATCCCATAAAAAGACCAGATTCCCGAATCCAACAAAAGGGAGCCCAAACTCATTTCGGACTCATGGAGAAATAAATGAGGCCCATCTATTATTTCGGCCCACATAAGAACTTGCTGAAAAAACAGGAAACAAACTTAAAATCAAATCCAGTATCTATCTATCAGAAAGAAAGCAGTCAACTCACCTCTCAAACAGGTAATTCCACTCTCCCTCTCCCTCTCTTTCGATTCGATTTATTTATTAGCATGAATCTCTTTAGATCTCAGTTACCGTTGACCAATTTATGCTAAACAAATTTGGAATTCAAAGTTAAATAATTAGTGAAATTTGAGTAGACTACTGATATTCAGTAATTGCATGCAAGTCTTGGAGATTTGGAGTATAGGTAGTAGGAGATGGGAAGGATCAAGCCTCAAGCTCTGCTGAAACAGAGCAAGAAGAAGAAAGCGCCGAGTCGAATAAGCGTCGCTACTATTCTCTTATGCTGCTTCATTTTTATATTGACTGTATTTTTCTTGTACTCTACGTATAAAACTGGTCGCTAAGGTATGTCAAGTTCAAAGTTTGATGATTTATCCTTTGTGCTGTAATATTTGATGATGATTTACAGTTTGGATGCCCCAAACTATTTGGATTTGGATTTGGATCTGTATTTTTCTGTACGCACGTTGGCTAAAATATTTTTTCATTGTGGAAATGCAATGCGTTGATTTTCAGGTTAGATTGTGCATCTTTCCTTTTCTTTTTTGCTGCTATAATGCTTGATGTAGTTTTGTAATTGAGTGGATTCTTGCGTTGCAAGAATTAATACAGCATCATTTGGTTTTTAGGAAATGTTTTATGATAATTATGACTCTTTATGGGGTTTTCCTTTTGAAGGTTGAAATATAGAGGGGCCATTCTTGTGATATGCTAAAATTTGTGGGCTTGCTACTGTAATGGTGTCAATCTGGGTCTTGAGAGCTGCCACTTCATTTAAAAACGCGGAAAGGATGTTTCTTAGCTGTCCCTCAAAGAACCTTGTGGGATCATAATTGGATAATGGCCTATAAATTTTACGAGGAGAGTTTATATTTATATTAGGTGTTTTTATATTTAAAAGTTCATGAAAAAGATTTGAGTTCTCATTAATTTTTTATTTTGGGTTAAATTCGGTACTTAGAGTGGTTTTTTAAAGTTATGAATATATTTATCATGTTTTTAAAGATGCTTTATAGGTGTTTTGAATAAAACTAAGTTGAAAAACAGGATTTGGAATTTTTATTAGTTATTTCCATTTTCACATAAAAAGCATTACACTACCAATACCAGGAAATGTTACTGAGTTGTAGTGACCAATATTTTGAAGATACTACTGTGGGGGCAATTGCTTTTGTAGAACCCAGAAACACGTATTATCTGTGTCCATCTGTTGGGTTATTGCTCAGGAACTTATTTTGTTACTAATTCATGCAAGACCTTCAGTCGTAAGAGTTTGTTTGCCAGGAAATTGAAGAGGTGGATACAGATGAGCACTATCAACCTAAATCTCATGTAGATGTGACCATGAAGCAGAAAGTCTAAAAGCTGATCTACAAATCCGAAGCTTTTCCATGTTGCTTTAGTCGTCCATCCCACATTGCATTTTACCAGCCAAATTTGCGACAAGTAGAGGTAGAGCATTTAGGGTTCGTCCATCCCGCATCGCATTTTACCAGCCAAACTTGTCATGGGGACAGCAGTGCATTTAGGGACGAGTCATCCCATTAGAGGCGCACCCATGAACTGGTTCAAGCTATTAAATTAGCATGTATAGTGAGCCAGCTCTATTCTAGTGATTTTATTTCTCACGCTGGATAATACACAAATTTTACAATTTATAAAGAATGGGATGTAATTTTACTTGGAACAATTAAAGTGACTCTGATTTTGCCGCATTCGGGCCCCTAATGTTATTGATAACATGATAGATAATGGATGTAAACTCATTAAACTCAAATAAAGTTGGAATTTTTATTGATGCATGGACGGTAGCAAGTCAAATATCAACCACTGGATTCATGAGATTCGTAGATGAAATTCACTTATTTAATGTCTAAAGATATCCATCCAATTGTTGTTATTTTTTCGGTAAATAAATGCTTTCAGACTATATATATAAAGCTAAGGGAACACCGAGTGGACTATAATCACATCAACTGGATTTTGTTCCTGAAATTAAAGATTTCCTGTCATTTGAAATGCTTAGCATATGGATACCTTCAATATCAAATTCAAGTTGTTACTCATTGGAAGGGTCTAAAGTTTTTGTTTGAATGTTCCAGAACTGGACCTATTTAGGGCAGACCCTTTCAAGCAAGTTCTCAAGCTCAGGGTTTATTTCAATACCATCTTCTTCCAACCTCTGCCGCATCTCTGGGGCCAATTTGCCAGCAGCTATGTAAGTCTTTAGCAACAAATCGTAAGCATTGGAGTCAAGACGATTGATGTGCTTCAAAATCTTGCATAGTCTCTCGGCACCATTAACATCTTTCTCATCTTCAAAATAAGCGAAAAATGCACTCACTGTTTTTGGCTCTGGTTGCCATTCAATCTCCTTGACCTCGGAAAATGCAGCTTTCATGTGCTTCAGAGCCAAATCCAGTTGATGGTTCTTCAAGAAGAAAACCATGAACATCTCTCGGGCATTAAAGAACAATCCTTTAGTTCTCTTAAGAGCATCATCAAATATTAATGCAGCTTCTTCATACATGTCATGCTCTAGGCAGGCTCTTATAGCAACATTTGCCAACCTCATATCATAACTGTGGCAACTGGACTCCCACTCCTTAAAACACTTAAGTAGACCCTCAACATCTTTTAACTTAGCAAGAGTGTGAAGCATGGTAAGGTAACTAACATTGGTCGTTGTGTGGAAGTTCGACTTTAGGGAATTCCACACCCGATTGACCTCACCTAGGTTAGAAGTGCCGGCATAAAGGGTAATCAGAAAATGATAAGCTTCACGGTAATCACCTTGTCTGCGTTTTTTCTTAATTTCACGTCCACGTTCTATCTGTTCCTCTACCTTTTTGAGAGCCGATTCAGCTTTGTCAAAATGTCCAGCCTTGACATAGATTGTAGCAAGGTTTGTGTATGTAGTCCAAGAAAATTTTTTTTGACCATCCATTTTCATCTCATCTAGAACTCTCTCTACCCCCTCAAAATCATTTAAGCATCCATAGCTCTGCATCCACATGTTATAAGTGAAGGTACATGGAGATACGCCTTTCTGCTTCATCTCTTCTACTATGGGGAGCACCTTCTCAGGTTGGTCCAATCTCAAATGTAGGCTAATGAGATTGTTAAAAGGCAAGGAAGTTAAAAGAAACTTCATCTTGTCCATTTTTTCAAAAAGAGTCAGTGCCTTTTCAGACATAAGTTCCCTGCAGTAACAGCTCAGAAGCGCTCCATGAGTTGAATGATTTTGCTCAGATGGTGAGAGGTCGTCAAAATAATTCTCGGCTGCAGCAATCCCTTTGTTCTTTGCTATAAGATCTAGGTAAACTGCATGGGAAACGTTCATTTTCCTCTTCTGCATCCACTCCATTACCTGCAAGACACAAATCAAAGCGATCCCAATCAACTCAAAGAATAGAGGAAACAAAGAAAGAAGACGCATAGCTTACAAAACTAGAGCACAACTATGAAACAAAAATAAAATAGCCAAAGCAACATTTTTGCGCACTCTGAGGAGTACAAAAAGACAGTACATTGTTTTCAAATCTCAATCACAAGAAACAAGCAATCATGGTTGCCCAACCAAAACACTTGTCTCGTGGTGATATGGGGATCTCTAGAAACAAAATATTCATTCATTCATAGCTATGGGCTATAGCCATATTTATTGCTGGATTCAAGGACATTCCAAGCACTAGCGTTACTTTTCCAATTTGGGTTATAAATGCTGGCATCGGTATATCAATACACTCAAATCTTAGTCTAAAATTAGATTGGGAAAAAAATTAACAAATAAGCTAGCAACCCTTATCCTTAGAGGTGAATCAAGGGCCCTGGGGATGTGAAAAAATCAAGAGATTTGACAAATGAAACAGAGACAGACAGATGGACCTCAATGGCATAGTCGAACCTGCCGTACTTGCGGAGCTCTCTGATGCAAGCAAGGAGATCGACTTTGTTTGTTTTTCCGCCCTCCAACACGAAATCATTTAACGTCTTTGACACGCTCTCCCCGCTTGCCCCTAGTTCCGACAACCTCTTGTACAGCCGCTTCCGTTTTTCCAGCGCTACAGGCACCGCCTCTGCCGCCGTGCACAGCTGCCGTACCACCCATGATCCCGTCCATAACAGATGACTTGGACTCTTCGTCATGTACTTAGATTCACTGTTAATTAAAGCGTTCTCGCTCTCGAGAATGGGGTTTTAGTAGGGTTTGTCATTAGAAATTTTAGGTGGTTTTATTTTTATCATTTTTTGTGGGGGTATTAATTTTATATTTTTTTAAATAAATAATAAAATATTATTAGTTATTTATTAGCACCGTAAAATTTTTGGGTTTTGTTTACTTCTATTATGTTTTTGTTTTTTTTTTATTTTCTTTCCTTCGTACACAAAAAAAAAAAATCACCTTAGTTCTTCGATTTAATCATTAATGGCACTTTTCGTCCTTAATCAATATCACTTCTGTCAATTTTAACCTAGTTCACTGCAATTATACCCTTGAACTTTTGGTATTGGTTCATAAATTAGCTCTCCATCAACCTCCAACGTATATTTGATATTATGATATAATGTTATTTTTATTTTTATTGATGAAGTGGTCTTTATTTTTATTTTTATTGATAAATTGGTCATCACAATTGTAATGATTTATTGTATTATGATTTTAAAAATTACACAACTAACTAAAAGAATATAATACATCCAACTAAACATTTCATAAATACTTTAATTATAAATTGAATCAGCAGACCTAATAGCACGTGTTTCATGATTTTGTGGCTCCAGAGATTTCACTTTGACTTTTAGCCAAATAATTTAAGACTTATTTACATGAGTTATTATTATTATTATTATGTAGAGTTTTTTTTAGATCATTCAAGTTAATAGATCCTCTTTTATTTTTGCTATTGGTGTTTCTGTTTGCAAAAGAGGAAGATTGGTGGTTAGGATTTATATTTGTTTTGACTATTGATTTTAGTATTTGATAAATTGATAGATATGAGATTGAATTTGTTGAATGAATTTTCAACAGATATAAACTAGGAAAAAAAGGGAAGTTGGAGGCATTGCAAATTACAACAATGGCGATGGAGAACAACGAAGATTAGAGTTTTTCAAAAAAAAAAAATTATTTTTTCATAGTTAGACTTGTGAAATTCGTTTTTAAGTGTTGAAGATTGTGACCCACAAGTTTTAGTTTACTATTACCTATTTGACTCATGTCGCGAGTTAGATATTTTATTTAATAAAAAAATTAAATATAAAAACTTTTTAACATAATTATTTTACAAAATAAATTAAAAGGCTTATGTTTACTTCTAATTAAATAAATTAAAAACTATTAATAATTAAAAAAAACCCCATTAACTTGTTGGAAGAGGGAGGGAGAGAGAAATAAGCTAGTTGCAGCCTAATTGAAAGGTTACTTGTTTTTAGCCGGCCTAGGTTTAGCTGGCTAGTTGATGATGATGAGTATCCATGTTCGCACATAATAACCCCTCAAAATGTATTGCATAGCTAACATGGGTTTAGCTAAGTTTTGTTATTGAAAAGATATTTCTTAATAAGAGAGGAAACTCTCGTGTTATATAAATGATTAAATCCTTGTTTTTTAACTAATGTGAAATGATGACATCATCATAACCCCAAAGCGAGGAGCTTTGGTAGTGTTTTATGATTGACGTTTCCACATACGACATCAATGATAATGTGTGTTCACATCTACACCTGATAGGCCCTTCAAGAGATATTGTCACAATTAATGTGAGTTTAACCACTTAATGAGTTTTGTTATTGAAAAAACATCTATTGAGGGAGAGAGGAGACTCATGTGCTATATAAGCAACCAAGACTCTCATCTCCTACTCGATGTGACATAGTTGCATAATCATAGCCTTTAAGGTGAGGAGTTGGGGTAGCATAACATGACTATTGTTTCCATAGATAGAGCCAATAATAATGTGTGTTAACATCCGCACATTATAGGCTCCTCAAGAGATGTTGTCTTAGTTGACGTGAATTCAGTCATATAATGAGTTTTGTCATTAAAAAGCGTTTTTGAGAAGAGAGGAGACCCTCATGTTATATAAACGACTAAAAACCTCATCTTCAAACCGATGTGAGATTATGACATTATCATAGCTCCTTAGTCAAATGGCTTATGTAGCATAACATGACTGATATTATCATAAATAACATTAATAATGATGTGTGTTCATATCCGCATGTATTAAACTAACATGAGTTAACCACATAGTGAGTTATATCATTGAAAAGTAACCTCTTAATAAGAGAAAGACTCTCGTGCTATAAATGCAACTAAAACTCTTGTCTTCAACCAATGTGAGATGGTGATATCATCACAGCCCAACCATGGCTGCTGCCCCATACTTTTTTTTATATGTATTATCAACATCTTTTTGCACGAAATCATAACACGAATTGGCGATGATTTGTTTGTTTCTTCTCACTTTGTGTCGTTACAAAATGGTCAGAGATCCTACAGTTTATTCACTCATCGAGTGGACTGTATTTCTCCACTGAAAAATTGCTTGTCATTTGAAACGCTTGACAAAGGATTTCTTCAATGTCAATCACCTGGCTGGAACTCTCCACCAAAAAAAATTAGTCTAAGCTGGTCTAGCTAAATTCTAGCCATTTGTTAAGGTAAATGGTGACTCTGGACCGAGCATATTTTAAGACAGCCCTTTTCCAGCAAGTTCTCAAGCTGACGTATTGGGCGGATAGGCTTGCTTGGGTTGAATTTGGGTTTGTTTATCATGATTATTACCAATTGGGCTCGACCATTTAAGCTTAAGCTCGGTCTTCTTATGGTTAATCAAACCGTTCAGCTTGGCCCTAGGCCTACAAACTTGACATGCGTTCAATCATCATGATTACTGGGAATAAGAATGAGAAAAAAACTGAAAAAATAATTAAATTAAAATAATAAAAAAAATATTTTAAAAAACTTAATTGTAAAAAAAACTCGATTAGAATATTTAAAAAAACCAACCAGTAAACAAAAAAAATAAAATCAAAAAATTAAAAAAATTGAATCATAAAAAAACAGATTAAAATATTTTAAAAAACCAACCGGTTCAGTTCGGTTTCATAAGTCTAAAATCAAAAAATTGAACCGAACCAGAATTAATAAAAAAACCAAACAAAAAAACCGAGTCAAACAAAAAAACCCGAGCCAAACCGAAACCAAACCCATTAGAAATTACAAAAAAAATCCCCAAAAACAATATAGTTTTTGGTTTTTAATAAAAGATAACTGAACAAAATCAAAACCGAACCGAACATAAAACAATCTGTTGAGTTTTGGTTTTTGTTATAAAATAACCGAATCAAAACCTGTTGGTTTAACTAGTTGTGGTTTGGTTTTGTTTTTTGTTTTTTTTAATAAAAATTGATTAAGTTATTTTTTTTAAGATAAAAATTAAATTGAACTAAAAATAATCACCCAATCAAGGCTGCCCTTAAATTATTTTTATTATTCTTTATTCTGTAATAACAAACAGTTGCTCGTTTGTCGTCTTCAATGTTATATATGGTAATGGCAGGTCAACAATCCGTCTGTTGTTTTGAAAATAATAAAATGATTCACTCACCAGAGGAGAGAGGTCATGAGGTGGAGAATGATGGAGATAGTTAAAAATTAGAATTAAAATAAAATGCACGAGGAGATGGCAGGTGCGTGCAGAGTTAGGTGCAAGGTGACATGATATCGCCCATAATACCAACAACGCTTTCACAGACAACATGATCTCCTGGTAATGCATGGGCGACTGCGCAGGGTCCTCTGAACTGGCCCGCTATCATCACATACAACCGAATCACATAGTATATTTTACCCAAAACAAAGAAGAGAGAAAAAACCTACTTATTTACTCTCTCTCTTTTCCCTTGTATTTTAGAATAATGGTGGTTATTTTCTAAAGTATTTTTATATTAAGATATATTAAAATTTATTTTTAATATTAATATAAAAAATTATTTTAATAAAAAAATTATTTAAATTCTGTTTTGACAACAATCCCAAAAGAGAGCTAAGTGTGCATATAAATTATATTTATTCTTAAATATTCATTTAGAAAACGAAGATTATTATCGGGATTCCCCCTTCACAAGCAATTTGAGCAACCACATGAATGGCCAATTTTGAGAGTCCCATTTGTGTACTTGCGCAACCCGTTGAAAGTCCCAATTCCATGCGTCTCGTTGGTGTACCTTCCTAGCTTGATTGCATTGACTGGTTCACGCCGTAATTAGTAATATTAATAATTAGAGCATACAGAAATAGAAATTCGCCCCCTTCTATAAAAATAAAAAATTATATTTTTTAAAACTTAACTGATTAAATTTTAAATTTATTTTTTAAAAATTATCAGTTTAAATATTATAAACTTTAAAAATACTAAAAACTTATATGATTAATAATTTTAAAATTTTAAAAAATTAATCTATAAATTAATCTAGATATGCACAGTTTTTTATTAAAAAAAACCCATATTCCTGATTTGTTGGGCTGGTGCGTCGTTTGACATGTATCTCAACGAACGTGTACAGATCTTGCATTGACATGTGGTTTACAAATATATTCTGCCAAAATGCGGAGCCTCGCGTACGAGCATTCCCAAACCCGCAGACCGTCATTGTCAAAGTCGCAATTTGTTTTGGTGGTCAACGTGTTTAATATGAAAAAAAATTAAATTATTTTTTTATAATTTTGATTAATTAATATAAAAAATAAGAAAAATACTAAAAAAAAATTACACGCAAGGACTTGTTTTGTTGGTGGTGACTGGTGAGATTGAAATACTCTCGAGATTACTGGTAATTGCAATTGCCACGTGATTAATGACAGTGAAAGAGGTAGATTAGCGGTAAGACGCTTGGAAGCATCTGCTCCCTACGAGTCAAAACTATCTTTAGCCCACTTGTAATCGGGAAATAAAAAATAAAAAAGCATAGCATAAAATAAGTTTTTCACACGTACGTGATCGAAATCAAAGGTATAAATTATGTGTTTAGTCCTCGTCCTGAAACCTATTCTGGACCGGCAAGAAAATCTCTCGAGAAAGGAATTTTATTAAAAATTTAAATATAATTGAAATTTAATCGAGAGGAGTTTGGAAAGCATGGTGGAAGAAGCATATATTTGAAACTTGAGTTTGGCAATGTGCTAAGAAAGACAGTTAGAGTCTATTTATTTTTACTTAATTTTTTTTATAATCTTGGATTATTTTAATGTTTTAATATTAAAAATAAAATTTTAAAAATAAAAAATATTTTAATGTATTTTCAAGTAAGAATTACTTTAAAAAACAACATTATTAAAATCTCAAATAAAAAATAATTAATTCTATTACTTTTTAAATGAATAATTGTTTCTTCCATACGCAATTCTTTCTATAAATGGGAGACAACCCTAATTAATTGACGCTTAACTCATCAAACCTTCACCTGATTATTCACTGAAACGGTGTGTTTGACAATTCAATTGAAATCAATTGCAACATCAACATGCCGTGTTTCAACTATGAAAGTGGTGTTATTCAAAATAAACTTAGATTTAAAAAATCATTAAATTAATATTTTATGTTATTAAATAATTTTGATATATTAATATTAAAATTATAAAAAATATTAAATTTTAATTTAAAAAATATTTACAAAAAACTTGCATTATAATATATTCTCAAACACACAAACAAGTCCTAGAAAATCTCATTTATACATTTTTTTTTCCTAGATTTTCAAATTTAATTCCAACAAATTTTGCCTTCCTGTGGTCATATCATACTAGTCGTGAAACAAATATCCTCTTCTTTTTTAACCGTTAGCTTGTGCTTTTCCGTCAGCGGCTCTCGTTGGACATTATGAAAAAGTCCGTGCGTGCCCTTCTCCACTTTTTACTTCACTCGACGGACACAGCAAAAGCAAAACTAAGACAAACGTCTCAAAATTATATATATATAAATAAAGGAAAATATCTAAAAAAAAAAAAAGCTTCTCCAGTACTGTGCTACTGATTACAGAGTGAAAGAAAACAAATCGGTATTCTCCGCCAAAACAGTCATAAAAAGTGTCTGCCGTTTCCCTTCCTTCTGAAGCCTCCAGTTCAATCATCTCTCCTCTTCGAGTTAACTCATTAATGGAGTGTTTTGCTCTGAGTTATGAACGCCGAGTTCCAATTCTTATGATAATATCTCCACCCTTGGAGCCTCCTTCTCTGTTTTTGCCAAATGGTTTTTGCTCATAGTGTTATATGCTTTCCGTCCGTCCGTTTGGGTTCTTTGCTCAATTAGAGTGTGATCTCGCCGTTTATTTGCTTGCAATCTCACAGATCTGACGGGACGGGTGCTCTCAATCAACCGCGTTGGTGATGTCGGTGCTTGCAGTTTCAAATACCACCGGTAATTTTAATTCTTTTTTTTCCCGAACATTAATGCTGCTTTTTTTGCTTTTGCTGAATGAGGAAATTTAGGAAAGAAATTGCACTAGGTGAATGTTAAAACCCTCAAGTACTGCAGTGGTTTTCTTTGATATTTTAGCTTACTCTGCAGATTTTTGGTTTTTGTTTTGTTTTGTTCCGTTAGGGGTTTTGGATGCTGAACCAAATTCTGATATTATCGGCACAATATGTTATCATGTTTTACGATGCTTTATTTTGCAATTGAAATAAACAATGAAAAGAAAGTTTCCAATGCTCGATCTCTTTATAAGATGTAAAATTTCATTTCTATAAAGTAGGGTTACACTTCATCCAGCGCCACTATCCCCCCCCCCCCCCCCCCCCCCCCCCCACGTCCCTGGTTGTAACAATATTAGATTTAAAATTTTTAATTTCTTTCTTTCTTTTGCTTCGTTTGTTGCATTTGAGATATAACAGAGTAGAGCTTTGGGTTGTTTATTCATTTATTTGTAAAAGTTAGCTGTCAGTGCTGATCGTAGGTCATTGGAAAAGAAGTAGAATTCGATTGAAATTTTAAGGCACTTAAATTGCATTTATTCTGCTACCAGAGTTTCTGTTATGTTTTCCTGATCTTATTAGATTGGAACTTTGTACGCGCGTTGCAGGATTATCAAGAAGAGTCTGGTATTTGTTTCTGCAGCTTTTCATCAATTCATGTTATGTAATCTCCATCATCAATGCTGATTTAGCTGATCATCAGTTTGAAGGACCTATCTTATCTCCGTCTAGAGTGCCTTCGGATGCACCAGCCATTCCTGATCTACCCCTCCCAGCCAATCTACCATTGTTACATAAACCACGGGAAAAACATTTCTCACCTCATGGTGCACCAACATTTGTGGTACCACCAGCCCATCCTCCTAACTATGGTCCACTGATAACTTCTGGTCACCCCCCTACTAGTTCACGCTTGTCTAAACCATCAATGAAGAAGAATGGATTGGTGCCTCCCAGTGTTGGATTGGTAGATGTTGCTCCTACTCAGTCTGGTGATGGCACAAATCCTACTGGTTTAGCTCAGCCCCCATTATCTCCTTCCGTCTCTGGTAAGACAGCTGTGGTTAAGTACCTTTCTTTTCTCCTCTTCTCCTTTTGTTTTCATGCCTCATTTGTAGGAAGAGCAATTTAACCATAGAAGGAAAAGTGTCCAATGTTTTACTTCCTATATAAACTGTCTTATACCAAGAGCTTGATAATGCAATGGATTAGATAATTCCTACTGAAGAAATCTGTGATTGTGCTGTGACCATAGACATTGGCATTAGAATTGATTTTTCGTTCTGCAGATTGTTGTAAACCAGACATGGTGCTGAAACGAGGAAGTCATGATTGCCACTGTGTGTATCCAATAAAGCTTGATCTTCTCCTTTTGAATGTCTCACAAAATCCTAATTGGAACATGTTTCTAGAAGAACTAGCTTCCCAGCTTGGCATGCGAGTTTCTCAAATTGAGCTGATAAACTTTTATGTACTAAGCCTATCCAGATTAAATATTTCAATGGATATCACTCCTCACACGGGAATCAGTTTCTCTGCCAGTGATGCATCTGCTGTAAACTTTTCACTTACCTTTCATAAGGTTCATTTTGACTCCACTCTTTTGGGTGATTATAAACTCCTGAATCTTACTTGGTTTGAACCTCCAGCACCTTCACCAGGTAAATTTTGACGCAGCCTCTTTTGTTTCAAGGATGCCAATGTGTTTTTTATATGTAGTGCAATGGTCTTGGCCATCACATATAGCTTTTCTTCACTACATTCATCTTTGGCTTATGTGTATTTCTATGTGTCAGTTGTATGCTTCTTGATAAAATCTGTGTTACCAAAGATAAAAGAGGTGATTATATAAGTTTGGGCAAGAGGAAATTACCTGGTTTACAAGGACATGGCCCATCAGAATCCTACCAAATTGCAAGCAGAGGCCGCCTGATTCACTGTACAATACTAGCATGTCTCTGAAAATGATATGGCTTTCTGTTTTCAATCCAAATATAAGGGCACATGGTTCAAATTTATATGATTTTATTATCAAATCAAACACTCAGAAAAGTTGCTGCGTGTGTGTTGTGATTTGATGTAAATATAGCCATCCTAGTCAAAATGATGGTAAATAAATAGATAATTGGACAAACTAACGAGAAAAACAAATTTAGCCATAAGAGGTGACTATTTTTAAATTTCCACACAAAGAGGATAGAGTCATAGACAGACTTTGTTGGATAGAGCCTTATTTGGTTAACCTTCAATTTGCTGTGTGATTTCTGTCTCATGTAATAACTTTGTTTGGATTTCAGAATGTGCAATTCTAACATATGTTTCTGCAAATGGTGTGTTGTAGCCACTTTCTACTTTCAATCCAGTAGAACAGCATGTGTTCAAATTCATACAAATTTTGCATTCAAATCTGGCGGTGGAAAAATCTGCTGCTATATGATATGAATTGCCGCCTTTCCTGTCAAAAAGAAAGAAAAACGCACACTGTCAAGTGATTATGATAGTGGTAGTAAATAATAAATCATTGAATAAAGTAAATAAACAAGACTTAAAATTCAGCCTTCAATTCAGGTTGTCACAGACTTCCTATGAAAGCATGAGAGAGAGAGAGGGGAACTGTGTTGGCCTTCAGTTTGCTGTTTGATATTATCTTGTAAAATCTTTGTTTAGGTTCCAAAATATATGGCAGTAAATACCATAGAGATTCTAGTTCTCCATTATGTACATTGAAGTTTCTTTACCTCTTACATACAGCTCCATTTGTTGCTTCATCACCTATGAAGGCACCGGTATATCAATCTTCAACTTCATCAGCAGTTGGTTCTTCAAAGAAAGGCAAACATACAAATTTGATTCTTATTCTGGGTATTGGTGCTGGTATTGTGATTATTGCCATTGTATCTATGCTTATAATTTGTTCGTGCGCATTCCGCAAAGGGAAGCCTAAAGCATCCTCTAAAGAAACTGGTATGTCTTAAATATCAAGGACCACTATTTACTGTCACTCCGATTTATTTTTGGAATCTTCCAAAGTGGTAATGTATAGTGTCCACACCAAGGAATTTGTGTCATTATCTCTGATTATCATTGCTAGTAGTGAGTTAGTCATTGGGACCTATAAGGTTTTCTCTTGATTGCGAAAAGTTCCTCTCTCAATTTGATCTTTATACGAGGAATGCATGTCAAATGCATGCTTCTCTGCAAAGGACACTTTCTGTGTTGTATGCAGCCTTAAGCCATTAGGGGTTTAATTTGTGCATTCCAACCATATTACATGGATAGATTTGGGAATGTTAAATAATAACTAGACAAACTTTCATGCTGTTTTTAATGAAGTATTATAGAAAGCAAGGAGAGCCATCTCAGAAGGGGAAGTCAAGAAGAGAAGTTTCCTGCTATCCATCAATTTCTTTACACACTTAACCTTACTGAAGAAGTGGGACCAATCTATTGTGCTTTCATAGAAGCATTTAAGAAAATCTAGGGATCACTGCTCTCATTCATTATGATAATGCTCGCATCTGACTTTTGTTTTAAGTTTTCTTATGGTTCTTTGCTCATCTATTCTTTCATGTCATCTTGCTTATTGATTTCAATTTTTTTTTTTCAAAATCAGTAAAGCCAAGTACCATAGATCCAGCTCCAGCTCCAGCTCCAGCAGCAGGGTCTCTTCCACATCCTTCAAGTACACGGTTTCTAGCCTATGAAGAACTTAAAGTAGCAACAAACAACTTTGAACCTGCAAGCATACTTGGAGAGGGTGGGTTTGGTAGAGTTTTCAAAGGTGTCTTAAGTGATGGCACAGCTGTAGCAATTAAGAGGCTTACTAATGGAGGGCAACAAGGGGATAAAGAATTTTTGGTGGAGGTTGAGATGCTTAGCAGGCTGCATCACCGTAATCTTGTCAAACTTGTGGGCTACTATAGCAGTCGTGACTCTTCACAAAACCTACTGTGCTATGAGCTTGTTCCAAATGGAAGCCTGGAGGCCTGGCTCCATGGTAATTTGATATTTTCTTTCCAATTTCATATCTTTCCAGCATTTTAGTGTTTGATATGATATTTTCTTTCTAATTTGGTTGCATGGAGATGGAATATATGTTAAAAAAATTAGGCATTATTCATTACCTATTCTGAACATGTCTGGCTCTTTAGTTGAATTTACTGGTTTCAACCTGGGTTAACACTAGTGTGCGAGAGCAAACATCAAGTCCAAGCAGTGAAGTTTTGCACCTGGCTTGTTTTCTTTCTAATGTTGGATGTAAAAATGACTTCACAGCATGAGCGCCGACGAGATATGAAATTTAATATAACTCTGGATTGTTCCCTCATCTGGTTCCTTTTCTCTAGAATGTTAACCATCAATAGACCTTTCTTTTTTGGACCCTAAATTGGCCCCATCAGCTATGCTTCTAAGAAATTGAAATTGATTTTCTTTAGTGTGATCTGTTTATTAAATTGAACCAAATTTATTAGTTTGTTGAATATCAAGTGGACGAATGATAACAGGTATAAACATTAACAGTTAATGATTGTTTTACTGTGCTTGCATCTGATTTCTGAGAATCTAACAAGTTGGGCTGGTACACAAATACCTGAATCCTTGCTACAGTAGTATTGCATTATATTATTCAAAATATTAATGCTGCTCCAAACATGCATGCCTCAGGTCCTCTGGGTGTAAACTGTCCTCTGGATTGGGATACCAGAATGAAGATTGCACTTGATGCTGCAAGAGGACTTGCATACCTACATGAGGATTCACAACCCTGTGTGATCCACAGAGATTTCAAGGCATCCAATATATTGCTCGAGAACAATTTTCAGGCTAAAGTTGCTGATTTTGGACTTGCCAAACAGGCGCCTGAAGGCAGAGCAAATTATCTGTCTACTCGTGTCATGGGAACATTTGGGTTTGTCTGAGTCTCTCTCTTCTTAATTGTATGTTTTCCCAATTTGATGGGCATTGAGATGAAATGGTGTTGATTTATAGGTATGTAGCCCCTGAGTATGCTATGACCGGACATCTACTAGTAAAGAGTGATGTTTATAGCTATGGAGTTGTCCTCCTTGAGTTGCTGACTGGAAGGAAGCCTGTTGATATGGCACAGCCATCCGGTCAAGAGAACCTTGTCACTTGGGTTAGTAGGATACTGACCATTTCAACCCATCATTAGAATTCCTGGTTTCATATCTTGATATTTGGCAATATAAAAACATCTCACAGTTATTAAAATTCTGGAGAGTTTAACAAATTCTCTTTAATTGCTTTCAGGCCAGGCCCATTCTGAGAGACAAGGATCGGTTAGAAGAGCTTGTTGATCCAAGGCTTGGAGGAAAATATCCGAAGGAGGATTTTGTACGAGTTTGCACAATTGCAGCAGCTTGTGTGGCCCCCGAGGCAAGCCAGCGACCAACTATGGGTGAAGTGGTACAGTCTCTTAAAATGGTGCAGCGTGTAATGGAATATCAAGATTCCATGTTAGCCCCCAATGCCCGGGCCAACCTGAGACAGTCATCTACTACCTTTGAATCTGATGGGACATCTTCAATGTTCTCATCTGGTCCGTACTCTGGTCTAAGCGCCTTTGATAACGACAACATCTCTCGGACAGCAGTTTTCTCAGAAGATCTTCATGAAGGACGATGAATATCTCAAAGGTAGTCAACTTCGAGACTTTACTTAGTTTGAAGTTTTCTTTTTATGTCCCAATACAACAATGTGAGGAATTTGAAAAGTTCAAAGTGGGGGAATATTTATTAGGATTTCTTTTTGCGATAGATTTTGTAGTTGTGATTGGTGGGGAGTTGGGGAGTGGCTGTTTTTTGTGTTGCCTTGTGGATGACCACTGTTAAGTTCTTCTGAAAGCAGTGTGGCTGTTCTCCACATGGCTGATGAAATTTTGTATATATGCCTCGTAGCTTGTTATATTGGATGGCCTTCATGGGTTCTTATTTAATCTTCACCCGTTCTTTTACGAGTTATTTATAACTTACGCATGTAGTTTCACAAACCCATTTATGACTCAGTCCTTCTGTCAATGCCATGTTCTTTTCAGATTTATTGTGTTTTTTTTTTCAAGATATTGAAAAAAGAAAAGAAAATTAAACGAGATGGAAAATTTTGCTGAGCAAAAAGGTATTTTTTGGAGCAAAAACCAAGTAAATTGAGATGGTAAGTGCTAGTTGAAAAACTATTCTTTTAGCCTGCAAAATTTAAAGTTGCTTCTCTTGTAAACATTTGGAAACTGATTCAGATGTTGAATGAAACAATACATTACAAATACGTATACAGACTTGCACGTAGAAAATTAGGATTGATACGCGTATATCATAGTGTCAAGCAAATCACAGATAAACTTGATTGTAGTTCATGAACTGGTTAATGTGAACAAGTCGTTTTGTTATCTAAATCCACCCAAAACCAATAGGACGATAGCTGCAAGGTTTTGCTTTGGTTATGGAAAATAAATAGGAACCCTAATTTCTGAGTTGCCTGGACATGGCAAGGAAGAACAGGACAGCATTTAGAGGGGGGGAAAAAGAGAGAAGGATGAGGATGGATAAAGCTCTGCCCTTGACGCTTTACACCTTTGTGAACCTATTCCGGGAAAAACCAAGTTTGGATGCTGAAACTCACCACTAATATATTATACATACAAAAATAGATACACCAAACTTACAGCATCGGCAAAATTTGCTTGGTAATCCTATTTTCTCGGATAACCCAGTCAACCCCTCTAAAGATCCCATAAATATATACTTGCCTGTCCTCATTTTGTCTCTCCATTTCTACTCTTTTCCAAGCGAAGATAATGGAGCTTAACAAGTTCATCCTTCTCCTCCTTTTTTCCTCTCCTCTTCTCTCATTCGTTGCCGAGGCCATTTGTGTCCCTCGTAACGTCAGCAATCCTGAGGCTACAGGGCCTGCCTTCGTCCTAGGACCGGCCTTGTCTTTCCCATCTTCACCACCCGTTCAGGCCCCATTACCCCCGACAGATCCCTCCCCATCACCACCTGTTTCTCCAACAAAATCAGTATCGATATTGCCATCACCAGCCAACAATTATGCACTGACAAAAATATGTGGCCTGACCGATTACCCAGCAGAATGTATTGCCACCATTGCTCCTTTCCTAACAGGAAGAACCGATCCCATTTCAGTCCTTAAAATGGGAATGCAAGCTCTCCACAAAAGTTTTGAGGAAGCCACTGCCGTTGCCACAAAACTAAACAAGGATCCCTCTTCATCAGCCGTGGTTAAGGACTCCCTGGACACATGCCTAGAGTCTTTTGATAGCGGAATGTCTGACCTCAATGATGCTTTGGTTGCAATTTCCTCCCACGACATTGGCAAACTGAGTACAATGCTTAGTGCCACCATAACATACCCTGACACATGTGAGGAAGCGTTTGCTGAGCGACCAGGTCTCGATTCGCCAATGAAGGAGATGGATCGGAAGTTGACTACGTTGGCTAGCATCAACTTGGCAATTTCAGCATCTCTCCACTGGAGTTAAATTAACTGTTTATTGCTGTGTCTCTTACAGCGTTCTTTTGTATAGAGGAATGTTATATTAGCATCGCGAGGAAGCATTAAGATGCTTTCAGCATTTCAAAATAATCCTCTTTGACTGAAAATAGTATTCCTTTGCTCTATATTCTTTGCTGGTCTTATGCATAACATTTCATCATTCATACCGAGAACAAAAGCAATAATTACAGTTCATCAAGAAGGCAACAATTAGATTAGCTAAAAGGGGTGGCTTATCAAGAAGGCAACATAAAATCCTAGCCACCCTGAATTTATTATGCTACCTTCCAATATAAAACAGCAAGAAACCCATTTCCAGGAAGCAATTCAACAAGCGACTTTAGACTGAACCCAGAATGAAGGCACAGAGACTGTAACTATATCATCATAATCAAGCTACAGCTCAGATCAGGAAAAAAAAATATAGATTTCACGTTCTGATCATATCATTAATAGTACCTGAATCCTATTCCATAACCACCTAAGAAGCTTTTAGATTCATTGGTCTTAATTTAATCAGCAAGGAGGCGGTCTGGCATTTTTTTTAATGAATGTGATCATAGTTTCTTCGATGATTGTAAGAAATTCGCAAAAGCCACAGAGGAAATGGCCATAAAGCAAGATGAACATAAATCACACACGTCGAAGTAGAGATTTTTTTTATTCGCACAAAACCATTCCCTCTTAGCCCCCATTTAAAAATGAGGCTTCAAGAAGCTTGGCAAAACTTTAATTTTTTTTTTTTTTTATTATATTAAAAATAATTTTTTTAAAAATATTATTTTAATATATTAAAAAAACATTTTAAAAAACAACCGCTATCATACTTTTAAACCTATTTTTTTTGTTTTTATATTGTTTTCCTCAATCTTATTTTTTAAAATTAGTTTCATTCATTTAAAAAAAAAATTAAACCTAAAACCTATTAAATAAAATTTTAAAATATAATTTATACTATTCTTTTACCATTTTTGAAGTTACTAAACAGTTAGAAATTAGGGGATGAGGATTTTATTTACATTTCCATCGTCCACCACTCATTCCGTATAAACAAACGGCCCCTTACCTCCCTTACCAAATATTTTCTGAGACAAACGAAAAGAAAAGGAGAAGAGAACTAGAATTGGCGAAAAGATCATTTCATAAAGTCAGTCAAGCAAATCAAAGAAACACCCTGCTTGATGCTTTTCATGACACGGTTCATGTCGACAACTTACCTCTCCAAAAATCGTAGCCGCCAGATATTGCTATCTTGTTATCTGAAATCTAACCACAATCTAAGTGGGGATAGCTGCAAGGTTTATGACTTTGTCCATATTAAGAAAATTAGAGAGCCAATTTCAGGCTTGCCAGGACACAGCGATTAGGAAGACCAAGAAATTATT
Organism: Populus simonii; assembly: GCA_007827005.2. Classification (NCBI taxonomy): domain Eukaryota; kingdom Viridiplantae; phylum Streptophyta; class Magnoliopsida; order Malpighiales; family Salicaceae; genus Populus; species Populus simonii. Next base: position 8,612,153 of record CM017477.2, read on the forward strand.
TTAGAGGCAAGCAAAAATAAGGAAAAAGCTCTGCTGTCATCCTAAATGCTCTTCACTCTGTGTAACTATTCCGGGAAAAATCAACCTGGAAATCCTTGACGTGATGACTTTTGAATGCCTAAATGCAAAAAATAGTTGAGCAGACAGCCAGACTTCAAGCATGGCAAAATTTGCATGGTTTTCCTGTTTTCTTGGGTAACCCATTCACCACTCCGAAGATCCCATAAATATACTTAAAACGGTTCTCAATGCCAAGATCAGCTGCCCTCACCATTCTCTCTCTCCATTTCTTCTCTCCTCCAATAGAAGAAAATGGAACTCAACAAATCCATCCTCCTCCTCCTCGTTCCCTCCCTTCTCTCATTCTTTTCTGAGGTCATTTGCGACCCTTGCAATGCCGGCAATAGTGCTAGTCCTGATTGCCTAGGACCGGCCTTGTCTTTCGCATCTTCAGAACCTGTTGAATCCCCATTGCAATCGCCAGTTTCTTCAACAGAGACAGAATCCTCCTCATTGCCGTCTCCGGTTTCTTCCCCATTGCCATCGCCAGTTTCTTCAACAGAGACAGAATCCTCCCCATTGCCGTCTCCGGTTTCTTCAACAGAGACAGAATCCTCCCCATTGCCTTCTCCGGTTTCTTCCCCATTGCCATCGCCGGCTTCTTCAACAGAGACAGAACCCTCCCCATTGCCATCTCCGGTTTCTTCCCCACTGCCACTTTCCTCCTCATCGCCATCTCCAGCTTCTTCAACAGAGACAGAATCCTCCCCATCACCGCCTGATTCTCCAACAAATGCACAACCCTTATTGCCATATTCACCTTCCGTTCACAATGCTGTTTTGACGAAAATATGCGGTGCGACTAGATTCCAGGCAGAGTGTCTTGCCACCATTGCTCCTTATCAAACTGGCGCAGCCGATCCCATTTCAGTCATTGAAATGGGGATACAAGCTCTCCACAAAGATTTTGAGGAAGCCATAGCCACGGTCACGAAACTAAGCAAGGATACCTCTTTATCAGCCACGATGAGGGACTCTCTTGACATATGCGTAGAGTCTTATGAAGCTGGAATCACTGACCTCAATGATGCTTTGACTGCAATTTCCACTCACGACACGGACAGACTGACTCAAATGCTTGGTGCCATAGCTTCATATCCTGAAACGTGTCAGGACGCCTTTCTTGAGCAAGGTGAAGAATCGCCATTGAAGGACGTTGATCAGAAATTGGATATGCTGGCTAGCATCACCGTGGACATAACTATATTGCTCCCAGGAGTCAAAATAATAGAGTAATCCCATGTTATGGCAAGGAGTCCTGTCATGCATGTTTTGCACAGAGGAATCGCTAGGAAGCATTAACATTTGGACGTTTTACCAGTGTTTCAGAATGTCATCTTTGATTGAAAACTTATAATCCATTGCCCTCTCTGATCTATCTATCCATCTAGTGATCTTATGCATAAATTTCACTGTTCATACTGATACCCGGACCTTGAAGCATTATCTTTGACCATCCAACTTAAAATAAATTATTTTAGCTCTCTTCAATGAAGCTTCTATATAGCATTATAGCTGGACACAAGCAACAGTTTATTGATAACTAATTAATTTGATTTTTCACTTAGTTTTAGCTTGTGTTTAATTTGGCTGCCGCTAAATTTTCCAATATAAACGTGTTCCTTAATCAGTTAAAAACATCAGTAAACACAATTAAGGATACTTTTTTTTTATGAACCATAAGACAGTGAGTGTACTAAGAGGAAAAGTGTACATTCTGTGGCTGTAAACTTAGGTAACAGAGATGAAGTCTTCTATATGCAGCAAAGTACCAACAATAAGTACTGATTTATTTTATTATATTAGCAAGAACTTAAGCACGGAAGGGCAGCTAGGGAAAGGACCGAGTAGAACCCGAAACACCCGAGAAACGTGCATTTATTTATTTTTATATTTTAAAAGTATTTTTTTAAAAAATTAATTTTAACTTTTTTGCTTTAAATTTAGACGGTGTGGTGTTTATATTAAATTAGTAATTAATTTTTAAAATATTTTTAATTTAAAAATATATTAAAACGATCTTAAAAAAATAAAAAAAAAATTTAAAATAAAAAAAAATAATTTTTTTCAAAACCACTTTTAAATATAAAAATAAAGAAGGTCTTTCTTGCTTTATTTCCCTTAACTTTCCTTTCCTTCCTTCACTATCAAGTACTAAAATTACATTAAAAAAGGAGTATTCAAACACTATAAAATAAAATAAAATAAAAGGAATTCGTTATAATTCCCATGCCCAAATCCGACAGATTCACATCTTTAAAAATTTTAATTTTCTTTGGTGGTTTGCAAAATTGTTAAAATATTGGAGAACAAGCTACAAAGGAATTTAAAGACTTCGTGATTGTTCTCTTCTAGGAGCTCAAATTTCGTGTTTTTAATCTCCACTTTGCAGTACAAGATCTATAAATTCAAGCAATGATTTTTTAATATTATGTATTTTTTAAAAAATAAATTGTAGTTTAATTCATTGTTGATTTTGAACGTGAATAATTGCTACTATCACTTATTTTAGATATCATGGAATAATTTCTCATTATATATTGATTATTAATTGACCCCACTGAAAATAAATCCCGGATATCTTGTTTATTTTTGCGTTTCGAAAGTGTTTTTAAAAAATTTAATTTAATTTAATTTTTTTGTTTTAAATTAATATTTTTTAGTATTTTCAGATTATTTTGATGTGTTAATATCAAAATTATTTTAAAAAAATAAAAAAAATATTATTTTAAAAAATAACTGTAACCATACTCTCAAATTTAAACTATAATAACCAATAAAAATAAATAAAAAAACTCTGCCATGGGCTAAGCAGCAAAGAAAAATGAGGCAGCAACAATTTTAGTATCGCTGAATCAACTCTCAGCCAATAATATAATAATGCAGCTTCAACCCATCTAATTTCAGGAAAATCTAAGAGAGTGATTATCGATATTTATTTTATGGGTATGATATTTTCATTAATCTTGACAAATATTTTTTATTCTCTTTTATATTTCTTTTCATAAAATTGCAATGTCTATCACTATTAATTATACGAGCTGGAAAAGATGGCATGAAAAAAATTACAATTAAATAGGAACAGAAAACTAAAATCTTAATATTTTTTAAAGTATTTTTATTTAAAAATAATTTTTTTTATTTTTTAAATTTTATTTTTTATATGAACATTATAATGATTTAAAAATATTAAAAAAATTAATTTAAAATAATATTTTTTATAAAAACAATTATCAACCACAAAAACAATCAAACAGAGCCACTAAACAGTAATTCAACCCATGAAATAGGAAGTCTTCAAATAATCATCCAAAATATATATATATATATATATATATATATATATATATATATATATATATAGACAACTTATTTTCCAAAACCATGGAGCAAAACAGGAGAAAGTTTGAAACCAAACAGGAAAAGGAAAAAAGTTAAAAGTAAGAGAGTTTGAAACTAGGCCTGTAATAGAAAAAACGTAACTGCAAATTAAGTCAGAGTTCTCCGTGAATAAGCGTCTCCCTGCTTCTTTTACTCTCACAAAATTTCTCCTTACACGATGAGTTGTACGGCAGTCTCAAACTTTGATGATTTTCTGAATTTGGAGTCAATGCACAATTGGCCAGTAAACAAACAACTAACTGATGAGGATGTCAGGAGTTGCCTTACGTTGCCTACTGAAGGGGTCGAAAAGTACATCATGCCAAGATTGCCACTTGAACAGAGTGAAAACCTAGCGAGAAACTCTGGAAAAACTGTCATGGCGGTGTGTGATGTTGAGAGAAGCATTAGGTATGATATGAAGCTTGTAAAAGAGCAAGAAGGTAGATACAACCTTGAAGATTGGGATCAGGTCTCTATGCTTAGAAGAATTCAAGCGAGTCAAGGGATTGGAATGTCGTGGAGGAATGGAATGTTGCACTTCAAGATATTTTCCAATTAGTAAACAGAGCAGCTATACATCTTTTCCACATTAAAAATCTCTCTCTGATATTTATTTAAAACCAATCAATGTCTATATTTGCTAATCAGTTTTTTTCCTTTCTAATGTCGTGTTGCAGGAAAATCCTGCTTGCCCAGGTTGAAGAATATAGAACAAATTGGTGGTCGTGCCACTTGAATTTAGCTTATAATCTGCATTTTTTCCCTTTTTTTCATTCTTGTGAGATTGGGATAGTTCCCCATGTTTTGGCTATGAATTAATGCAATCCTTTTCGTTTCTTTTCTTGCAGTTTACTTTGATTAGTGATCAGTGTCATGTTGGGAAACTTTTTGATGAATAAAGCCTAATCTATACCCGGTCTGTGATCATTGAATGCTCTACCCTGCAAGACTTTATAGCACCTCCATCGGCAAAGCGAGTCTAATTTGCCACAAAACTAACCATTGAACAAACAGAGGATCTAGTCACGGTGTCACAAGATTAACATATCTTTGTTGGAGTATAACACTAGCCATCCAAGACAAACAGATTCGCCTTTTCTTTCTCTAGTAGAAGGCAGCTTCTCATGAAATGAACCCTCTTTTCTACAGTTATGTAACCTGGAGGGTTAAGAAATACAGAGTAGCTCGGACAATCAAGCTAGTTGTTTGATAAGTGTTATAATAATTGGATGATATATAGAGGTTTTGAGATTGTATAATATCATTTGGAAGAAATTGATATCTATTAGTAACGTGTTAAGATCTTCAATCAATGGGGTTTGATAGCGCAATCTGTTCCTCAAATTGATTTATAATAGCAACAGAATTGTTTGCATGCGTGGTTTGAAAGAAGAATATCATTTGAGAAATCCTAGTCAAGAGAGTTTTTATTTGTCATCCATGAATGATTAGGGAATATTTGGAAATGTAGCAGTGGTTTAAAGTATTTTTTATCTGAAAATATATTAAAATAATAATTATTTTAAAAAAATTATTTTTAACATTTGTATATTAAAACGATTTGAAAACATAAAAAACATACTTATTAAAAAAAATTAATTTTTTTAAAAAACACAATTTCTATCGTATTTTCAGACACTGCATAAATATTGTCGTGACCATTATTCACCAACACTATAAATTCTTTTTTTAAAAAAACAAGTTTTAAGAGAGAGATTTTTTTTTAGTATCAATTTAATATTGAAAAAACCATAGTCTTTCCATGTATAAATTCAACAAAATAACATCCATTAATTACGAATTTACTAGCTTAGATTTCAAGTTAATTGTAGAAGAATATACCCATATTATGGTTGGATGTGTTTCATTGTATCATATTTTTTTCCTTAACTGAGAAATGCTAAGAAGTTATTGATCATTAATAAAATGAGTTTTAAAAATAATTGTTATTAATTAAATATTAAAGTATTAAGCCAATATTTCTTATAAAAGCAAAAAAACGGATGGGTATGCAAATATTCAATACCCCATTTTCTTTTAAATTCTTGCGTTTGTGGAAGTTATTTTTTCTCATAAAAAACAAAATATTTTTTTAAAAAAACATCATACAAATACAATTTATTTATATCAAATGAAAATAAAAATAAAAATAATATTAATCTCTTTTAAACATTATAAAAATAAAAAATAATTATATAAACTAAAAGAATACATACAAAAAAGGGAGGGTATTAATTAAAAAATTTATAAAAAAATAATTAATAAATAAAAGAAAAGAGAGATTAGGCGCTACTAGGTTTGGCAGGTCATGCTTTTACGCCCAGCCAACTACCCGAACCTAAGCGTGTGTGGGCTTGCAAATCCAGAGCCACATGTTTGAGCTTATATTTTTTCGGCTCCTTTTTATTTTTTTTAAAAATCAAATCAAATGACATGTGGTAATACCTTAAAATTTCAAATTTAATCTTATATCTAATTAGACCATAAAAGAATTCAATAAAAAAAATATTTACATTTGAAATTTAAAATAATGGACGAAAAGGAGACAAAAAAAAATGCAAAGCTCCTTCACTGAGTTGGGAAAATACCTAGTTCTTTTATATATATATATATATATATATATATATATATATAATGTTTCAATAATGATTTTAAAAGATATCCCATGAACATGACACGTCACCTATTAATAAAATTTAATAAAAAGCGCGGTACAATTAACAATTATATTTTTTACAAATGTACTAATATAAGTGGGATATTAGAGACATGGATCGATGCACATCATGTTACTCGAACTTGGATCAAACCGATTCTCCGACATGGTTGTTTGTAGCTTAACCATCGATGTTCCAAAGTCAACACGAACCCCAAATCATACAATATATAAACCAATCACGAGAGCTTTTGAAAATCTCTGGCCGGTTTTTATACTTTTGATAACCAAAAACTATAACATGCAGGTTTTCAATTTTTTTGAAAAACAGATGTAGAAATTGTATATTTACCAAAAGGCCCCTTTAATTTTCCTTTCCCCCCCTCTCCTTCTGAATTTTGTCAAACAGAAAAATAAAATAAAAACGGTACCATTCGTACCAGGCACGTGACGAAAACGTGCGCATGTACTAAACAAAAAGCTCAACGTAAACATGCGGGTGCGCACGGCCTTAACCTGCGCATAAACTTGCAGTGGAATAACCGCGTCCGTGTGCTGAAGAGGAGGGAAATAAAAGGAAAGACACGAGAGAGAGAGAGAGGGAGAGAAATTGTGCATGCCTCACTGAGTTGGATTAACCGAGTCAAAGACAAAAACAACAACCACCACAACAACAAACAACCAAAGAGGGCTTAGGCTAAAATCACCCCCACCAAAAAAAAAAAAACAGAGTGTGTGCGTGTGGGTGGGGGTGAGGGGTGTGGCAATAGCCAAAAAATGGAGAACAAGAAGGAGATTATTACTAGTACTTGTCTTTCTCTAATCCTTTACCCCCCTCATTCTTCTTTCTCTAACCCTAACTTTCTTATTCTCTCTAAACTTGTTATAACCTTAACCAAACACCACCAAGTCTTTCTACCTCTTTTATTTCTCTTTCTCTCTTCTCTCTTTATTCTCGTCTTCTTCTGTCGTTGCTTTTTTCACTCTGCGCCTCCGTTCTCCTCTGGTAACATTCTTTGTTTTCTTCTCTTTTTTTGGGGGATTTTCTGTTTGTGATGATCGATCAATGCATGATTCTATTGTGTGTTTTCTGCATATTTTCTCGTGGGTTTTGTTTTGGTTGATTGATTTGTGTTATTTTTTAATGTTTTTAGTGTCTCCGGTTAGGATTCACGGGAATTGAGTTAGTGTTGTTTTATGGGGTCCTGTTTGGTTCCAATTGTGTGTTTCCTTTGATTCATAAGTGTTCAGTTGCTGCTGCGGTTTGTCAATTGGTTTTATTGATGGGTCATTGTGCTTGGTTAGATGTCACACCGATTTGTTCAAGTTTTCAATTCACTGGGCTTTGACTTTTATATGGTTAAATTTTGTACAATTTCCCCTATTGATTTTCAATTATCGAGTAATTTGGTGCCTTATCTTGTATCTGCCTGCCTATCTTATGAGGTTTTGTTTTCCTGGGTTTTGGGTTCTTTGCTGTTTTATTGTTGAGCTTGATGCCGGCAGACTGCGTCATTGTTTGTGATGAGGTTTATTTATTTATTTATCATTTCTATCTTTGAATTCCGCTTACTTTATTTGGTTTTAGTTCCAAGATTTATTACTTGTATCTTCCGTTTTGGAATGACTTCTCTGGATGCTATGCCTTGAATGCTTTACTCTTCTATTCCCTCTCGCATCAGTTTTCCACACTCATGGTTATTCTAATGTGATGAGAAAGTAATATGCATGTTAGTTCTTTTTCAGGGTTTATCCAATATAATTGCTTAGGTTTTTGATGCAGGTTTTACGAAAGCCATCTTTGGAATAGGTGGTTATTATGACTTTGTGCTTATCTGACTTGAAGCAACAATGAGTGGGTAGTTTTTCACCACATGGAAGAGTTGGGTCTTGTTCAGTTTGATGCCATGGGAAGCACAGTAAGAAAGAAGAGGAGTCAAATTTCTCGCCGACCTAAGGATTCCCAGACATTTACTGACAATTATGATCGTTCATCATTATCGATATCACCACCTTCAGATGACATGAGCAAGGCTTCCAGTGATGAGAATGCTGATAATTGTAGGAGGAAAGAATTTGGTCTTAATCAATCCGTGTCCAGGGTTTCTTCGGCTACTACTAGAGCAGAAAGAAAAGGAGCATTTTCTGACAGTCACTCAAGGAGAAGTGTGATTAACAATAAAACTTCTCGTGAAGGTGCTCTTGCCCCTGCGAATTGGAGAAGCAAAAGCAAGCTGAAGGAATGCATGGATGTGGAGTCTAGAACTGCAAATATGTATTGTGGAAGGAATGGTGAAAGTTGGAGTTCAGAGCAGTCAGGAGTGAGTTTAGATGTTTTAGGAAATGAAAGCAAGTTTAAAAAGGTCAAGTTTAAGGTTGGTGATGTGACACGCACAATTAATGCCAACTCGACTACTAATGGCGTGCCTTCTACAAAGAATCTCCGATTCTCAGACACCTCCAACACAAGGCAGAAACTTAGTCTTCAGGTGTTCTTGTCATCTTGACCGCTTGAATTATGGCGACCTCTTAATTCTTGCATGCATATTCATGCATTGCATTTGCTTTTGGACGTTCACTTTGACCAAATACCAATTTAAATGTCAAGTATTTTTTTTAATTACCTTTGGGAAATCACACACCTCCTAACAGTGCACCTGAAGGTTTGTATCTGTGTCTGTTGCACTAATTTTAACTTATATATTTATTTTTAACTTAAAGTAAGAATTACCTATCTCTTAATAGCGTGCCAGAAGGTTTGTACTGGTTGTTGGAGGTGTATAACTTAAAGAACTTCCACGTAGAGTTTGCAATACTTTATAGAACTACTCGCATAGTAATTTGACCAATTCTTCATCATTACTTGCATTTTTTGGATCAGTTGTTGACACCAATTTTCAGCTTGCGCACATAGATTTGTTTATGTGGGTTTATTTGGCATCCTTTTTGTCTTCACTTTTATGGAAGAATATCTACCACATTAATGTGTATTATCTCAGTATCTCACCTAATAAGTGATCTCATTATTGAGTAATGTTAGAATCCGGCAGTATCTCACCTATTAAGTGATCTCATTATTGAGTAATGTTAGAATCTGGTGTAATCTCATTATTTTAAATTATTTTATTGCAGGGGAATTTAGAGGAGGAACGTTTTGTTTCAGGTAAGAGGCCAGGTTTGCAAGGAGTTCCTTGGAAGGAATTCTCTAGAGGAGGGTTTAGTCTCGGGAAAGAGGATTTTTTAATGGGGAAGACTTCGGGCAAAAATACTGCTGGGAAACAAGGAAATAAGTACGAACGTAAGAACAAGCGGGCCCCCAAGAGGCATGTTCTGGATGGGGAATTTGGTGAGGATGACGATGACGACGAGATCCGATACCTAGAGAAACTCAAGTTAAAAGTCCCATCAAGACATAAGGAAGATGATGGAAATGATGATGATGAATCAAGTAAGAAACAACGAAAACTTTCTACCCTGGGAAGCATAGGTGCTTCGAGGCTGGTTAAAGATGGGAAAAAAATATCCAGATCAGACCAAGCACCAGAGGATGAAGATTACGAGGAAGAAGAACCATTATCTGATGGTGAGTTCGCAGGTAGTAAGAAGAAGCAGAAAAAGGAATATGTTGAGTCATTGACAGATAATAAGAGGGAGCTGACTTTAACTAAGCGTCAACGGGCTCTTCAGTCAAGCAAAGATGGCTCTTCTGTTCCTGATGCTAACTTAATTGAGTTTCCAAATGGATTACCACCTGCACCATCAAAAAGTGAGAATGAATCGCTTCCATATGTGTTTTATTGTCCATTAGAACTCTAGTTTCTTATTGATTGTAGCTTTCCTCTTGTGATTGCTTGTTCTTGTTCATTCCAGAGCAAAAGGAGAAACTTACGGAGGTCGAGCAGCAATCAAAGAAAGCTGAGGCCGCTCAGAGACGAAGATTGCAGGTTGAGAAGGCTGCTAGGGAATCTGAGGTTTGTTTTTGTGTATATACAGTTGTATGCCATGTGCATGGAGATCCACGAAGGTTAAACAGACATATGCTTTATTTTTTCTTGGTTTTGATTTTGTAGGCTGAAGCTATAAGAAAAATTCTTGGTCAAGATTCCAGCAGAAAAAAACGAGAAGAGAAAATGAAGAAGCGTCTAGAAGAGTTGGCACAGGTATCCGCAATTGTCTGGTAAACTTCATAGTGTCTTATACAAAGCTGCGTTCAAATTTCTCACATTTTCATGTTTAGGAGAAGGCTACCAACGCCGAGATGCATGCATCGAGTACCATCAGATGGGTCATGGGTCCTACAGGGACTGTGGTGACATTTCCCAAAGAAATGGGTCTCCCTAGTATATTCGACTCTAAACCCTGCAGGTTTTGTTTTCTTCTGCAAATTGAAAATTCATGCCAAAGCACCAAATTTACTAGGCCAAACTGATATCAACGATTGCTTACTGATGATATGAATTCTCTCCGAATGTGCAGCTATCCTCCTCCAAGAGAGAAGTGCGCGGGCCCTTCTTGTACTAACCCATACAAGTATCGAGATTCCAAGTCAAAGCTTCCGCTTTGCAGTCTGCAGTGCTACAAGGCAATTCAGCAACAGAGCCAGCATGAAACTAACTGACGATGCTTAAAGATATATCTGCATAGCCATGTTAATATATCATATAACTATTGGGGCCAGGCTAGCAAAGAGGCATTTTTTATTCAGTATAGAGGGATTATACAGATATGGATGGTTCATTTTCTGTCATCTATAGCTTGAGGATATTCAAAAAAAAAAAAAAAAACTACAGCTTAAGGGTTGATCAATGGAAATTTGTCTTCAATTGAATGGAAATGATGTTACTGAGAGCTTTCAATTTAATCAAAATGATGTTACTGATTAATTCCTCTTTATTTTCTACTTGATAAAGAATTCTCCTATTTGTTTTTTTTTTAGTTTAACGTGAGTGTTCGGGCAGCTTACGTGTATCTCGACTAATTTCATGGGCCTTGAAATTAATGACTGTGTAAGTCTCTAGTGATCATCTTTTAATTAATCACGGGACTCGAACCTGAAATTATAAAAAAAATGAATTTTTTTATTCCAAACTCTTATCATTAAACCACAACTAAATATTTCTAGACCGACTTTTTTAAGTCTACTGGTTGAGTGCAAGTAATGTTTCTTGAAGGAATGTCCTTGTGGATTTTTCATGGCCATTCAATGATGGTGTGACTTGTTGATGACGGACCATCCAACACAATCATGAAATGAGTAAATTATAAATTATAGTTCTACAAAACAAATTAAATGATCCTTCTAGTTTTAAAAACTAATTAATTTGTGTTTTTCATTTATTCAATCTTTTTTAACTTAATTTATTTATTTGTTTTAAGAATTAAGAAGATTGAAAAAAAAAAAAAAAACAACAACAAATGGATAACATAGAAAGAACAATGAGAAAAGAAGTAATTTTTTAAAATAAAGTAATATTAAATTAAGTTCGGTCAACATTTATTAAAAGATTAATTAATTAGTTTTGAAAACTAAGGAAATTTATTTAACTCCTTTTGTAAGATTATAGGGATTATTTTAATAATAATTTACTAAAAAAGATGGTACTCCCTTGATTCTTAAGAAACTCTCATGCTTTTCTTTTTCCTGCAGTTCCAATTCAAATTGCCAATTTCCATTTCTTTATCATCTTTCCATTTTACTAAATAGTCTCCGTTAAACAATTATATTGGGAATGAGGAGTAAAATTTTACCTTTGCTCTCGCTCTCCTCTTCCAAAAGAAATCCTGCAATGTTTCTTGCTTTCATAATTACTTGAAGGTTATTTACTTCTATATAAGTTAATTCTCTCCTTATGGGGAGTAAGATTCTTGCTTCTTCTATTTTCTTTTTCTTTTTTTTTTATCGCAAAAGAAATTAATCATAAGTGGTCGCTTTTAGGTGTTCATGCCTATGACATGCAAACAAACATGGGGCTATTTTCTCCTTTTGGTTTATTATAAATTTTTTTAAAAAAAATTATTAGTAAAATAACATTGTTTGTACATATTATGATTGAAAAATGCAACATTTATATCTTGTCGCTATTATAAATAATAACAACATCTAAAATTTTTAATTGAATGAGCAGAAGAGAGAAGAGAGAGAAAAAAACATTAAAGAAATACCGAAAACTCCGATTACAACGCAACCGGTATCATAAAAAAGATCTCGTCAAGATTAATTTAACAATATCAAAAAAGGATACCAACAATAACCTGAATAGATCTTACTTGTCGTCAAAGATAAATGAGCCACACGTCATTTTTGGACAACAAGTGTGGCACACTCGATTCACTGTTGATGATCTTTCTTAGTGTCGTTGAATTCCTTACCAAAGGTCTTTCTGATGATACCAATGATGTTGTAATTGAAATCCAGGTGTGTCATTGAGGTTATTTTCTTTTCTCTCTCATCTCTCCTACCAATTTTTATTTAGATGTCGTTAATATGAATAGTGATAAGCTATAAATATCATGTTTTTTAATTGTAACATGTGCAAACTATATTTTTTCACCAATTCTTTTTTTAATTATGCTATTCCGCTAATATTTTTAATTTACAATGCTATTTTTTTCTTAAAAAAACCCAAACATAGTGATTAGATTTCATTCTTGTGTGTTTAATATTATACTACATGATACTTTTTAAAAGTATATTTTACTTGAAAATATATTAAAATAAATTTCTTAAGATTTATTTATATTAGTACATAAAATCATAAAAAAACATTAAAAAAATTAATTTGATATTTTTTAAATAAAATATATTTTAATAGATACCCAAAATCAGTTTTTTTTTTCTCATGAGAAAAGAGTATATCTTATCATGCAGGATTAAAAAAAAACTTAAAAAAGATTGATAGAATAAATTTGTTACATGTTTGTAACTACGATACATTAACAAAGAGAAATCAAATTTTAATTTATTTGTTTTTTTTATTGGAAAGGAACACACCACGAATGGCCGAATACCACCCGTTTGGCAAACGGGTCAAAGAAAGACCCAAAATGAAGATATTCAGCACGTCAGTCTGTCTCTGTTGTAGCCGAGGCGTTATCATCCGTTTTTTTAGCTGAGCTCTCAGGCACACACTAGCAATATCATCAACTACCTCCTCCTCCAGCCCTAAGATTTTTATAGGATAAGGCGCTAATACTAGTTGATTCGAAACACTAAAAATTAATCTTAGAAATGGCACACTCATGCGTCTCCTCATCGGCCTCTTCACTCAGATTCAGCTCTCTTCCCTTCTCGCCAAACCCTTCAGTCGGCTCAGCTCCTGATACCCACAAGCTCGCTTTCGCCTTCCACCCTCTCCGTTCCAGGTTAATCCTCCTCCCTTTTTTATTACTGATTTATCTGTAACCTTTTTTTTTTTTTTTTGGGTCTAGAAAATTTAGCAAAATATTAAAGAAAATTAGGACTAGGATGTTTGCTGATTACTCGATGGTTTTACTGTTATTATCATTATTTTTGGATTCACTGGAGTAATAAAAAAAAAATTGAAGCTTTTTTCATTTTGTTAAAGAAAGTTATTTTCTTTTTTAAAATCTGTAAGGAAACAGAGGGTTTTAGGGTCGGATTTAAGCTCTACTAGAAAATCCTCTTTTAAGCACTGATAATTGCTATCATTAGACAAGGATGCTAGAAGATTGTTACGTCTTTTTTTAAAAAAAAATGTTTCATCTTTGCCATAGATAGTCGAGAAATTCAAGTGTCCTTGTTGTCTACTTGTATTGCAGCAAATTGAGAAAGTTAGTCAGTGATAGGAAGACTATCCAGACATCTTCACCGAGTGCTGTTTACTCTGGTGAGTTTTGGGCGCCTGAGAGAAGTTCGCGACAGGGGATTTGGTCTATAAGGTAGGCAGGGTTTATTAGAGACTTTACACCATTTAACTTGCTGTATTCATTTTGCTTGATGTGCTAATAAATGGAGAAAAAAAATGTGGAACTGGTTTTCTAGGGATGATGTGCAAATGCCTTCTTCACCCTACTTCCCTGCCTATGCCAATGGAGCTCAAGCTCAAGGACCACCACCGATGGTGCATGAACGGTTCCAGAGTGTTATCAGTCAACTTTTTCAACATGTAAGTGAATAGGTTAAACATCTTCCTGTGCTTGCTTATCGTCTAACATTGAATGCTTGGTTGTTTTTATATAACGTTTGATTTTGTTGTTGTTTGAATTCGTAGAGAATTATACGCTGTGGTGGAGCTGTAGATGATGATATGGCAAACATTATTGTTGCTCAACTTCTCTATCTTGATGCTGTTGATCCCAACAAGGTGAGTTTGGTGACTTTTCATTGTGGCTGGCTTGTTTCTTATCTATTATTGTCAACTTCATTTCAATTTCCATCTGCTTCTGAACCTCCAGCATTAAAGTTTATGATCTTATCTCGCCATTGTTAACTGAATTTAGTCAAGCTATATAACTACAACACATGCACGTGCACCAACACAACCACATGAACCTGTTTTAACACTGTCCTTTTATCTGAAGAAATGGGGAAGCAGTTTACTAATTAGGGCATGCCTTTTCTTCCAAGCAGGATATTGTTATGTATGTGAATTCTCCTGGAGGATCAGTTACAGCTGGTAATTCTTTTTTAGATTGAAGTCTTCTTTTATTTGTTACCTTTTTCCCAGTTACCTGGGCGTGTGAAGGAGTGTTGTTTTTACTTTTTTGGACTCTCTTTCACATGTTCTCTTCTGTACTTTTTCTTAGGCATGGCAATATTTGACACAATGAGGCATATCCGACCTGATGTCTCCACTGTCTGTGTTGGACTGGCAGCTAGGTACAAGATTCTTTCTTGTCATTTATACCTTAACAGCTAAATGAATCACTGGTTTTTACTACATTTTTCCTACTACTTATGCCTTTGTTGCGTGATGAATCAATATAGACTGATTTATTGCTTCTTTTATTCATCATTTGTTTGCAGAAATAGTTGTTTTAAAGGAACGAAATTGAATTGTTAACAGTAGCTTTTCTATCATAGATTGGATTCAACTATTCTAACCTTGCTGTCCCAAGAGTGAAGCAGCATTGGTTTTGGAACTTCTATGGATACTATGTGATGTAGATTGTTGGTCTTGTTTAAGTGTAATGTTTATTGATGACTAGAGAATTATATGGGTACCTTCTCAGTAGATGCATGGGTATGGGAATAGCTTAAATAATTTGGTGTCAAAATCTTGAGCTAATGGCAGTTGATCAACATTGATGTTCTTATGATAGACCCTTGGGAACGATAATTACTAGGTGAGGTCAACTCACCATTAGACCACACTTAAAGGACTGTGAGACTTGCCCTCTTATTAGTGTGGGGTAATGGTAAGCCATGCTCACCCAATGATTTTTCCTTGATAACACAGTTGAGCTAGATGCTTCACTGTCAATGACGCATAAAATGAAATTTGTTAGGATCTGAGAAACCGCCTTTTCGTGGACAAGAATCAAAGTCAACACTACTTGAGGTCTAATAATTATTTTTGCTATTGCTTGTGTGTGCAATTTGGTCTGGTATCCTGTCTATTATGCGCTGTGTGTGGCTGCTTGCATTTTCCTTTTGGATGATTATCATGTATATCCCTGGAGTTAGAGTGCGTGCATCCTTAGCAGGGATTCAATGATGGATATGCAACTTCCCAGCATATATGAAGTCTTTGCCTGTGAATTCTATGTTGTATTTTTTTTCCCAGTTAAGGACTACCGATAGTTGTCAAAACTACTGCCACACTTCCTCTTCCAGGCTGAGGATTTAGTATACTAAACTCTGCACTTTATCCTTTTCCAATCACTTATGAATAGAGTGCTTATAGAACCACTAGCATTCTGTATTAAGTGTAAAAAAATTATTTTAAGATTTATTGCTGCTAAAATAGTGGGAAAGGGAAAATAATTTTCGTTTAAGAATACCATTTAATTTTCACTTGGCATTCTTGAACATTTTCCATTACTAAAAATATCTGTATTTTGTTCTCTTTATTTTGGTTAAACAGTATGGGGGCTTTTCTGCTTAGTGCTGGGACCAAAGGTAAAATGCCCATTACTTGTTGATTTAAAGTTCAAATCTGTGGTTGCTGCTTCAAAATTTACTGAATATGTTTCTCTTTTCCTATGTGACTGAAGGAAAAAGATACAGCTTGCCGAATTCAAGGATAATGATCCATCAGCCTCTTGGTGGAGCTCAAGGTGGGCAATCTGACATAGATATCCAGGTATGCATCCTTTTTCTCCCAGACTTGTATTTGCTTGTGATTTGTGAAGCTTTTTTAACAGGTATATCCTAGTGCTTCTGATTTATAGCCATTCCTATTTCCTGACACGAACTAGGTCTTGATCTGAAATGACTTCTTTGTTGTGTTATGGGAGACCTATTGGTTCCCGGCACACTTTCTCATATCTTAAATCGGCATGATTTTCAGGCAAACGAAATGTTGCATCACAAGGCAAACCTAAATGGGTATCTCGCCTACCACACTGGTCAAAGTCTTGAGAAGATCAACCAGGATACAGATCGTGATTACTTCATGAGTGCGAAAGAAGCCAAGGACTATGGGCTCATTGATGGTGTTATCTTGAATCCTCTCAAGGTTCTCCAGCCTCTTGCAGCTGCAGCAGATCAACAATGACGCGTGTAAAATTCTCGGTTGTTGTTACTTTAAATTGTAGAGTTGAATGAGATTGATCAAAGAAGACCCTGAGTTTGTTTTAATGATCAAGAATATTGATATCTGTGCTCCAGGGAATTATAGAACATGCTTTTCTGGTAGTTCAGGCAGAGCCTTTTCTCCACACTGCGCTTCTCTCTCATAAACTGTTTCTTTTTGGGCGAGTTTTAGTTTAACTAAATCCTGAGAAAGAGATTGAACAAGCCTAACAAACTCATCCAGTTAATTATTTCGTAAGTCACTCATATGCCCCCGAAATATATACAAGTTTTCAAGATATTGCTTGAATGGTCACACATTTTCAGTCTATGTTCCTATGTTTACAGTTGCAATGTTTCCCTTGCGTTACATGAGGTTGGGTTTGGAATAACATATAGGGCACAGGGGATATGCATTGGACAAAAAATATCAGGCTTGCAATCTGGATGGCGGGTTTGACATGCTAACTCGGGTTAAATTTTTTGTTATTATTATTTTTTCAATTTATTATTCGACATTTAATTGCTTACAAATTAAGTTTTATAATTTTTTTTTTACAAGTATTTTTTTTTGTGC
The DNA here is from genome assembly GCA_007827005.2 of Populus simonii. NCBI lineage: Eukaryota > Viridiplantae > Streptophyta > Magnoliopsida > Malpighiales > Salicaceae > Populus > Populus simonii. The sequence goes on from CM017477.2 coordinate 8,629,526, forward strand.
AAGTCATCATCATCAATTTTATTTTAATTTGACATGTTTATCGTTATTTTCTTTTTGTGATCATACAATTAAATAAAACCAGGTAGATGGTTCTATAATTTGAAATGCTGATTTTTTTTTACTTTTTTAAAATACACTAACATTGTATAAAAATCTTTTTTATATTAAATTTTTTTAAAATCAGCCCACCGCATGTTACGACACCAATCATAGTAATTTCATGGTTGAATTTAGAAAAATATATGAATTTGAATTTGAAGATAAAAAAAAAAACATTAAAATTGAATATTGTTTTTAGTTTTTTCGTTGAAAAATGAATTTTTATGTTAGATTTGTGTTTACAAGGGTAAGATATGAAAATCGGGATTTTATATTTTGCAACCATCCCTCGCTGGAATTCCACTCTTGCTTGGGCAAGGTTGAAGAAGTCATTGAATGACACGTCATTTGCAAGAACAACGCTTCATCCATGTCTGCATGGTTGGTCTTGGAGTAAGGCCCAGAAAAGCTTGGGGTCAACTCCAAGCCCATATTGTTTTCTTCTTCTTCTTTTCATAAGATTTTTCTGTTTTTTTTTTTTAACATTTTCCTGCATTGAATTTATAAATTTTAATTTTATTACTTATATATGCTAGAAAATGTACAATAATTTTTTTTTTTTACCATTCTATTTTCATCTGATTTTACATGTATAAAATTTATTACATGTCATTCTTTTAATTCAAGATTTGATATTATTTTAAGGTAAATGAAATATATTTATTGAAAATAATTATAATATAAAATATGCACTTATAAATTTCCTATAATTTTGAATTTAATGCAAGTAAGACAATGTACTGATGAATCTATACTTATTGTGCTCGAAACTACATTTTTTTTTTCCGAGTGAAAAAAAATAAAACCATTTAAAAGTATTTAATAAATAGCATGCATAACAAAGATATATGAGGGAAAATAGATTTTGTTTTTGTATTTTATTTCGACTCGCCCTAGTACCAAACAAAGACAGAAACAAAAAAAAGTTCCATATATCGTACCTTATAAAAAGTACAAACTAATCTCGTCTGAAGCATCTTGTCTCGTCTATGTTGTTATATCATCTCTTTAATCTTGTATACCATCCACACCCAACCTGTAAAAAACACAGGGGAAATACAATGGTAATTGTACACGTACACTTGCCTCAAATACAAGGAATTTCTCTTTATAATTTTCCTGGTCAATTATTGTGGTACAATCTTGAGATATATTCAGGGATGACAATGGGTACGAATATATATATAGGGTAAAAGATTTAAATTATAGTTTTGAGTATTTAATAAATATTTATTACCTACTAATAGTTAATATATATTTGAAATGTGTGTGTAGTAAATGATAAATATTATTCTTATATATGTATTTTATATCAATATTAAGTTATACAGATTTCATGTCGAGTTTCATATTGTTTAAAAAATATTCAGATGGTAACTTTCAGGAATATAGCTCAACTGATCAGATTTTAAGTTTGATCTTTAAAAATCACTAAATTTAATATCATAAATCTTAAGTCCACTAGAAACTTATATGATCATTAACTTTAACATGAGAGATTAATCAAATACACTTGCAATGACCCAAGCACTCATCACTACCCAAAAAAATATATTCAGACATGTGATTAAATTGATATGAGATATTTGACAAGTTGAGGCGTTTCTGAGGCTGACGCCCATCCTTTCCCCAACAAAAGAAAAGTATCCGTTGAATTCGCCTTGTCTACAGCAGAATCTGCGACTGCTAACACGCTCGAAGACATAGAGCAAAGCACCATTATATTTTGACAAGGGCGATGCTTAGCATTGCTCAATCAAAGCTGCACAACAAGGCACTTCCAAAAAGGCCAAACATCTCTCCCACCAAATCACCCACTCACCAAAAAGTAACAGAGAGAGAGAGAGACTTATCTCTTAAGATATCTTTAAGCACTCACTCGTGAACCTCGTGCCTTGTTTAATTTTAAATACAAAAACACACACCCAACAACCAAACACAGGAGGCCGGCCCCCCCCTCTCTCCTCCTTCACTGTGAAAGATGTGGGTTCCTCGTCTGTCAAGAGCATTTAGTCTGAATCTCAAGAAACCTAATTATAAAAGATGATATATTACTCCACTACCTTCTGTGTTAGTGTGCACCTTTATTACTACTTTACTCACTTGGAAGAAAACAACTACCACTAGAAGTGCCCTATATTATACATGGACATTTTTAACTACATTTTTCAAAGGCAGGAAGCCCCAAAAGGCGAAAAAAAATATAAAAAAATAACTAGAATCAAGAAGGGACAACAGGAATCCTTTCATCGAAAAAATTGCCCCTCACGAAGCTAGTGAAAGATGAAGATGTGGGTAGCTCTTCTAGTTCATCAAAGAAGTCATTGTTCTCTTCTGATTTGGGTGCTGAAAATGTCATCAGTCTGGAGCAACAGATGGGCTCTTCGTCGAAGACAATACCCAATGTGTCATGACTTTTCTCCGAGTTCTCAGTGAAAGGGTAGTCCTGGCTAATCATGATATCTTGAGGAATTCTTATTGGGGATTCTAAGTAGTGGAAATTGTGACCTTCACTGACATCTTCATCAGTGCTTGGCATGATGGGATGATCGTGCCTTTCTCCTGTTTCTTCTTCTGGTTTCTCTTGTTTGGGAGTTATGGGATGATCTACAAGATCAGTCGGTGGGGTTTCGGGATCTCTTGGTTGTTGGTTCACGTTAGAGTCATGGAGATCAGGACCTGGATGGTTGTGATTTGAGGTGTAAGTAACGATGAGTACCGAAGCATCTGTCCTGCATCTTTCCACTTGTTTCTTGGCTGAACAGCCCTTCGATGTACTGCACCTGTAATAGCCCCTGCATGCAGAGAGAAGCATGAAAACCAGTGACAAGTACTCTTGCTTTGTGTTGGAAAAACCATCATGGACAAACAATGATGGACAAAAGTAGTATTTGGAACATTTTGGCAAAATCCAAAGGATAGAGAGAAGATTTTCACTTTTTAACTCTGAAATGTAAGCTACTAAATCAACATTAGCAAAAAGTATGAGTTGCGTTGATCTACTGTAATTAAGAAGAAATAAAAACATATTAGACCATAAAGACATATATAGTGAAGAGAGAAGAGACTTGATCCAAAAATTAATGAAAGAAGATGGTAAACCTTGGATAAGGAGATCCTTTAATAGGTTTTTGCCCATATTTCCTCCAAGACCAGAAATCAGAAGGTGGCCCTTCGTTCTTTAATTTCACAGCATTTTCTCCAATCCTCACTCTAACAACAATCTTCTCAACCATCTTCCTACAAAGCAAGCACAATATTCTCAAATAAATCAGGGGTATAAAGTATAGAATAAGCCCAGGGCAGAAACATGCAACAAAATCAACAAGCTTTTCAAAATGAAATTATACTTGGCGAGAATATAAAAGAAAACAAAAGCAAGAAAGAAGAGCACCAACCCACCTTCTCTTAGATGTCTGAGTTTCTGGGGTGAGTTCGGAAACATTAGAGTCCAATTTTCTAGAGGGAGAACTATCCATGACACACTTTTTGCTGCTATGCCGCTTCTTACCAACTTATGCCCGAAAATGCTTTGAAGAAACACAGAATTGCTCTGAATATTAACTAGGGAAAGCCAGTGAAAGAGGAAAGAAGAGGATTGGGATCATACTCGAATCAAATTGATTAAGAGAGAGAAAAGGGAAAGGAAAGAAGGAAGTTAGGCAATAGATGACAGGAACCTCATAATATATTAAAGCAATGAACAACCATGTATATATCAGCACCACCCCCACCTTGCTATAAAATAAACCCACCCACGCAGTTGCACATAAATGTCAAGATATTTGTTTCATATGGGAAAAACATGATGGCCCCCTTCCTCCCTCCACTTGATTGGTTGAAAGAAGAGCGAGACCATCTCTATGTCCATGCACATTTTGGATTTGCCATGTGGAACTTATTATCATGGCCAGCATGCCATGTAAGAAATAATTCTTCTTCTTCTTCTTCTTCGTCTTCTATTGTGGGTGCAGACACATTCGGGAACATGCCAAGCATAAAAAGATGCAATGCATTTGGTTACTGCTGGATTTGGTGAGGTGACAATGTCATTGCACATATTAGTTACCTTCCTGGGATGAACCATAAAATGTAACAGGACAAGTTTAATTAAGAGAGGTTTTCCTAATTTTGCCCAAGCAGGGCTGCCCTATGCCCACTTTCTGATAACCTATGAGATGAGGTGTAGGGCAAACTTAATGGAGATAGATAGGTAGGTAGAACTGAGCTGCAAAAGATGTTGTTAAAGATAAAATCTATTTTTAGATCAAATTTATTTTAAATAAATTTTTTAAATATTTTAACATGTAGTATTTTTGAATTTCAATATATTAACATTAAAAATAAATTTTTAAAATAAAAAATATTATTTTAATATATATATAAAAATATTTTCAAAAACAAATTTACTACACTCTCTGGTATTCTCTAAAATAGTTGATAGTAATTTTGATGATAATAATTTTGGAGGATATAACTCAACTAATCATGCTTTGGATTTGTTTCTCAGAGATCATCAGCCCGAGTTCTAAAAATATCAAGACAACTAAAAATTTATATAATAATTAATTATAAAATTAATTAAAATACATATAAATATAAATTCACGTATGAACATTAATAAAAATAAAAAAAAAAAGCTGCCGGCTGCAGGACATGACACTCTCCTACCCCTGTGGCCCGGGAACTGAGAAACGAGTTCAGATAAATGCAAGCACAGGCAGTCTGTCATTAAAAATTGTTCTGATTTCACTGGGTGGCGCTGATGTAGAAACTTTAACCACTGAGATAAGGATAACGACGTAATTAATGTTTTGTTCCTTTTCTTTGTTTTTTTTTCTTTTTTTCTTTCTTTCTCTCGCTAATAAAATAAAAATTATAAAGTTGAAGGCTTGAAGCATCATGCAGAGCACCGGCTGCCGCCCGGCCGCGAGTTAACTAGCCAATCCATGGATCAAAAGATCTAAAAAAAAGATAAAAAGGAGCAGCACTTTTGAGGACAGGTGGACACACAAGACGATCTGAAAAGCAACAAGAAAACAAACAGAACATCTCTATTTTGTGGTAGAATCACATTTTAACTATAAAATTTGTCTTAAGAGTACAGGGCTTCGAAGACACCACTTTGAGTCGTACGGTCTGCGGTCTGCTTGAGTATCTATTAAACACAGTCATGATGTGGAATCACTCTCATTTGACGTGTTAGTATCTCAGCTAAATTGATCCAAAACATAACTAATCTATTAAATAAATAATTTTTTTTTCGAAAGGACATAAAAAAAAAGGTAATATTTTAGAATCTTCCAAATGCACTGTGAATTAAAGAAAACAACCTTTTAAATTTGTGCCCCCCCCCCCCCCCAACACACACACACACACACACACACACAAACACAAACACAATACTAAAAATGTATATCCTGATTTAATTGTATTAGCAGCAATGGCTGTATGGGGTGGGTGATAGTAATTATTATTTTAAATGTTTTTATTTGAAAATTATTAAAATAATATTTTTTTTTTAAATAAGCACAAACTATCCGAAAATATTAATTTTAAATTAAAAAAATTAAAAAATCATGAAACATGAGATGTACTACAACCCATACAACATCTATAAAAACCTTCAATCACTCTCTTAAAAAATAAGTGGATGGATGTTTAATAGATTAGCTTGGTAGTTAAAGAGGTTTCTTCTATTCTTTAACTTTTTTTATCATTTAAAAAATTTAGTTTTAATTGACACACATATAATACTTTTATTATTGAAAAAAGAAACTACATCTAAAATAAACATCTCAAGCAATGTGTCATTTAGCCAAATACAATGAGAAACAAACAAAGTAGTGTGAAATTAGTTAAGAAAAGGAGTGAATAGTCAGATTGCAGTCATTCAACCACAACACCATAATTCCATTGCAGTTTAGAAATCCGCACCATGAGAGGTAAATAATTTTGAAAGCATCCTCGAGACATTTGTGGAATTGATGTTTTTAATAAAGACATGGAAAGTGATTGATCTTCTAAATTTTGAGCCGAGTCTTCTTCTGGTTGGTTAGGACTCCAAATTATTTTGCATGGAACAAGTAGTTTGAGGTTGATGCCCTCAAACTTCTGGTTGGTAGGCTTCTTGCCCAACCTTACTAGTAATTTTATTGCAGTTTATTTTCTCGGTCACGATTATCCAAAATGCTTGAAAATTTAGATAACAAACTGTTATAATTAATGGTTGTACATGTAAAATGGACCCAAACCCCTCCCTCTCAAAATAGACCAGAAAAATCTCTCAAAATAGACCCACCAAGAACACCTTTTGGGCTCGGGCTAGGTATCTCGAGCTCAAAGTACAACAGGGGCTCATGGAAAGTGGGCTCGGGTATGGTAGCTAGAACCCAACTCCTTAGAAGGCATGAGCTTGAGCAAGAAGCCCGAGCCCATGCAAGGCGTACACCTAGCATGGGCATGATATACCTAGCATCACCATGGGTTCGAGCTTCTACGCCCGAGCCTCATGTGCCCAAACTCGAGAGTACGCCCTGAGCCCAACATGCTTGGGTCCAAGTAGCGCGTTTGAACACATTTCTTACCTCTAATACGCCTGAGCTCAGCGTGTTTGGGTATACGCAGCGCACCCCGAACCCACTTTCACCTCTCATGGGCTCGGACTGTCATGCCCAAGCCCAACATGTTTGGGTCTCCGCAGCGCACCCTGGACCCACTTTCACTCCTTGTGTCCTTGGGTTGTCACAGTCGAGCCCAACGTGTTTGGGTCTTGGCAGCATACCCGAACCCACTTTCACCTCTCATGGGCTCAAGTCATATATGATGCACGAGCCTAGCGTGTTTGGGTCCAAGCAGCACGCTCATACCCACTTTCACCTCTAATGGGCTTGGGCACCTTGCCTGAGCCCAACACTCGTCATGCGGGTCTCTCAGTATTTTATATTGATCCAATATGTATTATTTTGAGTAAAATACAACTCAAAATATCATAAATGTAAAATTACACTCTAGACCCTCCTCTTCGCAAAAAAAGAAGACTCATGGGGTATAAATACACCATGAGACCTTCAGAATAAAGGTTCACCATCTTTATTCTCTACTACATATATATTTTCAGAGCATCACTCTTTAGAATATTATTGTATTTTCTCTCTCTAAAAACATACTTATTTTAAGTATCATAGAGTTTCCACCTCTACTAAAAGGGACCTTTTATAGGTACTAGCCACAAGCCATATTGGCATACCAAACACCGAGTGTAAGCTATCAACCACCTTAGGTAGGGATAATTGATGTGATTACTAGGACCAATTGATTAACCGATTATCCAACTCGAGAACCTTATTCTTAGGCTACTTGGATTTTCGGGACATTATCAGTTTTCATTCTTTTACACACACACACACACACACACACACACAAGTATTAAAAACCATTATTGTAAACAACCATCCTCGTCCCTGAGTATCATTTTATTACTATCCTGGGACAAAAGGAACAAAGAGAGAAATGTATTTGGTTGAAGAGACAAAAACACATATATAAAAGTAAATTTATCTCCGAGATAATTTTGGATTGAATTTTTATACTTTCAAAACAGGAGGTATATAGGGGACATATCTCAAGAGATAATATTTATTATTTTTTATTCCTTAATATATCTGTAAAAAACTTTAAATTCCAAAATTGTTCAACTTAAACATATAAAGATAAAAAATGGTTATTATTATAGTTTTAAAATCCAACTCGAGAATCAATTTGGGGCAAAGCCTGTGTCATGAGTCAGGTTAACTCAAGTTGACCCAAGTTAGCATAAGAATAAAAGTGGTTATTATCATAATTTTAAAATTTAATTCGGAGATCTACCCGAGGCAATGCCCGGGTCACGAGTGGGGTTGAATGTTGACCCGGGTCAACATAAGGATAAAAGTGGTTATTATTATAGTTTTAAAACCTGACTCGAGGGTTAACCTAGGGTAAGGCCCGATCACGTGTCAGAAGGGTCAACACAAACTAAAAGTGATTATTATCATAGTTTTATTATTTTATATAGAGATCAACCCAGGGCAAGGCCCGGGTCACAGATCAAGAGGGTCAATTTAGGTTGACTCAGAGCAATTTAAGGATAACAATTGTTATTATCATAATTTTAAAATCCAACTCGAGGGTCAATCAGGGCAAGGCCCAAGTCATAGGTTGGAAGGGTCAATATGGGTTGACCCGATTCAACGTATGGATAACAATAATTATTATCATAGTTTTAAAACTCGACTTGTGGGTTGACCCGAGGCAAGGTTCGGTGACGGGTTGAGAGGGTCAACCCGTCAAATCGGTTTTGGTTTTATAACTAAGGTTATTATAATATTTTTAATCTCAACACACAATATAAACTAAAGTAAAAAAAAAAAAACTAATTATTTTTTAAAATATGTAAGTTTGACAACAATATATATTAAAGGTAAAATAGATTTTTTTATTATATTTTATATTTTGTCTTATTCACCATAACCAAACATGATACAAAGACAATCATTTTATTTTGTACATCATCACCAAACATAATTTTATCTCTGTCTTTTTTTCTACTTGTCTTTTTGTCTCTACTATCATTGTCTCTTCTGTCCCGAAGCAATAACCAAACGTTAAGGTAGCATTTTGTTACTGTCCTAGGACAGAAGAGACAAAGACAATTGAAACATAGGAGAAAAGACAATAGAGACATAGAAGACAAGACAAAATAAAAGACAAATTAAAATTGTGTTTTGTATTGGTTTACAAGACATGGTGATTGTCTTTGTTTTCTGTTTGATTGATGATAGACAAAACATAATAAAACATGAAAAAAAATATATTTTACCCCTGATATGTATTACTGTCAAAATTGTGTTTGGTAGTGGTGTAGAAGATACAACTATTATCTTTGTATCTTGTTTGGTTGATAGTAAACAAAACATAAAAAAAATATTTTACTCTTAATACCAAGATTGTCAATCCCATTCTAGTTGGCATTTCATTTTTTTCATTAAGAAAAAAAAATGAATTTTTCTCCAAAAAAAAAGCAAGAAAAAAAAACACTATTTGGCAAGAATAGAACGATCAAAACGAAACCAAAACATTTTGGTTAGAATTTGGTTGGAATTTTTAGAACAAGCCGAGATTATGAGTGGGATGAGATTGTTTATGTTTTTTTTTAACTGGAATGAGATATACTGACCACTCCAACCATAACGGAATTGACAACCTTACTTAATACGTATAAAAAAACATATATTATTTTTTTTTACTTTAGCTTATATTGAGTGTTGAAATTATAATAATATAATAACCCTAGTTATAAAACTCAGATCGGCTTGGGGGTTGACCTGGGATCTAGGACTCAACTAACCTGAGTTTAAGAAAAAATAGAGAAAACATTGATCTGATCTGATCCGATAAAAACCGAGTTGATCTGGAATTAAACTTGGGTAAAAAACCCGTTGACTTTTTTATTGTCAAAACAACTTGATCCTTTTAAAAAAGAATCTGAGTTAACACGAGTTGATTCTAGTCAACTTGTTCACTCTTCCCATGACCCAGACTTTCATCTCGGGTTGATTCTTGGATCAAGTTTTAAAACTATGATAATAATTTTTTTTTAGCCTTGAATGCATTGGTTGGATAATTTTGGAATTAATTTTATTTTTACAGAGATTTATTAGGGATAAAAAATATAAATATTGTATCTGAATACATGTTTTCTTCGTATCTTTTGTTTTGGAAATATATAAATTAAATTCAAAACTGTCCAGTAATATTTATTTTTATTTTTTATTTTTATTTTTATTTTTTCAACTAAAAATATATATACTTGTATTATTTTTATCTTTTTTTTTATCTCAAAATAGAAATAAATATTATTTAAACGAGTGAAAATCAGCTCGCCTACATGCCCCAACTATATTCAACAGTAAATATATATCAGGAAATTGATTGGAAGACTGGTGGTAGACGTCATGGAGACAAGCATGTTGAGGGAACTGGTCAAAATCTGCCAAGTTCATCACACGATATAATTTGCAAGAAATTATAGGGCATCAATTACTAATACAATAATGAAATATTCTACTAACTCCAACTAAATATATATCAGGAAATATAAATAAATAACAACCCATAGAAAATTAACAACGTCGATATACTCCTCCACTCAAAATATAACACGAAAGAAGAATGATTGGCACATGTTCTCTCTACTTGTCTATCTATTCCGTTGACTTCACTAATAGATAATGCAACTAATGTAATGGGTTAATGCATGCCTCTAAAAAAAAAAAAAACAATGGGATAAAATGATCTGGAACTTTTCTTTTGAAACACAACGTTTTAGAGAATTTCTCTGTTTTTTAATATTTGCTGGTGGCCGGTGCATAACGCAAAGTTTTTAGGTAGTATTTATTGCAGCTAGTTTAATAGAGAGAGACGAGGAATTTTGGGTATGAGTTGGCTGCTTTTCCCCCCCGCATTTTATCCCTCTTTTTTTTGCATTTCTCCTTTCCTTTCCTTTTCTTTTTTCTTTTTTTTTTTTCTAATTTTTTTCTTTGATATTCGCTTGATTTTAAATTTATCTTCGTAAATTATTTTAGTTTGATTTCTGCAAAATTATCCCAATATGAAATAAACATTTTAACATTTTATTTTAGCTCGATTTTATGAATATTTTTTTTGTTGTCGTTTAATTAAGTAAAAAATAGTTTTTTTTTTAAAAAAGCAAAGTTCTTAAATCCAGTGAAGTCCATCACCCGGATTGCGGATTTGGCCAGTTAAGTCACAAAGCTCGGGTCGATCCAATATGTCATTGTCTCAATATTATAAAAAAAAAAAAAGATCATCTTGATTTTCTTTTAAAGCCAAATTACATCTTTTATCTGTTGTCTGGGTTGCCTTTAGACCCCTAAATTTTAAACATGGACTAGGTAAGGAGTCGGGTTAGGAGGTTTCAAGGCTTACTTGTTGGGCTAAATTTAATGACAATGTCAAATAGTTCTTTTTGGCTTGAATTTTTTTCACTTTATTTTTATTTATTTAAGTTACAACATAGCGCTATCTTGAAAACCAATTCCTATTAATTTAAGTTTTTACTATGCTCCGCTCTCTATCATATTTTATTGTGGCTTGGAGTAGTGAATATTTTATTTTGATCACTCAAAATTATCATTGACACCGATTCCGACCACCAAAATAGTTGATATTGGTTTCGGTAAGAAGAATTTCACTTAGGTGTCAACAAATTATCGCTGAATTATGAGCTCGAGAAGATTTTTTTTTTAAGTTGATTCGACTTGTTTTGTGGTTTTTGTAATAGTTTTTAAATTTATATTTCAATTAATACCATTCTATATATTTTTTATTTTGCTTATTTAGCATTTTTTAAATAGTAGCTTTTTTTAGTTATTTTATATATATTTAATTTTTGAAAAGATTATTCTAAGTCATTTCTAATTTTTTTTATGTTTTATATAGATGAAATTTATTTTTAAGAATAAAAAATATTTATTTTTGGATAATATTTCTAACATATAGAGCATTGCATAATAGTTTTTTCTCATTTACTTTATTCAATCAATTTTATATTTTTATCTATTTTTATTATCATTTAATGGAATAAAAAATAAAATTTAATATACGAATTTATTAAAAACAATTAGGTAAATAACCTGTGTTGCAATATCAAATATCTCGGTCTATTTTTATTTCTCGGGTTTTCCAGTTTTGTTCTTTTATTATTAATGATGAATTTTTTTTATTTATTTACATAAATAATTCTTAATTTATTCAATTAGATGCGTGTACAAGTTTTCAATTTACATTTGAGATTTTTATGTAAAAACACCTACATATTTAATTATAATTTTTTTGTGAAAAAAAAATCCAACCATAAACAACAAGTTAGACCTACCCCTACCTAGAATCCGAAAACAATTAGCAGCCAAATAAATTTAAAATGGTAACCACCAAACTAACAAAGAGTAAAATAAACAAATAGCCTCAACCGCTGAAGGGGACATCCTATCAGCGTTTTCCATGATCAGGCCATTAAAAAAAAAAAAAAAAAGGGCATGGGCTAGGACAGAGCCCTCTCTCAACTAATTTAAACCATGGACGTGATAACCACTTTCATCTGTCACATAAATTTAGACCTCATTTTATGTTTCTTGTCATGTAACCAAGTCATATTTGCTTAAGGACAAAACCATGGGGTGGCAAAAGAAGGCAAAAAAGCTCTTGGGCTGCGCCATCTTCATAGAACCCTTCCATATCTTGATCATTACCCTCCTCAGTCTCTTGCTGCCTCTCTCATTTCTCCTCCTGACCAGGCTCTCTAGTTACAACTATCTGCTGACCATCACGTCTGATCCTGTACAACAACCACCATCTTCTTTCATCACGTCTTTATTCCTCTCAATCAATACAGCAGTTCTGTACTTTCTTGTTTCAGTTGTTAGCATAGCCACTCTTATTCATGGCTTGACAGGAAAAATCACCCTTCTAAGTGAGTCAACAGGCGCAACTTACCGACCCGGATTGTACACTGCATGGATTATGTTATGTACGCTACAGATTTGTGTTGGCTTGGGCGTTCAACGGAGCGTATCTGCTGGGATGTTCGATGGTTATGGTTTTGATATTCAAAGAAGTTTCTTGAGTAGAGTTATATTTTTCTTGGGGTTGCATGAGACCATGATCCATTGGTCCAGGACTGTTGTTAAGCCAGTGGTTGATGACTCAATTTTTGGTGCGGCTAGAGACGAGAAGTGGGAACAAAGGGTGGCTGTAGCTTTGAGCTGTGGTACTTTGTGGTGGTGGAGGTTAAGGAATGAAGTTGAGTCTTTGGTTTTTGTGGCAGAGGCAAAGATAGAGCTGCTGATGGATTTAGCAGTGGCTGACATGGTTGGTTGGTGGCTGTATTACCTGACGGTAACAATTGGAATGGTAAGACTTGTGAAGGGTCTTATCTGGGTTGGGGTGATCTTGCTTTGTAAGAGGGTAAGAAGAAGGAATTCTGCTGAAACTTGTGAGCTGGATGAATTAGACAAGGTCTGAAATCGACCTTTTCTATCATCTTTTTCTTTTTTAATAGTATGTTCTTATTTTTCATTCTGCAGGGCAATTGCTCTGTGATATTATATGTCGCATTCCTTTCTTTATGAGTTGTTGTGATATTGTACCAAAAATTGTAGGATTATTCATTTTTAGCTGTAAATTTATATTCCCGCTGAGAGGAAAATAAAGCTCTAAGATTAGTCAAAACATCTGGAATTCTCTTATTTATCAATCGCTCCAACCATGTCAACAGGATACGCTTGGCATGTGATTTTTTTGACATGTGCTTGCCACTTCGCTGATGGGTGAAGAAAGCTGTGATAGAAAGTATGGTGAAAGCTACTTATATAGACCCACCTAACTGGTCACTTTTTTTTTTTCTAAAAAAAATTAGGTCACCAGCCTTGAGAAGCTTTTATTTCCATTGTCCCTTTCAAGAAGTAAATTTTCAAATCACAGTTATAAACGTTATCACAATATTAAAAATATTCTAAATAAAAAACATTTCAAAATATCATCCTGATTTTACCTGTGGTTTTGATAATCGTATAGTTGTTGTCACGAAATAAAAATTACTAGTTATTGTCCCGCACTTCACTGTGGATAAAATCAATTTTTTCAATGTAAAAAAATATTCAAGCATTGACAACTTGTTTTCAAATAAAAAAAGCTTAGTTATAAACTCAGAATACAATACATTTTTAATAATATCTTTTTTATTAATACAGTGACATATAAAATGTCATATTTAAAAATATTAGGATAACAATATATTAAATCGACTCGAATTAACATGTTAAATCTGTAATTCATGTCATGAGACCGTGATAATTCTATAAAAAATAAATTTTAAAGGTATCAATTCAATATTGAAAGATGAAATTGAAAAAAAATCTATTAAAAAAAAGGATAAAAAAAACTATTTGAGTCAACTTGTGTTAACCTACTAAACCCACAATTTGAATTATAAGATCGAAATAACTTTATATAAAGCAAATAAAAAAATATGAAGCCCAATTTCCAACCAACCCAATATTGAATGATAAATTTGAAAAAAAAAATCAATTAAAAAGATGACAAAAAAAAAACTATGATCAACTTAGGTTAACCTGTTAAACTCGCGATCTAGATCGTGAGATCAAGATAACTTAAAAAAAAATTAAAAAAAATTACAAAGCTCTTCCTCCAACAAATCTAGTGTTGAAGATTTACATCAAGAGAAAAAACACAAAATTCATGTTACTAGAATAACTTTATAAAGAGTTAATTGAAAAAAATCATGAAGTTTAATTCCCAAACCTAATATTAAACGATGAAATTAAAGAAATAAACTACAAAAAAATAAAATTGAGTTGTTGGAGAGTAAATAGACCAACCTACCAAACTCGTGACCTGAAACATAAAATTATGATAACTTCATAAAAAACAAATAAAACAAATTATTCTTCTTTATCCTTTATAAGCCCGTGCTTCCTAAAATATCATAGCCCTTTAATCAACATGAATTAAACATCAAGAATCTAATAAAGTTCCACTAATAATTGAAACAATCAAAACAAATTATTAATAAAGGTTCACATGATCTCCATGGATTTAATTATCATGTTGGCCACGCATCTATCATAAGGAAACTGAAAACATAAAGAGAACTTTACATAAAGAAAAACAAAACTTACCTTTTTTTCTCTATCCTTTCTGTCTTTTTATTTATTTATTTATTTTAATGCAGATGTCTATGTTAACTTATGTATACCTCGATTAATTTTCTGAGACTCTGAAATTAACAATCAAGTAAATCTCTACTGACATTAAGATTTATGGTACTCGAACTGATGACTTTTAAAAAATAAATTCAGAGCTAACTTGTTAAGCTACTTATTACAATTTTTATTATTATTATTTTGCATCTTACTCGTGGAGAGTATTTTATTTGTGTAAACCTAGTTTTTAAAGAATAAAAAAAAGAAAAAAAATAAAGAGAATTTTTATTTTTATTTTCATTATATAAAGAGAGAAGGGTGTCGCTTGACGTCAAAAGTACTCAAATGTCACTTAATTAGAAACGGACACTAACAAATTATATTCTTAGGTGCGATACACGTATCAGCCAGTCATGGCGCATTTGGTTAGCTTTTGATTTCAGTTTCAAGCATAGGTCGAGAGAGGACCTAGGATAAGTAACTCAGCCATGACTCCTGTATTTTAAAATTTTTTAAAATTTTAAATTTTTAAATTAATATATTTTTAATTTTTTAAATTATCTTAATAATTTGATATCAAAAATAATTTTTAAAAAATAAAAAAAATATTATTTTAATATATTTTTAAATAAAAAATACTTTAAAAAACAAATACAATCTTAAAAACAAATGCATTAATGTTACTATGAACAACTTTTTATTTTTCTCTGTCACAGTCCTTTTATTTTCCCGTTGAATAATACATGAGTTGTTTATAATTCGTTTAAGAATTCGTTAAATTACGAGTCTTTTTTTTTTGACATTTTTTTATTCTAAATTCAAACCGAACTATGAAAGTGTTATGGTGATTTATTTTTTCCGGCATCCCATTTATTTTTGCATTACATAATACATGAGGTGTACATTTTTCCTTGTAAAATGTTAGAAATCATAAAAAAAGTAAAATATAAAAAAAATATTAAGAAGTCAACTTTAATTAATATTATATTATGATAAATGGGTTAATATTTTCCTATACTCCTCAACCTTTTTATACATTTAAGAGGTCATTGTACTATTTTTATCTTAATATAACTTTTATATATTATATTTTCATCACGTATTACGGTCAACTGGTTTCATTATCAGTGTTAAAAATTGACACATGTTATATTTCTCGATAAAATTTTATTGATGTTTTTTTAATATAGGCCTTTATAACTATTTTTTTAGGATATTTTTTTTCCCAACACAATAGCATTTTCTACATGTTTTTTAACATAAAAAAAAAATTCAGAAATACAAATCAAAAGGTTCATATATGCATTTAATTAAATAAATTGATAATAATTTATATAACTGAAAAAAATTATAAAGTTCAATTTTTAATTAATCGAAGTTAAACAACTAAATCTGTGATTCAGATTATTGACTTAACTATGCTAAGATAATTTTTTTTTAATCTCTTATAGACACTTATAAAATTAAGAACTAATAAAAAAAAAAGTTATTTTCAATTGTATTTTTACCAAAAAAACACTATAAACACCTTGTAAAATATATTTATGACCTTAAACAACTTAAAAAATAACTTGAAAACCCACAATCAACTCAAAACCAAAATTTTTTGCACGCTTGGATCTACCATATAGGACAAGTTCAAGAGAAAAAAACACCTAGGATAAACTCTATATATAGAAAAGAATCCATTGACACCAAAATAACTATTTTTTATACTCTTAATTAGTGTGAGCGATAATCTTTTTTCTCTCTATTTTTGGAATTCAGCCAATTCCTCAAACCGAAGACCAAAAAAGAAAAAAAAAATGAAGTTGAAGACCAAAATTGACTTTATTCTTAATTTTCAAAACCAAATAATTATAATTGAGAAAGTGTTGGATTTAAAATTAACATTTTACCTAAATTTATCTATACCATCTATTTCTCTTTCTCTGTATTTTTTATTTTGGTTCCCTATCTTCTAATCTTATAGTAAAATTGTGAGATAGACTACAAGCCTGTTTGTCTTTGCGTTTTAAAAATATTTTTGAAAAAGTTTGAAATTTTTTTATTTTTTTCTTTGCTTCAAATTAATATTTTTTTTGTGTTTTCAAATAATTTTGATATGCTGATGTTAAAAATTATTTTTTTAAAATAAAAAAATATTATTTTAATATATTTTTATATAAAAAACTTTAAAAATTAATGTTATCATTCTCATATATTATAACAATGCATGGGGTTTAGAGTATTTATGATAATTTATGGACGAATTGGCAATTATTATATCGAGCTCGGCAGCTGGCAAGGGTGCCCCTGCTCCATAAAACATATTGGCCCCAGAATTAAACTTCTGATAGCAGCACTTTGTATTTTATTGATCATTCTTTCATTTGTCTTACGTGCCCGTGATTGGTGTGCCCTGTGTTCTTTCCCGCCCTTGCTACTGCCGTCCACTCTTGCTCGCCTGAACTTCTTAGGATATCTGGATCGACTAATTTTATATAAAAAAATAATAATTATAATCTTATTCTATTTTAATATAAGCAGGCCGTGTTCAAAATATCACCATCTATTTCCCAATCAATGACACATTTCTTGCATTGCATCCTTCGGACTTCACAATTTTTTTTTTTTTTTTTACGTGGGATGTCCGGGCCAGCTTGCGCGCACCACGACTATTCCCCACGGCCCACTGGACATCCTGCAAGCCCAGGAGCAGGTAAGGCACCGCGGGGATGACAGGCGTGCACATAGAGGATCGAACCCGGGACGGAGACGGAACAAGTCACACGATTGACCACAGTAGCTAGACCCTCACGTGCGGACTTCACAATATTGATTAAGAGAGCTGCTGATGCCTTTTCTTTTCACCTCACCTTATATCTTAGCGACACCTGGCTTTTCTTTTCCATGCTTTTAACCTGCAATCGGCCAGCATCTTGTAGCTTTTCAACTTTAAGATGCAGGGACGGAACTAGGGGGAGGCGAGCATGGGCTCGCCCCCTGTAAAATATTTAAAATTTTATTATTATTTAGTATTTAAATATAGAATAATATAATATTTTTTATTTTAAATAAATAAACTTTTTAATTATTTCATTATATTAATTTTGGTCTTCTCTATCAAATATTACCGCTTTGCCCCTTTTTTTGTTCAAATTAATAAATATAGTGTTTGATAGAGTTGTTTTTTAAAATATTTTTATGTTTAAAAATATATTAAAATAATATTTTTTTATTTTTAAAAAATTAATTTTGATATTAATATATTAAAATAATTTAAAAACATAAAAACAATCACATAATCACATCCAACTCAAAGTTTGATTTACCCATTAAATAATATAGCCATTTTCACAGATACAGCACCTGTCTTTCACAAAAAAAATTAAAAAGAAAATTGACAACAATAAATTCTTTTGAAATAAATGGAAACTTTCAATTAAGATTATTTTTTAACAGATTAAAATCAAAATCCAGATGAAATATAATCTTCTTTCTCAATTGAATTTTTTTATTTTTGCTTTATCTGTTTCTTTAGCTATTGAATTCAAGACTGTGCGGGCGGACGGATATGTTTTTGGTTAGGAGTTTTGTTATTGCATAGTGGACTGGATAAAAAGTAATGAGTTAGTGAGAGATTGTTTTGTACTTTGATTATGATTATTTATTTTTTAAAAAAAATTATTTAGAAATATATTAAAATAATATATTTTTTATTTTTTAAAATTTATTTTTATTATTAATACATTAAAACAATAAAAAAAATAATTTTAAACAAGAAAAAATAATAAATTTTTCAGAAATTTAGAAAGCGAAAAAATCGAGGATTTGATAAACCCATACACTTTGTTTTGATTACAATGCCATTGACTTGTAATCACCGGCTGAAACTTGAAAGTTTTTTTAATATTAAAAAGAATTTGCCGGGCATCATTAAACAGCTGCGAAGGTAAAAAAGAGAAGGCATTAGCGGAGCAGTCCCCATTGATTAACATATGGAATGAGCCAAGATAGTCCAAGCAATTTTAGCAGCACCGTGTTTATGCTTCATTAGATTAGATAACCATATTATGAATTTGCCGATTAGCTTTTAATCTGAGATGGCGAATGCTTTGTTCTCTTTCGATCCATTCGACTTCAATGGAATACAGAGTGGTTATAGTCATAATGAAGATTATGAGAAAGAGGAATTGGTGATCAAAGGAAAGCAAGACCGAATGTTTTCCATGGAAGACTTGGGGCAGTTTTATCCTATATGTTCTGAATATGGTGCTTATCAAGATAACACAGAGAACAAGGAGCTCAATTTCTTTAGAGATCAGCAGCAGCAGCAGCCACAACAACAACAATCGCCACCCAAGTCAAATTACTTGGCATTGGATGACTTACTTGGTTATTGTTTCCCAGCACCAGCGCAACCAACGCAGGAAATCAGAAAGCTTGAGAACATGGTCGACCATAGTAAAGAGATGCAATATACACCTGCTCTATCATCATCTCTACAACTCCTTCACAATTATGGAAGTGGGATCAAGAAGTTGAATGCGAACCAGCCCGGCAGTGCTAGCAATGAAACTTGCTTCGGGAGTCGAAAGAAACTGTCAACTGAGGAGATCATAAGAGTAGCTGGATCAATGTTCATACAATTCTCTGATCAAAGATATGATGATTTCTCCATGCTCATGCACCCTTTTGGTTATGCACTCTCAGGCCTATCCGAGGAAGAAAAAAGGGATGTGGAACTCACTCTCCTTCTGCTAGCAGCAGCGGAGAAGGTAGGCTACCGACAATTTGATCGTGCAAGCAGATTGCTAAGCCGTGGTGAGCGGGTTGCATTTGAGAGATCCAATCCACTACAGAGGGTTGTGTACCACTTCGCAGAAGCTCTTCGAAGGAGGATTGATAAGGCAACAGGAAGATTCCCTCCAACAGAAATGAAGGGAAAACCAAAATGTGTAACTCTTCATGGTTTTAGTACACATCTAGCTCACCTTAGCGTCCACCAGAAAGTTCCTATTAATCAGGTAATGCAACTCACAGCGATCCAAGCAATAAATGAAAATGTTGGATCGGCAAGAAAGATCCATTTGATTGACCTCG
The DNA here is from genome assembly GCA_007827005.2 of Populus simonii. Taxonomy (NCBI): domain Eukaryota; kingdom Viridiplantae; phylum Streptophyta; class Magnoliopsida; order Malpighiales; family Salicaceae; genus Populus; species Populus simonii. Next base: position 8,649,493 of record CM017477.2, read on the forward strand.
AAATCAGGAGTGGAGTTCAATGGACGGCCTTGATGCAAGCTCTTGCAGATCGTCAACGCCGGCTTGATCATCTTAAGATAACTGCTGTTGGCTTGAGAGGCATACAAAAGATAGAGGAGACTGGTAAGAGGTTAGAAACCTTTGCTAAGTCCATGAACCTCCCATTCACGTTCAAACCAATTCAGGTATCTAGCATGTCTGAAATCAAGGAGGAACTATTTGAAACAGCAGCGGATGAAACCGTGGTTGTTGTCTCTAACATGATACTCAGGACAATGCTCTCATGGCCAGTTTGCTTGGAAAATTTGATGGAAGTGATTAAAAATCTTAATCCTTCATTAATGATCGTCGGCGAAGTTGAAGCAAATCACAATTCACCAAAATTTGTGAACCGTTTCATTGAAGCATTGTTCTTTTATGGTGCATATTTCGATTGTATTGAGACCTGCCTGGAACAGAACACTGAGCACAGAACGATAACTGAAGCAAGCTTCTCTAACGGGATAGAAAATATGGTGGCTATGGAAGGCACCGACAGGATGGCTAGAAATGTGAAAATAGATGTATGGAGGGCATTCTTTTCAAGATTTAGAATGGTGGAAGTAGGATTTAGTGAGTCGTCCCTATACCAAGCTAGCTTGATTCCAAAGCAATTTCCTTATGGCTGTTCATGCACTCTTGAAAAGAATGGTAAGTGCCTAATTGTTGGGTGGGAAGGAACACCATTGCATTCCCTTTCAGCTTGGAAGTTTTCCAGAGAGAGCCTATGGAGGTCCTTGTAAATTATAAATTCCGAAACTGCTTGTAGTGGCTACTTGCACTCTTAGATTGAAGGTTATTAATTTCAACTGTATTATTGAACTGAATAAAATGGTTTTCTATTTCTTAGATGGAAATTATTGTAAGATTTATTTACAAGGTTTGTCTTTGCCCACATATGTAAGGAACGTGTTGTGTCTGTTTAGGATTACTTACATCAGGCAAGATTGCTCTGGGGTTATTGACAGAGAGATTGAAAACCAAAACGGGTGAATACTCTTGATCAGCTGCAAATCCCTGGTTTTCATATAATACAATCCCTTAGCTCAAGGGCTATAATTCGGCTTGTCCAAAAGTTCTTAGGAGGTTTGTTCCTTTTAGCAAAATAAAATAAAATAAAATTGTAATTATATTTTAAGATAAATTATTTTATTTTACTTCATAAAATTATATTTATTTTAAATTTGAAGTAGTTTCTTATAGAGAGTATCAAAATGTCTTGAAAACTCAAAGGTGATATACAAAATCATTTGATAAAAAATTTTACTATATTAGATGTTTGTTTTAGGTGATTAGTAATAGATATATACCGGTTATATTTATAATCAGGATTATGAGATTATAGTAACCCTATAAAAAGTAAATTAAAATAATTTATAAAGGTCAATTCCTAATCAATTCAATATTAATTAATGAAATTCAAAAAAGATATATATTAAATTAATGATAAAAAAAAACTACTAGGATAAATCTAGGTTAATCTATCAAATCCGTGATCAGGGTCAAAAGATAAATAATAAACATGAAGTCCAATCTCCAATCAACTCAATGTTAAAGGATGAAACAAAAAAATCAATTAAAAAAAAATCTAAAAAAACTAATCCAAATCAATCTGGACTAACTTGTTAAACTAGTGACCTGAGTCATGTAAATAAATTAACTATATAAAAAACAAATAAAAAAATTATGAAACTTTATTTCCAAGAGATCAAATATTAAAAGTTAAAATTGAAAAAAAAAACTAAATTCATGAGACCGAGATAATTCCATGGAAAGTAAATTGAAGAAAAAAATATAAAGCTCAATTCTCAAATAACCTAATATTGAAGGATGAAATTGTTAAATAAATAAATAAATAAAAGAAGATTGAGTTGTTGGAGGTGAAATTGAAAAACAAATATATTCAATTAAAAAAGTACCCAAGAAAATGAACCGAGTAATCCTGAATCTACCTATCAAACCCGCGATCCGGGTCATGTGATCAAGATAACATAAAAAAATTAAAAAAATCCCAATTAATAAAATATTCAATTAAAAAATAATAAAAAATATAAACACAATTAATCTAAATCAACATGTTAAATCTGTAATTCAGATCATGAGATCGCGAGAATCTAACCTAAACGGGCTAAATTTGAATCCATTACTAAGTCTAAGCTTATATCATCTTTTTAAAAAAAAATTAAAGGAATTAAAATGTCACTAATCAAAACCAATTTAATGATTTTAATTATTTTCCTTTTAAGTCTAAAGCTAAATTTACTATAAACGAAGGAATCAAAATGTTCTAACCAAAACACCAATTTAATGCTTTTAATTGTTCTCTTACGTCAAAATATAAACAAGTAGGAGCTAAACATAGAGGAGAAAAACATCTTTTATCATAAGTTAAATTGAACAAACCTGCTGAACTTTGATTAAAAAATCTATGCTAACTCTAAGTAGTGTAATTTAACTGGTCATACTCTAAATTTGTTCCTTGAAAATAACCAATTCGAGTCTCACAAACCTCAAAGCCACTAGAGATTTACATGGTCGTTAACTTCAGGACCCGTGAGAATAGTCGAGATACGCACAAGTTGACCCAGACACCAACGTTAATCTAAAAAAGAAATCTATGCTAATAGTCCTTGTATTAATTATTTGATAAAAAAAAAATATTTGATCTAATTTAATCCATGTTAATGAAAATTTCAAGCGGTAAAGGAATTGGCATGTGAAAATCACATGACCTCATAGAAAAACACCTTAACATATAATTTTGATTTTTTTCCAAATAAAATGAAAAAAGAAAATTTGACAAAATGATTTGAACGGAAACCTAATTCTCACTGATGTACAAGAATTGTTGACATAAAATATTTAGTTCATTAATGATGCTTTGATTAATAGTTCAAAGGATTTCTATACAATTTAGCTTTTTTTATTATTATTATTATTAAATGAAAAACAGAATAGTAGGGAATTAACTCCAAATGATAGGTCTCCTGATTAAGGTACAGGTTGAGACTTGAGAGCTAGTTTTAATTTGTTTTTTTTATTAAAATTTAATTTTTTTAAGTATTTTTAAATTATTTTAATATATTAATATCAAAAATAAATTTAAAAAAATAAAAAATATTTTTTTTTAATATATATTTTTTAAAAAATTAAAAAACAACTACTATAACATTCCTAAATTAATTCTAACCTTTTCAGTTTGAAATTTTGGATTAAACATTAAACTGGATTTATTCTCCTAAATACACTAAATTAAAAATTAAAAAATAGGTTATCTTAAACTTACTTAGGCAAAATAAGTTTGAATATACCAATGTTTTGTTCTAAAAAATCAAAACGTTAAGGTACTACTAGTCCTCACCAAACGAACTTAGCCCTTGAGGATTTCAATTATTAATACAAACTAAGCCACGTCATACCACATAACACGTGTCGATCTCTTATGTGACCTTTTTTTTTACTTTTTCCACTCTCTCTGCCACTCACTTTCTCGGTGGAGAGTTGCAGAGCAGCGATGGTGTCAAAATCAAGCGACTCTGCCTCTAAATTCAGAGTCAGTTTCCTCACTATATTCATTTCTCTGATATCTGTAAGACTGTTTTCAGGTTTCCTTTACGTGATCCTTGTGTGATAAGGTCATTTATTGATTGACCAGAATTAACATAATTATGATGATCCACACTTTCACATAGAAAAAATAATGAAAATTAGTTGAAGCTATCAATCTTATCAGTTTTTATTTTTGGAGCATCTGATAATCTCCTAATATTTTTTAATCTATTGAATGCGTGCCCTGTCCAGCTGCTGATAATGATATATACAAAATCCATTAATTACAGTTGTGATTCTATTATATAATTGCTTGCTTTTATGCTCTGATTTTTTCTTCCTTGATTATATATTCAATTACTACTTTTTTTCGGTCTTGATTATTATTTTTACAAATTGCTGGTATGTATGGGCAGAAATCAGATGGAGAACCGTCAAATAACGGTATTGGAAACCTGACATACAAGATGAATCAGCTTAAAAAACAAATTCAAGCGGAAAGGGTTGTTTCGATAAAGGTTGGTGAAGTTTTATCATATTCAAGAGTGTATGACTAGGTCGATAATCATATACTGCAAAGCAATTCATGTTTGATTTTTGTACAGGATAAAGTTGAGAGAAACAGAAGGAAACTTGTAGCTGATGTTTCTCAGCTAAGATTAGCAACTTCAAGAACGTTTGTGGGGCAGAATGGAGTTTCTAAAATGATTTCTTTGAGGATCGGAGCTCCTCTTTGTAAGTATGGTGGATTCGCTCAAGGATCGGGTGATAGAGATCTTATCAATGGTCATGAAGTAGCAGTCTCAACAAGTACCAAGCTTCCGTTTGTAGAGAAGATACCTCCGTATACTACCTGGATTTTTTTGGACAAGTATGTCAGATAGTACATGCTCAATTTTAACATATTTTACCCAGTGATGAATAAATAAGCAAACAAACAATATGTCAGTTGAATTTACCTGTTGAGTATTCTTGTTTGGTGTCGATTCCTCTCTTTTTTTAACTTGGAGAAATTTAACCTGCAATGTGTTAGGGAAAATAATGCAAAGCATTCAATGTTTATGTTGGCTCTCTCATTTAGTTGTACATATGCAGATTTTATTTTTTCTGTTATATCTCAAGTATGCATTTATGCAGCACAGGAATCAGAGGATGGCTGAAGACCAGTCAGTGGTTGGCAGGAGACGCATATACTATGATCGACATGGCAGTGAAGCTCTGATTTGTAGTGACAGCGAAGAAGACATAGAACCAGAGGAAGAGAAACATGAATTTTCTGAGGGCGAAGATCGCTTTTTATGGTAATCTGATTGATTTGATTTTGGTACATATATTTTGAATGCAATATCTGCCATTTAAAATTCAGGATAGCATGATTACATTCTTAATAATGAACTGTGCTGCTCTCTTTCCATTTTTTGCACTAAACTAGCAACCTATGCTGTTGAACAAAATCAAATTAACTTTCACACAAGAGAATATGTCAAGAACAAAAAGTAAGACCCAAATAAAAAATAAGGCAGATCAGTTTGAAAGCTGTAAGACTCTTAGATTTGATTCTTATTGTCGTTCTTAGTCTTCCAAATTAAAATTAAGGAAGATCAGTTTGAAAGCCATAAGACTCTTGTTCATTTGATTCTTATTGTCGCTCCTAGTCTTCTAGGCTGTGGTAATAGTAGTTCTTCATATTCTAGAGTGCCTGTATCATCAAACTTGTTGCTTTTAGTGCTTAAACCAGAGGAAGAAATACATAAAATATGCTATCTGTCTGATCTTGATGACACCACCAATTGTAATCAATTAAGAATTACTTACCACTGTCGAAGTACTTCACAATGTGTCTGTCGAATTTGGCAGGATGGTCTTTCAGGAACTTGGACTAGCTGAGGAGGTGCTGAATATTGTTAGCCAGTTTATTGGAGTTGGCACTTCAGAAATCCAGGTAGTATTACAGAATTTATATCAACAACTTTGTGTTTTGAACTGCCACCATTCCTTGCTTCTATTACTTTGAGGTTATTGAGAATGGTTTCCTGTGGCTTACTGAGTTTGATATTGTAGGAGCGTTGTAGGATGCTCGCCGAAAAATATAGCAATGACCAAAATGTCAAAGATTCTATTGATTCAGTATCTGAGAGGGGCATATCTCTGGAAAAGAGCCTTAGTGCTGCTTTAGATTCTTTTGATAACCTATTCTGTCGCCGTTGCTTGGTACTCATTTCTGGCCTTAATCATGAGGTGAATTTTACTGAAATGATTCTTGAATTACATCAACCTTGATGTTTTTCATCTTGCATCTATTGAACAGCTATTTGACTGCCGCCTCCATGGCTGTTCCCAAACTTTGATCAATCCTGTGAGTAGAAACTCCATTATATATGCGCTGTGTGTGTGTGTGTGTAATACACACACACACACACACACACACACACACACTAGGTTCTTTTATATCTAATAGGAGGCTTTGCTTGGCAGAGTGAAAAGCAGTCATGCTGGTCTGAATATGAAGATGACAGGAAACCTTGCAGTGATCAATGTAGCCTTCAGGTGTTTTTTTTTATCTGAGCTTTTTGGGTGAAAAATTTCTCTTCAACATTTTAAACTTTCTGCAAAAATAGTGTGATGCTTTTCTGGTCAACAAGATCTGTGTTTAACTGATTGGAGCTTTAAATTAAAAACAGTAGGCCAGATGAAGTCTTATACGTGCCAAAAATTATTATAACTGCAGATAAGAGGGAATAGGAATAGGAGAGGTCAACTTTCTGTGGTATATGATTCTATGCTCTCCTTTGCCTTTTCTTTTAATCTTTTTTCATGATTACTGAAATATGAGACTGCTATTTACATATATGGAGCTGGTAACTAATTGTGCTGTCTGTACTGCTCATGTAAACAAGCCACTCAAAGTTACCCTTTTATTCCAAATTAACTTGTTTGTTGTGTCTGTGCTGCTCCTGCAGGAAAGTTGTACCATATTCTGTTTTAAGTACTTATTAATCTTTATAGATTATTTGTGCTATTGTGTCTGTATGCACACACTCTTATTTACTACTGTCATTGAAAATTCCATTCACTCCCCAGGGACTTGGCTGATCATGTGGTTACCAATGACTTCTAATATATCTTTTCTGCTGCATATTCTGTTATAGTTTTCATCTGGAGTTCTTGCTTTCTGCTTGGAAAATTTAGAGTCTGACATTAATATAAATGCCTTTCAGCTAAGAGTTCTCAAAGACTTGCCTGAAGGTTCTGTTAATAGTCCCTTGCATAGGACAGAAACTGCAACTTCAGCAGAGGAAAAAAAGACTGCAGCAGCTTCAGATGCTGAAGAGCCAAGCAGTGTAGACCTCATGATAGATGAAAGACATATTTCAGAGAAAGAAATAAATGTTATTTCAGAAGCTGTTGGTAACTTGGAACCTGCTTCTGGAGCTCTGAATTTGGATATTTCTGCTATGGTGATTCATAACCAAGAATACATGCGAAAGCGCAAAGTGTCACAATGTACAGATATAGCACCAGATGACTCGTCAAAGTTTCCTGAAGATACACAGGATTTTAGTAAGAAACAGAAAAGATTATTGCATTTGGATGTCGCTGCTGAAGATATATCAAGTCCTGATTGCGGGTCAACTGCTAAAAAAGCAACTGATCAAATTGAATTTCAGATGACCACAAAAAAGACTACCAATGTTTCCTTTGAAATTGCTTCTTCTGGCACCGAGGAGAACATTGGGGATGGATCAAAGGATGTCTTTGAAGTGCCCGAACCAAAACGGTCATCCTCAGTAGAAAGACAAGTGGAAGGGGTTTTAAAAAAGTCTGAGTGGAAGCCTATTGAAAAAGAACTTTATCTGAAGGGAGTGGAGATATTCGGGAAAAACAGGTATACGGTTGCCTATATAAATAACATTTCATGCATGCATGCAGGTAACAATAATATGTGTCTTGAGATACCTTTCTCATTGGTAGGTGTCAAATGACTGAAAATTGTTTAATAGGAAAGAGCAATCCATGTTCAGTTATTAGGAATCTGGATGTACCCTATAAATTCACGTTATTAACCAAGTGTTATATAATATGATTATGTTAGTTCCAAAAGAGCAGCAATTTTCATCCCTCTTCTAATTAACTTACTGGAATTGAAAAATTCAATATAACTTCACTTTTCTTATGTACAGAACAAAACTTTTATGTGTTTATGTTTCGTGTTGCACTCAAAGTATGATTTGTGCTTTGCAGTTGTCTTATTGCAAGGAACTTACTTTCAGGCTTAAAGACTTGTATAGAGGTGTCCAGTTACATGCGTGAAAGTGGAGCTATGATGCCTCATAGATCTGTTGCACCAAGATCATTTCTAGAAGACAGTGGGAAGATTGATATAGATTATGCGGTATGCATTATTATTTATGATATTTCAGGAAGGATTATACTACTGTATTCTCAAGTTTGCTTTTCTAAAGGACACCATGTGTCTCAACCATCTCAAGTTTCCTGTCTTTCTTGGAGTCTTGCCAACGATTTTTCAGGAAAAGATATGCTTCCCCTGACAAAGAAGGGTGGTAGAGAATCATGTTCATATATTTGTCAGAATAGTAACATTAACTTCCAACATTATTTAGCAGTTTCTTTTAAATATATTGTCATACTTTACTGCTTTCCATTCTCCTCTCTCTGTCTTCTTTCCTTCCAGTTCCATAGGGGTCTATCACTATCCATTTTCTTTTCCTGTAGGTTTCTGACCTTTCATCCATACGAGTTGGTTCTGCATTATAAACCCATCTCTTTCTTACCTTTTGTTTCCTATAGGAGCAAGATATGCCAACAAGATCACGTTTACTACGTAGGAGGGGAAGAGCACGGAAACTTAAATATTCTTGGAAGTCTGCTGGTCATCCATCATTTTGGAAAAGAATTGCTGATTGCAAAAATCAGTCCTGTAAGCAGTATACACCTTGTGGATGCCAATCAATGTGTGGAAAACAGTGCCCTTGTCTGCATAATGGAACTTGCTGTGAGAAATATTGCGGGTATGTTTTAAGTATCTTTCCATAAGGTTACTACTTACTACAGACGTTCATGCAACATGTATATCATGTAGAATAGTTTCTTGTACACTTGTACTATACAACATCTTTACGAGTAGTATTTGAATCAGGACAGCGTTTATTACCAGTCTACTTTAAATTCTTCAGGTGCTCAAAAAGTTGCAAAAATCGCTTCAGAGGATGCCACTGTGCAAAGAGCCAATGCAGAAGTCGACAATGCCCATGTTTTGCTGCTGGACGCGAATGTGACCCGGATATTTGTAGGAATTGTTGGGTTAGGTAAAGAATTTTATATGATCATACTTGATAAGCATTGTTTCATATGGGAATATCCATACCTATATCGCTTTTCTGTTCTTATATGAGTGTGCTTCTGTTAAACATTATGTCATCAAATTGTCAAGTTTCTCATGCCTACACATCACCTTTTGGCATTAACGCAATCTCTGTATCCTCAAAATTTTTGAGAATGATAGTTTATGCTGCACGCACACCAAACTATAAGACCTTAGTGTCCATCAGGAGTGGTAGATTGAAGTCCATGTTGCCTCCAGAACAAAGTTTGATGAGATGCCCTTTTTTTTGGCCTGACCAGTACATGCCTTCCAAACTATAGGAACATTTACATGGTGGTCTAAACAGCTGGTATGAAACTATTTGAAGCCTTTCAAAGACTGTCACCCTAAGATGACTGGTTATTAGGCCCATAGGCTGTCTCGAGTGATTAGATGGTTGGGCAGGGGTTGGGTAGGTCATCGGTTAAAAGATTAGCGCTGAAAAAGATGGTTCACAACTGAAGATTAGTGGTCTCGGAAATTGATCTCATTTTATCAAGTCGTAAGAATTTTGATTTAAGTAGTGTTTTGTATCCTGAACTGGAGCCAAGCTAACAAACATTTGAACAATGCATCAGTCCAGGTCTTTATTTCAAAGTCTCCAGTTTTGGAGCTATCTGGTGACTTGTAGAATACTAGTGACAGTTGAGGGATTTTACATATCAAAAAAAGAAAGTAAAGCGTTAGTTGTTTGACTAATTATGGCAGTCATGGAAACCTTTCTGTCCTGAGTTAGTATGCACTCTTATTCAGTGTCATGGATCTGATTAATTGAACTATTTGATCCATGATCTGGTAGCCTTTACAATTTGATCTCTGATTTGAGTTAATTAATCCTGGGCATCTATCGATGGCTATGATTGCTGACTTTTCATCCCATTAACTGCCACTTCCTTTAATTTTTGTTTATTTTTTCAAATTTGTTTTGTTTTTATGCAGCTGTGGAGATGGTTCATTAGGAGAGCCTCCGAAACGAGGAGATGGCCAATGTGGAAACATGAGGCTTCTTCTAAGGCAGCAGCAGAGGGTGAGTCATTCTGAAAAACTTACTGTTATTTGTACCAATATTATAGATATGTTCTGAAAGAAATTTTCTGTTTTCCCATTCTTTATGTTTCATTCTTCAGATCCTCTTGGCAAAATCTGATGTTGCTGGATGGGGAGCCTTTTTAAAGGTATTACTGCCTGCATCTGTTTCCATGTTCTTCATTACCTGTGTACTAGTTCTGTGCAATGAATTTGATGATGTGATTTCAGAAACCCGTCAACAAAAATGATTATCTTGGAGAATATACTGGTGAATTGATCTCTCATCGAGAAGCAGATAAGCGTGGGAAGATTTACGACCGTGCCAATTCATCATTCCTTTTTGACTTGAATGATCAGGCAAGTGATAGTTAATTATTACAAAATAGATAATTCAATGTGTAAGAACATAATAATAATGTCATCCTTTGAGATCAAATTCACCTCATGTTCAAAATGACTGCTCTTTGACAACTGAGCATTGGAGTGATGATATCTAACATGGAGGACTAAATTGGTTTAGAGTTTTGGAAGTTCAATGCAATTTGCAGCATTAATATATATATATTGCAGGATCTATTTTCAATGTGATTTTCTGAATCTGTTTTCGTGGCCATCCTTGTGGATTAATGTGGCTTGCTATTTTTATTTTTATCAGTTTGTCCTTGATGCTTACCGGAAGGGGGATAAGCTGAAATTTGCGAACCATTCATCAAATCCTAATTGCTATGCAAAGGTATTCAAGTTTCGACATGTTAGTTTTTCATTCCTCGACATTGACTGAGCTAATATGTTGAATTATTTAGGTAATGCTGGTAGTAGGAGACCATCGAGTAGGCATCTTTGCAAACGAGCAAATAGAAGCTAGCGAGGAGCTATTCTATGATTATCGTTATGGGCCAGACCAGACACCTGCATGGGCTCGAAAACCCGAAGGTTCCAAAAGAGATGATTCCACAGTTTCCCAAGGTAGAGCAAAGAAACACCAATCTCACTGATTGATTATTGGCATGGCTTGATGTTATGGAGCATGTTTCTGTAATTGTAGGGTGTATTTTACCAGTCACTTGTCATAATGAACATAAGCGTATACTGAGCTATGCCTGGCATTTACTTGTACATATGCACGCGCGTGCTTCCTGTGAATTTGACTTTTTCAATAAGACAGGCTAGCAAAGGTCAAACATTATTATAGATATTGAGATTGAAACTGATCTTTCAGTTTCCTGTAGAAGGCAACAATATAGGATGAAATATGCTGTTTTCCATTTATAATTGCCATGTTAAGAAGACAATATTCTTTTCCTGCTTTCTTTGTTTCTTTCTTTTGAGATGGTGTAGCAATTGTTTTGACTTTAACTTTAAGCTTCGAAGTATCTGTGTGCATTATTTGTGCGCGGTGTGCCCAGGCGTGTGTGAGAGGCTTGGTGATTCCAGAATGATGAATTTCTTTCAGTTTCCATTAAATTGAATCTCAAGCAAACACCTCAGCCTCCTTCGCAAAAGAAAGAAAACGAGAATTTCCCTGTGTTTCTGAGACGCTGCATGCCTGCCTACAAGTTTAAGATGCAGAAAAAACTAAAAGAATGTACAAGCTAAGACGTAACCCCTCGTTTAGATAGCAGGTGAAAATACAAAAATTCATTCCACGTATCTGGAACACCAGGAAGACACCGGTGGCTGCAATCTTGAATGCTCGAGCGCTTACCAGCATATATGGATGGATGACAATCTATCCAAAATCCAGAGAAAATGGTTATATTTAAGAAAGTTACTGGAGTTTTCTTGTGCTCGATAATCTCTTCTACAACGGAATTCTTTTCACGGTAGCCCATACCTGAAGTTTCATTGAGAGGTTGAGTAGCTTCCTTGCAATGCCCACCCGAATTCCATTGTCCGCCCCTGTTTGACGCATCAAAAACCACTCAACAATTTGATACGTCGAGTTTAAAGCATTGATCATGACAGCACTAAACAAACCTGGAATGTGAAGGCGCCGAACTTCGAAAGAAAACTTTCAGTCTTTCTCGGATTAATGTGTCTATCAACCCACGATGCCCAAGTCATCGGAGCTCTTCTGAAAGCTATAGACACATCAAGCTGGGGATGAACTTGGTTACCGTCCTGGTAATAGTTGATCCTGTTTCAAGGTCAGCAGATGTTACAAACGACACAGTATAGACACAGAAGCAAAGATATTAACAAAATCTAAACCAGGGAGGGATTTTACCCTAGCTCTACACATAAATTATTGTGGATATTTACAGTGAGATTATCTTTTTACCCTTGAGTGATTTAAATTTAAGCCTTTAATTTATGGATATTTTGATTTTTTTTTCTAACTTGGTGATCATTAAAAAATTATTTGGAGGTATATGTCTTTTAAAATTTTTTAACACAATAAAAATACTTTTTTATTCCTAGAATTAACAAAATTTAGAACTATTCACGAATGGTTTTACAATATTTGTAATAGTAAAAATACTTTTTTTTGCCTTCAATATAAAAAAAGATAGGCTATTGGACAAGGGTATTTCAGGTTTTTTAAATTTTCATGTACAATACAATGACCTTTTTAACCTTAGAAAAGATTTTAAAAAAAAAAAAACTTTGTCTTTGGAGATATTTTGATATTTTCACATGAGCATTTTATGTAATTAAAATTATCATGGGGGTGTTCTCGCTATGTAGATGCATGTGATACCGCCTGGTGGTCAAATCTGGTCATCCATTGTCTCTTTATATGCACAACTGTGCTCTCTTCCATGTAATATGAAGCATGTAGGTTTATAATGGTTGTATTGTTGTCGGTGATCAATTTTTTATTTTCTTTTTCTTTTTCTAACTAGAATGTACAATTATTCTTATTGTTTGTTTTCATAGAATATTATTTCTATTGGTCTTGCCAAAGAAAGAGGGTTATTTCCTGCCGAACTCAAGAAAGGATAATTCTCATAATTTTTTAAACATGTTAAATTTAAGTTTATCGGTATTCAACTGTACATTTATAGCCCTGCAAAACCAAAATCAAAAACAGCTACAAATCCAACAGGAGGAGACACAGAGTAACTTGTTAGTATTGCAAGATCAGATCTCACCACAAACTTGAAGCTATAATCCCCTTTCTCCATGGTGATTTTCCTTCCATGGGTCTCGTAAACCTTCTTCGGATCTTTAACAGCTCCCATTAACATACACAGCACCGATTCCCATCGATTCCTGTTAATTGAATCGCCAACAAAAACTAGCCTCTTCCCTCTAATCAAATCCAGCATTTCTGTCGCCTTGAATCTGTGGAATTGAACAACCCCCCACGAAAAGAAGAGAATCCTCAACATTGCACGCTTGTCCTTTCCACCAACTATACTCTCAAATTTTTCATTATTTGTTTTTGTGTGTTAGAAATATTTTAAAAAAAATTAATTTTTTTATATTTTTATTTTAAATTAATATTTTTTAATATTTTTAGATTATTTTGATGTACTGATGTAAAAAATAATTTTAAAAAATAAAAAATATTATTTTAATATATTTTTAAATAAAAAATACTTTAAAAAACAATTATTTCCATACTTTTAAATGTCATACAGCCTAAAGAATGTCATCCTGCAATAGCGAGGGGAGGGAAAAAAAATCCTCCAAATTATGGTAAATTGTGTAGAGATTTGCTATTAAGCATCAACTGTAAATTTGCTCGTTCTTACTTTTAATTTTTTAATCCAAAAGGTTTAGAAATTAGACGAACATGAAAAAAAAAATCCAGATTGATAAATTCAAGGTGTTTTCGGTGCTTTAATGGCTCGATCATCGAGCATATCGAACCCTTTTTTTGGTGTGTGTGGTGGGGTAGATAAACTAACATATAACTTTTCAGAAAGAAAAGAAAAGGTAATCCTCGTGTTAGGTATCTATGTTTTGTTCTTCTTTTTTTTATTCTCCTTTGTCGTTCTCCCAGGAGAATAACTTGAATAATAAATAAAAAAATGTAGTTTTATTTTTATATTTTATAAAAAAAATTATTTTTTTTCTTCAAATTAATATTTTTTTAATATAAAACTATTATTTTAATATATTTCAAAAAAAAATACTTTAAAAAAAACAACAGTAACCATTCTACCCTCACATCTCAGCTTCCTGTCCCTTTTTGTTTTAAACAACTTAACCGAGTTGCATGCGAGAAGTTAGTCAAATATATTATTTTTTTATTTTTTTTTAATATGCTATGCTATGTTAAAAATATTTTTAACAAAAACATATTGTTCTAGTATTTCAAAAAAAAAAATACCTCTAACAGTGTACCGCCTGTAACCAGGAAAATGCAAGAATGGGAGGCACAGCTGGACGGGACAATGACGTGGAATAATCAATAGATTGATGTACGTAGTAAACAAAGTCGTCGCATTCTGATCTGTTTAATTCGAGGGACCAACCCCACCAACCATTCAATTGTAAACTCTACGACCATGTATTAAAATCATAATGTTATATCACTTTTAAAACCTAGTCCTCCTTGGTGAGCAAGTAATTAAAATAACACGAGAAAAAATAATATTTTCAATACACAATCCTGATCTGTCCCGAGGATTCTCCCGGGGAAGTTGAGGCCAGGCTTGGAGAACAGAATGCTTCACTAGTGAACTGAAATGTTATGTGGTCTGTAGCGATACAATATTACAGATCCAAAACCAGCAAGGAGCCAGTTTTGCTACATGAAACTTCAATCGGATCATATAACCAACAACTCAAATTGCCCTCCTCTCAAATAGAAAAAACAGCCTCGACAAGAGCATGCTTCTTTTTTAGGGTATCCCATACCAAGCAAGTGGTTAAGATAAACCCTCCCATCCTTAACAGTTGCTGCTGCTGCCAACCTATGAGCAGGCCCCTTAAACTTTGCCACAACAGACGCCGTCTCCCACCTATCGGAGCTCTCCACCAGTCTCCCGGAAGGATTTCCGGCAACTACAAGTTTAGTTGGAGACAAGAGTTCTAGACCATCTCCAAATGCAAGTGAACCTCCGGCTACTTTAATTAACTTGACTTCATGATCTTCCTTGGCTATGTCAATCTTATATAACATGCCACTAAAGGTATGGATGACAATCAAGAACCCATCTGGGTGGTAAACAATCCCATTTAGCCCAACCAGGTTCTTGTACCACTCTTTCGCAATGAAGAGTGGATTTCTGATAAAGGATACGAACTTCCCATCCGCCCCAACCTTCCAAATCTTATTGGATTTGGCATCGGTAACATAGGCATTACCTTCTGCATCAACTGCTACATCATCGGCAAAGGATTTCTCGTTGCCTACAAGATTGAATGCAACGAACTAGGCAGAATCAACTAAAAATCATAAAGCATGCTATTAACTCACTATAGATGAGGAAGGAACTAGAATTTCACAAGGGGGGTGTCAAAAAAAAAAAAAAACTAGTAGGATGATTTCAAAATGAGTTGAATTTAGACGGATTAGTTTCGACATGAATGAAACTCTCGGCATTATCATCTAACCATGTTTTTTAAAGAATTTTAACTTTTTTTAGCTTTAAAATAATTTCATCTAGACTCACAAACAACCCTTAGAAGAATCAAATATGGAAGAGGAAATGTGAAATTTTTGGGAACGCCAAGTGCTTAACCATCATGAAAAAATAAAAAATCTAATGAACAAGCTGGAATCTTTCTAAGACTTTAGGGGTGGCATGCCCCTCAAAGCCACTAGCTAGTACCTAGCTTGTCCCCCAGATCATTTAATATTTTTAATTGAATAATGGACACCCAGCCGCATGGTACAATCACTGGGAGGGCCAACCACCCTGGTGGAATTTGTTGTGTCTTGCCAGAGGGGTAAAACTATCTTCGGAGAATGTGTAGCGTCGTGGTTCAACCACCATAATTTATTAGCAGGTAGAGTCCTTTTTCTCTGCTTCTAGAAACAAACCTACCATGAACAAATATTCCATGCATGACCAAGACTTCCTTTCAGTGACTCCCCTTAATCAATATAATTCAACAAGTTACGTCAAAGATGGGGTAATTCATGTCTTATTTTATATAATATCATCCGTTTTTCCTTCTAAATAAAAGTCAGATATCATTGCTTTTTACAAAATTTTTGTTTTCAATATATTAAAATAATATTTTTTATTTTTAAAAATATGCACCCGTTAAAACAATCTAAGACTAAAAAAATAATTTAATAAAATAATAATTTTGATTTTTATAAAAAATACACCTTAACTAAACACGCCTTTATACAATGAGCCTTCTTGAAAGAAGCAACCTTATTATATTTTCTCTTTAATTACGAAATTGCCCTAACATCCCTCGAGAAAATGGACTGCGTGTCGTCTATGGCATTAATAAAAAATTGTATCGAATTTAGAGGCTGTTTGGGAGTGCTTTTCAAAAGTGCTTTCAAAAAAATTTGAAATTTCTTTTTTTTTTTTTTGCTTTAAAGTAATATGTTTTTGATGTTTTCAAATCATTTTGATGTGCTGATCTCAAAAATGATTTTTAAAAAATAAAAAAATATTATTAGCACACTTTTCTAAATGAAAAGCACTTTGAAAAGCAACACAACCACACTCCCAAACACCCTCTTAACTCGGACAGGAACCGTGATTAGCCAAAAAAAACAAAAGGAAAGGAACCAAAAGAGAGTAAGGATAATAACGTGCCTGAGCCACCAAGTTTGGTAAGAAACAAACGATCCCACGTGGACAAATCATAAGCAGCGAGGGCGTTGTAGTTGTTCCCTAATACATCACTAATCGCCACCAGAAGGCGATTCCTCGGCCGGTCAACCACGATACCAAGAGAAGAGTTCCCGGTCAAGTCAGGGTCTTTAACCACCGTGACTTCCTTTAAAACAGCCTCTTCCAATGACGATCCATGATCTTCGGGGACGGCGATCTCGCCGATACCACCTTCCATGAAGGAGACGAGGAATCGACGGTTTAGATCATCCCACTTGGCGCTCTCGCGGAAGAATCCTGAGCTGTGGTAGTGGTACACGTGGGTTGGCGGCTTGGCGAGCTCCATGGAGATAATAAAGGCAATAGGAATGGCTGAGATGAGGAAGAGAAAGAGGAGGGTCTTTGTAGAGCAGAGTGAAAAGGCCATTGTTGTAGAGATGGAGCAGAGTGTTCTACCTGGGCTTCTGATTTTATTGTGAGTAGGGCAGTAGAAGTTGGAGATGGGCAAGCGGTAGAGATGAGATTGGAACAGCCTGGTGGTTGGATTTTTGTATTGAGATACGGAGCATAAGCTGGTTAACAGCATGTATGTGACTTTTTTTAATTGGATTCAATTAAAATGTTTTAATAAAATAAGCTATGTTGATGGTTAAGAATTGAATTTTAAAATAAATGAATTTTATCTTAAAAAATTATAAAAATAAATTAGATTTCAATTTTTTTATTTATAATTTAAAATAAAATTATTTTAAAAAAAATACTTATCTATTTAAAAAAATCTTAAAAAAATAAAATGAATTAAATTTTATTTTTTTGTAATTTTTAAATTCAATTTATTTATTTATTAAATTTAAATTTAAATTTAATATTATAATTAAATTTAATTATGGTAAAAAATTAATTTCGATAATTCTCTTTACTTTGTGATGCTGCTATTTATGTAAATGGCTTGATTATTGATTTTGTCATTGCCATCCGGATTTTATTTCATAATGTATTTGATTAACATAATAAATTAATTAGTCATTGGAAGTCTAGCAAAATAATAATAATAATAATAATAATAATCGGAGCACCCCGAAACTCATCGAAAAAGTGTAGTCTTGGCCTTATACATACATTGATAGATGATACGCTTCTATTTCATATTTTAATATTTTTTAATGCTACCGTGTAATTATACTAATTTATTTTTTAATCTTACCAAGGTTTCTAAATAAAATTATTTTTCTTCCTTATTTTTTTCTTTATTTTTTATTTAGTTTAGAAAATTAGATATTATATATAATTATTTTATTTTTTCTAATTTGTTTAGAATTTTTATTATTTTTCTTTTATTTTAATATTTTTTAGTTTGTTTAGATTGTTTTCTTGTTTGTTTAAAGAACTGTAAAGTTCTTAGATTGAAAAGCTACTTGAAAATAAATATTCAATAATAAAATTATAAATTAGTGTTTTTATATGATTTGTTTTTGGAAAAAATTGTATTATTATACTTGTTATCTTTTTTATATTGTTTTCAGCACCGTTTAGAAATGCGGTGCAAATTGCGTTTCCTCAATTTAAAAAAAATTATTATTTTTGCATAAAATTAATATTTTTTTAGTATTTTTATATCATTTTGATGTATTGATATTAAAAATAATTTTAAAAAAATAAAAAAATATTATTTTGATACATTCCCGAGTGAAAAGCATTTTAAAAAGCAACCACAACCACACTTCCAGACACTCACAATTTGATTGATATCAGAGCTTTGTGTCATATGGTATCAAAGGTCAATGATTTTTAGTGATTGCAAAACAGGATGTGTCCATGTGGAGGAGGATGAGGTGTTTCTTTAGCGGTAAAGAGACATGCAAGAATTTGTGATGTAAGACATGCAAAAATAAATTGCATAATTAACTCGTCATTTAGAAATGATAAAGTCATGGAGGCAAGTTAAAGAATTATCTTATCAATTGATATAAATGAAGAAGAGAAAACTGGAGAAGCATGAAAAAAATGATCACATATTCATAACGGCTTTTGAGAATCTATTTTGAGAAATGAGCATAACAAACATTTTTTTTATCAAGATGAGTATTATAGAGATTTTGGTGATTCTATACGTGATGAGATAGACATGGATTAATATTCTCTATCAATTTATAATGATAATTATGTTGACAGTGATATCATATACAATAACAATGATGATAGTGAAGATGCCATTAATGGTGTCCGTGTTGATAATTTAGAGGTTGAGTGCAAAAAAACACATGGAAGATGTCTAACAAAATAAAATTATTGATTTAAATTATGCTGATCATTTTGATTACAAGTTTATTGTTATCACAAGGATATATGTGTTTTAGGGTTATGTGAATGAAATATAAATACATGTTTATCTTTTTTAAATTATTAGATATTTATGTTACTATATTTATTGTGATATTCATATTTCAATAATATGAATTTTGTTTCAGGACCATCATATGCATGACAGGAGTTGTTCCTAGCTTTTGTTCACTTTTTATTATATAGTTCTAGGAAGTATATCCTTATATTTTATAATATTCAAACATTTATATAACTTAATTTGTATAATTAATGTTTAAATTAGAATATATGAATTTTATAAGTTCATTAATGCATAAGGTTTGATATTGTGTTAATTAATAAAAGGGTGTCGGACCTTCCCAGCATCAAATCAGAGACCGAATGGTCCTGTTTCCCTTCTGTAGCTCATTTATTACGGGAGAGTTTTTTTCAATGATCCACAACCCTAAAGCAATATATCACTTATATGATTCAACTAGAGACTTAGAGTTTTTTTCTCTCTTGATCATAGTCTATAAACTATAGAGTCTTCAGGTTACGACACTTTCCACCACTGTTCTTCTCTCTGGTTTTACTATTCCGGTCATCAATCTACTCCAAAATACGAACCAGACAATTCTGTTGACCTCACAAACAACATTATGAAATAGAAAATCCAGTGATGGTTGGATTCAACATGTATTATTTCACAATGTAGTTGAAACTATATTTTATCCTAATCATATTTTAAAAGGTGTTTGATTAATCAACATTCATGAGGGTCTTACTTAGATATTTATTGAAATGTTGATTATCAAAAAAATTATAATATATATATATTAAATATACCTGTTCAAACCACAAAATTAACACAATATCAAACCTATGTATTGATAAACTTATGGCAGCAAATTTTTTCATTTTGTGGAGCTCTCGTAAATAATAGTGATAGAATCCTAATAAAGAGGTGCGTGCTACTTCAAACATCAGATAATTTAAATATTAAAATAAAATAAAAAGTAATAGCTCAATCTTTATACAAATTGTTTGTTATCTCCTTCGGTGATGATCCCCACCTTCTCTCCATCATCCTACCGACACCCTTTATCATTTCAAGTTTCAACATTAGCAATTCCAGAGGTATCCACATGCTTCAGAATAAAATATTTTAATGGAAAAATCACACTAAATATCTCATCGTTTATATTATTTTATATTTTGCTTTTATTATTTTAAAAATTACATAAAATATATATTCTGAATTTTATCAGGTTATTTGGAACTCTGGAGATTAAATTCAATTTTAATAGTTAAATTAATTGTTGTATTTGAAATTCTTTTGAGAGTATTAATTTGAACTCCAAATAAAATTTAAATCTTAAAAAAATAGATAAAAATAGATTGATTTCAAATAAAAATACTATTACAGAAATATTTTATTTTATTTTTTCTCAAAAACCATGACTTAAAATAGGTTTTTTGTCTCAAGAAAATTGCCTTCATCGTATTATTCTTTATGTGGGATGTTCCCGGTTTGCCGTAGAGGACAAAAAAGAGAGAAGTAAAGCCATGGAAATAAAAGACAATTTATTGACTGGCATTGTTGTGCTGTCAATATAACAAAGGTACATATAGTGAGTGATGGGAGCTATTTTATTTTTGGACTTTATTGGGTGGAGTAGACTGAACCAATAATGAATTTTTTTATTATTATTAATAAAGAATAAATAATATTCAGAGAAAGTATATCATTAATCTATCATCATGGATTTATAAATGTGTGTTTCTTTGCTGAGAGGTATTGAAATATAATTTTTTTATATATAAATATATATTTTGAATGGTGAATAGCTTATTTAAAAGTAGATGAAATAATTTTATTGGGTGAAAATTATATGAAAATTGGTATGAGAATATCTTTATTACTAAAAGAAATATTTATTTTTTATTTAAATTTAAAAATTAAATTAATCTAGGATATAAACTACAATTTTTTAAGAAATAAAAAAATGATTAAATTATAGGATATTCATGACAATTTTTCCTATGTCAATTAATATTTGAGGTGTGGTTCCAGGGAGGGATATGTTCTTACTTAACATTTTGAAAGGAAACTTTGTGAATATATTAACCTGGCATGAATGATTTACTTAGAAATTATTTAGAAACGCAATACAAACCGTGTTTTTAAAAAATTTAATTTTTTTTGTTTAAATTTAATATGATTTGTATGTTTTAGATCATTTTAATGTGCTGATATCAAAAATAATTTTTAAAAAATAAAAAAAAATTATTTGCATGTATTTCAACACGAAAAGTTATTTGAAAAGCAACCGCTACCACATTACCAAAACATACTCTAAAAATCTAATTAAACATGGATCTGGTTTTAGTATACAAAAGGGAAATAATTTAGAACACGAATTTTACCATATACCAGCACTTTTTATCTCACAAGGTAACAATTCCAAAGCGTCCATAGCTGCTGGTGCTTTAGCATAGACTTCAAATGGAAGAATCGAGGATTTATTGCAGGACCGGTAACATTCTCTGTTACATGATATTGGTATAGTATTTTGTTTAAAAATTATATTAAAATAATATTTTTATTTTTTAAAATATATTTCTAATTTTAATATAATAAAATAATTTTAAATTAAAAAAATATTTTTAAAAAAAAACATATAACACCACGTAAACAAAATGGTATATTTATTTTTATGTTTTAAAAACGCTTTTTTAAAAAAAATTGAAAATTTTTTTATTTTTTTCTTTGCTTCAAATTAATATTTTTTTAGATCATTTTGATGCAATAATATCTAAAATAATTTTTTTAAAATAAAAATATATTAATTTAATATATTTTTAAATAAAAAAAACTTTAAAATACAACAACATCTATATTCTCCAACAATCAACACTCTAAAAGTGCATTCGAACCAAATGTTTACCGTCCATTCCCTATCTCGAATCATTTTAAATCCAGAAGCCCAGCAATGGCCCAGTTATACATCCCAAATGGGCCCATGCGGTCCTCCAATTAACGTTATTCCTAGCCCCGGTTCCGGATACAAATAGCCTCACAAACAAGCGCCCTCGGCGTCAGAGAAAGACACGAAAGGTAAAAGTCACGCAGGTTATCGCCTCTCATTTCTCTTGAACCTCCGTAATAATCTTCTCAGCGCAGTTCAATTAAGGTCAGCAAACCCTAGTCTCTCCATCCATCCCTCCCTCCCTCCCGATCTATCTTGGATCGAACTCTTCTCTTTATTAGTCACCCTGTCATTTTATTTAGGTCTCGATCTATCTATCTATTTTTTAATTTCACGCGATTTGTTCTTACTGTTCAAGTTTCTATACTGTAACTTTACATGTCACTGGAAGAAATCTCGCTTTATCTGCTTCTTTTAATTCAATCTTGCACTTGCAAAAAAGAAAAGAAAAGAAAATAAATCCAATTTTACAATTTTCGCAATCGGGATGTTGTGTACAGATTTCTATTTTGATATTAATTATTTAATCGTGATTTTGATTAATAATTATGCAAAACGAATAGATGTGTGTGAATACACTTGCTGGAAAGTAATGAAATAGACGAGGGTTTTTTCACTTTTGAAAATTCTCTTATGTCTAAGAGAAATTAAAAGCTGGGTGCTTGCAAATTGTTCACTGATGGGTCAAACTTGAAATGAGTGATTGGATTATGAATTAAAACCAAGCATGAGTAGAAGAATTATAATATCTTATAGTTTACACACTTACTGCTTCAGCTCTCTGTCAATAGGCTGGATGTTTTATAGTTATAGCCATAAGATTTGTTTAAGTGTCTGCATCAAATTTTGCAATGTAATTCGAATCAATCTCCCTTTTGTTCTCTTAGTCCCTTTCTTGCACTTATAACTGTTACAGGGTAGATATCTGTTGCTTGATTGAATTGTTTAATTTAGGAATCTTGTTTACTAGTTGCATTGCTTATTTTTGTTGTCCATTGTTTTGCTCCCTTTTTTCTCTATATTTTCACTCGTTAAAAGGAGTCCGGTATCATATGTTGTCTTCTAGAAGTAGTCAATCATGCTTATTCGTTTTTGAAGGGGCAATGGAGTAGTTTTAGTCTATGCTAATAGATATGCGTCTATAGAGGAGCGCCTAATAGATATGCGTCTATCAGATGTTGTCTTCTAGAAGTAGCCAATCATGCTTATTCGTTTTTGAAGGGGCAATGGAGTAGTTTTAGTCTATGCTAATAGATATGCGTCTATAGAGGAGCCCCCCCCCCCCCCCCCCCCCCAAAAAAAAAAAAAAAAAACACACACAGAGAGACACACTGATTGGCTTATTGCAATAATACATTTTTATACTTTTCGTGAATTCTTCTTTGGGTGCTAAGAACAGAGAAAATGTCGCTTGCAGATTACTAGCAAAGTGAAATGGCTGGCGGTAGGGTTGCTCATGTGACCTTGAAAGGACCAAGTGTTGTCAGGGAGCTTTGTATTGGATTTGCACTTGGCTTGGTTGCTGGTGGTCTTTGGAAAATGCATCACTGGAACGAGCAGAGGAAAGTGAGATCATTTTATGACTTGCTGGAAAAAGGTGAGATCAGTGTTGTTGTGGAAGAATAAATTATCTCCTATTCCCCTGCCTCTGCCATTGTGTTATGGACAGCTTCAGAAGTATTCTGTTTTGTCTCCCATGTCATAATTTTAAGCTGTGGGTACTTAGCCTTCAGACTTTGAAGAATAAATTTCTTGTTTGAGATGTGCAGCACACAATTGTTTTACATGAATGTGTGAAGTTAATGCCTTTCACTCTGTCATGTGCTATCTCCTATCTTATCGTGATTCTCTTATGGTTTTGTTACCTGAGATATTAGTTTTTCTTTTTTGGTTGTGCAATTTGTGCGCAGCTACATCATGAAATTGAAATGCAATAAAACTTGATGAGTTTGATGGGCAGCCCGGACAGGTCCCGAAATGCTTTAAATCCATTAGAGGCAGCTTTTACTTTCCCGGTGATGAAAGAAAAATGGAATGCATGCAAGCTAACTAGTAATGTTCATCGTAATTTTACTGTCGATATGAGAGATTACAAACAAGAGTTTTTCTACTTCCATATTCCAAAATTGAAATGAAGGCTTGGGTATTGTAAAACCATGTCATAGACCTTAACTAAGCTATCCAAAAATATACCAGGTCAGCTCAAACAGTGAATCTAACCAGTATAACTTTAGGACAGATCTCACATGAGAAGAAGTATTAACCATGAAGACAAACCGCTGCAGAATCATGAACTCATTTATCAGCAAACAGTAATCAGTTAGGAATGCTGCCATGTCTGACGACAAGCATACATTAACACTAAAGGTGAAGGGGGATACAGCAGGATATCATGGCCTTAAAAATTCTAAGCAAACACAATGTGGCAGAATTTACGAAGCAAAGCAAGAGAATTTACAAGACATTCCCTGCATATATTTCCTAACCGACAAAAGGGAACCTAGAAAACATCAATAGAAACTCATTTCAGAGGCTTCCAAGTTGAAATTATGAACGAGTAGAGCAAGAAGAGACAAGTTCCAGCTGGTATCAGAGGCCGTATTCTTACAGAACCATCCTCCGTATGTTGAAGTGCCCAAAACATGTTCAGTTATCTTATCATCACATTGGCTTTCCTTAAAATTGGAATTGTTTGTGGACTGCTCACGGTAAGCACCAGGGTCCCAAGTATCTGTGGGATTTTTTCACAGCTTAAACAACCTTAAAAAAGAAAAGAAAACTGCCCTCCCTCATTTCTTGTTCAAGATTTGAGTTGTGAAAAGAGCACAGCTCCATGAAATGCGTATTAACTTTCTAGCTCAAATTAAATCAAAAGTCTCTTATGAAATTAAATCAAGATCCTGCTTTAATAAAAAACTAATAACATTTTACTTGTGAAATGCAACTTATACGACTACGTTTCTTCTTAAAAATTATTTGAGTTATCCCTGCCAGAATACTTCTAACTTAAGAACACTCTTTAACTCATTTATATATCAAGTTGTTTACGAAAAGCAATTTTATTTTTCATAAATCAAGTCAAACACACCCTTAATTTATTTAAAAAGTTGCCTGATTGAAGGCTATTCTTTAATTCATATTTCACTGGTGGATTTTAACAAGTTTGCTTTAAGCAAGCATAAAAAGAGTAACCATCCGTTTGAATAGAAGAGAGAAAGGCACGGGAAAACGAGCATTGATAGGCACCTTGCTGCCGGGATGATCCTTGGATAGCAATAGGTTTCAATGTGAAAAGGCCTATGTTAAATTCAATTCAACACTAAAATAGTCCTGGTATGGCGCTGAAACTTCTGCGGTAAGGTTTTGCCGATCAAGTGCAAGAACAGTCAACTAATGATAATCTGAGCTCAAATGCTTGAATGCAAACGGAACCAAGGCTTTGTTTTAGGAAATAATTTTTTTTTGAAAAATAGAATTTAAAAAAATAAATCCATGATAAGTAAATTATTTTTTAATATTTGATAATATCATAAAAAATAAATTAGAAAATATTTTTTAATGTTTGGTTATGTCATGAAAAATAAATTGGAAAATAACTTATCAATATTTTTTAAAAAATTTATTAAAATAAGAAGGAATGAATCTTACAAATTCCAAGGTTAAATGAGGATAAAATTAAAAAAATATATAATTTTATAAATTATCTCAAATAAAATAAATAATAATTAAAATAATAGAGATCAAATCTAACAGATAAAAAATATTGAAAGATAATAAAATTAAAATAATAATAATAACAATTTCATAAATTATTTCAAATAAAATAAGTAACAATCCAAAAAATAAAAACTAAATTTGATAGATAAAAATTTTTAATTAAAAAGATAGTAAAAGAAGAGTAAATAACAATCATAAAAAATAAAGACCAATATTATTATAAAAATCAAATTAATTTAAATTCTAAAGAGTAAAATTGATGAAAAAAAATTCAAAACAAAATATATAACAATCAAAGGTTTGTGGATCAAATTTGTTATAATCAATAAATAATATAATATTTTTAAATTTTTAATAACTTTTGAAAAGTGTTTTCTATCCAAAATAAAAGAAAAATACTTTCCTAACAACCAAGTCAAATTTTCTTTTGACTGGAAAATATTTTTTGTTGATTAATTTTTCTAATAGCAAATAAATACAGAAAAATTTGAACCACTTTTCACCCAAAAAAAAGAAATCAAGACATAAGTACTTTAATAGTTCCATGAGTCAGGGATTGTACAAAATCTTTTCAGAGAGCACAAAATCTGCAATGGATGTAGTAAGATTATCATACTGGTTTGGGTGGCGAATACATCAAACTTGACAAGGGTGGTGTTTTTACAAGTTATGTAACACGACAATCAATTGTGGATGATACATTTCATGATCAATGATCTATGGCCTGTAAAATTGATGTATATTTTGTACTCAGGGGGCGCGCGACGTGGCTGTTGCATCCAAGCACAGACCGATAATGCTGCTGCTCAACATCAACTCCCAGCGGGCAAACACCATCGAGTCTAAACAGACATTGATGATAGTTCAATGTTAATAAATTGAAACATGCAAGAACATAGGAAACAGAAATAAACGAACTATTGGTCATTCAGACACGAAAATTATGCATTAATGCAAGTCGAAAAAAAATTCACCTTAACTAAACAAATTAATGGGCACAAGATGAATAAGATGAAGAGATTGAAATTGGGGGGGGAACCGTAGTTTGACAAAACAAAGATGTATTGACAATGGCGAACCATCTACACGATAGTAGTGTGCTTTAGAGTTCAGACGGGTAACTAAACACACTGATTTAAAGTTTCAGCATGATAAAATTGAACACGGCTTTCACTTTGGTTGATTTCATAACAAAGCAATCACAGACTAGTGGACTGAATATTTGTCAATAAAGATATAGGGATGGAGAAATTACCATAATAATGACCTTGGTAAAGAGTAGAATCCTTCATGCTGAAAGTCTGCCAGCTCTGGCCCGCCTCCTCCACTGGCAACAACTGCTTGGTTATCAGAGTCTGCAACTCCTTTGCTCACCTCGTCCTTACAGGCATCAAGTTCTGCGCTTGCATCAGAAGAATTTGGCACACAATGTTTCTGAAGCCACCTATCGGTTTCCCATAGAACATGCAAGATGCTCTCTCGTGCAGCATACCCGTGGCTCTCAAAGGGTAGAATGACCAGGCGACAAAGGGCACCATGACCTTTCAGGGCATTAAAGAAACGATCTGACTGCATCATGTGAAAATGGAAGATAAGCAGCAAGTAAACATGTTGGGGAACACAAACTGAAGCTGGAAACAAACCACTAAACTGAGAAATCAGCGGTTAAAAAGATAGTATCAACTAGTAAGAATATAAAGGATAGAATAATTCCTACTGATGGATAGTCCAATTAAATTTATATAATCGGCACAGGAGGTTAGAACCATGAATTTTTTTTATATAAATACCTGCATGGTTAGCGTTCCTGAATTATTGTCTTCTTCTCCATGGATAAGCAGTATTGGCTTTTTAATTTTATTTGCTGACATGAAAGGACTCATTTCAACATAGGTACCCGTGGCCTCCCAAAGCGTTCTGTCCTCATTCTATATCAATAAAGATGAAAAGCATTAAAAAAAATCATCCAAAATTATGACAGAAATAACAATCAAGGGAAGAAAAATATAACAAACACTGTTGTTCAATTAGCAGCATGTAACAGAGCAAAAAAAGGGGAAAAAAATCTGTTCCACTATTTTGTTACCTGAAAACCGAAAGGTGTAAGTGTTCTGTTGTAAGCTCCAGAGCGAGCAATTCCACAACAGAAAAGATGGGGGGCATGTGCCAGGAGGTTTGCAGTCATGAATGCACCATAAGAATGTCCTCCAACAGCAATTTTGTTCGGATGAGCAACCTTAAAATATTCAGCACCAAAACAACTTGTCACAAACTCATCTAGTGCTATGGAACTAATAGTCATATAAGAACAAATGAAGAAGCTTACTCCACGTCGGATAACTTCCTCAACAGCTGCCTCTGCACTTGCAACCAGTTGCTCTACATATCTAGTTGGCGCATTTAGTTAGAAATAAAATTGCAGGGACTCTACAGCATAGTTTATTTAGTGATACCTCCTATTATACCTAAGAAGAAATCTAAAAACATGCTCTTGATAACAGAGAGCAACTGAAGAGTTAGCCCCTTGTTCAATATCATGTATGTTGCAAAAACTTACGGGTTAAGGGGAAAGGCATCATACTAACGCTATCCTCTTATTTCTTGAACCATTTGCTTTATGTTAATAACCATGGAACAAGGATTGCCATATAACAAATAATTTGTTTCACTTGTAAGTTGTAACCATAATTTCAAGAAAACATACATGTATACACCGCTCAATGCAAGAGTTTGAGTTATGTGAATAATTAGCAACTCATGACAATAACTCCATGAGTACATGAAGAAAACCCACATAATCATATTCATATGAACTAGAAAAAAAAAAAAACAGAGTTCTGTAAGATACATATATATTAAGTTACCTGTCATTCGCCTCCTTGTCACCCTCACCAATAATAGGGATTGTTGGTCCAGATAAAATAGCAAACCTACAGGATGTGAAGTTATTATAATGAGGCCCAGCATGTTCAAATCACGCAAGCCGTGATAAAGGTGCAGCAGAAATCAGCTGATTATGGAGACAGTACAAGCAACATAACTAATCATAACAAGAAAAGGAGGGAAGAATTCATGCCTCCTGGCCAACCAAAGAAGAGCAGATGTTGGACCTATGCCAGCGAATTCATTAGGAGAACCACGAACTTGTCCTGCAGCATCTTTACTTTTAAATTCTCCAGGGTAAGACCAGAACAGACATGGAAGAGGGCCATCTTTTGACGGATCATAGCCTGGTGGCAGGTACAATGTTGCAGTGAGCTGAACCCCATCATTTCTCTGGTACTTGATCATCTCTTTCTGCAACGACGCCAACTGTGGGTACGGGTGTGGAAAATTTGTTATCTGACATGCTTTCTTCTCAGGCCATTTCTGGATGGAATATTGTGTATTTTCTGTTTTTGACTCCTTGGAGGTCAATAATTTCAACCGATCAAGGAGTAAATCTCCTTCTTCGTAATCTGACATAAGAGAAACAACAGTTTCATAATACTTTTCCTTGTCACTCTCCCAAATTCGTTCTTTGCTGCCTGAATTTCTGAAAGAAATTGGTATAGATCATTATGAGAGCAATTAGTATTGGGGACCAGGTAAGGAACATGTGTCGAAAGGTTCTTTTCTGAAAAACTCACATGTCAAACAAATCAAGGAAGGGGATGTTCCCTTCAGATGTAGCACCTCTTCCATTCAGTAAAATATAAGTGTTTTCATCATTTTCCTTCTTTATCTTCGCAATCACATAAGTTCCAGCAGGAGTCCTCCTCAGCATGGGAGAGCCAGGATCGGAGTACACATCTTCTGATGACCGATCAAATAGTATCCTTGGACTCACATCTTTTGAACCAGGAGATATCACCCAGGTTCTTGTTCGCCTTGTCTTGTACCATGATTCATAAACTAGTGCCAGTGAATCATCACACCAAGAAATCCCACTGTGGAGGTGAAAGAAAACAAAAATCAAAACAAGAACCTAAGTTTATTCTTTTAGCGTGTTTTCAAAAAGAATAATGATAGAGAAACTTAAGACTTTCCAGCTAAAATATCTTGCTAAATAATCATATAGGTGAACGGCACATCATAATAAATTTTAAATCTTCCCTAAGTGATAAATCATGTGCCATTTACATAGCAAAGATCACCAATGTGATAACAATGCCTCATTTAGTTAGAGACTTTAGTAAAAGTTTCTTAGTATCTGTAGCATTAGTCTTCCAAAATAAACCCACACCCACCCATAAGGTGATCAAACAAAATGTCACAGTCATGTCTTCAAATGACCTCCTAGGCAACTGTTGCATGTTTCTAGATAATTACAAAACTTTGGAAATGTAAGGATGAAATAGGTGCCTGAGAGAAGGCAACATGTAATTAGAGCCTGGAGCAAGAACAAACATATACTTTGACAGAAGTGAACGCTAGTCCAAGCTAGCGTTAGACCTATCTTTAAGAATCTTGTGATTGGTTGTAGAATTTTTTTTAATGTCAGTGAGTCTGCAAGATTAAGCTCTTTCTACGAAGTATGAGAGTATCATTGTCAAAACATATAAAAAAAAACGATCCAAAAGTTTTAAAATTATCCCAGCCATTCACAATTTAAGAACCCATTGTAAACAAATTTCGCAAAGAAAGCAATTAACATGCAGATCATATCTTACCCATAGCGAAGATCAAGTTTGTGCAAGATTTCTGGCTGTTCACCTTCCAACGGCTCAGCTGGCTGCGTGTAAATTATATCTCTTGGGGAAACTTCAACTTTTGCATCACCTCCATCTTGTGTCTCTGCCCTAAAACGTCAACAGGAGTCAATGAAAAAAATAAGGAACAAAAGTAACAAGTACATGCAGCACCACATGCCATTACATAATGCTAAAACTGTTCGTTAATACTTTTATGTAACTAGGGTCATGCAACTATCATGTAATCCTGTCAATTCCAGCACAAAGCACAGTGAAAAATTAGAATTTTCATTTATATACCAGTAGAGTGTTGAAGGCTTGTCTGCTCTCCAATTGATGTTGCGCATCCCTTTGCGCACACTACTGATTGCAATGGGAATGTCCTCGGCTAGAGGCAAATCACAGACTTCCCTCACGAATTTCCCATCAGTTGTCCATACTTCTACCTTTTTTGGAAATCTTCCACACGGTACAGTAAAAGAGTATGGCCTGTGAAAAGAACTAACTAAAAGGTACTTCTGGTCAGGGGATGGATCCATTGATGTATATACAGCTGGATTTCCAATTTCCTTCGTTGTCCCATCCAAAGAAGCCAACACAAGTTGAGATGTTGCATAGTAGTCAAACAAATCTTCATCGTACTCATCCTTCAATAAGTCCTGAAAGGTTCTAACTTGAATGACATTTTTCTGCTCGTTAGATTGAATCTTTGGACCAGATGGCACCAATGGTTTCTTTGGTAGATCTCCACGAGATGATGGAATGGCACAAACCAATAGAGTAGAGTTATCCACCCATTCAAAATTATCAAAAACAGCATTTAGGTAAACATTTGGTGACTGAAATAAAGGTCGAGCTTGCCCTGTTTCCACATTAGCAACCCATACTCTAAGTTTACTGCTGCTATTGTCCTCCTCGTCAAATCGGATGCTGAAGGCCAAATGCCTTCCATCAAGAGACCAGGTGACAAAATTGATCTTAGCACTATCTGGATATCCATGTATCTCCCTTTCAGGACCTAGTATACCATCAGGCATTAACTGATGAATGCCAATACCAGTGTAGAATGACATCCGGCTCCTAGTATTACATTTCCCATCAATACGTATGCCAGCCAGCTTCTCCTCTGGTCTTGCTAGCTCTGCCAGTGGAGGTAAGGATCTCCGCTTGAGAAAAAGTATTTTATCCCTTTGTGGTGAAAATGATAACGCAGGGAGAGGCGGGGCATCAACAATGGTTTTTATCTCAGGTGGGGGAAGCTGATATTTTCCTGCCAATGCTTCTACGTTTTACAAAAAAAAAAAAAAAAAACACTAGATAAGAGCTATGATCATCGGTTCTTCCGCAAATACTAAGATTTGACAAAAGCAGAGGCCTAATTTACGCAAAATAATCAAATTGCTTGATATATTCGAATAGTGATTAACTTATTTTACTAAGCCTAAGGATTCTCAATCAAGCAATCATCGTTTATTTCTCACCAATTTCTTTAAACTCATGTTTTTCAAAGAATCTAGTCAGCTGGTACGATTAATAGCACAATAAGGGGCTATTTTGAAACACGTTTCATGATTTTTTTTATTTTTAAATTATTTTAAGGTGGTAATATTAAAAATAAATTTTTAAAAAAAATGTATATTATTTATAAATAAAAAAACAGTTTAAAAAACAACTATATCTAAACCAAAACTTGAAAAAAAAATTGATGAGAAAAGTAGCGAGCACCTTCATCTTCAGTAGACGCGGAAGAAACGGAGTCATTAGAGCGACCGCCAACATTTTCGGCTGCAATCGAGTTTAGAGGCACGAGATTGGGGAATCTAGAACTCATAGTACAAATTGACTTGAACCTTTTAGAGTGATGAGTTCTCAGGTGGCCAGGAGTACGAACGGGCGTGAATAGGCTTAGAGATGATGTCAAGGGAGGTGGTGGTGGTGGAGAGGATGGGGAGAGAGATAAAAGAGTGAGGCGATGATACACTTTGTGAAGCCGCATCATTTACCACCTGCTACTTTTTTTAAATGGGGATGGGAAGTAATAATGTTGTCACGCTGAAACTATCCAATCAGAATTGACCGCCTGCAAAAGAATCTTCCTCTCCACACTAGTTGTTTGTGACTGCGACACGATGCGTGTCTTGATTGTTTTTATAATAAAATATTTTAATGTTGATTGCGTGTTTTAGTCCTAATCAATTAATTAAATTGATTTTTTTAATCATTTAAAAAAAATAGCAAATGAAAAAATATAAATATAAAAAACTAATCAATAAGAATTAAGTAAAAAACAATACACTATCAATTTATATTAAAAAATAAAATTAAAAAGAATAATTTTTATAAAAAAGTTGAAAAAAAATCATAAGAATAAATATCAAATTACAAACATCAATACATAATTAAATAAATTTGAACATGTTGAATTTTTAAACCTGATTTTTTACATGGAAAAATTATAAATATATATCAAAAAATTTAGACACGCATTCAATTAAATAAATCATTAATCATTGTGTAAAAAATAAA
Source organism: Populus simonii (assembly GCA_007827005.2). Classification (NCBI taxonomy): domain Eukaryota; kingdom Viridiplantae; phylum Streptophyta; class Magnoliopsida; order Malpighiales; family Salicaceae; genus Populus; species Populus simonii. The sequence goes on from CM017477.2 coordinate 8,682,401, forward strand.
AAAAAAAACAGAGTAATTAACGACAAATAAAAATATAATTGAAAAAATTAAAATACTAGTGCAGATAAAAATATTTAATATTACAACATGACTGATTTACTTGATTATGTCTAATAATTTTTTATGAAAATCAATTTGCAATAAAAATTGATACACATATAAAATCTATGGAACAAAATAAAAGTAAAAAAAATGCAATGTTGCACATATAAAAAATATTTAATCTATATACAATATACAAAAACAATTACAGATAAATCATACTAACCTCTAAAAAAATTAAACACATCGGGTATAATTAAAAAATAATTATTATTCAAGCAATGCTAAAAAATATAGAAAACATCATAGAAAATGAGTATTAATTAAAATCTAAAAATTATAAAAGAAAAAATTGAAAAGGTACATATAAAAAATTGAAAAAAAAAAAGGAATGAGGTCATGTACCTAGCCTAATCAAGAAAAAGCTCGTATGCATACCTTTATTTTTTTTCTAAGTTTAACGTGTTTGATGATGCGTTATCATCGGGTTTCTTTGAAAAAAAACTAAACATTGCATCATCTATAAATCATAGAATTTAGTTATTGATGTGGCTGAAAAAATAAGGTTGTTTGTTTTTTCAATTTAAAAACTTATGTTCAACTTATTTGCTTGACCTAAAATACTTACAAAACACACTGGGAACCTTGTTAAACTAATTCATAGCCTAAAAACATACAAAAAATCGATTCAAAACCTGAAATCAAAAATATTCTTGAGCTTGAATTTGTTTTTTAATTTGAAAAGGAACACATAAGCGTAGCTCTCCTCATCATATAGAATCATTTAATAAAAAAATCAATTGTTTTAGTGGTTTAAATCTTTTATAACACCAATTTTTTCTCTTTAGACCAGAATCTGACAACCCCTTCTATTTTTTTCACAAAACAAATACTAAAAGAAAGAAAATAAAATTTGATATTTAAATATATTTTTTAAAAATTATAAAAACTGATTAGCAAAAAAAACTTGAAAAAACTGGGAACACAAATAAATTTTATAAATTAATTATAGACTTGTCACCTATTTATTCATTTTAATTCTTTATATTTTAACCTAACTCTAGCTTCCAAAAAAAAAATATGATTCTAATTTGGTTCAATAGAGTTTAATTGTGAAAAAAAAAAATTAGCGAAGATTTTAAAAATATATATAATATTAAGATCTACAGTAATATATGAGACAATAAACGGTGATTAATTGAGTGGACAGTGAAAAGGTCACGTCTAGTGTTATAATAATCTCTTTGAGAAAAAATCTGCTATTAAGCCTGTGCCACACAAACTTGGGCCCATCTTGATTGGATTTGTAGAGAGCAATTTGGGTAGCAGTGTTTGATGCCCCCACCGATATATGTTGACTTGATATCGTGAGCTGACTGGTGCCCCAACGAATATCTTTTCTCGCCGTCCAAATGGCTCTCAATCAAATAAAAATAGGATTTATCTTTTTTACAAGTAGGTTCTTTTTTTAATCAGTTGCTTCTTCACAACGCAATTCTATTTGTTTTTATATTTTAAAAATATTTTAAAAATAAATTAAATTTATTTATTTTTTATTTAAAAATAATATTTTTTTTGAATTTTTAGATATTTTAATGCACTAATATTAAAAATAATTTTTAAAAATAAAAAAATAATTTTAATATATTTCTGAGTGAAAAGTATTTTTAAAAAAAATCTAACAACAAAAAAATAATTTTTTTATATGGTAAAAATCAAAATTAATTTTAAAAAATAAAAAATATTATTTTAACTTATTTATAAACAAAATAGATTTTAAATCATAATTGTACCGAACTCTCAAAATCCTTTTATTAACCTAACTCGCCACGGTTAACTATAAAATTTGTCATTTTACTGTCTTCTGGTAATTTCTGTTAAAACTATGTTTTAATTAGATTGAATTATAATTTATTCTCTGAATCTTTAAGAGACAAGTGGTTTAGTAATTTTAGTTCTGAAAATAATTAATTATTTTTTTGACCATTTTTTACTGTTACTGTTAGAAAAACATTGATTGGAAAGGTGAAAACTCATCATCTAAATAAAAATAAATTAAATGAAAGACTAAACTAATAACGGCCACGAAAGAATGAAAAGGGGGATTAAATATGATTTTTCTGAGTCGAGGGATTAAATAATTTGCTTCTTTAAAACAGGGAATTAGTAGGACTGGGTTGTAAAATTTACTCTTTCAATAAATATGTGCTAATTTCTGGAAGCTTAGCAGTTGAAATTTTAGGAAGTCATAATAATAATAATAAATTCTCATAAATACATTAATTAGTCCACAATAATTTGTTTAAGATTTGATTTAAGAAATTCGATCTCCACGTTGTCTTTGCTAGATTTATTATCCAAAATATTCTTGCTTCACGGACCACCGCTTTCAATTTGCTTCCAGGCCCAGAATTTCAAGTTGCTCCTAGCCAAGAAACCCAGCTTCCCCCTTTGCCATTTGGTCCATCTCCGATGTTCCCCTTGTCCAGCACTCGACGCGATGCCCGGAGGGGAAAAATGATTTAGTACTAGCATAAGTTTTTATTTATGTTTTTTTTCTTTATTTAAATTAGGTGAAATCAAATTGGTTTTGGTTTCATTCAATCAGTTTTAATTTTTTAAAATTAAAATTAAATTAGATCAAATATTTTTTCTGGTTTTTAAATCAGTTTGGTTCAATTGATTTTAAATGTTGCATGCACTTGAATTAAATGATAAAAGTTTTGTGTAAGAATTAATAACTTTTTGTTAAATTATTCTTTTATTTCTCTTGCATTTTGATCTTACATGTATTTTTTAATTACAAAAATAAAATTTAATGTAATTTTTTATGTTTGTGTTGGCAATTCTGAAACATTTTATTTATTTATCAATGACTAGCTAAAAATATTAATAAGAAAGTGGAGAAGCTTGTTCTGTTTTATGGACATTGAACTGCAGTTACTAACTCCATATTTTATTTCATATAGTCATTCTTTTTTTTTTGCCACTAGATTACTTTTGCTCTATTGTTATGCAGATTGTAGACAATAGCTATACAGGTCTGACAAGCAATTCAAATATATATGAAAAAAGAATTTATCCAGCTTTAATAAGTGCCTTTTTTAGCATCATCAAATAATAAGGTATTTCACATCCCCAATTCTTTAAATATTTGTAATACCCACAAGAAATCTCTCCTAACATGTTATTTACAACCTGCTCGGGTCAAAAAATAATTGAATGAATCGGGTTGATAATTTATAAAATTTCAAAAGTTAGGTTAGTTTTGGTTTCATAACTATACCAACCCAACTATAACCATGAACATCCCTAGTCTTTGTATCTTGTCCGGTAACAACAAACAAGATTGAATAAAATATTTAAAAGTTAATTTTCTCCTTAACATGTATTAGTGTCAAACTTGTATGTTAAAAAATAAAAACTATATTTTTCTTATTTTAGTTTATATTGTGTGAAATTAATAATATTATAATAATTCTAGTTATAAAACTGAACTGGCCTGATGGGTTAACCTGAAGACAAAATTGGTTTGGGTTTAAGAAAAAAAATAAAGAAATGATTGATCTAACATAACTCGACAAAAAACCTAGATCGACCTACGACCAGGTGAACCCATGATAAAAAACTGGTAAATGGGTTGACCCTCCGAACCCATTACTCGGGCTTTGTCTAGGGTTGACTCCCGCATCAGGTTTTAAAACTATGATTATAATTACTTTTATCCATACACTAACTCAAGTCGACATAGATCGACCCTCTTGACCTATCACTCAAGCTTTGCTCCTAGTCGATCCCCGAGTCGTTTTTTAAATCTACGATAATAATAATTTTTATCCATATATTGACCTAAGTTGACTATCTCGACCTGTGACCCAGGTTGATCCTAAAATCGAGTTTTAAAACTATGATAATAATCACTTTTATCTTTATATTTACTAAAGTCAATGGTCAACCCGACCCTTGGTTACGACCTTACCCGAGTTGATTTCAAGTCGGATATTAAAACTATGATAATAATTACTTTTATTTTTAAGTTAACTTGGATCGGTTTGAGTTGACTCTATCAACCGGTGACTCGAGAATTGTCCCAAATAGACACTTGAGTTGTATTTTAAAATTATAATAATTATTATTTTTATCTATAGATATTCTAAAACTTAAAGTTTATTATCAGAATATTTTAAAAATAAAAAATATATTGCATTTACACGCGCGCGCGTATAGACACACACTTAGGCCCCATTTGTTTGCTAGAAAGTAGTTTTCTTTTGGAAAGTGAATTACTTTCTGATGTTTGGTAGTGTAATGAAAAATAAGTTAGAAAACACTTTCCAGTGTTTGGTTATGTCATGGAAAATGAGCTGGAAAATAACTTATTAATATTTTATTTTTCTCAAGTTTATTAAAATAACGAGGAACAAATCTTACAAATTAAAAGTTGAATGAGAATGAAATTGAAAAAAAATATAATTTCATAAATTATCTCAAATAAAATAAATAATAATCAAAATAATAGAGATCAAATCTAAAAAATTAAAAAAAATGAAAAATGAAGAAATTAAAATAATAATAATCAACATTTCATAAATTATTTCAAATAAAATAAGTAACAATCAAAAGAATGAGGACCAAATTTGATAGATAAAAAATTTCAATAAAAAAATGATAAAGAAAAAGCAAATAGCAATTATAAAAATAATGACTAAAGTTAATATAAAAATTAAATTTTAAGAGATGAAATTGAAAAATAAATATTCAAAACAAAATATATATAGCAATCAAAAGTTTGAGGATCAAATTTGATATAATCAGCAAATAATGACATTTCTAAATTTTTCACAACTTCCGGAAAGTGTTTTCCGCCAAAATTTTTCAGGAAAACACTTTCCTGAAAACCAAGCCAAATTTTTCTTTGACTGGAAAGTGTTTTCCGTTGACCAACTTTTCTAAAGGCAAACAAACACATGAAAGTTTGGAAAGTGATTTTCCAGAAACTACTTTTCGGAAAACAAACACAACCAAAAGGGAAAACACTTTCCTGGAAACCAAGCCAACTTTTCCTTTGACTGAAAAGTGTTTTCTGTTGACCGGAAAGTGTTTTTTGTTGATTGTAAAATGCTTTCCGTTGATCAATTTTTCTAATGGCAAGTAAACACAGAAAAATTTAGAAAGTAATTTCTCAAAAAGTATTTTTCAAAAAACAAACAAGGTTTTAAAAGCTAAAAAGTACATGCTCCTTTTTAGGACATGGAGATGTAGATAACCAATAAATCACAAACTATCAGCTACAAATTATTCCTCTATATTATATATTTTTATGTTGTCTGATTATAACTATTAAATTTAAAATAAATTGATATGATTTTATTTATCATAAAATCACAATAATATAAATTTGTTTTTTAATCCAATCCATCTAAATTCAAAATTAATAATGAAATTTGAAATAGCATTTTGTTGTGTTTTCATTGAAATATAATTGGATAAAAATCTAGTTTAACTGTTTAGAGAATAACAGTGTTTGAAATTGTATTAGAAAATGTTTTTTTATATATATATTTTATTTTTTAAAATCTATTTTTAACACAAACATATATAATGATTTTAAAATATTAAAAAAAAATTTAAACCGCAAAAATAAATACAGCTATTTTTGCATGCAGTAAAAGTCAGGACACAGTGATATTTCTTTAAAATATCTGGAGCCCCAGTCTGATGTGGAAGCGTGCAATTGGTTGTCACCTGATAAGAAATCTGTGTTCAAATGATGTTTCGTGTTCCAATTATATAGCAAGCTCCTCAAGGTCACCTGCTCACCTTCCCTCGACAATATCAATTTTATCTACACTGTACCGTACCACAGCAACAAACTCAACACAAAACTAGAATGGCAACAATAGCAGCTGGTCTTAACCTCTCGACCCCTAGAGTCTTAGCTAAGGCAACAGACACACCAAAAGCTCAACCCCTCATCAAGTTAAACCAACAATGGAGGAGGAGCTACCAACTGGGGTCCGGGCGCGTGCAAGTCCGACCCGTGAGAGCAGCCCCTGAGGGAATATCAGAGAAGGTGGAAAAGAGCATAAAAGAAGCGGAGGAGGCGTGCTCCGGTGATGCAGCTAGTGGAGAATGCGCAGCTGCATGGGATGAAGTGGAGGAGCTGAGTGCGGCTGCTAGCCATGCCAAGGACAAGAAGAAAGGGTCCGATCCTTTGGAGGAGTACTGCAAGGACAACCCAGAGACAGATGAATGCCGCACTTACGAGGATTGAAATGGTTTTTACTTGGTGCATCTTTTTTTAATAAGCAAACTTTAGATATTTATTAAATTTGGATCCGTAATATATATTGGTTTATGTAACAATGGAGATGGTGGATATATCATAAATTTGGTGGTTAATTATTAGTGTTAATTACTGGCCATCTCGTCTTTATTTTTCCAAAAAAAAAAAAGTCTAAAAAAGCCAAAATATTTTTTACTCATGTAGCTGAAGCCTGAATGCAATGAACTACACCGTTAGCTATTGTAACCTACGTCCTGGAAAAATTTACGAGTACAATACAATTATCTATTTTTTTCTATTACTGGGCCATCCTTCAAAATTCATGTCCTCAAGCAATAGCCTCCATTTTTCTTCAGATACTGTAGGACCTAGGATAGAATTAACCACCTTGTGTTTTTTCGCTGACCTACCATTAATTTACGTTAATTAATTAAGCCTGGTCAAGAATATCCTTGTGCACAATCCAGGCTAACCACGATAGAAGAAACCAATGGCTAAATGACCAACAATAAAATTAACAGTCTGATTCCATTATCATGTATTAAGAGATTATTATTTTGCACCGCGGTTGAGTTATTGTTTTGTTTTGTTGTTTTTTAATTTTTTTGTTTTAAATTAATTTTCTATTTATTTTTGGATTGTTTTAATTGGCTAATATTCAAAATAAATTTTAAAAAATAAAAAAATTATTTTAATATATAAAATCTTATACCGCTAGATAAAACCTACCCATCTTTTGTTCCTAAGAGGACGGTCAAAAGGTTTAAAACTTAGATTGCGAGTATTTTAGCAGAAGGGTTGGTTCTCGGGTGAAAAATAAGAAAGGATATATATATATATATAGACACACACACACACACCAGTGACGGGTCTCACCAATTAAATTTTTATTTCAGCTTAGACATATTGTTGTCAGATTAGGCAAAATGAATTTTAGAAGAGATGAGAATCACAACAGAAAACAAGCGTCTCAAATTGGTAATGAGAACACTCTAGATGCATGCCCCACAGCAAGAATCATGGCTGCTCACGCAACTATTCATCCTTGCTTCCTCGCCTACTAGTCAAAGAAGATTTGCAAATTGAATTTCTGATTGAGCTCGCATGCTTTTGCATGGCAGTTCATCTTCCAGGAAGCTTCAGTATAGGGAACACATCTGATGATTCTCTTCACCCCTAACACCTAATTAAAATAGAAAATAGCAATGAAAACTGCATTGTTCCCCGGGATTCACGAGGTGGGTAAGCACCGAACATCAACTGGAAAGTCCATTTTGCACAGCTTCTTGACGGCACATAGTTTTCCAGTGATTTCCATGAACCTTCAACTTCCCAAAACAGACACACAGTACCCACCATAAGAAATATGCCTAAACAGCTATCCAGTGCTGCAAGCGATACGCTCCCTGCTCCTATGTTTGTTTACGACGCCCCTAGTGATAAAATGTATTTTGGTTATTTGGAATTACGGTTGTGGTTTAAAATGTTTTTAACTTAGAAATATATTAAAATAATATTTTTTAAAAATAAATTATTTTTAAGATCAATACTTCAAAATGATACAAAAATATATATATTAATAATTTTTAGTAAAGAAAAATTAACACCATGAAAATCATTCGACTTGATCTGTACCTTCCATCCCAAGCCTGAGCAATCTCACTCGGAAACTAGGTGCAAAGTGCTTAGATGCCGTCTACAAGTAAACGTAACAAATTTAATCTCCGATGCAGGAATGAGAAAACTAAAAGTTCTTGTACACAAACACCATTTTCTTCTCTTCCAGTGCTTAGAGGATGAGGTGCAGCGGGAGCAATTATCCTTGCAAGTAAGCAGACATTGCAACTTGCATCATTATATAAGCATTACAACCCACTAATTCACGTTGAAGAAGCAGGATTAACTATTTGAATTACTTCCACTATAAAGCAACCAACAACAATGATAAGCTGGTAATAATTCATCATCCAGACAATCGAGCCCCAACTCCTTCCATGTGTGCGGCAATCAAAGTGCATGAGGGGACATTTTGAGATTTTTTTTTACATAAAAAAATTTGGGACAGTGAACATAAAAATTTGGCATAATAACACGGGTTCAAAAATATTTGGTAAACTAATACCATATGATCATATTGCACTTAATTCTAATCTTCTGCTTTAATCAGTTGACTGTTCGATTCAATTATATTAATTGATTTACTATTTTATATAAAAATCATAATTTTATAAAAATTTTCTTCTAAATATATTTTATGAGTCAAAATATATATATTTGTCCAGTTTATAGACTAAAAAATAAACTTTAATTAAAATCTTAAAAAATTATTGTTGACATAATAATAGGTGATTATTATTAGTCAGGTGTGAGTCTATTATAACTAAAAGAGAATTTGCTTCAAATAGATTCTGTAGATGACTTAACAAGTATATTTATAGACTACTGGAACAAGTTTAGACCTAAGAAGAGGTGTAACCGGTTCATAGTAAAATAACAACTAAAAAGGATCATAATTTTTGTTTCGATCATTGGATCACACTTACAAGAGTTTCCGGATTATATTTTCTTTATTGTAGCCACAATATCATTATATGAACTATCAAATCTTTAGATATAAAAAATTTCACCGAAACACTGTGATTTTGATAGTTTTAATATTTTTCATGTTATTTTTAGAACTAAACAACGGGTTAAGCCAAAAATAACATAGTTTCACCCTATCACATCTCAAAAACATAGCATTGTTAAACTGTGCTATTTCATAAAAATAAATTACTTCTATATTAATTCATTAATTTTTTAAATTGTGTTTAGTTCCGGTTGATAATGTATTGATTATTACTTTTTAAAATATTTTTTTTATAAATAAATAAAAATAATGTTTTTTAAAAATTATATTAATATGTTAAAACTATAAAAAAAAATAAAAAAATTATTTTTTTAAAAAAATAAAAAATTATGAAACACGGTTTTAACATAAAAACAAACACCACCGCAATCACATTGAAATTAGCAGTGAAGAAAATGCCACAGATTGGAAACTGACTCATCATAAAACGCAGATAGAAATTCAAACAGGACACGTAACATCACAACTCCGACCAAACCACACCCCCATCAAAACACATTCACGCGATACCAGCATCCACCTACGACCTAATAAACTACATAATATAAGACCCAGATAGACAAAAAAAAGACCCCTACAAGAAACACAATCTCCCAGCAAAGCACCGAACAAGCTCACATTCATCAATGCTGAAAAAAATCAGCAGATGTCATAATAGGCTGTACTGAACACGGGAGCTGCCCACGGCTTGAACAAAGGATCAGGTATTTCAGGTATCTCCACGGAGAGTCCGCTAACATCCTCCACAATCTGCAGCACAGAGTTCAATGACCGCAGCCTCTCAGTCAATTCCACAGCTTGAGCCCTCAGAACATTGTTGGCTGATTCCATCTCCATGTAGCGTTGTTGGGCAACATTGATACCCTGCATCAATTGATTGTTCTCGTTCTGCAATTTGCTCACTTCATTAACCAAATCCTCCATTTGTTTCTGCTTCCTCATCCTGGACCGCCTGGCAGAATCCCTGTTGGATATCATCCTCTTCCTTTTCCTCTCATCGACGTTCGCATATCGTGGATCGCTGTCCGATCCTGAGCTCGCTGCTTGCCTTGCAGACATTTTATTTTTTACAATTTCTAGATTCTTCGATAAAATAATCACTAGTTTAATCAAATAAATTCAATACCTTCGGTTGTAATTAGATTAGATGAAAAATCAGGGATCAGGATCTAAAAAACAAACAGGATTAGCAGAGAGATTTGATTTGATTTAACTCATGAGAACACATAGAACCAGTAGAGAAACACAACCGAGAAAGAGTGGAGAATTCGAATTCGTCGCATGAGGATAGAGTAAGTCATAGAAATTCTAAAAACATTGGTACTTCTTAAAGAACCCCAATATGCGATCCCTAAGATTATCAAGAAAGAAAACAGAAGAAGAAGAAGAAGAAGTAACCCGAAACTCAGATCCGAAACTCTAGATCTGAAGACAGATAATAGAGAGAGAGACTGAAAAGGGAAGACTTGGCTTGCGACACGCTAAAGAAACGAAGAGATGGAGAGTATTGGGAGGACAGAGACGTTAGAGTTGGAGTACCAAGATACAGGCGAAGAGAAAGGAAGGCTAACACCGTTGTTGGCTGCAGATTTTATAGAAAAGGTAGGGTTCGATATAGCCGGTGTGGAGAAATACTTTTAATTCTTAAAAAAAAAAACAGTGGGGTTATTAAATTTGCTAGAGAGTTATGAGTGGCATCGGTGTCATTGCTGGCGTGCAGGATGACGCCAGCTGTGCTTGGAAACCACTCCATCCATTGTTTTTTCTTTTTTGTATTTTTTTTTCATGGAGGAATATACTATAATTATTCTTCTCTTACCGTGTCAAGGTGTAAAAACGAAGCTTCCTGTGCCATTGAGATTTGTTGGTCTTTTTCATTCATGAGTCCTGAACGGCTGGCAATAGGAGGAAAAAACCCAATGTCATCATGGCTGAATCAACGGACGAGGATTATTTAAGTAGTCAATGAATTGCCATTGATATTTTTTTTCCATACAAAACTTGATACAATAATGAGGATAGATATTGGTGATTTTTAAAATTTAAAATGGAAACTATAAGAATTTATCTGTATTTTACTGTACTGGGCCCAGAGATAACACTCAAAAAGGAAATGATTAAGAGCTTGGATTCGTTGCAAATATTATCCTATGTTTGACCAGATGCAGGTTAGTTTTTTTTCTCTACTGAAAATATTTTCGTGTTACTTTAGGTTTCAATTAAGATCTGATATCTTTAATCACCATGCTAACTTTTTAGAAAGATGAATGTAATTATATATATTACATGCCAATTAATATATATTAAGGTTATTTTATACTTATAATATCAATGATAGTTAAATATCTATTACACACACATACATATACATATATATATATATATATGTATATGTATATGTATATGTATATGTATTTCCCATAGGGGTAGATATTATTGACATGAACATTAATGAAAAAAGAATATTCCTCATATGTGTATCAATGAGATAAAAAAAGTAGTAAGTCATGGGAGACTTTTGTGTACCTAAAGGTGCACATCTAGTATGATTTAGACAGAAAAAGGATTAAGATCTGATAGAAAAACCTTTTTAAGGAGAAAAATGTTTGATTATACCAAAAAACCATGCTTAAAATGAGCTATGATGTACATTTATCAACATACTTGAGCTCGAGCATGAGGCTGGAGCCCATGGTTCACAGGCATATGCTTGACACTTAGGTATGGGCTTGGTGCATGAGCCCGTAGGGGTGCTAGGTGTAGGCCTAACACCTGGGCTTGAGCACCAGGCTTGAGCACCGCGCCTACAAAGGCTTGAAAATTGGTTCATAACCATGGTTTGGATCCGAGGCATGTTTTCAAAGTCCATGTAGGGCATGAACAATCATCAAAACAGGTTCAAGCCAGCTAAAAAGTAATTTTTAAAAAATACTAAAAATTATTGGTTCAACTTGAGTAATTGTTTTTTAAAAGGTAAGATAAATATATTTATTTTAGTTTAGAATAATTCTCATTAATAAAATATAACAATAATTTAGAGGTAATCTTATGATAGTACTAATAATATTTTCATTGGAGTTTCGATTTATTTTCAATATATTTTCCTCTTTCCCTCTTCTTTTTTTATCTTACAATGTCATTTAACAATTAAAGAGAGTCACTAGCAAGATATATGACAAGTCACATACATAGTGTACATCTTTCTAAACTTTGTTATTTTTCTTGTCTATATACTCTCCTGTAATCCCACAAAAAGTCAATAAGGAATGCATGACGGGTCATTGTGCACGCTTGAAGTTGTATACTCCTTTCCTGCACCCGTAAGGCATCTAAAAACACATTTATTGTGAATTTACATTTATGTGATAAAAGAACATGGCTATTAAACTTTTATTTTATAAGCTGAGGTAGACACGTGACAATAGATAAATTTAGAAACAAAGATGCGCTACTAGAATAAAAAATACTCATTTTATAGTTATAAAACCCAGTTTAAGCTCCCATATGGTCTAGATCTTGATCAGAGGTTCATTGGTCAATCCAATTTATTTTATTAAAATATTATTTTTTTTAATAAAACAATGTTATTTTAATTAAACAACATGATTAAAAATAAAAATTAATTTAGAATCGTAAAAATTCATGCGAATTATCTTTATTTTTCTTGTATCAGGACAAACCCACATGAGCTCAATGTTAATCTTCTTTTTCCTGTGAAACGCATTCATTAAAGAGAGGGGGAGAGAGAGAGAAATAAGGGTTGATGACTCTAAGAGATTGCTGCAAGGTGATTTTAGATTTAGTTTTTGTGTTTTAAAAATGTTTTTAAAAAATAATTTTTTTTTTTGTTTTAAATTAATTTTTTGATTATTTTAATATACTGATATCAAAAATAATTTTTTAAAAATAAAAAAATATTATCTTAATATATTTTTTAAATAAAAATTATTTTTAAAAATTATTATTATTATAACCCTAAACACTAATGAGATTGCTATAAAAAAATTATGAAATAAATATCAATCCTTAAAGAAAAATCTTTGTGCGTCTATCGTAATAAAGCCATCAGCCGACCGGTTCAAAAAGTCCAAAATCCCATGACTACAATGAGATTTTAATGGCTTTATTTAAGAAATTCTCTTGGGTGGAAGATAAGAATGGAGAATTCCCTCGACCTTTCAAGGTCCGCGTATGGTCATACTTTCCCTCCCATGTTTGAAAATTTACACTTTAATAAATCTGAATGAAAAGAATAAAACATCTTGACTTGATTTCTTCCTTTCCCTTCCCTTCTTTTTTATTCTTCTTATCTTTTTGTTCCTTCTTTCTCTTCCTCTCCACTGGCCACTACAACCGTATTTTATAGCGATGATTATTTTTTGTTTGGTTTAATTTTTATTAAAAAAATAACCAAACTAATTTTAAAAAAACCGAAATCAATTCAAACCAATTGGTTTCGGTTTGGCTAGGTTTTTTCAGGGTTTTTTTTGGTTTTTTTGGCCTGACTCGGTTTTTTCGGTTTGACTCGGTTCGGTTCCTTTTGTTTCAGGCCTATAAAACCGAACCGAACCGGTTGGTTTTTTTAAAATTCTAATCAGTTTAATCGGTTTTTTTCATGGTTCGGGTTTTTTGGTTTTTTTTTTATTTTTTTAGTTTAATCGATTTTTTAGTTTTTTTGCTATAGTATTTCCCCTTTTCACATAATAATAATAAAAAAATCATATATTTCTCTTCGTGCTTCTTCATAAACCGCGAGGAAATACATTAAAAAAAAAAACCATGATCAATAATATGTAGATGGAAGGAAAGCCTAGGTAATCTTTTTTATCACAAAATGTAATAATAGTTAAGATAGAGAAAACTCTACCACTCTTAACTTGGGTTTCTTTTCGTAACCTCTTATACGTGAGTGTGATTCTTGAAAAAACAAATAAAAAAGATGTTAATATTTTCCAAAAAGAATTATATCATTATTCTAATATATTTCATGTCCAAGAAATTGTGAGAACTAATTGGTGAGAATGTTACGAGAGGTGAAATGGAGAATTAATGAAATAGGAAATGATTGAAATAGGTGAGAGCGAGAAAATTAAATGTGTGATTAAGTTTGTAGGTATTTATTTTTGCATTATAATCTGTTTTTTAAAATGTTTTTAAAATTATTTCTCACCTAAAAAAATACGGAATTAATATTTTTAAGTGTTTTTTGATGATTTTGACATGTTGATGTTAAAAATAAAAAAAAAATATTTTGATATATTTTTAATTAAAAAACACCTTACTAACACTAAATACACATGAAAAGAAACCAAAAGAAAAGAAAAGAAGTAAAGATGTCCATTTTTTCTTGCACTATTTCTAGGTTTTCATGTACATATAATTTGTGGTGGCTATTGTGGTTGTAGTTTTAAAAAAATAGATTCAAGAAAAATACTTTTAATTATTGTTTTAAACAAGCAGATTTAAAAAAATATATAATTGATCAAAACTAAAATTACCATGAGATGAATCTTTACATGTAAAATAAATAAAAAACATTTTATCTTAGTTTTTACAAAATTAATGTTTGAAATGCAATTACGTGTGAGGTCTAATGCAAAATAACATAACTTAAATGCCTGTTTCGTATTGTAGTAGTCTTTGTTTTTCAAAGTGATTTTTAAATTGATTTTCACATGAAAAAATATCAAATTGATTTTTTTAAATAATTTTGATATACTAATATAAAAATAATATTTAAAAATAATTTATTATAATATATTTTTAATTAAAAAAAACATCTATACCACAATACTAAACTCTTAAAATAACCAAACAGTTTTTTCTTTATTGTTAAATAAAAAACAAACTAACATAATACTAAACTAAACGTTTACATGATGCTGGGCTTGGAGTGCATAGTATTGGGCCATAATGGAACGAGCTTGTAGACTGGTGCTGCCTCTCTGTAGGCCGCCCATGCGGCCATGCACCTCGTCAGACGTTCATGGTAAAAGCAGCGAAACTTACTTCACAGTTCACTGTAACTTTTCCTCGACCAGATTATCAAACCCATCGCCATTATCTTGGACCTAGAATCGATTGATTTCCAATAAAAATCTAAGCTTTTCCAATCGAATCTGTGAAATCGGAACGAAACGAAACTATAGTTCACGAAATGGGGGAAGACGATATGCCGTTGGATGATAAGGCAAAGAGAACGAGAGATTTGTTATCAAGCTTCTATTCTCCAGACCCTTCAGTTTCTAATGCAAGCAATTCTTTCAAATTTGCGTCTTTAGATGCCATTAACACCACCTCCTTCGACGCCGAACAGTACATGAATCTCCTGGTACGCCTGCTTTTTAAATTGATCATTTATTGTTGTTTTTTTCCTGATTAATTCATGAACTTATAACTTGAATCCAGGTGCAAAAATCAAATTTGGAAGGGCTTCTACAGAGGCATGTTGAAATGGCAGCTGAGATAAAAAATCTAGACACCGATTTGCAAATGCTAGTTTATGAAAATTACAACAAGTTTATTAGCGCCACCGACACAATTAAAAGGTATCCCTTCCCACTCACAATTTGACTTTGCTAACAATTCCTTTCAGTGCAATTTTGATTTTTTTTTCTTCTCTCGTCCTACAGGATGAAAAGTAATATTGTGGGCATGGAAGCAAGTATGGAGCAGCTTCTTGGCAAGGCATGTGCCAAATTTCTCATATTCCCTTGTTTAAATATGTCCTTTGAATTGCACATATGTAAATGCCGGTGCCCAAGTGTTATAACCATCACAAAATGTACCAATCCATTGCAGATAACATCGGTGCAATCAAGAAGTGATGGTGTGAACACTTCTCTTTTCGAAAAGAGAGAACATATAGAGAAATTGCATCGCACACACAACCTTCTTCGAAAAATTCAGGTATTCAAAAACATCGTTTCTTGCACGATTCATAATTATATACTGATAACATCATGCTTGCAGGTGACTTTTGAGAAAATTTTCAACTAACATTGAATTGTATTTTATGAAGATTAAAGAATGTTCCTTGCCAAGTATGCTGAATTGGAACTGTATATCGTCGATGTTGTATAGTCACTTTTGTTCTTGACCTCGCTAGTTGACTTGTATGTAATGTGCACCTATTTACGCTGCTGAACTTTGAGCATGTTGCATGCTAGTCTCTTGCCAGTTTTTACTTGACAGTAATGCTTACATGTATCAACATTTTTGTTTCATAAGAGTCTCTATAATGAAGGCTGCAATGGATTTTTTTAGTTAACGTTGGGTCTTGTAGTTCAATTTTATTTTTTGATAATTTTAGTCAAGTTTTTAATGGATTGAATGGAATCCGCTTATTCTACATAATTAAAACTCCAGTTTTTGGCATTATACTAGTCATACGAATTTCTTCCTATCTGGAATAGAGCAGTTCATATATGATCTACCTGCTAGACTCGGGAAGTGTATTAAATCAGAGACATATGCTGATGCAGTCAAGATCTACATTGGAGCGATGCCAATTTTTAAGGTTAGTCGTTTTATACCTTGTCCTTCGATGGCGGGTTCAAGCTTTTATTTTTCTTGTTTTTTTCTGGGAATTTTCGTTTTGTTTCTATTACATATTTTACTTTCAAATTTAAGTTTTTTTTTTTGGTGTACCAGGCCTATGGGGACTCATCATTCCAGGATTGTAAGCAAGCATCTGAAGAAGCTATGGCCACTATTACAAAAAATTTGCAGGTATATTCTTCTTTCCCAATTAAACATATGGACAGGGGAGCCATGGATGGTGTCTTCGTCTCTTATTTTTCCAGCATTTTCTTTGGCCATTTAGATTGCAAGCTGTTTACTTGTACGAGCCAGTCTTCGTCTTTTTTCTTTTAGTTGGGGTGGAATAACTTACCATTTAGGTTTATTGGACTGGAAGTACTTGCTTGTTCTCTCTGGGGGTGCGGGGGATATACTTTAGCCCATTGTTACTTTTGCTTGATTACTGAATTCCTCCTGGTGAAAATATTTGAATTCAGTTGATGCTCCTTATGTTTGGACGGTGCTCTGTACTTGGATACCAGATATCAAACCATACAACATGAATAGCGTTAGTATTGCAAAAAAATTGAGATTTCTTTACATGAGGCTTTGAGGTTGGGAATCTCCAGTATAAGCCTCTGACAAAGTTTTTGCACCATGTCATAAATCTTTAAGACTTCTTAAATCTTTGGGCATTTTCTTTAAGATTTCCAAATTAAGGTAAGAGATTTTCTGAAAGAATGAAATCCTAATTCCGAGGCTTGACTTTGATATGTGCTTAAAAGTTAAGTTTTTTTTTCTTATGTGGAATTCTTGTTGTTTCATCTGCTTTTCAGGGAAAGCTATTCTTGGATTCTGAATCCATACAAGCAAGGGCTGAGGCTGCAGTACTTCTTAAGAAGTTGAATTTTCCGGTTTGTATAGCGCTCAATGTATCACTTCAGATTGTTTGTTGGTTGGCTAGCATGTTAATGAGGATGCAGTTCTTTTTTATATTTTTTTCTTAATTTCTTTTGACTAATGAGTTGTAGGCTCCATTTGGTTCTTACTGATAGATGCTAAATTTTACTTATTTGGTCTGGCATGTGTATCGTGTGTCTCTTATTATGTTTTTGTTGGAGAGACCAGTGTGCATATGATGACGAATGGCCCTTTGTCTTAGCAGATGGACAACTTAAAAGCAAAACTATTTGAAAAGCTAGAGCAATCTCTTGAAGGCCTTCAGCTCAAGCATGAAGACATAGCCAATGTATTGGTAGACTCTAACAACCCTTCAGAACAAGGAAACAATACCGAGTCAGTTCCTGGTTCCGCGCATGATGTAAGTGCAACATGTACCAGCTTTATATCTGTTGGAAATCAGTTCTCATACTAACACAAATTTTATCCCGAGCGTGATGTTAGGCTTTAGTTTGTGAGTTTGCTGAAGCTGTTCGAGCTTATCAAGTAATTTTTCCTGATTCAGAAAAGCAACTGATTAAACTTTCTCAAGACTTGATTGCCAAGTAAGGGCATTGAATTGGTTACAGCAGCTTTTATATTTATTTATTTTTCAATTTTTGGACAGCATGAATTTAAAACAGACATGACTCCTCATGTAATATGATCGGCAATTTCTTTAGGCACTTTGAGATTACTGCGGGTTACATAAAGGAGTGGATTCCAATTGCTAATTTTCTGGGTGTTCTTCGTAAGTACAACGGATCTCTCAACACTGCTTCTCTTGGAAATCATGTTTTGGACAACAAATTCTACTCTAAATTGTCTACCTTTTTAATTTAAATTTTTATTGCTGAATTTGTCATTCCTCTACGATGTCACTTCTCTATACACACGCTAGCATGCGTTTGGGGCATCTTTATGCTCGAGTTCAAGGGTTTTTTTCTTCTTCATGTCCTTTGTTTAGGTTGCTTTAGAAATATGTGTAATTGAAAGGGTTTTTTTTTTTGGCCTTAAACAATAACCATGATTGAACTATTTTGTTCTTTGGCACCCCTTCTTGCAAGGTTAGAACTTAGCTATGACGTACGACACAATCTAGATGACAAATATAATGTTCGTTTCCCCGACCAGTCAAGATTTTCATTTGATTTTTTAAAAATTTACTGAATGGTTTTTTCATCAAGTTCTCTATGACCATGCATCATTTGCCAGAAAATGCACTCCAAGTACATGGACTTTCTTGATTTTTTCAACCAAGTATTTCAATTGTTATTTTTTTCAATAACATATCTCAACTCCCCATTTTGTGATCAATCAATAATAAATTGGATGTTTGTTAAAAATAAAATAATTTGGGCATTAAGTGATGGCATGACTTCCAGAACCAGGGA
The DNA here is from genome assembly GCA_007827005.2 of Populus simonii. Taxonomy (NCBI): domain Eukaryota; kingdom Viridiplantae; phylum Streptophyta; class Magnoliopsida; order Malpighiales; family Salicaceae; genus Populus; species Populus simonii. The sequence goes on from CM017477.2 coordinate 8,701,212, forward strand.
TAACTAATAAAATACTTGCCAATATATGTGCGTAATATGTAGAAAAAAAATAGATGTAATTTGGTACTTGATGTAAACCAAATTGAGAGTTCAAATTCTTAACTGCAAAGAAAAAAATTGAGAGTTGAAACATTCCATTGAAAAAATTAAAATACTTGATTGATCACTGATTGAGTGTTGAAATTCACATTGAGAAGTGAAAGTTTGTTTACTGGGATTGCATTGTTCTCCAGCATCAATTGCTGTAATTATGACATGAATGCAACCAAATCACCATTCTGCTTTAGGGGCCATGTCAGGTGTTTTGTTGGGAGAAACCACAACATCAAAAACTTCCTTGACTGCCAGATAGCCATTTGGACTCGAGTTTTTAAGTTGTTTCTATTCCTAGTGCTCTGCAATTGTGATGCACTTCCTCAGTGTTCCCTTTACTCATCGAGCTGCTTGGTTTTCTGATGCTCCTCGAGCATGCTTTAGCCATTCTTGCAATTTGTTTTTTCTGTCTTTAGTTTGGTCTGTAAAGTGGTCTCTTCACCATCCTAAAGATAGTGGGAAACTGAAGTTTTTTACTCATCCTATACCTGCAAAAGCAAGTTTTCTTCCTTTTGTTTCTAAAAAGTAAGCTATCTTTCCATGTAATGAAACCTGTTATGTTAGATGCTATGAGTCTGGAAACTTCCCCTTGTTGTATAAATTTTATGCAGTTAGCATGTGTCATCATAAAACTATCATGGTGAAGAAATGCTTGATTCCTTTAATATTTTCATCACCCATCTAATCAATTCAACATTCTTTGTTCCTGACTGTCCTTACTCTGAATTCCCTCCAGGTTTCCTATGGATGACTTTTGGTTAATTAAATATCATGTGCTGATTCTTTCTTGTTTGGAAGCTTTGCATCTGATTTCTTGAAATGCTTTACCAAATACAGGAATTATATGGAAAGATGTTCACCTGATGGATAAAGTGTTGCGTGAGGCTCTTCTCCCTGATTGTTCTTTGAAGGTTGTCCTTTAATATCAGTTGTGCTTTGATTCGATAATAATCCCTACCTGCATTTTCCTTCTCTCGCTGGTCTGGAATGAGAAAAATAATTTTGTTTGTTTATGGAACTTTGTAACTAAAAAAATCCTACATTGTCACAGGCTTCCCAGGTGGCTGTCAAACAATATATAAAAAGCACATTTTCTCACCTTCTTCATGATATCTCAGGTATTGTTAAATTTTCAATAAAGTTCTACTTCTGTGGTTATAAACCATGAACAAAATAAAACTTGGTTGTATAGGTTCTTTTGTTTGTCAATACAATTGTCCACCTTTTGAGAATGTCTCGTAGGTTATGAAGGATACTGGAGTGGTGGGAACCCATAAGGCTGTAACCTTACACCACCCAATGACTTTACAAAGGACAAATTTGTTGACCAAAAAGCTCAGAAAATTCATAATTGTTATTGATTTTTAGATAGCCTTAACAGTCTTACTCAAATTCCGTTTGAACTGGCAGATTCCCTAACCAATGTCCATATCAAACCAAAGGAGGAAGCAAAAGAGCATCTTTTGGTGGTTTTCCTTGAGGCAGGAAAAACCGCAGTTCTTCAAGGGAGCGTGAATGTGTTACTGGTAATAAATAGCCATTAAGACATTAGTACTTCCAGGAATAACTGAAGTCTTACCTTTCCTCCGTACCAAAGCTATATATATATTTACAAATCCTGCTGAAATATCTATTATGTTCCTTGAAAATTTAACTAGACGCTGTTTCTATCACTTTCTCTGTGCTTGCTATTTGGTGTTTTTTTTAACAAATATATGGCAATGATATTACAGCCTTGATTTCCATTCTATTTTTTCTCTAATGATTTGTGTGTGCGTGTTTCCTCAATTCTTCTATTTCAACATTTCTGTCACCGACAGGCACATTATCTGTCATGTACATGACATCCTCACCTAGCTTTTTGAATTTCTTGGCTCATTCATTCCAGGACTTCCGCCAACTTCTTGAGGAAAACTTAGGAGGGCTTCAACTGAGCAACTTGATTATTGTGTGGGTTCGAGAAGGATTTCAAGATTTCTTCAGGGCACTTCATGATCGGCTCCTCTTGCTTTCAGGGAAAAATAAATCTGCCAGTCAAGATGAAAATTCCACAGAGGGTATGCAGGTTGAGAAAGTGATTCCAGGCCTTGTCCTTGTGCTGGCTCAACTGTCTGTCTTTATTGAACAAACTGCCATCCCTAGAATTACTGAGGCAAGGAGCCACTCACAGTTTCATTTCATTTTCCTTTTAACGGGTACAACATCATAATTTAGAATTCTATAGCCTCTGGGCTTACCTTTAAGTTGAATGTCCTGATTGCCAGGAAATAGCTGCTTATTTCTCTGGTGGTGGTGGTCTTGCTTCTGAAAATGGGCCAGCACTTGTTCCTGGTGAAATTTGTCGAACCTTTCATTCAGATGGTGAAATACTTCTACAGCATGTATGAACTAAAGTCTCTATTCAGATCTTTTAATTCTTGAAGCAATGTCTAAGTGTCTATTTTATGTGATGGTTCAAAAAAATTTCATGGTGGTGTGGTGAATTTTGGATTTTCATGGCACTATCACTACTTCATTGCTTTAAAAATTCCTATAAATTTATTTACTACATAGTTATACTCCACACTACCCGCTCCCAAAACACCTGTCTGTTGGAGGATAGCTGAAAACTTTCCCCTTTCTCACAACTGGTCCCATCACAGCATCAGGAACTGAATCTTTCCGGTTTTGAATTTTGCCCAATTATGCAACAGAAAGACGGGATCCAAGCAGAGCCATGATCTCTCAAAAATAAAAACCCCATTCCTCATGAAAATAGAAATTTTGCTTTCTTCCCTTCTTTTCCCCCTTCCCAACACCCCCTACAAAAAAAAGGCAATTATCTCCACATGGGTGCCATAGAAACTCATTAACCATTTTGCTATTATGATATCATTTGCTCTCTCAGATTGATTCAGAAAATGCAATGCAGAATTAATTAATTTGAGTAACGTTTGTCATCCACACATGACTTCTACTAGCTGTTCCAACTAACATTTTGCTATTTTGTTACTGTTTTTCAGTATATAAACATGATAACTCAAAAGATATTGGTTCTCCTGAGGAAGAGGTTTACAGCTCCAAATTGGGTCAAGGTTAGTATGACACGTGAAATTAGAAGATTATTTTGATGTGAATTAGTTTGATATCTGACTCTAATTTTTCTTTTTTTTTACAGCACAAGGAACCTAGAGAAGTTCATATGTTTGTTGATTTATTCCTTCGAGAGGTTTGTTGCTTCATTGATTTTTTGGGGTTATTATCTTGTTGATATTTGGGGGGTATATTAGGATGCCAAATTTATTTAATTTGACTTTCCTACAAATGACAATCGTGACAACTTGTAGATTTGTGGTGTGTGGACCCACGCCTATTTATTGGAAAAAAAGAAATATTGAGGACTTACTTTTATTTTGTCCTGACTAGTTGGAAGCAATAAGAACAGAGGCAAAGCAGATATTACCTCATGGAGTACTCCGCAAGCATCGTCGCTCTGAAAGCAATGGAAGCACTGCTTCCTCTCGCAGCAATCCATTACGAGAGGACAAAATGATTCGGTCAAACACTCATAGGGCCAGGAGTCAACTTCTTGAAACCCACCTGGCAAAATTGTTCAAGCAAAAAGTTGAGATTTTTACAAAAACTGAATATACACAGGTATGAAACTATACTTGCTCAACTTTATTAAGGGAGGAATTGCTGGTACAGACTATGAAGTAACGTGGACTGGTTCTGCTTGATTTGCAGGAATCTGTTGTTACTACTGTAGTAAAACTTTGTCTTAAGAGTTTACTAGAATTTGTTCGACTCCAGACTTTCAACCGGAGTGGATTCCAGCAAATTCAGTTGGATATTCAGTTCCTAAGGGCTTCTCTTAAGGAAATTGTTGAAGACGAAGCTGCCATTGACTTTTTGCTTGATGAGGTAAATCAAGGAATAACTTGACTAAAAAATTTGAAGTTTAATCCTGGAAATCTTCTATGGGAGTTCATGTTTGTTTGTTGTTCTATTATATGAAAATGTGTTGTAGATATCGGAAAGATCGATGGGGGCTGGATTCCTTTCCTTTACTTGTAGTTCTTGAGTTCAGAGTTTATGATATCTGTGGTTAACTTTGTAACTTTCTAACAATAAATGGCACGCACTGATTTCTTTATGGAGCAGGTGATTGTTGGTGCTTCGGAACGTTGTCTTGATCCAATTCCTTTAGAGCCTCCTATCTTGGATAAACTAATTCAAGCAAAGTTGGCAAAAGAGAAGGAACAGACTCCAATTTCTCTGTAATTAGAGGAAGGTCGAATCAGTGGTTAGAATGTCTCGTGTAACCAAAAACTGGAAAGTGTATTTCTGAATGGAATGATCAAGTCAAAGAAGCTTCACAGGCATCCACATGAGTGTGTCATGGGTGTGGGTGGTAAGATGGTATCAAAAGGATGGTATATGTTTCCCGGTTCCTGATAATGGCCCTGCAAACTTTCATGATTTTACTCTTGAAGGTGTAACTTTGATGGTTCATGATCTGATTACTGCAGTTTTGCTCTCATGGTCCACGTTGGTAAGAATATATGATATGATGAGTATAGGAATGTTGCTGTCTATTGGGAATCATGTAGCCTGTACACTGTATAAATCACCGTGCTATTACCTCCAATTTTTTATGGCAGGGAAGAAATAGTTTTCATGCTTCCAAATCAAACATCAATATTTTTGTCTAGTTATTGATCGATCAATTTGCATTGCATCACAATGATTTATGTTACATTCCGCACATGTTATAATCAAGGAATGCACGTGTTAGTAAAGAGGAAAGACAGTAGCAACAGCAACTACTGAAACAGCTGCTAAATGGATTGTAGAGCAAAATTCCACGTGATTCATATTGTTAAAAGTAGTTAAGCAATATTAGTAGTTAGTTGAGAATTAGTTAGAAGATAGCAGAGTTAGTTAGTCAAGTTACTTGTTGAACTTGAATTGTATAAAGGATGTAAGATGGATTTCGTTGCTCTCAAGGAACAAGAATTCAGTGCGTTTCTTCTTTCTTCTCTATTCTATTCTTTCATTCTTCCTCTCAATTCTCTCCTTGTTAAGCTATTAGCTTAACAATTGGTATCAAAGCCTATCCTGGGCTTGAAGTAAATCTTGACTCAAAATGGTAGAAAACAATAAGGTGAAAATTGTTGAATAACATTGCAGAAGGTTGGAGGAAGGTTACAAGGCCTTCATAGGGAAATTCAAGAATCAATGGCTGATCTGCAAAGCAAGTGGTAGGAACAATGGGTGGAACAAAGCAAGAGAGCTAATCAGATTAATCTGTAGATTGAAGCATTATCAAATCAGTTCAGGTTGTTTCTTGCTACTCAAATGAGAGGAAGAGAAATTAGAGCCAACTCTAAATGAATTAAGGATTCAAAAGCAATGTGAAAGGTCAAACTAATAATCAAAAACATCACAGGGCATGATACAATCCATCTCTTTCAAGGATTAATCTATCACCATTATAGAGAAATAACCTTAGGGATTGGTGGAGGAAATGCATGAAGTTTTTCAAGATCAACTTGATTCCTATATGATATTGGGTAAAGGTAGCATCACTTTACTGGGAGGGAAAGGTAAATATTTGGTTTGAGAGTTATATGCGTGGTAGGAAAGCATAGTAAATTGGGATGAGTTTTCAAGAGTTGTGTGCAATAAGTTTGGTAGTATAGATGATACAGTTGAAGAATTCAACAAACTGGTGCATAAAGACAATGTGGAAGAATATATAAAGGAAGTTTGAGGAATTAAAATATTTGATGCATGTTGTTAACTCTTCATCGTTTGAATCTTACTACATTTCCAGTTTTGTTAGTGGATTAAAGAAAGATATTAAACATATGTTGAAGATACTCAAACCAATGACATTAATAACAGCTTTTGAGCAAGCTAACTGGTAGAAAGAATCAAACAATGTTATAGAAAAAAAAAACAATTTTGTGCCGAGAATTAGCTCTCCAATTCACATGGAGAACCCAATAGATAATCTTCCAGTTAAACCTCTTAATCAATATAAAAATGAAAGTAAGTGATAGAAAAATGTTTTTAGAACCTTGTATGAATAAAGGTGTATATTAGGGTAGTGTTTTAAGTGTGGAGATAAATTTGTACCTGGATATCAATGTATTACTAAAAGATTACAACTGATTGAAGGTAGTAAGGATGAAGATAAATAATTTTTGGATACTGAGATAGATAACAACAATGATAGTATAATAAAGAATAATAAGATTTAGAAGTCTGGTATGTTACTAAATGCATTGGTTGATAGTTATACTCACAACACTATCAAAATTAGAGGAAGTTGCTAAGGAAATAAGTTGATTATTCTAATTGATAGTGGAAGTATTCAAAGCTTTATTGATGAGTATGTTATTAAAGAGCTAAAATCTTCAATTGTTAAGTCTTCTATGTTAGTAGTGATAATAGCAAATGGTGGTGTCATGTTGTGTGACTCTTATATTCTTAGTTTTAAATGGTCCATGTAAAACTATGAGTTTTTAACAGACCTGAGGATTCTTAAACTAGACACGGTAATTTTGTGTTGGGGGTAGATTGGTTAAGAATTTACTCCCCAATCCTATTTGATTTAATTAAGATAAATATATCATTTAAGAAGAAAGGATGAATGATAAAGTTAAAAGGAATTGTAAATAGAGTTGGACTTTAGTGTATTATAGCAAAAAAAATCCGGAAAAGTTTCAAAAAATCAATGATAGGGTTTGTAGAACAATTATTCTAGAAGTAATGGAAGAACTAAAGATTGTTATAATCAATCTAGAAATTGGAAAACTTTTGGAAGATTATGCATATGTGTTCAAGAAACCTAAAAGCCTTCTACCACCTAGGAAGTTTGACCATAAAATTCCCTTGAAACCAAGGGTTTAACCTGTCAATTGTAGGCCTTATAAAAATTCTTTTGTTAAAAAAGGATAAATTGAGAAACTGGTCAGGGAGATGTTGGGAAGTGACATAATTCAACAATGTGAGTTCTTTTGCTTCATATGTATTATTGGTTAATAAAAAAGGATAATACATGGCATTTACGTGTGGATTATAGGCAGCTGAATGAAATGAGAATAGAGAACAAGTTTCTAATTCCTTTAATAGATGATTTCCTGAATAAACAGCAAGGTTTTAAGTTTTTTCCTAAATTGGACTCAAGCTTTAGTTACCATCAAGTTTTGCATGAATGAAGAGGATGCTGAAAAACAACATTTTAAACTCACTATGAACACTATGAATTGAAGATAATGTCATTTGGATTCACGAATACAGTTGCTACTTTTCAAGCATTAATGAATGATAGTTTAGAATATTTCTTAAGAATGTTTGTTTTAATGTTCTTTAATAATATCTTAGTTTACCATTGTTATTTGTAGGCACATGTAGACCATTTAAAACATGTCTTAGAGACTCTAAAAGCTAATCAATTCTTTGTAAATAGTTCCAAATGCATATTTGGTAAGCAACAAGTGGAATATTTAGAGCATGTAATATCAGTAAAAGATTTAGCATGTGACCCTAATAAAACTGAGACAATAAGGAATTAGTCAGTTTTTAAACCCTTTAAGGAACTGAGGGGACTCTTGGGGTTAGCTGGCTATTATGAAAAGTTTATTAGAAGATTTGATGTTATTAGCAAACCACTAACAAATCTATTGAATAATAATAATTTTAGGGGAACGAGGAAGCATATGAAGCTTTTAACCTTCTGAAGAAGGTCCTTTGTAAGGCTCCAATATTGGCTTTGCCTGATTTTAATAAGAAGTTTGTGTTAAAGTCGGGTGCATGTGCTATTGGTTTAGGTGCAGTGCTTGGTCAAGAAGGAAGACCCCTAACATTTCTTAACAAAGCTTTGGGAATGAAACACTTGGGATTGTCCTTCTATAAGAAGAAATATCTGACAATTTTAATGGCAGTATACAAATGAAGATACTATTTGAAACAAGAACAATCTATAACTCAAATTGACCATGAGAGTCTTAAATACATGTTGGATCAAAAGATCCACACAACAACTCAAAAGAAAAGGGCTAATTAAGTTTTTGAGTTTGAATTATTAGGTTCTGTATAGAAATATCAGATAAAACTTGATTACAAATGCATTATTTAAAAGGAACATTTATGTGGATAACAAGCATGATAATAAAGGCAAGGAAATTGGTAGATTGGATGCAATAGCTAAAGTGGTGCGAGCTTGATATACAGAAATATATTGTTCCTACAAAGATGATGTTGCATTATAGAATATTGTAACCGGTAAGATGATTGATGTTAGTAAGTATCTAAACTATACCCATGAAGAAGGAATTGAAACATATGGAGAGAGGATTTTAGTAGGAGGTAAAGGATCATTAACAGGGTAGTTAATCAAGGCTACACATGACTCTTACAATGGATGCCATGCTGAAATCCATAATTCTTATAAGAGGCTCAACCTTTTCTTTCATTGACCTTTTCATTTCTTTTCTTTTTTTTTGTCAATAAGTTATTACAAAACTAATAAAATTCATAATATAAACACAATCATGGTAAAATTTAACATGCATATCTCTTTCATTATTTGAAAAGCTTCAACATTGTATGATGCTCAATTTGAACTAGATACCAGGAAGGTAGTGCTATTATTGTTCACAGAGAGCTTAATAGATAGATTGAGTTTTTATCCTTTAAAACTTACAAGAAACCTTTTTTTCCTCTCTCAAAATTCTCCAAAACATAGGTAATTTGCCAATACTAATATTCGTTTATTAATGCGATGTATGAAATATTTTTTAAAAGTGTTTCTTAACTAAAAATATATAGAAAAAATATATATATTTTTATTTTTTTAATATCAATATATTAAAATCATCAAAAAATATTTAAAAACAATTAATTTAATATTTTTTCAGACAAAAAAAAAAGCTAACTCGATATCAAACATGAAATAATTCCAATATAATTCAACCTACAAAACCAAAAGCCCTATTTAAACCTTTTTGTCACTCATGTATTATTTGTTGGCTTAAATACTAGAATATTTTTTCATAAACGCTCCTAAGTCTTCCTTTTTTTAGCAAGTTAGACATGCTCATAATATATCAAGCCATCATATACATTCACTAGCAATTATGCTTTATTCACATATCTCTATCATCTAATCTATTTTTTCAAGACCAACATTATTAAAATTAAAATAGAATGTTAAAAAAATACAGCATATAATACTTTTTCCATCAATCTCTACATTAAAATGATAAAAGAATGGTAAATAAAAATGATGAAAATATATTAAGAGCTAAAATAAATTTCCAAGATAGACTTTTTTTAAAAAAAGATTTCAATCCAATAAATGAAATCGAGGATGTAATAGGATGATGTTACAGTGTCATATCGTATATCACAGCGTTGTTTGCTGTGTAAGGTGGATCCAGCAGCATTAAATTTAAGCCAATGACATAGCCTGGACCAATTGACGTGGCCTTAGTTCTAGCGCATCTAATCAAATCTCGATGGAAGGGGACCCTCTGCTCTATTATAATAGTTTTAAACTAATATTAACAAAACCTGGACGTCAAAGTGGCTGTAGTTTAGTGGTAAGAATTCTACGTTGTGGCCGTAGAGACCTGGGCTCGAATCCCAGCAGCCACATTTTACCTCTTACTATATTTTTTGCCCCATTAAGCGGGCCCGCGCATGATCCCACCTGTACCATAAGTATATTACACCACATTTTCCCGCCAAAAGCCTCCCTTACCTCTCATTATTTTGGCGCCAAACCCTTCTTTCCCTCCCATCTACTCAAATCGCTACCACTACCGCTGCCCTCTCTGTCCGTCTGTCTCATTTCCGTGCGTTCTCTGCCGTAGAACCATGAAACCCGTCCGCTTCGAAGAAGAGAGAAGTAACAAAATCTCCCTCTCTCCATTCTTCTTCTTCTTCCTCTTCCTCTTCCTCTTCTTTTATTGTTTATGTAATGTTCATTTCGGTCCTTTCAGATCTCGCCAAGGATTTCCTTTCAAATTTCGCCGACGCAAATGGCGAATCTAAAATACATGAACATCCTTGTGAGTTTTCCCTATTCCCTCTCCTTCTCCCTCCATTTTTCGAATTAACCCTGATCCCTCTGTTGTTTCAGCAAGATGTTGCAAATCATAAGTTCCGCGCTGTCCAGATCGATCTCGAAGACCTCATTAATGTAAATTCTTATTATAATTACCTCTATTTGGTTGAGATTTTAAAAACCCTAATTTTCTTTTCTATTTCTTTTTTCACAGTATAAGGACTTGGATGAGGAATTCCTTAGACGTGTTACTGAGAACACACGTCGATATGTTGGGATTTTTGCTGATGCTATCGACGAAGTGTTGCCAAAGCCGACTGAAGCATTTCCGGATGATGACCATGATATTTTAATGACACAGAGGTCTGAGGATGCAACTGAGAATGTTGAAGGTTCTGATGCGAATCAGAAGATGCCTTCAGAGATCAAGCGTTACTTGTAAGCATTACCCTGACATTTCCTTTATAGTTGTTGAATTTATTCTTTGTTCTGGTGTTGTCTTTGATTTTTTTTTTGTTTGGGTTCGAATTCGCAGCTAATTTCTGGATTTGTCTCTGATTTGAGCAGCATATCTTTGTTTCCTACATTGATAAGTGTTGGACCGCTTCTGTTTGTTGGCTGGCCCAGAATCATTTATTATTATTATTATTATTATTATTATTATTATTATTATTATTAGCATGTAATGAGATTCTGAATAATTTAGGATTACTGATTTTGATGAATCATAATTTTAAACAACTCCGCCGAGTCTCAATTTGTAAACTCGCTTCTTGGCCTAAATTGGTTGAATGCCGAATGCGTTGTTAATAGTGTTTAGTTTAGCATTCTTTGACTGATCAGGGCAGACAAATTTTGCAGGATAGTCTAGTCTTGATAAAAACCATTCTCACATCAATTATTGGCGTCTATAATAGAATGAATGGTTACTCGTGTTTAGTGAAGGGTTTGCTTATGCATCTCATGTTTTCTAGTTCTAGGCTTATTGTGCTGTCACTTAACTTATTCCGTCTCTTTATGTGTATTTTTTCTTCTTCCAGTGAAGTTTATATTAGAGCACCTTCAAAAGGGCGGCCATTTACCATTAGAGAGGTCAAGGCTTCAAACATTGGCCAGCTCGTGAAGATATCTGGTATTGTGACGCGTTGTTCAGATGTTAAACCACTGATGCAGGTAGCTGTGTATACATGTGAAGAATGTGGTTTTGAAATTTACCAGGTAATTAACAAGCAAAGCTGTCTTGTCTGATTCATCAACTATGTCTTATGTTGTGTAAATGCCACTTTCTTTGCTTTTAAAGTGTTCTTTTTTCACCATTACCTTCTTAGCTTGTTGGAAATGAACATCTTGTTTAATTTGATTGAGAAGAAATTTGTTGACGGTAGTGTTTGCTGATTTGTTTTATTATTTATTTCATTTGATAATATTATGTTCTTGAAAGTCCTTTGCTGCCTTCTTTTCTTCTGTTCCATTGATTCATCTGTCCTCTTGTGCATTGAACAGGAAGTAACCGCTCGAGTCTTCATGCCCTTGTTTGAGTGCCCAACTAAGCGCTGCAAAACAAACAACACAAAGGGGAACCTCATTCTTCAACTCAGAGCATCAAAGTTTCTGAAGTTTCAGGAGGTAACTATTTTAATTTTCAGTCATAAACAATGTATTAATGGCAAACCCAACCTTTCTGCTTGGTTGTAACATGAAGATGATTGTCTTCAGGCCAAAATTCAAGAGCTAGCAGAACATGTTCCAAAAGGCCATATTCCACGATCGATGACTGTTCATTTCAGAGGAGAACTCACAAGAAAGGTTGGTAATTTCAAGAATTTCATTGAGGGAACGGTGTCAATATCTTTTAGTACAAGAGAAAAGCACCCTCAGTAGCTTTATACTCCTGGTCATCAGTTTCATATTTTAAGTCACCATCTCTAGTTGATGGTAGCGAAGTTTTTTGGTGTTGTGATCACACTTTCTGGAGAAATCTTGTTTACCCTTTTAGCTGCTCTTATTATGAATTGCCTATAAATAGAGAGAATTTGTAGCGAGTAACTTAATGTGAAATTGCTTCTTGTATGCGTCCTTAAAGCAAGTGATGTTTGTTTGGTCCTTTTAATTGCAACATGCAAACAGGTTCATCATTTGCTTTATCATAGCTTGAATGTCTTGCATGCTACTGGCACATTTAGCTTTTACTTACCTGGTTTTAAAATTTCCAGGTAGCACCAGGTGATGTCGTTGAATTATCAGGGATCTTCCTTCCAATTCCTTACACTGGTTTCAGAGCAATGCGTGCTGGCTTAGTTGCCGACACATTTTTGGAGGCCATGTCTGTTACTCATTTCAAGAAAAAATATGAAGAGTAGGCCATTTTTCTGTTCTTTATCACAAAACACTTGTAATTATTTGAATCAAGTGAAGTACTCTTGCTTACTGAGTTTTATCAACATGAAGCTAACTTCTCTCTAGTTTCCCCATAACTTACTGAACCTTGAACAGTAGCTTATTTGGTGAGTTGACACCTTTATTCCATGGAGTTTACTTTTCTTGTGGTAGATGGTTTGGATTTCTTTGTCGCCTTTCTGGCTGATAGAAGGTTTATCCATAAGAAGAACAAAACTTGTAAGAAAAGAAATGGGGGAAAATAGAAGATGCAAAAGGAGTCTTCAACTTTTTCTCTATGATAAAGTGGGGGGAAAGCATCGTGTTTTTTCTGTTCTCTTTTAAATTTGCTTTCTTTGCCAGTGAGGGAACCTTCAGTTTCTTTGGGATTTTTCCTATATTAACATATAATTCTTCAAACTTGTCATTCTATCTGCATTTATTTATTAGGAACTTGACAATTTGAATTGGATAAAAAGATCAAATAATCACTTCATAATCCAGTATATGATAACTGATAAGTTTCTTTCTCGTCTTTTTCTTACTCATCTTTGTGGTCTAGATAAAAATAAGTTCAGTTTATCCAAATAAATCCATGTGCTAACAATTCAAATATGCAATTATGGTAAACCTTGTGCAGATAAATGGTGTTTAGAATCTAAAGGGTTTAGTGGAGTGAGTTTTCACCTTATTGAAAGTATTTGAGGAGATATGTCCATCTTGGATGAAGCCACACTGGCAAGGCTTTTTATTGTTTCGCCTGTGAATGAGATCAAAGGAGTTCAATTTGTGATCCAATTGTTCTGTACTGCAGGTATGAACTTAGAGGAGACGAGGAAAAGCAGATTGCAAGTCTGGCTGAGGATGGAGATATCTACAATAAGTTGGCACAATCATTGGCACCTGAAATCTATGGACATGAAGATATTAAAAAGGCTTTACTTCTTCTTCTCGTGGGTGCTCCTCATCGAAAGTTAAAGGATGGGATGAAGGTAAATGCATGCATTTCTTTGAGATCACATCATGTTTGTTAGCAGATGTATTCTGCCAATCATTATGAATAGTTATAACATTACATAGACTACTTTGCTTGTTATATATCATTTCTATCCTCTATGTATAAGTGATGAGTAGAACATTTTTGTAAATACAAGAAGACTATTCAGTGTTTTCTATACTGTTTGCTTTCTGTGATAGCCTAAGAGTTATAGGAGCTCAATGAATTGCAGATTAGAGGAGATTTACATTTATGCTTGATGGGTGATCCTGGTGTTGCCAAAAGTCAGCTTCTGAAGCATATAATAAATGTAGCACCCAGGGGCGTGTACACAACTGGCAAAGGGAGCAGTGGAGTTGGTCTAACTGCTGCTGTTCAGAAAGATCCAGTTACAAACGAGATGGTCCTGGAAGGAGGAGCATTGGTGAGTTTTGTACTTGTGTAAAATTTAAGTTTTTCAAAAAGGACACTGACTAGTTATCTACATGTGAAGAGATGGCTTTGGAAAGATCATTACTACTTAATGCAATGCATGCATAAATTACAAACCACTGAGCTTACATTGGCCTGGTTGTAGTTCATCTTTTAGTCTTTTGATCTACTAACTTTTAGCTAGCTAATTTTAATGGTTTCATCTGATATTGATCTAATTATGTTAGCATAATCTTCGGTTCTTAAATCTAATTGTTGTGAAGATGTCTTTGGTTCAAATAAAAGCATTTATCTTTTTCAGGTTCTGGCTGATATGGGTATATGTGCTATTGACGAGTTTGACAAGATGGATGAATCAGATCGTACAGCAATTCATGAAGTTATGGAGCAGCAAACTGTCAGCATTGCCAAGGCTGGGATTACAACATCACTCAATGCGAGAACTGCTGTTCTTGCTGCTGCTAATCCTGCCTGGTACAAACCTTCCTAACATCCTCAAAGTTGTTTCGCTTGCTGGATTCCATATTATTTCCATTACTTTTACCTAAATATGTTGCTCTAAATACATGGCAGTTTTTCCTTTTTTTCCCTTCTTTAAACAGAACAAAACAAGACCTCTTAGCTATTGTGCACAAATAAGCCAATATGAATTTCTTGCTTTAAACAGTACAAATGCCCTGGCTACTATGCACAAAAAACTAGTCTAAATTTGTTTGGTGGTCCTGTTATTTGTGTTGAAGGGGAAGATATGATCTACGGAGAACTCCAGCTGAAAATATCAATCTACCTCCTGCTCTCCTATCACGATTTGATCTTCTGTGGTTGATCCTTGATCGAGCAGATATGGACAGCGACCTTGAAATGGCTAGGCACATTGTTTACGTGCACCAGAATAAAGAATCTCCTGCTCTTGGTTTCACTCCACTTGAACCATCTATTCTCCGGTATACATCTCTACATAATTAATTTTAATTGACAGTACCAAGTTTTATGGATGACTCACTTCACAATTTTCCAGGTGATTGAGTGGCTTATATTTTCTCACCATGGATCCTTAAATTGCTCTGTAACTCACACTCCCAATATTGAAGTTGCTCAAACATATAAGTTCTTTGTCTGGTGTAGACATGCTCCTTTGATTACCGCTCTTCATATATTTACATGTGTTTTATTGGTTTCTTTAAATTCTTTTAATTTCTGTTTTTTTTCATGGTGATTAAGGGAGGCCTTGGCATTTGAAAAAGATCTTTAAGTTTAAAAAATTGATTTTTGCTTCATTCCAAATGTTGGAAGGTATTTAGAATAAAAACACTGACTACAGTAAAATTGACTCTGGTTTCTAGGTGACCAGCATTTAAATGCCTTAAAATTGATTGCTTTGTCTTTCAATGTTTCCTAGGGCATATATTTCTACTGCAAGAAGATTGTCCCCTTATGTGCCTAAGGAACTGGAGGAATACATTGCTACTGCATACTCAGGCATGCGGCAAGAAGAAGCTAAATCGAATACTCCTCATTCCTACACGACTGTCCGAACTCTGCTTAGCATACTCCGCATATCAGCTGTAAGTCCTGATTTTCATTTGTTCTCTAATCATAAGAGATGGCTGTTCTAGTGCATCGAAATGGGGTATGGGACACAATCTGGTCTAGGTTGGGCAAAGGGCGGGGCTACTTCCTTGACAAATTATAACCAGGATTCCACCTTCTTAACGAGGGCAGCATTTTGCAGGTCCAATTTGGCTTGTACTTCAGGTTACGAAGTCCAAGTTGAAAATTGCTCAGCTGTATTGTTGAAAGCTGATTTTAAGCTGCTGATAGTTAGACCAAAGACACCTGATCCCATCCATAGGATAAATCAGTTGACATGTCAAATTTATCTTGATTTTTGAGTTGTATCAACCCACTTGAAGTTGATTTCATTTGATTACAGGCCTTAGCAAGACTTAGATTTTCTGAAAGTGTGGCTCAGAGTGATGTGGATGAGGCACTGAGGTTAATGCAGATGTCAAAATTCTCTTTATATTCTGATGATCGTCAGAGATCTGGTCTGGATGCCATCTCTGACATCTATTCAATCTTGCGGGATGAAGCTGCAAGAGCCAATAAAATGGATGTGAGCTATGCCCATGCACTCAACTGGATTTCTAGAAAGGTTTGTTGATTTTATTGATTGAATTTAATTGTTAATATCTAGTGCTTCTAGGAAAAAAGGGACACACAAAACGACATGTCATCCCAGTATTGATTGAAATTAAAAACTGCTGTTCTTGCTGCTGCTAATCCTGCCTGGTACGAACCTTCCTAACATCATCAGCAGGCAGTTCCTTTTGGAATCCTCTAGCTTCTTTGATGGAACTCTTTGTGCGAATTCATGTAACCTGCTTTGCATTTGATTTAGAAAATTAAAGGGCACTTGAAGTTTTCAAACTTAAACTCTAGAATGCAATTCCATCTAAAAGATGCTTTCCAGCTTCATTTTACCCAGAGATTTCTGAAACTACAGTCTATAACATGATGTGCTCTCCAGTGTTTGACTTAGAAATATTGGGTTTATTCATGTCTCAATTCCTGAGCGTTGTTTCTTATTTGTCAACAATGTATAGTCCTATCAAGGGATCGTGACCACCAAGTGCAACCCCATTTTGAATAATTGGATCATATAGCCTGTGTAAATCCTTCAGTATTTGAAATTTTCTGGGAAAGACTACAAATGCATAACAAGATCAAATTTTGCAAAAGTAGTTATCACAGATCAAGAACATGTTTGAGCCCCAATTTGGAACTAGGATTTAGGATATTCTTTTTATTGGCTATGTTGGGTTGACTTCCAACCTGAGCCAAGTTGATTCTTCTACTAACCTAGCAAAATTTACATTTTGTTTCTAAAAGTCCAAATAAATCTGATTGCTTGCTTGTGAACAGGGATACAGTGAAGCGCAGTTGAAAGAATGTTTAGAGGAATATGCATCCTTGAATGTCTGGCAGATACATCCCCACACCTTTGATATTCGATTTATCGATGCCTGATGTGGGTTGCTCTTAATTATTGTGTTGTAGTCATATCTTGCTGAGCTTGTCATTGAGCCAACTTCCACATTTAGCTGGATTGTGAAGGCTGTTTTTAGTGTTGTAGACTCTGGTTTTCAGCTATCAGAGTTTGAAAGGTTTAAGATGGATAGTGTATCTGAACAATTCTGCTTCTAACTTGACTATAGGATTGCAAATTGTTTTACATGCGTCTCAATGTGCTGTGCTCATTTTTTTAAAAATTTGTTCGTCTTTTTAATTTTTTTTAAAATTAATATTTGTTTTGATAGTTTCAAATCATTTTAATATATGATATAAAAAATTATTTTAAAAAATTAAAAAATATATTATTTTAATGTATTTTTTATTAGAAAACACTTTCAAGAACAACTTATTACATTATGGAGAGGAGATTTAAAACGATTATTGATTTCTTCGTTTCGATGAACGGTGATCTTTTTCTGGATAAATGCATATAAGAGAACCAATTCTTCCAAGCTTAGCTCTTAGGGGTTAGAGTTGTAGGCTGAGTGATTCTTACATCGATATCAGTTATTTCTATTCACGGATAATACATTTGCATATTGTTATTACGGGCGTATAATATTTTTTAAAAGTATTATTTATTTTTAAAAATCAGTTTTTTTATTATAAAAATGATCGAAAATTCTAAAAAAATATTAATTTAATATTTTTTATATATAAAAAATGCAAAACAACCTTTTTAGAAGTGAACATGATAAAACCAAATGTGTGCTGACACCGCCGTTCCTTTGTTATCTCGTGTGGTTTGCTACAAATTACTATGATGGTTTTTCTTCGTGAAAATAGTCGTCTGGATTTATTAACTTTCAATTTACTTTGAGAAGTTTGTCATTCTTGCTTCATTTTTAATTGAATTAAATTCGATTTTTTTTAAGAGATTTAATACCAGTAAAAAAAGCACGGTTTTTCCGGCTATTAAATCCTTTTTTCCTGTTATTAAATCTGAGGTTGTAAATTCTGTTTTAATAAGTGTTTTATTTTTTTAATTTGAATAAAATGTTTTAGTGTTGAAGTGTTTCGGCATGTTGTTTCGAGGTTGTGTTGTTTATATATGTATTTATCCAACAAATATAATTTAAATTCAAGATAAATTAATAATAAATTATGCAACACAAACACAATATCAATCAAATATAATTTTAAAATTTTAAATATTTATAAATAGTTAAGATTAAATAGATATTTAACTTAAAGTAATTTAACTTAAACAAAATATCAAAATATTATGAAAGTAAAATGTTTTAATATAAATATTTTAAATATAAAGTTAGGTCAATACTATCAAGTTTAATGGGATCTAAATCATCCATTGTTTTGTTCAAATTTCCTACAAGGTATAAACATGAAAAAAATAACATGAATATAAATCAGTGATAAATCTAATTTAAAAATATTAATATAATTGTTAATGAAAATAGTAATAATAATTTTTTAATATTATTATTAATATCATTGTTATTGAAAATATTAATGAAAAAAAGCTTTTTATACTTATGTGATTTGATTAATTAAATTGAATCAGGTTCAATTTGATTCAATAGCTTTTTAAGATCGGAACGGAACATGTGGAATGAAATCGGAACATTCCGGGTGAATTTTAGCCAAAAAATCCGGAACGGACCGAGATTTGAAACGAGATAAAAATTGTTTTGTTTTATTCTATTTTTTAAATTGGTATAAAATGTTTCGAATATTCCAAACAAAATGAAACATAATTAACACCCTTGATTTTGAACCTAGAAAATACCAGGTGACACGTCGTTCAGATTTCTTTTTCAAGAAATACTAGACAACATGTCATCGAATTTTTCCCAAAACAAACAACAGGGGCTTGCTGTGGAGTTTTTGTTTTGTTTTTTTAAAGTGCCGTGGAGTTACCGAGACATGACAGTCTAAATTGATGTATAAGAATTATAAGTTAATTCGAGTATGTTCCTTGTTATGTAAAAAAAAAACACGCAGCCAATTTATTATTAAATTAAATAATATCGCATGCATCCAGTCAATTCTTTTTTTTTGCTGACACGGAACTAGTTTTTCTTTTCTAACACATATATTTGAGGGGCCTAAGGTATAACTAAAAAGATAAAATTAAATTAAATCTGGATGGAAGGAATATTTAAATGGAAATTTTAAGCACGGCCTTGTTCCTGATACGGGAAGAGTTGAAATTTTAAATTTGCGTGCTCTTTCGCAGCGAGAGAAAAAAACACACGCACGCTATTCCCTCCCTGTGATCCTAATCTCTCATCATTTTACCATCCTTGCCATTGCCAGCAACGTTCTTACACGAAGAACGCAGCTACAACACACAAAAGACAAAAAAAAAATTTAAAATTTTGTGCTTATTTTTTTTAAAATGATTTTTTTAACTTTAAATTAGTTTTTTATGTTTTAATATCAAAAATATTTTTTAAATAATAATGAAATATTTTTTTAATATATTTATAAAAAAAAAACATTTTATAAAACAATAACAGCCGCCACAGTGTCAAGAAGACAATAATAACCTGGACCCATTAGCGACTTGCCAATGAAAGCATCATTGACCATGGGCATGGTGGTCATTTCACCAGGACGGCGTCCCGCACATCTAATTCCGGAGTGGCCATATAATAGTAAGAATTATCGCATTATTTATTTCAAGTAAGTATATCATTTTATTCATTAATTAATCTCCAAAAAATTTCCGTTAACTCGCCTCTCTCTTTCTCTCAAAATAATAAAAATAATAATAATAAAACAAAAAACAAGAAGAAAAGAAAAGAAACGAAACGTCCCTTTTTAAATCCCTCCATTTCAATTTCTCTCTACAGAGTGAAACACGAAAACAACAAGCAAACTTTTTAATATCTGCAAGTCTCCAGTGTTTCTCGTAAATTTTAGCAGCAGTGAAATATATTCCAATCCACCATGCTAATTACTATCTTCAACTGACTCTTTGTCTGTATAAGGTAAGCAAACAAAGATCTCCTTTTAATTTTTATCTCTAGTAACTACTCTGTTTAGAATTTTTTTCCCTCTGGTCTAATACTCTGCTGCTCTGTACATTTCTCTTCGATTAGATTAGATTAGATCCCCAGTCCTTTAATTTTAATTTTTTTTCGTAATTAGTTGATGATTTTAGCTTTTAATCCCATTCATCTCCTTAAAAGACACCGCTGATTGCTTTGCTCTCTTAAGTCATGAAATTCCTTCAAAACTAGTCATGGGTGTTTGTTGATGCACTGCTGGGAGAAAGTGACAACATATTCCTTGTAATCTTTGGTAATTGAAGGTAATCTGTTTTTATTTTGAATGTGTTTTTAATTTTTGCTGTAGAGTTTAGTCGGGTTTTCGTTAGTGAGCAAACAAACTACTCGATATCCAACTTCATCAGGTGTTGACGTAATTAACGTGGCATTTCTATAGCTGCTATGGTACTGGAAATTGTTGCCATTTCAGCTTTGTTTTTTTTTTGGTAATTTTGACATTCTTGAGTTGTAGCTCGTCTAATGACCTTTGGTAGGTGGAAGTGAACCGATAGGGTAACTGACATGCAGATAGGGAGGAGAAATGACGTACATCATCATTTATGTAAATGATTCATTTCATATGCTTAAATTATAGAGTGTTAATGGATTGTACTGCATGTAGTGTCAATTGTGTTATTATTATAATTTTATAGGGATTTGTTTGCAGTGGCAATGTCTCTTCTGGCCCCCCTTTTGCTTACCGTGAAACCTCATGCTTGAGTATATCTTAAAGTGCTTGTTTTACATTCTGTGAATTAACAGTAGTCTCAGAAACTTAACTATTTATACAATTTGGGTTTCTACAACTGATTATTGCTTCGGTAAATCTAAGATTATCTTTTGAATACGAAACCAGAAGAAGATGAAAAAATCAGGAACAATGAGAAAAAAAACATAAAATTATGCCATTATATGTAATCCTAGTATTTCATGGGAATAGATGACCAAAATGCTCTGTTAAATGAAGAATATTGAAAAGATGGCTACTATTGACTTGTGCTTTGACCAGTCCTCTCACGGCAACAAAAACTTTCCCAGCTTCCTTCCCTTGTCTCTATCTCTATTTCCCAGCTCTCAAATATCAAAGTCACCCTTTTCGACGGGTCTGTATTCATCAGACAGGGTTGTGTTCTTGTAATCGATATTGATTGGGTTGTGAGCCACTGCATCATCATGATACATCATATGATGTAGCGCGTTGTAAGGAGGCATCGAATAAATTTGGAGCCATGAATCTTTTACAATCAGATTTATGTGTTGGATCTTAGAACATGTTGGTTAAAGGGGTCTTACCCTTTTTAGCGTCTTGACACTTAGATCCACAACTACCTCTTGCAACTGCAATTTTAGAGGCGTGCCACATGTCAAAGCCCATTTTGAATTATAATGTCAGACATTTAATAGTTGGAAGACATTTTTAACAATAGCGTTTGGGATATACATATACATCACAATTTCGTTAGAGGTACTAATGAGAGGTTGGGGTTCAACATTTTATGGAAAGCAATATGGCATGCTCTTTGTTAGGCCTTTGGGTTCTTTCTGATGGACTTGAAGTTTGTTTGTCTGTTGGATTCCAGTCTTTATATGATGACCTTTTCATTCATTGATGCACATTGTGCCATACATGTTGTTTTCCATCAATTGTTTGTTAGAGAATAATTTAAATTATATCTTGGAGCCTCACCAAACAACTTAAGTTTTTCTGTTGAGATGATTTTTTTACATGGTATTAAAGTCTTGCTGACTAAGTGATCACGAGTTCAAATCCCATCACCCCATTCTAATTAATAAAATTAAGCATAAGGTAGTGTGGGCCTATGTTTAAGTTTTTGGGTTGAGATGGTTCTTTGACATTATTGTCTTACTCCATGGGAGGTAATCCTTGCCCTCTCATTACCCTGAGCCCAAGTTATTGTTGTGTGATGTTTAATGCTAGATCTCTAGTATGGTGTGAAGAATTATACAGTTAAGATACACCTTCGTATCTTGGATGTGTTACAGACTCTATTTCAAGATTAGATTTACAATAGCATGCAATTATCCATGCTTGCTTGCACAATCAAAGGATACAATGGAGATGGTTACTGTACAGTTCCCAGGAGCTCACTCCCTCCTGGACTGCCTTGGGGCTAGAAGCAGGCGAACTAGGTGTTACAAGCCTCAGTTGTCATAAAGCATGATTATTTTTTTAGGACTTTCCTGTTAAATCTAATCTTTTATTTATCAGCTGTATCTTGCTGTAGACTGTGTTGGTATGTTTTCAATTGTTATGTCTATGTTTATGAAAGATAAATGAACAAGTGCTTCCTTGTTTCTCAGGTTTTACCTAAAATATGGATATCTGGAATCGCTCATCTTCTGGTGGTGCTTCTTCCATTGGCAAGCCACTGTTGGATTTTTCAAAAACGGTGATGGAGAAGGCTCATTTTGAACAACAAGGGAGAGTTCGTGTTAATGAGAAAAAAATAGATGTAGACCATAGAGAAATTTACTTTTTGATTATGCATTTTCTATCTTCCGGGCCATTCCATAGGACTTTTAGACAATTTCAGGATGAAGTTTTAGGACATGAGCTTCTACCAAGAAGATATCATGCTTGGTTTTCAAGAAGTGGTGCACATAATGGGAATGATAACAATGATGGTGTCTCTCTTCCTTTAAGTTATGATAAATTGGTGGAAAGGTACAATAAGGTTCATTTTACTCTTTATTTTCCATCTTTGGTCATATAATTTATAACCTGGTGGGAGAAACTTTATGATAATGGCTTTCCTCCAATCTCATTTCTATTCGTTTTCCTCTGATGCCATTGATTTATATGCCATGCTAGCCTCTTGTATTTCCATACAATTTTTCCTGGTGTACCTCTGTGTTTCACTACTTGTTTCCTGAAGTTGAATGATGGCAACATTGTTGCAGAATAAAATTTGGTTCTAAACTATCGGGAATTGTTTTTGGTTTTGGAAGATAAACTGGCCAATAGAGACCTCTTTCCATAATCTTTTCTTTAAAGTAATGCCATCCAATGTTCTTAACTTCTTGCATAATTTGGAAATTTAACAATTAATTTGAAATTCCTTTATAAAGTACATCTGATAACTCTTAACCATTGTAATTTTCTGTTGGAGTCGTCACTGACAAGTTGTAATTTTCTTACACTTTTTTGGGATCTGTTCTATTTTTTTTACCTCGAATGTGATAATGGAGTAACTGCTGTCATTTACATAACTATCAGGTATCCTCATGTTGAGAAGGATCATTTGGTAAAGCTTCTGAAACAATTGCTGCTGAACACAGATTCTATGTTTGGCGAGGCTGGAAGAAATACTCTAAATGCAGCTCATGTTCCTACAATACTGGGATCTGGTTCTTTTTCGCTTCTTGATTGTATGTGCTCCGTCCAGTGCTTTACTCTTTCTTAAGATAAATGTTTCAGATAAATGCCAGTAAAAATACTCTTCCTCCAATGTGATTGTTTCTCAATTGAATTCAACATGTGTCCCACTGAAAATATTGCTTCATGCCTGAAATTTTGGCTGCATTTCAGTTGTCTTTCTTTCTATTAGCCTTTCCCACTTTTCATCCTTCATCTCAACACCTTCCAGTAAATTATTATACTAGTCTGGTCTTTCGAATGAGCCATGCTTTTGTGTAACAGTATAGGTCTTAAAGGTTGTAACTAAGATGTAGACTCAGGACATGAGAGCAGCCACTTTATTCCAAGATACAAGTCTCTCATTTGGTTCAGATATAACAAATTTTTATTGTCAGGTCCTGGGAAATTGATTTTTAATTACTTGCCATGCCCTTGATTGTGACATGGCCTTCATGGCAGAAATGGCTTTCATTTGCTAATCAAAAGAACAAATTCTCTTCACATTCATCAAATTTCATAGCTTTTTTGGTTGAACATGCATTCTTAGGCGATAGATACTTAAGCAGAATATGCTTTGGATATAAATAACTAACTCCACTTTTCACTATTCTCTCTTCCTTAACGGTACTTTACTATTAGTTTTGGGGCTAGATTTCTCAACAAAAGCAATTTCTTATTGTAGGTTTGGCCTTTATATTTTTGCTATCTGAAATTATTTTATTTTCTTAGTTATTGGAACATTCCCTCTTTTCTGCACGGTTCCTCTTATCAAGGCCCTTTCATCACGTGCTTTCTAAGTTTGGTTATTTGCTATAAATTATGAGTTAGGACTTAGATTTTCAATATCTCTGCCTTGTGACTGTTTATTAAGATTTATCCTATTTTCTTTGCTTTTCCTTGATGTTACCTCCTATTATGCAGGTGAGAAGAGTATGCATAAGCAAGCTATGCCCCTGCCAGCAAACCTGCGTTGGCCCCACATGCAGATTGATCAGGTGCATGGGCTGAGTTTAAGGGAACTTGGAGGTGGTTTTGCAAAGCACCATCGTGCTCCATCCATTCGCTATGCTTCTTATGCCATTGCTAAGCCATTGACCATGGTGCAAAAGATGCAAAATACAAAGAAGTTAAGGGGACACCGTACTGCTGTCTATTGTGGTAAGGATTCCTTGCTTTGAATTTGAACACTGACATCTTGCCTTAAATGGGAATTCTCCTTTCTATTTCTAGCAGATGATGCCTGCTTATTAAGTGTTTTTTACAGGATGATATTTAGGATATGGTAGCAGTAATTACCCATGGCATTTGTAGTCTCCCTAGTTGTTTTCTTGGAGAGCAAATGGGAGCCATCATTTTGATTGGTCTCTTAGATTGAAAATTTTGTTCACCGGTCTCATTTAAAAAGGTTCACAATTTTTCTTTGAACATATTATTGCATGCGTCACCTTTGTTTTACCAACCAAAAATTCTGTAAATGGTTATATATTGTTTCTTAACCTGCAATTAACGTGATAACTGAATTATGGTGAAATTTACTGAACTTTTTTCGTTCAACAGTTTCCATTTCCTTGCTTGTATGGGTTTCATTGCCTTTTTGTCTATTAACAAGTATAACTATTGCCTGTATCTCTCTAGCAATATTTGATCGCTCAGGAAGGTATGTTATTACTGGTTCGGATGATCGTCTCGTCAAGATTTGGTCAATGGAGACTGCATTTTGCCTGGCCAGCTGCAGAGGACACGAAGTGAGTTCAGATTGCATACGTAATATATGGTGATTGTGAGGGCTTGAAATGCTTTTAAAAATATCTGTCCTATTTATTTTAATTTACTCTTTTGGTTGTATGTACTAAAGGGTGACATTACTGACTTGGCTGTAAGTTCCAACAATGCTTTAGTGGCATCTGCTTCCAATGATTTTGTCATTCGAGTGGTAGGAGTTCTCTACCTCATCTTTTAGCGTTCCAAGTTTCATTCACTCTGATAAATAAATAGTTCCTTTTGGTATAATGCAGTGGCGCTTGCCAGATGGGATGCCCATTTCAGTCTTGCAGGGGCACACTGGAGCTGTTACTGCCATTGCATTTAGTCCCAGGCTTGGCTCTGTGTATCACCTTTTATCGTGAGTCCTTTTTCTAGAGATATTGATAGTAATTAAAAAATGTTCATATACTCAGTTGATCCTCTGTGATCGTTTTGAGTTTCATGTAAAAATTTCATTTGTATTGGCTAGGGTCACTCTGTGATTTTTCTGGAGTTCTTCAATGAGATGTTCTGATATGGGGATGTTTTTTTCTATTGCCTTCTGGCTGGAGGCATGTGTATTTATCTGACTTAGCATTGTTAGTTAATCAGCTAATATGCCTATTTGCAGGTCATCAGATGATGGAACTTGTCGAGTTTGGGATGCTAGATATTCCCATTGTAGTCCACGAATTTATGTTCCAAAGCCTTCAGATGCTCTTACTGGTTAGATGGTTGCCTTTTACATTAGTACTGTATTGTTGATTACAGGCCTGGTAAATGTGAGTTTTTTTGCAGGTAAGAGCAGTGGTACTTTTAGCAATGGACCTTCCTCGAGTAATGGTCCACAGAGCAATCAGATATTGTGTTGTGCTTACAATGCCAATGGAACTGCTTTTGTCACTGGAAGCTCTGATACTTATGCTAGGGTGTGTTTGAATGCCTTTTCTCTTGAAATAACTTCTTAGGTTCATTTTTCATCACTATCTTTGTTGGTGTTACTATATGTTTTGTTTGATGTGTTTCAAATAACAAAATATTTCCAGGTTTGGAATGCATGTAAATCTAACACAGATGAGTCAGAACAACCTATACATGAGATGGATGTATTATCTGGCCATGAGAACGATGTCAATTATGTTCAATTCAGGTTAGTTGTTCCTTGTTAGCAAATTATTTTATTTTGGGGTGTCTGACCCTTAACCATCTGCTTTCATCTGCAGTGGTTGTGCTGTGGCTCCAAGATCTTCAATGTCTGACACTTTGAAGGAGGATAGTGTTCCGAAATTTAAAACCTCCTGGTCTGTCAATATATTCCTTTCCATTCTCAGTTATTTAATGTCAATAGTCCATTTCTATAGTTAGTTTGATTTTAAGTAGAATAGAATGAACAATTTACCCTGTACATACTTGGCAAATTTATGGGGTACTTATTGCTTAAATTTCACGATTCTTAGGTTCTGTCATGACAAAATAGTCACCTGCTCCCGTGATGGCAGTGCAATCATATGGAGACCTATATCACGGAGATCGCATGTGAGTTCCTTTGAAATAGTTTCCCACTATGGTTTTCAGTGTGTAGTTTGGAGGAGGCATATTATAAATGTTTCCATTTCTATGAACCTTAGGAGAATTATTTGTACCTTCTGCTCTCCAATGTTTGAATTGCTAAGCTTGAAGTTAATGAATTTCATGGAAAGATTTTTTACTTGTCTTTTCTTTTTATTGCCCCAGGGAAAATCTGTACGTTGGACAATGTCTTATCATCTGAAAGTTCCACCTCCTCCACTACCTCCACAACCTCTTCGGGGAGGACCACGCCAAAGAATTCTTCCAACTCCTCGTGGTGTTAATATGATTGTGTGGAGTCTTGATAAGCGCTTTGTCTTAGCAGCTGTTATGGGTAAATTTTACTGTTGCAGTATGGATTGGCCTCTAGCATTTGTTAAGGCGCCCCTTTTTGTGTATTGTTTCTTTGTATTTTGCTATGCTCTTCTTTTGTATGCAATGAAAAGTTAGTGACTTTATTCCATACATACCATATGTTATAGAATCCTGATTGTGTTAAATAACTTCTTGCTTCTCTGTCTTTTATGCTTTCGTTTGGATGCAAAGATTCTTCCCACCTTTAATTTTTTTGTGGACATGGTTTTTAATGTTTATTTCAACATGGATCTTTAGATTAGGTCCTTATAGTGTCTGAAAATTCAAAAATAAGATCAATCAGAGCATGTGTTTACTCTATGTCGATGTCTTGGCTTAGCCATCTTAAAATGAGGTCTAAGGCTTCAAAACTCCCAAGTTCTTAACTTCTACTTGTCTTGTTGCAAGTCTGCCCAGTCCAGTTGATGTAGAGAAATGGCTAATCTGTGCTTATGGATGTTGATCTACAGACAATCAATTTTTTTTATGAATTTTGGATGTGAATATTTTTTAATGCTCTCTTTAAATCTTGTCCTTACCTTCTGGTGGCCCTCAATTATTCCACATACATGCAGATTGCAGAATATGTGTTTGGAATGCTGCTGATAGTAGCTTAGTGCATTCTTTGACTGGCCATACCGAGTCTGTAAGTGTTTTCTGAACTTTTTGGTCCCCATCATGGATTGACATAGTTAATGTGCTTATTTTGACCTCAATTCGAATAAATGAATCATTATGGGTTGATTCCTTCCTTCTTATCTGAAGTCATCCTTCTAGATGTCTTATTTTCCTTTGTCCTTGTTTTTTCTCAATCATTTTAATATGGTCAATCTCCAAAATCTGTGACATTGGCAGGAAACTTATTGACATCTCATCTAATCTTAATTACTTCTAGTATCTTCACAACAAAATCTTGTAGTATTGTTTACTGGCTTCAAATCCTTGTTCAATAGATTGTAGCTGAATTTCACAGAATGGCACGAACTCAATTGTTCTGCATATACTTCACATAATCTTAGTTTACTTGGTCATCTGGGCACTCTATCTGCTCCATCTGATTGTTCAATTGTGATTTATTTTTTTTCTTACATTTAATCTTTGTTAATTTGATATTTTATTTTTTTAATGTCATTAATTAACTGTTTTTTTATTCATTTTGGCAGTCTTATGTTTTAGATGTTCATCCTTTCAATCCGCGGATAGCTATGAGTGCTGGGTATGATGGTCAAATGATAGTGTGGGATGTAAGTCTCTGGTTCTACAAGTTCCTCATGTTGACTCACTGATATTGTTGTTCCACCAGTGCCTATTTTTTACGTAACTCTGCATGTTATATGATAGATATGGGAGGGCATTCCTATTCGCACATATGAAATTGGTCGTGTCAAGTTGATTGATGGGAAGTTTTCTCCGTAAGTAAACCACAACATATTTAATAATCAAATTTTACCTTTCTTTTTTGTCCTTCAGCTAATATGTTTCAGATTATGGTAATTAAGTATGAGGAAGCGAGTGGGTTTTGACTTGTTAGGCTATGCCTAAACTTGACCCCTCATCACAGTTATTTGGAAATTATTCTTGAAAGTGATGATTAAATGTCAAATATGACTGGTTGGATTTTTTTAATCTTTTCATTTATATTTCAATTATTTATAGTGGGATTGCATCATATGAGCATTGGTCTAAATGATATGCTTTTGGATGGTGTGCTTCATTCCTTTACGAGGTTCTTATGGGTTGGGTAATTTTATATCAGTCAGCTTCCAGGTGTTGCATTTGCCTTGGATTTGAGATATAGTAATGATGTGATATTCTTGTCATGCACACACTTTTTTTTTAAAAAAAATTGGCTGAATCTTGAGAATTCTTCACACGTGGTGTTTGGTTTGTGGTTTTTCCATTGGTGATTTGACATGTTTTCTTTTTGTGATAGGGATGGGACATCTGTTGTGCTTTCTGATGATGTTGGCCAAATATACTTGCTAAACACAGGCCAGGGTGAGTCTCAAAAGGATGCCAAATATGACCAGGTACACGAAATCTTAATTGTGCAGTTCTTCTCACCTCTCTCCTGCTTCCCTGGGTGAGCCAGAGCTCCGTTTCCTATTAATTAAATAATAACTCTTCTGTTTCTTTACAATGGTTGTTTTGGTTATTTTTCTCATGCAGTTTTTCCTTGGGGATTATAGACCCCTTATCCGTGATGCTGCAGGAAATGTCCTCGATCAGGTTAGCTCCTGCAGCATTCTTTCTTTGTGAAGAATTTTTTACTTTGGCCTATTAGAAAAGTACACTACAGGATGCGGATAATGATTAATATGCGCACCCTAACAACCTGCAAGATTTAAAGTCATCAAAATTGAAGTAGTGACCTTTTCCCCATTCTCGAGGATTTATTTCTGATAGTTTATCATGTTGGCACAGATGAATAGTTTTGGAAAATTGATTTTGTTGACTTGGTCAATTTGGAGTGCTAAGCTTGTTTGTGTCTGGTGTCTTTGACTCTTTTCAGTTGTAATGGGAGATTAGTAGTCAAAGATCTTTCTATCTAGTGTCTTTGACTCTTCTCAATGCTAAATAACTTATTAGTATGAGATCATTTCTGGTGCAGGAGACACAACTGGCTCCGCATCGAAGGAACATTGAAGATCCTCTGTGTGACTCAAGTATGTTTATGGCTCCTTTATGTATGTTAATTTTTTGAAATGTTATTCCGAGACAGCACCTCCCCTAATGTAATCGCTTATTGGAAACTCCAGGTATGATTCCATACGCAGAACCTTATCAGACCATGTTTCAGCAACGTCGACTTGGTGCACTAGGAGTTGAGTGGCGTCCTTCATCCATCAAATTTGCTGTTGGTCCGGATATTGGTTTAGGCCAGGATTATCAAATGCCTCCATTGGAAGATTTAGAAAGAATGTTTGACCCACTGCCTGAGTTCATGGATGCCATTTACTGGGAACCAGAAAATGAAGTCATAAGTGACAACACTGATTCTGAGTATAATGTTGCAGAGGAATGCACCAGTGAGGAGGAGCAGGGTAGTTTGTGTTTCAGCTCTCCCAGCGATCCCAATTGTAGTACAGGGGACACTGATGCTGAACACAGTAAAAAGGATAGCATTCGCAGGTCAAGGAGGAGAAAACACAAGACTGAAGTAAGTAGTGGTTTGTCTATATCTCTCTTTTCTTGTTTCTCTATAAATACAAAATACTGAAGTTGTTGGTTTTCAGGCTGAACTAATGACATCTTCTGGGAGGCGATTGAAGAAACGAAACATGGATGAGTGTGATGGCTCATTATCTGGAAGTAATGGAGGTAAGAAACTGAAAGGTGTTCAGAAAGTCTCTAAGAGGAAGTCTTCCAAAGCAAAGTCATCAAGACCTCAGCGTGTTGCTGCCCGCAATGCTCGAAACATGCTTTCCAAAATTACTGGAACATCTACAGATGAAGATGATGATGATTCAGAAGACGATACATCCAACTGTGAGTCAGGGCTTCAAGATTTGACCGTCCAAAACAACAGAGGAGATGGATACTTGCAGAATGCACAAGAAAAATGTACGAAGGAAGATAAACTTGTTTTGGTTGAGGATATGGCCAAGCCTCCTGAACTCCCTGAATCTCAATCAGTTTTGGGAAATAGGAAAAAAATAGTCTTGAAGTTCTCATTACGTGACTCCAAGAAGCCTGTGTCTCCAGAAGAGAGCAGACTCAATGGTGAAAATCATATTGATTTTGTTAACCTATCTTCTGGACCTATTGAAGAAAATAACGTCAAGATAAGCTCTGAAGATCCAGGGGCATCTTCTTCGAATGTGTCTGGCTTTGGACTGTCTCAATACCACACTAGAGGTGATCTTACTGGTGCTTCCACAGCTTCAAGCAATGAAATTTGTAACGAGGGAGACAAAAATTGGTCCAGATCTGATAAACACAGTTGCTGTGACCCAGTAGATATAAGTGAAGTTTTTGGTACAAACCATTCTCAGGAGTTGAAAGTGGACCCTCCACCAAAGATAACAAGGTTAAAAATAAAAACAAAAACAATTTCGAAGGATTCAAGCAGTCCCTCTAAATTGAAATATTCGAGAACAGGTGGTGACTTGACTAGCAATGGAGGTGATGTAATGTCTGAAACTCCCTCTTATCTGGGACAGGATAAAATATCAGGAGTACCAGATAGGGGTGGAGAAGGTTTGGGCAGATCAATTTCTCTGCATGGTGTAAACAAAAGGGAAAAGACACACAAGGCTAGATCTGATTTAAAAGGTTTTGATAGTGTTATAAAAGAAAATTCCTCACCAGCAAATGATCATTGTGATTCTGGAACTGATCTCTCTGAAGCTGAAAATGGTGATGCAATACGTAGAACAAGATCCATGAAGATGAAGGCAACCCAGCGGGAACCAAGTGCTCAAAATCATAACCTTGGGGTGAAAATGGGCCATGAATTGGTTGGGATGTCAAAGAATGCTGCAGGTGATGAGTTCCTATCTGAAGAGTGGGTGTCAAGTTCGAAAACAGCAGTTAGACCAAGGTCGGCTAAAAACAAGAGAGGAAAGTATTCTGATAATGATACGAGATTTATTAGAAGAGAATCAAATCAACCCATAAGAAAATTATCATGGTTAAGCTTGTCAAAGCATGAGGATGGATACCGTTATATCCCCCAGTTGGGTGACGAAGTTGTTTATTTGAGACAGGTATTCTCTCTATTTTCTTGATTTATGGCATTTGTGCCTTTGAATCCTGAGTTCTGTGCTCTCTCGTAGTAAATTCTATTTTAATGAATTATCAATGGTTTTGTTATTCCCAGGGCCACCAAGAGTATATTGATTTATATAGTCTACGAGAAAAAGGTCCTTGGAGTTTAATCAAGGGACGCCTAAGTGCAGTGGAAATTTGCAAGGTAGAAGACCTTGATTATGCCATAGTTCCTGGTTCGGGGGATAGCTGCTGTAAAATCACACTTAGATTTGTAGATCCTTCATCTGTTGCTTTTGGGAAAGCATTCAAACTGACCCTGCCTGAACTGATTGATTTTCCTGATTTTGTTGTTGAAAAAACACGATATGATGCTTCCATCAATAGAGATTGGAATACCAGGGATAGATGTGAGGTGTGGTGGAGGAATGAGAATGGGGAAGGTGGTGAATGGTGGGAAGGGGATATTGTTTCTGTGCAGGCAAAATCTGTTGACTTTCCGGATAGTCCTTGGGAGAGATATGAAGTCATATACACGTCTGATCCAACTTTACACAAACACAGTCCATGGGAATTGCATGATCTTGGCATTCCATGGGAGCACCCCCATATAGATTTTGATATAACAAATAGACTACTATCTTTGTTCAATAAATTAGAGCTATCAGCAAAGAAAAATCAGGTAGAGAAGTTTTCATCTGAAAATCCGTTCTATCTGAATTTTTGAACATGGAAAGTGTTTTCTCATGGTTTTGATGGTTCTACTCTAAATCTTGCAGGATTCTTACGGAATTCAAAAATTGAATGAGGCTTCTCATAAGTGGGATTTCTTTAACAGGTATATGTTATGAAGCTTCCTCTTTGTTTTGTTATCTGTCACCCCTCTGGCCTAGGAGGGTCATTACTCTATTTATTTTGCAAACAATTTTTTTTCTCCTGTCGTGATGTACTACTACAAAGAATCCAGCTTGTATTCAGAGTTGTTGAAAAAGGTTCAAATGTAATTAGATAGTAGTCTGTGGAAATGTCGCTTCCTGCCATCTACTGGTAACTACTCAATCAGCCTCTGGAAACAACAGATTATGAAGTTAGTGTGTGCTTTTATGTTCCACGATATAACTTAAAGATTCTAATCAACCTTACAATTGATGGGTTGTGCAAATGCAGTGCTACATCCCTTTAGAAAGGATATGCAGTTTATGCAGGCATCTATAGATAATGTAGTGCTCTGTATTCACTTGTCGATACAATTTGCTATTTAGAGCTGCATCTGCTGGTGTTGATGTAGAAGTTCTTCAACTGATCTTTGGTTTTGTGGGAGTTTTGCAGATTTTCAGTACCTCTGTGTCCTGAAATTATCCGGTCGAGGTTAGAAAGCAACTATTATCGGAGCTTTGAAGCGGTGAAGCACGACATACAGGTGATGATGAAAAATGCCCAAGATTTTTTTGAGTTGAGCGCTGAGCTATCACACAAAATGAAGCGCCTCTCTGAATGGTTTACAAGGAAATTATCAAAGATGTAGGAAGTCCAATAATTTTTCCCTTTGTTTTTATAGTTTTTGAAGCTTTCCTTCCTCATCTGTCCAATTTTTGTAAAATGAATCCTACAAACTTTAGGATGCTAGAATGCCCTATGAAAATAGCTGTTGCAATCATTTTTTTGACAGAATGGGAGGGGAAATGGATACGGTGAGAGTTTCCCTTAATGTACAGGCCACTATAGCTTCCATGGCATTGCATTTCATAGGAAAAATACAAAAAAAGAAAAGAAATGAAAATGATATTTAGTCGGATTCTTGGATGACCTCATAACGAGTTAACTGGGTCGATTCTGAACGAGTGGCTGGGTTCAATACTGGAATTTGTGTGTGAACAAACCTGAATAGACTTTTTTATCTGGCAGTGCATCAAAGTCATAGAAGAACGTGGTTTAAATATTGTTTGCTAAAAATCTGAATTTTAAATTTTTACTAATATTATGTTTCCTTTAGATTCCATCTATTTTATTCTCACATGACCATAAGATTGACACGTGACATGATTGTCAAATACACACAAAAGAGCTGAGTGCTTGCGCTTTTCTTTTTAGTGTCCTATACCTCTCTCTTTTTATATTTAAATGTCTAAACTTTCAAAATTTATAAATCGAGTGTTTTTCTAATTCATTAGTCAGTAGTTGATGTTCCCATCAATTGACATCTTTATACGGGATTAAAATTTGAAAAATAAATAAAATAGTTGTGGATTTTCTTAATGTATCTGTGCTGTGGATTTGTATTTAAAACTGTTTCTAGTTTTTTAAATAATTAATTTTTTAACTTACCAAAATAGAGGTAAGAGATATATTTAATCATGGAAAAAGTGGAGGAAATTGAATGTGTCTAAAATCTTTTTTTTTAAGGCATGTTAATTTTTTTTGTTTTTTTTTAATTTGAATAATTTATATATATATATATATATATATATTATTTTGTTGTTTTAATTTTTTATTTATATTTTTTCGAGTCTTATGAAAATTACAAAGATAGCATTCAATATTATAAATATTAATCAAATTATTTTTTTATATAAAAAAGAAAAAAAATGCATTTTGCACATAATAGTTTGGTTCCTGTTACAATTACCTGTTCTGATTTGAAAAACTATCATTTACACCCTGGTTGAACATAAATTTTTAAATTTAATAAAATAATTAAATTATCCTTGTATATATTATTTAGTCTCTTCCTTCTTACCTTCTCTCCTTTCTTTTCTCTCTCTCTCTCCCCCCATCTCTTTTTTCCCTCTGGACATTAACAATCATTAATCAAAACTCATGCTCAATTTTGGAAAACTCAATCATTATTTCTCCTAATTTTGCCAAAATTTGTCGAAAGTTTGGGACTTTGAAATTAAGTTGGTGTTTTGGTGAATTGAGATTTTGATTTTTACCAAAAATACATTTCTGAATTAGAGGCTTTGAAATTCAGCGAGTGAAAGGCGCATTCCTAAATTTCCTTGGTTTCTGCGGAACTACTGGTGTTTGGAGAATCAAAGCCCGTGGAAGATTCTGATAGATGCCTTGAGAGGACAACCATGGAGAACATGAATATAGCTATCCCTGCACTCTTGTGCTCTCATCGGTCTAAATCCATTACTTCTATTGCATTGGTATATGTAGTCTGGCAGGATCATGATGAACAAATACAGAGCTGTTTTCAAGATCAACCCATTTCATTTTGAGGCATTCTAAAATTCTAACAGAGTCTTGACAACAAGAAAACAAGCGCATGCTTTCCTTTCTCAGGAATTTGGAGCAAGCCCTGACAACATCAATTACACATGCAACCTCTTAGGTACTCTATGAAGTTCCTGGGTGGCTAGAATTGATTTTATAGCATTTGTATTTATGAGAATTATGGAAGTGGTGTCGATTTTATATTGCACATAAAGTGTTTGATTTAGTTTTTTTTATTTTTTTTTCCAAGCTGTAATATTAATTTGATAATAAAGTTATGATATTAATATTGATGATGTTTGCACCGAGCCTTGTGGCCCAGCGGTTTTGGCAAGGTTTTCTTGTCTCTGCATCCTAGATTCAAGCTTTAGAGTGCACGTCTGTCATCCCCGCGGTGCCTTACCTGCCTACTAGGCTTGCAGGGTGTTCAGTGGGTCCGGGGATTAGTCATGGTGCGCGTAAGCTGGCCCGAACACCCCGGGTTATAAAAAAAACAAAAAAAAATAATAATATTATCATTATTTTTACGTTTTAAGAGCTTTTTAGTTATTAAATAAAAAAATAATAATACTAAGGGTAATTTTTCCTTTAAAAAAATATGGCTTTTACTAAAAGTATAAATATTTAAATAAAAACAATTAGCTAGAAACAAACTAAAATGTTCATGAACACTCGGAAAACATGTCATCATGTCATGTGTATCTAGCGTTTATGTTAGCTTAAAGTAGAACCTCTCTTTTCCTCACAAAATCTTTCTACCTTACTCTAGGGACGAAACCGACATACTTAGCATAAGTTGAGGAGCTGAACTTGACCCCCCAACCCACCAAAAATAAATAAATAAATAAAAAAGGCGTTGCCATTATAGCCAACGAGAAATAACTATCAAGCGTCAAACCCTAAAGCCCAGTATTGTATTCCCTGCCTCCTTCCGTTTCTATAATCTATAGTGTAGCGTATCTCTGCTATCACCAGCAGCCGCAGCAGCAATGGCAGGCGGTAAGATAAGAAAAGAGAAGCCATCATCACGGGGGGCACCTTCCTCGAATCACTACCAAGGAGGCATATCCTTCCACAAATCCAAAGGACAACACATCCTCAAGAACCCTCTACTTGTTGACTCCATAGTCCAAAAATCAGGCATCAAGAGCACCGACGTTGTTCTTGAGATTGGTCCTGGTACTGGAAATCTCACCAAGAAACTTCTCGAAGCTGGCAAAATGGTTGTTGCTATTGAGCTCGACCCTCGCATGGTTCTCGAGCTTCAACGCCGCTTTCAAGGCACCCCTTTCTCTAATCGCTTAAAGGTATCATTATCATTGTTAATTTGGCAAGTTGTTTATCTCTTACGAAAAACTAATCACTCGGCATTCACAGGTGATCCAGGGTGATGTGCTAAAGACAGACCTTCCTTATTTCGATATATGTGTGGCAAATATCCCTTATCAGATATCCTCACCCCTCACATTCAAATTATTGAATCATCAACCTTCCTTCAGGTGTGCCATCATTATGTTTCAGAGAGAATTTGCTATGAGACTTGTTGCTCAGCCAGGTGATACCTTATACTGTCGTCTTTCTGTTAATACCCAACTCTATGCTAGAGTCTCCCATCTTCTCAAAGTTGGGAAGAACAATTTCAGGCCTCCACCCAAGGTGGATTCCTCTGTTGTTCGAATTGAGCCTAGGAAACCACGTCCCCAGGTGAATCCTAAGGAATGGGATGGATTCATAAGGATTTGTTTCATTCGAAAGAACAAGACACTTGGTTCTATTTTTAGGATAAAAAATGTCCTCTCCATGCTTGAAAAGAACTACAAGACCCTTCAGGCGCTGCAGCAATTGCAAAATGGTTCCTCGGGGAGTACTAATGCTGAGATGGACATTTTGGGACTGGGAGATTCTAAGGAGGATCACAGCATGGACATGGATGATGGAACGGATGACGAAATGGAGGTGGAGGATGGTGATGCAGACGGTGAGGCCTCTGAATTCAAGCAAAAGGTTTTGGCTGTGTTGAAAGAGAGAGATTATTCTGAAAAGAGGTCATCCAAACTCTCGCAAGAGGAGTTCTTACACTTGCTCTCTCAGTTCAATATGGCTGGCATACACTTCTCCTGACTGGAGTTTCAGATGTTACTCCTTTTCATTTGAAGTTTAACCCAATTTTGTTTGCTGTTTGCTTGGCTACAAACAATCTTATTTATGGTGTTCTTTCAAATGGTTGAGTTTGAGCATTGATTTCAGGATGTAAATAGTCCTCTGTATTAAGAGGTTAATTTTTGTCTCACTTGCTATGTTCCCCTTATCTTCCCCTATATCCTCTGGTTGAAACACTCCTAATTAACAATTTCAAAAATTTCTTTCTTTTCAGAAGCTTAACTAGCACAAAATTTGCTGCACAGCTTTCAACTTGCGAATTATAGTATCTTATTATGTCAATACTTAATGTAGTATGCTATACTGTTTATTGTTGATGTCAAGGTTTTTATTCGGGAGACTGAGAGAGCTCGGATTAGACACTGTAGTGCTCAAAAGCAAAGCTTCAAAGGGTAGCAATCCTGCACTACAAGAAGCAAGGCAAAGTGTCCCTGTAGAGTGTTAGTGAGTGTCGAGATTTATGTTTGCTTTGATAATTTGATATCCAGGCCTGTTACAATGGGGGTGATTACTTGTTTTGGAGAGTTTAGGTTCAGGACCTCACCTTGAACATGATGATGATGCCTTCCATTTCCAGGGAGACGAACCTGACATGACAAATCCAAGAATCGTGGGAAAAAATGATACAGTGTAGCGAAGCACGCTGAATGTGGCCTTTTCTCTCCCATACCTTAGTGTCTCTTAAAAAGAGGAACTCCATTAATGTTATGCTCTTTGAAATCTTGATGAAAACACAGTATCGAACTTTATTGCGTCAAATAGAGCCTGTTTGGTGTTTGGAAACGCTGAACAATTATTTTTTTTTATTAAAAATTAATTTAATTTTTTTATATATTTTGGATTGTTTTGATTCATTTTGATATGAAAAATATTTTACGCAATTATAAATTCTAAATAGGATCTAAATTGCATCATCTTTGAAATCTCTTATTTTAATAATGGTTTTTGGAACCTCAAATCTACAAGGAAAAGCTAGATCAAAATAATGGTAGAACAAAAAACTCAGAGACAGGACACCAGCAGAAACTAATGGGAGTACAAGGAACTCAGACAGACCACCTAATCATAGGACAACAGTAGAAACTTGAAAGAAGTGATGTTCACAGAAAACGTCCATAACAGGAATCACAAAGGCAGCTATAGACCAAAAGCAACGGAAATCAAAAGAACGTCGAAAACAAAATCCCTTCAAACATCCGCACTCGACCACTGTAATCACACTTGCACCCGCGGTGCTTACATTATGAGAAACTCACCATACCTGGCGCACATGACTTTCACCAAATGATTCATATGCTTTTCATTATTTTTTTGATAATTTCCTAAAGGTTCCTCGGGGCAAATCAGATTCAATATTGTTAAGAGAAATCCCAGAAGTCTTGAGTGATGATAAGGGAGGGCAATAAGAATAACACCATTGGCTTAGTAACTCAAGAATGAAGAGTAAAAAATAACTATACTAGAATTATAAAGCATGGAGGCAAGGCTGGTGGAGGCCTGAAATAAAATCGTAAAAAACACTGGCATCTGATCACACCGGACGTTAGAGTCAACAATCTCAGATGAAAGCACTCAATCAAACAAAGCATTGGTCCTTAATAATACCAGAAAGCAGTGCGGATCAAGTGAAATGTTGTCAAGCCCATAACAAAACAGAGTAGACCAGCTGAAGATCTCCGAGTTTAGCATCATGAAGCACCTCAAGAGGAACACCAACTAAATATGTCGCTAGTAAATATATCAAACTCACCACTGAATATCTCAATGCTGCATAAAGGACTCAATCCAAAATATCTCATCCAGGCAAGCCAGTGAGTATACTTTGCAGAAGTAATCAAGCATAGTTCAGGAAATGAGGTCCTCTGTTTAACGGTACAACTGATAATAATTAGACCACACAAAACCAATAACCAGCAGTTGCTACATGAGCATACTGGTTCAAATTTACCCCGCTGATTCCTTTGTAAGAACCACAGCAATAATTTATCAGATCCAATACTTGATCATTATCAAGCAAACCAAGTAACGTCACAAATCAATCCTAGAGATCAATCGAAATTAATATCAAAACAAGAGGGTAACGGAATTTGCATTCAACACCAAACGCGCAACTCAAATTTTGAAGCACTTCTGGAGCAAATTAGAACTGCTTAAAACAAAGTTTCGTGGAAAAGTAACAGCCCTGGCCTGTCGGTATATGTCTTTGTTACTCTGTTCAGCCTAAAATTAAATTCCACAAAGTTGTCAGATCAACAAACTAATCTCAGTTAAAAGGTAAGGCAAAAAAATGTCATAAATATTAGTTTGGCTAGCCCTAATAATATAGTCTTCTCTTAATTTTACCTCTGGGGGTAAATTTTACCTCTGGTGAATCAAATGTCATAACGAGTGTGATAGAACCTTGGACTCCAATGCTAGCTGGCCAGCCCTAAAAATTTGTACTTTAAGTTATAACATCATAGCAGTATGACCTCCCACAACCAGTCATCTGAAACAATTCAATTAATTGCCTCAGAAATTTTAGATCATATGATTCATTAGTGATTATAGCTGTGGCCTCAATCTTGAAAACTAACTTCTGCAGCACAATGGTAGCAAAATGGTACATGGTTCAGATGTTCAGGAGGATTTCACTAAACATTCACCCATACCTATCAGTTGAGAATTTTTGCCGGTTCATGTTTTTAATCAAATCTACACAATCTCTTTTGAAGCCAAGAGTAGGGATAATTTGTTCCCGCTGGGTTGTGCTAGTCTAGCACGCCTGTAAAAGTGAGGATTTGATCACTTAATGACTACAAGACAGGCCTTATCAGTGTTCCTAGGCTTTGTTTTGCACCGATAGTGGATTTATTCAGGATTTATTCACTTAAGCCAGAGAAGAAAGTGTAGAGCCATCGACATATAAAGAAGCGTCAGAGTGTAGAGTAGCAGAAGGCTATGGAGAGACTTTAGATCTAGTGACGTGTTGAAAGAATTCAATACTTTAGCATAGAGAACTTTGACTTACTTACTCGACCAGCCAGAGGAAGAGGCACACGAGATAGGCATCTGCCTTCACGGTGTTCCTCGGCTTAGTTGAACACTGAAAGTCATATTCTGCTCAACCGTGCTCTTTTATCCACTTCTCAGTATTTTCACTGCAAGTGTTTGAGCTAGAATTGTATTGCAAATTCAGCATTTGTTCTAGTGGGTACTAAACAACCAAAGTTATCATCACATATTGTTTCGGCGAGAAGCGAGAGAAGGCGATCGATGACTACGAAATATCAAGCAGCATAACTACCTATTCTTAATACTTGAAATATTTTGTTCAGGATAATGAGAATCATACAAAAGAAGCTTAACTTCCATGTTTTCAACTTAGAGCAAAGAAAAAAGGAAATATCAAGTAAGTTTTGATTTCTTCGTTTTAACTTGAGGCTTCTCAAGGACTTCATCTTCTGAAGAGCTTTCAGCTAGTTCATCAGGGACATCATGAGGAACATTATGTTTAGTGATGAATTCCTTCAAAATGCTCATGCTCTGCTCTTTCATGGAAACCAATTGCTCAGAAACAGTATTACCATTGCAGGAATTGACGGCATACAATTCTGACCCAAGTTTAAGCGTTGCTTTAACACGAAGCCCTTGATTAATGCTGTCAGCAGCTTGTCCCGCCATTGTCTCCTTCGCAAACACTGCATTTTAACCGGTTGATTCAACATGAGATTTTCACCAGTGGTACTATACATATAATTGTAACAACCCTACACTTCCCTTTGAGTTTCTGTGCATCAACTTGAATCGAATAAAAGCCTATAATATAATTCATTGTACAAGCAATGCTTAAATGGAGAAATCGTAGCAGTAACGCATAATATGATTTAAGCCTAGAAAAAATGGGTCACGAAGCATTTCAAATCATCAACATATCATGCATTAAGAAAAAAGAACGATAACAGTTTTTTAACGTTGACAGAAAGGCATGATACAGACCCAAGAGGTCATCGATCTGTATAACATGAAAATAAATAATTCAGGCGACTGCTGCAGTGACTTCAAGTAAAGGGTTACTTCACTTCTTTTTTGTTACGGAAAAGTAAGCAAAATTGTTTATATTTACGTAATTCAATTACAGAAAAAAAAAAAAAACTGGTTAATGGAATAAAAAAAAAACAGGAATTCACTGGGTTTTGCAATACAGTTTAATCCATGTAAGGTAATAATACCAAAGATTTTTTAAAAAATCAGAAAAAAAGGAAAAAATAATTAGATAAAGTAGCAGTGCAGGGAAAAAAAAATACTTAGAAGGGTTTTTTTAGCAGTTGATGAGTTGGAGGAGGAGGAGTTTAAACTCAACTCAGTAGAAAAATCAAAGTGAAAGCCATTCTACTGGGTGGTATTAAACACAAAACAAAAGGCTTAAATCCCAAACATAATAATAAGAAGTGGCAGCAGGAGGAGGAGGAACTGACCTTGACCTTCCTAGTTAGCACAAGCAATGAAGACAGAACAGGAGGCGGCAGCTGAGATTACATAAGGGTTTTTTCCCTTTCCTCCTCTCCTCTTCATCTTACTTGCCGCACCATAATTACAGTTCTGCCCCCAGCATATTTAAAAAGAATTTTGAAATTTCCCCTATTCATTAATTAATTGCCCGACTTTACCATTGATTTTCTTACCCTTGCTTTCCTTCCTTGTTTTACTTACAGGTTGGTTGTTACTCTGTAGTGCTTTTGGGTTGTCTTCTCCTTCTCCCTCCCTATTTGGGTTTCCAAAAGCAACTTATTTATTTATGTCGGATATCCCTCTACTTCTCCTCCCTCAACTGCCTCTCACCGTCGATTTATTTGGTTAGGCTTTCTTTACCACTATTGATTATTTTTTTGTGGGCTTATATAATACTTACTATTTTTTATTTTCCTTGAGCTATGAATTCGTTTATGCAATTTGCAAGTTTGATTGTTCGGATTGAGATAATGGACAAGTGAATGAATACTATAAAAAAGATGCTGCTAAACCTGAAGATTGATTTTTTTTACCCTCTCACTTGAGTTATTGATTTCATAAATTTTATTGCATCTTTATATATGAATTTTGAGTTGTAGATATTCAACATTGATCAAAGCTGCCACCCTTCATACTTTGTTCCAGCAACATTTCTGCTAAAAAAATTAGTCTTTTTGAAGCCCCTTGCTGGCTTTTCAAGGTCCGACTCCTACCTAAGTCAGCTGGGATTGGTCTAATTATGAAAGGTTGTGTTTTTATGTTGCTAAGACTCAGTGATAAAACTTGTTCTTGGTTCACCTTTTCAGGTAATTGGTAAATACAAAATGATACGGTGCTGCTTGCACTCCAATTGGCATTCAAGTTTCCAAGGCCAACTCTACTCCAACACAAAGTTAATCCCCCTCTATCAGAGACAAGGGCGAGGAGGAGGAGGAGGACAATGTAGCAAAGAGCAAGTGTGCCTCCCGGGTTGTAGCTATCTGCCCTTCTCTCATTCGTGCTGTTCTTCTCGTGATCGTAGAGTTAGTCATACTCACGGTCAAATCCCATTTGTTTGGCCATACACCTCTGCACCAAGAACAATTTTACAAGAAAAACTCTCCTTAATTCTAAACTCAACAGCTAGTAATAAATCCAAAACTTCTTTACTGCCCAGTTTTACTATACAGGGAAAAGTTTCAGAGCTAAGTGTTAGGTGGTTTTCTAGCTCCAGCAATGATGATACAGATTCCGATGCTGAAAATGAGGAGAATGATGAGAGTGATAATTGTGAAAGAGAACACAAAGGTGCTATTGTCAAATCAACTGCAGATCCTGCTGAGGTTCATAAGGTATGCAAGGTGATTGATGAGTTGTTTGCATTGGACCACAACATGGAGGCAGTTCTTGATGAATGTGGGATCAGTTTATCATATGACCTGGTCATAGAGGTGTTGGAAAGATTCCGTCATGCTAGAAAACCGGCTTTCCGATTCTTCTGTTGGGCAGCGGAGAAGCCAGGTTTTGTCCATGATTCAAGGACTTACCATTCGATGATGATCATACTTGCTAAGGCTAGACAGTTTGAGACTATGATGTCAATGCTTGAAGAGATGGGTGAAAAAAGGCTTTTGACGTTGGACACATTTTCCATTGCAATGAGAGCTTTTGCTGCTGCAAAGGAGAGGAAAAAGGCTGTTGGTATTTTTGAGTTAATGAAGAATCACAAATATAGAGTGGGTGTTGAGACCATTAATGCTCTGCTTGATAGTCTTGGGAGGGCCAAGCTTGGGAAAGAAGCTCAGGCACTATTTGGGAAGTTGGAAGGTAGGTTTACGCCAAATTTGAGGACATATACTGTATTGCTTAATGGATGGTGCAGGGTGAGGAATTT
Source organism: Populus simonii (assembly GCA_007827005.2). Classification (NCBI taxonomy): domain Eukaryota; kingdom Viridiplantae; phylum Streptophyta; class Magnoliopsida; order Malpighiales; family Salicaceae; genus Populus; species Populus simonii. The sequence continues at coordinate 8,744,757 of CM017477.2, forward strand.
AATGGAGGCAGGGAGGATTTGGAATGAGATGCTTGATGAGGGTTTTAAGCCTGATATTGTCACCCATAATATTATGCTTGAAGGGTTGTTAAGGAGTAAAAAGAGGTCTGATGCAATCAAGTTCTTTGAGGTTATGAAAGCCAAGGGCCCATCACCTGATGTTCGGAGCTATACAATTTTGATCCGGGATCTATGCAAACAAACTAAGATGAAAGAGGCAGTTGGATATTTTTATGAGATGGTTGATTCCGGTTGTCATCCTGATGCTGCAGTTTACACATGTTTGATGACAGGGTATGGGAATCATAAGAGGATGGACATGGTTTATGAATTGTTGAAGGAGATGAAAGAAAAGGGCTGTCCACCTGATGGGAAAACTTATAATGCGCTTATCAAGTTGATGACCAGCCAGAGAATGCCAGATGATGCAGTGAGGATATACAAGAAGATGATTCAAAATGGAATTGAACCTTCAATCCACTCTTACAATATGATAATGAAATCTTACTTTCAAATAAGAAACTATGAAATGGGTCATGCCGTTTGGGATGAAATGAATAAGAAAGGCTTTTGCCCTGATGATAACTCCTATACTGTTTTCATTGGAGGTCTTATAAGTCAGGGTAGATCTGATGAGGCATGCAAATATTTGGAGGAGATGATAGAAAAGGGAATGAAAGCTCCTCAACTAGACTACAACAAATTTGCGGCAGATTTCTCCCGAGCTGGGAAGCCTGATATACTTGAGGAGTTAGCTCAAAAAATGAAGTTCTCTGGCAAGTTCGAAGTCTCTAATGTGTTTGCCAGGTGGGCTGAGATGATGAAGAAGAGAGTTAAGAGAAGAGAACCTGGTGATAGAAAGTGTACTCAACTTTCCCAAGGCCAACGGTACTCTCTTTATGAGATGGCAGATGGATGATGGTTGGCGAAAATCATTTCTTCCTGTTCTTTACTGATGAGTATTTTTTTAATGATTGCCCATTACCAATGGTGCTGGTTTATGTTGTATATTTTTGTATTCATTACGTCCCACATTTCTTGTTTTAATTCTTATTTTAGTTATTTTCAAGAGATATGTGACTTGTCTTTAATGCAATATAGCCAGTTTTTATTGGTACTCTACTTTCCTTCTCTATGATTTTTCTTCTATTAAGCATTAGATCTCTTCTTTCATGTAGCGAATAAAACTATTGTGTTTCTCTGCCATTTTCTAGCGTTGTTGCTGAGGTTTGCATTGATTTAATTAAAGGGAAAACAAATCATTTAAGTGAATTTCCTGGGTCACTTTTGAAAGAAAGTAGAGGCTGCATGGGTTAAATTCATGGATGACGTGGGTATGGGTGAATGTTTAGTGAAATCCTCCTGAACATCTGAACCATGTACCATTTTGCTGCAGAAGTTAGTTTTCAAGATTGAGGCCACAGCTATAATCACTAATGAATCATATGATCTAAAATTTCTGAGGCAATTAATTGAATTGTTTCAGATGACTGGTTGTGGAAGGTCATACTGCTATGATGTTACAACTTAAAGTACAAATTTTTAGGGCTGGCCAGCTAGCATTGGAGTCCCATGTTCTATCACACTCGTTATGACATTTGATTCACCAGAGGTAAAATTTACCCTCAGAGGTTGAATCTAGTTTGGCTACACACCTGAAGGAACAACAGAAATTACTAGGGGACACATCAGTAAGATCCTGTCCAGAAATATTAGTCTTCTCTTAATTTGTTTTAGTAAGTAACATGTTCTCTCATTACATGACCTATTTTACAGATTACTTATGTCACAGTTGGAAAAGAGGCATACCTGTTAGAAGTTCCTGAACATCTGCGTGGTAGTATTCCTCAAGATTATGAGCTGCGTTCATCCAAAAAGGTAAGTGGTGCATATTGAATGTTTGGTTTATGACACTTTCTTGAAAAAAGAGCAAGTGTTTGGCCAATTAATCAATGTGACAGGTGTAACATCATCTAATTTGTTGATTCTATTGTTAAAAACATTTGAAAAGTTATCACCATCTGTCATGTGGTGATGCAAATACTGTTGTGGTAGAATGCATTAACAAACATTGTGAACACATATGCAAACATAAGCAAATGAATTGTGTTTCTTGCTTTTCTAGCTTCCTTAAGAATGTGCTTGTCATTGTGCCATGGAATTGCAACAAAAGAACTTGGAATTTAAGTCGTTTATACTGCTCTTGCCTAATTTTTATCATGGTCATGTGAAATATTTAAAGAAAAGGCCTTGTAAACATGGTTTATAATATAAATAGATAGGGTCAGTATCAGCTAGCATGCCCATAAAAGCTGGCAGGTTCCAAATATGTGATTAGGCGTCAAAGAGTATGAATGAGAATGATGGTGTATGCATGTATAATAACGACCTGATTTTACATTTATTTATTACAAACTACAATCTATGTTAACTGGGTCCCTTTTTTGTCGGACAAGGAAATATTGTGGCTGGGATCTTAACTTTGGCTATAGCAAATAGCTTACTGGTCTTAGGAAATTTGGTTTTCCTTGTCGCTATCTTGTTTAAATTCTTGTTCTACATGCTGCCTGGGACATGCAGGGCTTCTGCAGGTACTGGACTCCAAGTATAAAGAAGTTCTTAGGAGATCTCTCACAGGTTGAATCTGAAAAGGAGTCGGCATTAAAGAGCATTTTGCAGAGGTTAATTGTGCGTTTTTGCAAGTACCATGACAAGTGGAGACAGTTAGTTTCTGCAACTGCAGGTTTGTGCACCAACTTTATTCACGTAGAATAGGATCTTGATTATGAATATGCATCTCTCTCTACACTACAGCATGTCTGTAGAAAGCTAACAAGAGCAAATTGTATTTCAAGTAGAATCCAAATTTTCTCTCTTTTAAACACACAGGCGCTCCCACTCCTTTGTGGGATGAAACTATTGTCATGGTATGATTTCAATTCGTTTTTCTTTACTGAAACTAGTCACACATGATGCAGAACTGGATGTTTTGAACTTTTGATCAGTCTGGCAATTGCAAGTGTCTATTATGAAGGACCTGCATGTCGTCCAACCATCGGAGGTTCATCATTGTCAAGTGAAGTACCATGCCTTTCTGCAAAACAATTAGGACACCCTGTTCTTAGGAGCGACTCTTTGGGAAAGGGTGCATTTGTCCTAAATGACATTAGTATTGGGGGTTCTGGTTCTGCCGGCTTTATCCTTCTCACTGGTCCTAACATGGGTGGAAAATCTACTCTTCTTCGGCAAGTTTGTTTGGCTGTGATTCTGGCCCAGGTAAATTATCTATCCTTCAAAATATATGTTTTGCCTGGTAACCATCCACATTCTCCATCAAGAACTGAAATAAGATTAGGCCAAAACGAATTGAAATCATCTACCCTTTCAACTCCTGTGCTAAACTATCACAAACTGCATTGCTTTCAGGGGGAGTATTGTTATCTTACTTAAAATATTCTTACTGAAAAATCTCAACCATTGGATTTACAAGGTCCACCCATTCAATGCATGAAATTTTCAGAATTGCTTTTGAAAAGGATATACGGTAAGGTTAGCATTACTTCTAGGATAAATTAGTACAAGGACTCATTTTACATGCATGCATGCATTATTCTAACGAGTAGAAGCAATACAAAATTACAATGTAGATACATTAAAGGGATTGAAGATGCATTCTTTTTTGTTGAATGTTTCTGATGGTCTCCTCCAGCTGTTCCATATTGATTTTTTTATTCACTCGGCCATCTGTTCCAGCCTCCTCCATCTTCTTACCTTCGCCTCCTGAGTTATCTGCTGAGAATGCTAAGATAGGGATGTGAACGCCATAAAACTTCTCCTCTTTTCTTATCTGTCTTGTTGCTTCACACCCGTCCATTTTTGGCATCTGTTGAACACAAGATATTATAACATGGTTAGCGTAAACTTTATCATAAGATAAAAATTATTTGCATGAACCAAGTTTAAGTGGCAACATATTTCCTCATGATCTTCCATCCAGTATATTAGTTGCAAGAACTAATAAATCATTTAGCTGTCAAAACTCACCTTCATAGCCTTCTAGCCTCATTATCCTCAAATAAAAGCAAATTGACAGTATAATGTTGGGGGAAACACGAGGAAGGTTAGACAGCATACTGTTTTATTTCGTGAGATTTGCAGGAAATTTCTTGTCAACCAACTAATTACTAGCCTGTTTTAAGTTTAATGTTGGGTGCTCACATTGTTATTTGTTTTAAGAAAATAAAAGATAAGTAGGCATTTTAGGAACGAAAACAATTGATATCAACATGAAAAGAATGAGATTCATATTCTTTACCTCGCAGTCCATTAATATGTAGTCATAAGGAAGCACAATAGAGTGGCTATGTTCCCTTTGGTTGTGCAGACCTATGCGAACTAGTTGAAAAGCTTCCTCTCCATTTTCACAAACCTCAACAGTTGCACCATGCCCTTTAAGAATGTGCCTGGTCACTCTGCGGGATATTTCATTATCATCAGCGACCAAGAATTTTAACCCGCTTAAGGATTTGCCTTTGCTTAGATTACCACATACTTCTTGGATCTTTGATGATCTAACTGGGAGCCTTTCAATTAGAGACTGTCTTGATTTGGATCTAACATGAGAATGATCTGGATCATCCAACAAAGGATTCTTCCTGTTTTTTTCATTTTTTGAGCTGCCTTCTGCTTGTGAGTCCACTTGTTGAAATGAGTTTTCACAAGTTGATGGAACCTTTAACTTTGTTCTTTGTGAATGCGTTGATGAAGATGAACCAGGATCTTTAAGAGCATTTGTTGCTTGGATTGTACTTCCTCCTTTTGATCTCGAAATAAGTCCATGACCCCCGAATTCAGGTAGAAGTCGTATCACTTGATACAAGCGGGAACCATGAAATGGTTTCAACAAAATGTCATCACTTGGATCGATCAAGTCTTGTTCAAAGCTTCTCAAATTGATTCTTCGTGAAGTTGGTTTATCCAGCCAAACAACCTTGCAGCAACTGTTATGAAGGTCTCTTTTAAATTCAGCAACGACTCTACAAAGTTCCTGAAATGGTCCAGCACCAGCATCAATCACAAGCAATACAAAGCCTGGTGCACCTCTAAGATTACTACTTCTACTTGCGGATGGTTTTTGATCTATCCCGTCCATGGAACTTAAAGGCACGTCCTTCATTGATCTAGAGTTAAAATGGTCACTTTTTGAGCCCAAATCAGATTTTCCTGAAGAACTATGTGGAGAAACATTCTGCCTGGCTTTTATTCTCTTTAGAGTGGAGTGAAGATGCTCCCATTCCTTCACAGATGATACTTTTATCCCCAAACCCTCTATATATTTCTGTGAACTTCTTAGCCGCTCTTCATTTTGAATCAAGAGAACAACATGGGATCCTTCAATCTTGGGACTAGAACCAAGTATAGACAGCCTAGGACTCGGGGTGCGAATCACTAGGCCTGGAGAAGGAGTTCTAATAGTCAACTCCGAATAGTTATGTTCACCATCGGGCATTGAATCCCCTTCAATCTCAACTTCAGCATTTTTGTTATCTGTTGAAGGTATCTCGCATATATCAAGGAAAACATTGAACTTGAAGCAAGTTCCCTTCTCGTCATTCTTTTTATTCACGATTCCTATTTCTCCTCCCATTAGACGCACCTGGTGAAATTATTTAACAAAGGTTCATCGAAGAAATATAATCGAAAGCATAAACAAGAAAGGAAAAAGTTTGAGGATTTAAACAATCTTTGGTACTTAATGTGCTATAAAAAACTACTAGTTAATTTGTGCAAAAGTTGAGTACGTACCAAAGATTGAACGATGCCAAGTCCTAAGCCAGTTCCTCCTTGTCCAAGAGCTGTTTCTTTGACTTGAACAAAATTCTCAAACACTGATTTTTGCTTTTCTCTTGGAATTCCTTTACCTGTATCATTCACCTCAAATACAAATTCCATAGAGCTTTGTTTTGGCTTCATTGCATTAAATTCTTTTTTGTTCTTGGAAAAAAGGCATGAAAAACATCTCCACAAACCATTCTGATTGGAAGCCATTATTTTGTTCTCTAAACTGGGTTTTTGAGTCCATGCTCGAACTGATACGTGCCCCTCAAATGTAAACTTAACAGCATTGCTAAGTAAATTGCACAGGACTTGCTTTAGTTTTCCCCTGTCGCCTTTCACTCGAGAATGTTTGAGAATGGAACCATCATAGGGGTCCAGCACCACATCTACACCCTTTTTCATTCCCACAGGATGATACAAATCAACTGCATCTTCAAGAAGCTTTGCTAAATCAAATTCTTCTTCTTCAAGTTGCATTTTGCCAGCTTCAATTTTGCTGGTATCAAGAATAGAATTCAACAAACCTGTACAGGTAAGCAATTTAAATTATTAAAAAAGCTATAATTCTAATGTGCTAAAAAGATTATTCCATATATAAGCTTACCTACTAGGTCCTTTGTGCAACCATCCATTTGTCGTAAATTTGTATCTAACTCGGAACCTGCACGCACTTCTGCATAGCATATCTCTATCAAACCAGTAATGCCTGCTAAAGCTGCTCGAATGTCATGGCTAGCAGTAGCAAATGCAAGACTCTTATTCATACTCTTTCGTTCTGCTTGTTGCGTTGCTTCCATTTGCTTTATTAGTGCTGAACACAAGTGCATTTCCCTTCTTGCAGACCCAACCACTAGCAATATGAAACTAACAATCGAAACAAAAATCGCAGCAATCATTATTATGAATAGAATGAGGGATATTTTGATGGTCCTGTTAACACTGCTCGCTAGTCCATTGTATGGGAAAGCCAATGCATATACCTGCAATCCAAATTCCCATAAATTGTATGAATTTAGAAAGCAGTTATCAATAAATTTCAAATTAATCTATGAGCCAATCTTGCATTAATGATTTTAAGGGACAACCATATATGAAAGGCTCGAATTTTATGAGCTTTAAATGAAAACACAATAGTATACCACAACAAAGTATGGAAAGTGACCAGAAAGTAACTCGTGACAAAATTTGTTTTTCAAGAATGATACATACCGATTGCACTCCCACGATTTCAACCCGGGAGCAGAAAACTCTGTACTTTGCTTCCCCAAGGTCCAACACTGAATCTTCTAGTTTGCCATTGTTCGGCATGCATGAAACATTTCCGACGTGATCAATTTGATCACCATTCAGTTTTGTCATGTATAGAGAAACTGAGTTTTCCTTTATCACAGTTTGAGTGTTAGGCAGTCCTCCTACAAGAACTTTGCCGGATTGGGTAGCCAAGTACAAACTCCCACCATAAAGTTCTACATTGTTGAAGAAACTAGTAAATGCTTTAGCCGAAAACCCTAAAGAGAGGGCTCCTTGTCCACGTAAACTAACTGTGTTAAGGAATAGAGGATCTTGAGCACTGTTCCATCCACTCTCAAATGATGCATACCCTTGACTACTATTTAATGCTTGCTCAATCCAACTTGCATTAGTCGTAATGAAAGGAAGGGATTTAACTGCATCTCCATATACTCTTCCTGTGTCTGAATCTACAGGTTGTCTATACCAAGAAAAGTTCCTCACATTTGAAGCTGTAGAGTTAGAGTACATAGCAAACGTTTGGTTGCCTTCATAATAGTATGAGAAGAAAAGACCTCCCAATCCAATATATGAAATCTGCGATATGAAAGGAATTATTGAAAATGCTTGAAACAACGAGGGAGCTACCTGTAGACAAAAGGAGAAGAAAAAAAACTTAACTTAGCCCTCTTAATAGTAAATTACCCCTCTTTGTAACATATTATTATTGCAAATACTAGTAACTTCTAAAGTATATTAATTGAGTATGGACACAAACCTTATTCTCAACATCATATGATGAGAGTTTGCTTCCATTGATGGAGGAACTCATAACTCTTGCTAAATTTATTGCAGATGAGTTTATGGGGTGCAAATATTTAGCTATGTTCTCAATTTCAGACAACAATCCAGATTGAACAACATGGGCGTTGAAATCCATGTGCTTCTTCATCTGTTTGATCATATTATACCACCATGGTACCACTACACAAGGGAGTAGCAAAACTCCAATTGCCTGCATTTAAGTTTGTACAAACCTTGAGTGCAATTCCAAATGCAGTGGAATAAAAGAAAAGGAATATAATAATTGTTAAAGAAATATTAGATGAAAACCCACTTTATAATAGATGATTATCATCGGAGAAATTAAATATTTTCATCAGTATATATATTTCAGGCATGCAGTAATAAGCTATGTTGAAAATCAAACAAATAGTAAAAGTATTTTGCATGCAAGTACGTAGTTTTATTAAAATGAACAAGTGCAGTACCAGAATGATGAAGATGAGAACAGGCCTTGACGCTATCAATGAGCTGAGCTTCATTGGATTTTGTAGATGTGATCGAACAGGGCCAAAATGAACTCTCTGCATCCATGAAAACCATAGAGAATCAAATCAATAATATTGCCACTTAATTAGGTTGAATATCGTTATTCATAATTAGAAGAATATAAATCTTTTTCATAAATGACTGTATGTAAGAGATTTAAATCATATCTGGTTGATATTCAAATATACATGGTAATTAACGTTTCTAGTTTCTACTTCCTTTCTTATCAAATTATTTTGCTTCTAAATCCTCCTTTTTACTAAGAAAAAAACAAGGAAAAAAATTATCCCTCTCAATTGTAGTTAGTATTCCAAGACTATTGTTTTTTTCAAGTGTTTTTTTATTAGTAAATGTATTAAAATAAAAAAAAATATTTTTTTTAAAATATTTTTAATATTAATACATCAAATCAAAATGACATAAAAACATAAAAAAATAAAAAATAAATTTTTTAAAAAAATTATTTTAAAACACAAAAATAAATATAATATTGTGATGTTAATGAAGTATTTTTCTTTTTTTCCTTCGATAGAGAAGGGGATTGTTATTACTTATTTTAGAGACTCTTGCCCAGTATATATCATGTTTTGTGATTTGAATATTAAATGAAATGATTTGGTGAGTAAATTGCTAGGTATAATTTTCTTTAAAATTACTAATTAATGTGACTGGATTAATGATCAATTGGAACATTTTTGCAACACGTTTGTACTTGTGTGAGGATTCTGCCATACATTTTACCTTGAAGGGCCACTTCAAAAGTACAAGAACTAATTAATGTGATTTTTATTGTTATAGTTTGAAAAAATTAATAGGTTTAATAAAAGTTATAAATTATATTTTTTATAACCATCTTGTTGACATAGATTTTTTAGATTTCACAACTCCACGACCACTGTATAACCTTTCTATCCTCGGATTATTAGAGGTGACTGAGATTTGTCTTCTTTCCCTTGTTTTGGTAAAATGAGTATTTTAGCAATAATTACATATACTATAACAAAATAGTGTTAGACAACGTCTATACAAACATGTTCGTAGGTTTATGTATGAGATTGTTAACGAGAAAAAGAGACCGTCTGCCACATCAGTAAATATATCAACGTAAATTATTAATATATAATTTTATGGTATATCTAAATTAGGTTGATTAAAGGGTGTGCCTTAGAGGTGTTTGAAAGTTGGGTAATAATTATTTTTTAAAGTATTTTTTGTTTGAAAATATATTAAGATAATATTATTTTTTATTAAAAAAATATTTTTGGTTTCAGTACATCAAAATGATATGAAAATATCAAAAAATATTAATTTGAAATAAAAATAAAAAATAAAAAAAATTTAAAATTCTTTCAAAAAGAATTGAGTTGATCACTATCGCATTGTTAATGAGCTTATAGTTCAATCAATGATATACGTGTATTCTTCTTCTTTTTCAAAACAAAATTGTATCAAAATCCCTCAATTCTCACCCAAAAAAAAAAAAAACTCTCTCATATTAACTATCAATGCAACAAGTCGTGTTGGTAAAAGAAGTTCTCTCATATATATATATATATATATATATATATATATATATATATATATATATATATATATGGGAGTGGAGATTTAAAAATCATATAAAATTTACACATATTGTACTGATAATTAAAGAAATTCAAGTGATTAATAACAAAATGCATGTTTTTAATTAAGACAAAAAACCGGTATATGCTTGAATATATATTTTTTAATTTTTTCTTTTTCATTCTACTACTCCAAACAAAAAAGAAGAAGGGGAAAACCATGTATTTTTTATTTATTTTTAACCCTATAAAAACAAAACTCTCTAGAAATAAACTTTGAGTATTCTTTTAGGAATAACTTCGAATATTATTCTTAAAAACTAATGAAAAAATCTTTGAATATTTTTCTCCATATAAATATACATAAACATGGTTTTCTAAAGTAAAAAATCATCAATAAAAATAATTAAAGAAGAATATCTACATACTTCAAATAGTGTAATAAAATATCAACTATCCTTAATTTCCAGTCTTCTACGAACATATATAGACGATTCAATCGTTAAATATATTTTTTTATATGATATAGAGGGACATGGAAGATCGACTACGTACTACACACATAGACGGAAAATCACAAGGAAAAAAAAAAACGTAGAGAAAGATATTAGTTTTGAGAGAGAAAAAGAAGAGAACCTGCTTTGACTGCGCCACAAAAGAGGGGATAAAAACGGACACAAAATCCTATGCCTAACTCTAACTCTCTCTCAATGTCTTCCTCGTTTGAAGCAGAAAACCTCACTCTCTGTCTGTGCTTTTTTTCTTCTTCTAAGTATGTTGTTTTAGCTTGTTAAGGTAGTAACATGTCTGTCAAGGAAGATTGGGCACTTATGTAGATAAATATTGAGCAATATTTAGTGTATATTTACAAGGAAAAGTTTGTTTTTCAAAAAAGAAAAATACTGGGTAAGTAATGGGAATTTCGATAATTTTGGCCGCCAAGGACTGCTCATTCAGAAAAGCAACTGATTGAAATAAACAAATTTAAGCTATATATGGTAAGGTAATTATCGTTTACGTTGGCTCCATGCAACAACAATCTCTGCATGAATTGATTTGAAAAAAGCAAAATATACATACAAAATAATTGAATAAAATAATTAACTTATAATTTATTTTCGTTTTTTCTTGTTCATGGGAGAACTATAAGCTCCAGGGGTTACTTTCTGCAATACTAGGGGTACTGACCCCAATAATTTGTTTTCCTTTCTCGGCACTATTGATTTCTCTATATACAGTTAAGACATTTAATTGAGAGAGAATCAAGCAGTATTGTTACCAGCATGGCAGCAAATTATATGGAGTAAAATTAAAAAAGGAAATTTTAAGAGCACATTGTATTGCTTAATATCTTTCGAGATCTTGGTATATTTAGAAATTCAGAAAACAAGCCCTTCTTGGCCTGAAAGAAATTAATATGAGAAGGCTTAAAAAATATTGGGGGGGGAGGGGGGGGGGGGGGGGTTGATAATGTATTTTTGTGTGTAGAAAAATATAATTATGTAACAAAGCTAAATTCATATCAATTAAAAAGCATACTGATGGCCTAAATTCAATTTACTTAAGACCATACTAAAATATTATATTTAAAAAAAAATCATGTACCTTCTATTTTCCGTACAACTTTACTTTTGAAAAGATAATTTTCTTAGTTAAAAACAAAAAATTATCAAATATATTCATTAATTTATCGTATCTTTAAATTAACGGTAAATTCGTTAACTCTAAAAGTTTGGAATTTATCGTATCTTTAAATTAACGATAAATTCGTTAATCTTAAAAGTTTGGAGTCATTGAATGAACTCATTAATTATTATATATATCTTATTATTATATCTTTAGATTAACGGTAAGTTCGTTAATCCTAAAAGTTCAGAGTGATTGATTGAACTCATTATTATATATATATCTTATTATTTTATCAATTCATACCGTGTGTAATCATGAAAATAAATCATTTGTTTTAGTAAGTCCGTTAATGCTAAAAGTTTGGAGTGATCGACTAAGCTCCTTATTATACATATTTTATTATTCTATCAATTTATATCATGTGTTGTCATGATAATAAATCATTTGTTTTAGTAAGTTTGTTAATTTTAAAAGTTTGGAGTAATCGATTCAACTTGTTATTATACATATCTTATTATTCCTTTGATTTATATCGTGTGTGATCATGAAAATAAATTATTTGTTTTGGTATTATATCAAGAGAAATAATTATTTTCTTAAATGATAATTTTTTTGATGATATGTATGTTGTAATGGATAATAACTCATGAGTTACCGGGTAAAGAATTTTTTTAGATCGTAAAACAAAATATTTTTTTTAATTAACATGAATGTTTGGGTCAGCATATCTCAACTAAATTTCAATTGCTTATTTATAGGAAAGATTCGATGTAGTTGGTGCTCTATTATATTCAAGAGATTTGTTTTTTTAAAAAAAAAAATAGTAGAGTATGTATTGCGGAAAATGAATTACATAAAGTTAATAATTGTTAATTTCTATTATTTTCTCAAGAATTAATTATCAAAACACAAAAATCGGATTTTCTTACTTATTGAGAATAAAAAAATATGGCAATTAAAGGTATGAGATGCGCAGCAATTACTCACTCGTGGACCCAGGAGATACTGCATTGAATGGAAATGAAAGCATAGATGTCTTTTACCGAGTTTGCAAATTTGCCATATTTGAATGAGTGGACTGATACTCAAAAACTCCATACAAGCAATGTTTACTTAACCCCAACTGCTCTGCTAACTCGTCTCTATTAATACTGACAAAATATCTAAAGTTTGTGGCTGAATCGACGTAGCTGTACACATAAAATACTATTAATTATAATAAATTATTTTTTCAATTTAATTTTTTAAACAGCACATTTAAAAAAAATTAATTATCATTTAATATTAGATTGTTTAGGAATTATATTTGATCATTTTTTCTATTTAGTTTTTGTTATATACCGGTTTTATGAATTTATTTATTTATTTTTATCATTTTCTACCTTTAACAATAGATGTATTCGAAGTAGAGCTTCATAATTTATTTATTTTTGTTATGAATTTATCCTGATTTAATTACCTAAGTTATAAGTTTAATAAGTTAACTTGGGTTAATTCGGGTTGATTTTTTTTTACTATTTTTCTAAAGTTAACTTTGTTTATTTTTTGAATTCTTTTTAAATTGAATATTTTTTTAATTGATTTTTTTATAAGTTTAATAAGTTAATCACGAATTAACGAGTTATCACAAGTCTATTAATTATTTTTAATAAAATGATATTATTTTAGATAAAAACCTAAACAAAAAACTATTCGCTCTAAATCTCATCTAAGCTTTTAGCCTGATCACCTAAGTTTAAACACATAATTTCCCATGCAATACAAAAAGCAAAGACACACCCCAAGTCGGCAAAGAAGAGTGAAAGCTAGGGTGCATCGACTTTGAATTCGAGTTGATAAAAAAAAGAAGAAGAAGAAGAAGCTCAAAGATCTCTTTTTAAATGGTCACATAGGGTTAGATGGGTTATTCGATCGATTGATTAAATTAAACCGGATTTAATAACTATATATATGCTTTATAAAATGCCATGTACATTAAAACCAGAACATTCATTAAAAAAAATTGCGTCGTGCACACGAATGCGAGATGATAACGGAGAAACAAAGAGAAAATCTTAGCAAGACAGTGATGCTTCCTTCCCAATTTACAAGCATTTAAACTTTCTTTGCAGCGGTAACGGAAAGAAGATAATAATTAATGAGTCCTGTTTGTTTGTAGAAAATCAAGTAAATTTTGAAAAATTGAGTTATATTTTGATGTTTAGTAGTGTCATGAAAAATAAATTGAAAAATATTTTTCACTGTTTGGTTATGTTATGAAAAATAAACTGGAAAATAGTTTATTTTTTCAAGTTATTAAAATAATAAGGAATAAATCTTACAAATTAAAAAATCAAATGAGAATGAAATTGAAAAAAAATCTAATTTCATAAATTATCTTAAATAAAATAAATAATAATCAAAACAATAGAGATCAAATCTAACAGATAAAAAAATTGAAAAATGATGAAATTAAAATAATTATAATTATAATTTTATAAATTATTTTAAATAAAATAAGTAACAATCAAAAGAATGATGATCAAATTTGATAGATAAAAAATTTTAATTAAAAAATAATAAGAGAAAAACAAATAACAATCATAAAAATAAGGATCAAAGTTAATGTAAAAATCAAATTAAATCAAATTTTAAGGGATGAAATTGAAAAAAAAAAGATTCAAACAAAATATATAGCAATCAAAAGTTTGAGGGTCAAATTTGATATAATCAACAAATAATATGATATTTTTAAACTTTTCACGACTTCTAAAAAGTGTTTCCATCCAAAATAAGAAGAAAACATTTTTCTGAAAATCAAACTAATTTTTTTTAATTAAAAAGTATTTTTCATTGAATAATTTTTTTATGTTAAACAAACAAACAAAAAGAAAAGAAAATAAAAAAATGATAACAACCTCAAGCTTAGAAATCTTTGAAGTCCTCGCGTATTTTATTCATCTAACCATGCAAAGATTTGCCACCAACCTCCCTATCTGCACTAGTTGCACTAGCTAGCACCTATCTATGGAAGCAATTAAAAGAATTAATGAAACGAATTCAAATAAAAAAAATGCATTGATAAGTAAGTTCTAATTGTTTGATAATTACTTATCAAATCTTGCTCTATAATCTAGTCTTCTTTTATAATCTAAATAATCTTGTATTTAAAATATTAATAAATAGTAAGATAGAAGAATACTGAATAGCTATGGAAGCTAAATTCATATCAATTAAAAAGTATACTGAATATATAGCATTGTTAGCAATGTAAACCCAATTAAATAGCTATGGATTTTTTCCTTTTCATTTTCATTTTCAGACATGAAGGCCTAAATTCAATTTACTTAAGACCATACTAAATTATATATATATAAAAAACTCTACACCTATTTCTCATATAACTTTACTTTTAAGAAGATAATTTTTTTAGTAAAATACAACAAATTATTGTGTAATCATTAATTGATCGTACGGATTTTTAGATTAACAATAAGTTTGTTAATCCTAAAAGTTTGAAGTGATCGATTAAATTCATTATTATATATATCTTATTAAGAAATAATTTTCTTAGTAAAACAAAAAATTATTAAGTGTAATAATTAATTGATCGTATCTTTAGATTAACGGTAAGTTTATTGATCCTAAAAGTTTAGAGTGATCGATTAAACTTATTATATATATATATATATATATATATATATATATATATATATATATCTTATTATTCTATTGATTTAATTATATCATTTGTTATCATGAAAGTAAATAATTTATTTTAGTAAGTTTGTTAATCCTAAAAGTTCAGAGCAATTGATAAATTTATTGTTTTATTCATTTATATTGTGTGTCATGATCATGAAAATAAATTATTTGTTTTAGTATTATATCAAGAGAAATAATTATTTTTTTTAAATGATAATTTTTTGATGATATGTATGTTATAATGGATAATAACTCATGAGTTACTAGGTAAAGAATTTTTTTAGATTGTAAAGCAAAACATCTTGATGCTACAAGAAGTGAAACTAAACTTCAATTGCTTACTTTTTTTTTTTTTTAGTTTAACGTGGGTGTCCGGGCCAGCTTGCGCGCACCTCGACTAATCCCACGGGCCCTGAAGTTAACGACCATGTAAGCCTCCAGTGGCCATCATATGAGCAACCACAGGGCTCGAACCTGAGACCACAGAGGGAGCAAACCTCTTGGTCCTAAGCTCTTACCACTAGACCACCACCTAGATGGTTACTTCAATTGCTTACTTAAATGAAGGATTCGATGTCCTTGGTGCTTTGTTATGTACAGTTTTTTTTTTATAAAAAAAAATAGTAGGCATGTATTGTGAAAAATGAATTACATAAAATCAATGTTTGTTAATTTCTATTATTTTCTCAAGAACTAATTATCAAAACACAAAAATCAGGTTTTCTTATTTATATAATTAATTTTTTTTTATTTTCAGATTATTTTGATGTGTTGATGTCAAAAATAATTTTTTAAAAATAAAACAAATATTATTTTAATGCATTTCCAAGTGAAAAGTACTTTGAAAAGCAATCACAACTACACTTTCAAACAAGCTGAAAACATAAAAAAATATTAATTTAAAGTAAAAATAAATAAAAATATTCATTTTTTTTCAAAAATATTTTTAAAAACATAAAAATAAAAAGGAATTACAAAAGATGGCAATTAATGGAATGAGATGCAGCAATTAGTCACTCGTGGACCGAGTAGATACTGCATTAAATGGAAATGAAAGCATAGATGTCTCTTACCAAGTTTGCAATTTTGCCGTATTTCCATGTGTACAATCAATGTTTACTTAACCCTAACTGCTCTGCTAACTCGTCTTTATTAATACTAACAAAACATCTAAAGTTGTGGCTGAATCAGTGTCGACGAACACACAAAATACTAGTAATTGTAATAATTATTTTTAATTTATTTTTTTAACAACCTGATTTTTTTATTTAATTTTTTAAAACTTTATCATTTAATATGATATTGTTTTGAAAATTATGTTTTATAATTTTATTTTTTATTTTTTTCATTGAGTTATATACCGGTCTTATAAATTTATTTATTTTTTTATCATATTCAATCTTCAACAATAGATGTATTTGAAGTGGGGCTTCATAATTTATTTATTTATTTTTATGTATCTATCCTGATTTAATGACATAACTTGCGTGTTTAACAAGTTGACTTGAGTTGGGTTTTTTTTTCTATTTTTATAATTGATTTCTTTATTCCATCATTCAATATTGGTTTAATTGAAAATTGAGTTTCATATCTTTTTTTTATTTGCTTTTTACAAGGATATTCGAATCTCATGACTCACGAGTTTGACATGTTGACTGGAGTTAACTTTGTTTATTTTCTGGATCTTTTTTTAATTGAATTTTTTTTAATTGGGCTTCTTATTTTTTTTTATTTTCTTTGAGATTTTTTTTATTACTTCCTTTAATACCATGTTGTTTGAGAACTGAGCTTCATATCTTTTTTACAAATTATTTTTATGGAGTTATTTCGGTCTCATAAATTTAATTTTTTTTCTTGATTTCAAACTTTAACATTGAACTTGTCAGAAATGAAGCTTCGTAATTTTTATTATTTGCTTTTTGTGAAGTTATATTAGTCGCATGCCTCAGATTGCGAGTTTAATAAGTTAACTTGATTTGACTTAGTTTTTTTTGTTTTATTTTATTCTTCAACATTGTGTTAGTTGGAAATTGAATTTTGTGTTTTTTTTTAAAATTTTTTTATATGGAGTTATCCTAATCTTATTACCTGGATCGCAGATTTAACAAGTTAAACTATAGAATAATTTTACAAATTTTTAGGATATTCTAGTCATTAGATTAAAAGTTGTATTGGTAAGTAATGCATTTAGTACAAGAAGTAATTCTAAAAAGATTAAAAGAAAATCATATATTTATCCATGTTAAATTCATTGTATATAAAATAATAATAATAAAAATTTCACGACTTATCCACGCAACCACGAAACAAAGTATAATGAAGACTAGGTAATTGCCTCTGGCCATTGTGACATAACAAAACAGTGAGATACACCAGGCCAAATAATCCCCAAATGTCCTTCAATAAAGCCATTGTGAAGAACGATTGTCAAAATTTCAGCAAGGAAGTTCTGGAAAGAAATGCTGATAGCTTCAACAATCAGTCATCTGCAAACAATTAACTGCCCGCAAATAAATGTCTACTAAAACACCATATTGTTCAGTTAATGATGGGATTACGCTAAACATCCATACACACCAATGTCGACCACGAATTTAAGTTAAAACACCTACCATAACTCCCAAAAACAGAGGGAAAAAAAAAACAGTTAGAATAAAGCATAGCATATGTGATATAGGACAGGGTAGTCAAAGGTACAAAAAATTAGAATTCCCAGAAAATTAGAGAAAGAGTAAAGAAACCCTGTAGAAGAGGGTAAATCCATGTAGAAGAGGGCGAAGGAGTTAGAAGAAAACCCTATAGGATAGGGTTCAAATACACAGAAGAAACATAATCACTTCTGAAATTTTAATTCATAATAAATGTTTTCTGCATTTTACAAAGGATATGGTGTTTATATAGACACCAAGAAACCTTAATGTCCTAAACTAATAATAAGAATCATAATAAATATTAGTTTTAATAATAAATCAACAAAATCCTAAAAATCTATCTAAATAGTAACAAAATTCTATGCATAATAGATTACAAACAAATAACTAAACTACATTGTTCTTATGCTGCATCAATATGGAAATCAAACAAAAACCTGCTACAAAGAAAAACGGGGCTAATTTATATATTATACACTAGTAGTTCACGATACATGAACGATAAATCTCAAGAACAAATAACAGAAAAAAAAAAATATACAGCAGAAACGAGCTAATACACTGTCAAGGTCCTCGAGGATACAGATGAATTGCAATATAATAGTAACAATTA
Organism: Populus simonii; assembly: GCA_007827005.2. NCBI lineage: Eukaryota > Viridiplantae > Streptophyta > Magnoliopsida > Malpighiales > Salicaceae > Populus > Populus simonii. The sequence continues at coordinate 8,763,299 of CM017477.2, forward strand.
ACAAATATTCACCAGTCAGCAGCTACAGGGAGAGCTGAGTTAGAACATTCAGTGACATTTTTTTGTGAAGATAATAGAGTGGAGAGGAGTGTGGCATAAGAAATGGAACTTTACTATGAGAATAACCGAGACTACAATCAGAAGAAGAATAAAGCATACGAGACATGGGCAGAGAGCTACCACACACTTGCTCTCCCCGCCCTCGTTTCCCACTTTCTCCTCATCTTCCCTGTCTTTGATCCACTGCGAGTAACTCCGTGGCAAAGCACCACTACCATTAGACTTGCCCATTGAAAATGGGTGTGATCTGATTGTATTCAAGCGGTGACTAACAAAATGAGATCTAAATTTAGCTGACGAAGACAGTAGGAGTGTGATGGTGGTGGCAGGTAGCTAGACTGGTGGTTGTCTAACTTGTCTTTTGAGTAAAGAAATAGCAATTCACGGCAAGGCTGTAGGTTTGTCTGTCTAGCGAAAGGATGGACCCTTTCTCCGGGCCTGATCAACTAGCAACTTTGCTTTGTATAGGCCAGGCCATGTCAGGCTGTTAAGAAGACCCATTTTGTAAAACTGCCTTGCAAGAAAGATACTTTTTTTTTCCAGAATTTATTTTTTTAAATTTTTTTTATTTAAAATTATTTTATATATTAGTACAACATAACAATAAAAAAACATAAAAAAATTAAAAATTTTGGCAAGTCGTTATAAAGTTTAATTTGATATCTTTACTCTTGATGTCAATCATTTATTAGAAAGGGTGGTCTGAAGGGTTGAATGTTGATTTTTTAAAATATTTTTTTATTTAAAAATATATTAAAATAATTTTTATTTTTATTTTTAAAAAGTTATTTTTAATCTTAAAAAAATATTTTAAAAAAACATAAACAAATGAATCTAAAACTACTACAAATGGTGTTAGGTTCCTGTCAAATTAACCGCATGCCACCATGTGTCCTTTAAATAAAGAAATTTAATTGAGAAAATATGTCATAAAGTTTCTACAAGTAAAATTATGCAGTAAAAATCTTAAACATCAAACTAATTATTTTTTCCCTTTGAAAAAAATATTCATAAACTTTAACCTGCTTTTGTCGATGATGAATCGAAGAAGAATTTGATACAATATGATGATTCTGAAGAGGAATTGTTGGATTTGAGCAATGAGAAGATTGAGTGGGGAGAGCCATGTGTTAAGAAGGTTGCGCAGGGGTTCTTTGGGTTTTAGAAAGATTGTGCTTGAAGATGATGAGATGGAGAATGTCGAGGGCGATAATGACGGTGTTGGTGGTGGTAGTGGTGGTGACGACTCGAGTGATGAAGATGGGGAAAGAATGCGGAGAAGGATGTTAGCGAGGAGGAGGACGTTGATTTGATGGATGAGGATGAAGCGGATGATGGCAAGAAAGGAAAGAGAGGTGGGAAGGATTCGAGGAAAAGGAAAGCGAGTGGAGAAGGTGGAAAGTTGGATTTGGGAAAGAAGGGAAAGAGTGGTGGGGATGCTAGTACGGGAGGAGTCAGGGTTTCAATAATATGATGAGAGTATGCTTCCATTGATGGAGGAACTCATAACTCTTACTAAATTTATTGCAGATGAATTTATGGGGTGCAATAATTTAGATATGTTCTCAATTTCAGACAATAATCCAGATTGAACAACACAGGCGTTGAAATCCATGTGCTTCTTCATCTGTTTGATCATATTATACCACCATGGTACCACTACACAAGGGAGTAGCACAACTCCAATTGCCTGCATTTAAGTTTGTTCAAACCTTGAGTGCAATTTCATTTGCAGTGGAATAAAAGAAAAGGAACATAATAATTATTAAAGAAATATTAGATGAAAACCCACTTTAGAATAGGTGATTATCATCGAAGAAATTAAATATTTTCATCAGTATATTTCAGGCATGCAGTAATAAGCTATGTTGAAAATCAAACAAGTAATAAGAGAATTTTGCGTGCAAGTACGTAGTTTTATTAAAATGAACGAGTGTAATACCAGAATGATGAAGATGAGAACAGACCTTGACGCTATCAATGAGCTGAGCTTCATTGGATTTTGTAGATGTAATCAAACAAGGCCAAAATGAACTCTCTGCATCCATGAAATCATAGAGAATCAAATCAATAATATTTCCACAAATATAGAGTGGCTAGACAGTTTGAGACTATGACGTCAATGCTTGAAGAGATGGGTGAAAAAAGGCTTTTGACATTGGACACATTTTCCATTGCAATGAGAGATTTTGCTGCTGCAAAGGAGTGGAAAAAGGCTGTTGGTATTTTTGAGTTAATGAAGAATCACAAATATAGAGTGGGTGTCGAGACCATTAATGCTCTGCTTGATAGTCTAGGGAGGGCCAAGCTTGGGAAAGAAGCTCAGGCACTATTTGGGAAGTTGGAAGGTAGGTTTATGCCAAATTTGAGGGCATATACTGTATTGTTTAATGGATGGTGCAGGGTGAAGAATTTAATGGAGGCAGGTAGGATTTGGAACGAGATGCTTGATGAGGGTTTTAAGCCTGATATTGTCACCCATAATATTATGCTTGAAGGGTTGTTAAGGAATAAAAAGAGGTCTGATGCAATCAAGTTCTTTGAGGTCATGAAAGCCAAGGGCCTATAACCTGATGTTTGGAGCTATACAATTTTGATCCGGGATCTATGCAAACAAACTAAGATGAAAGAGGCAGTTGGATATTTTTATGAGATGGTTGATTCCGGTTGTCATCCTGATGCTGCAGTTTACACATGTTTGATGACAGGGTATGGGAATCATAAGAGGATGGACATGGTTGATGAATTGTTGAAGGAGATGAAAGAAAAGGGCTGTCCACCTAATGGGAAAACTTATAATGCGCTTATCAAGTTGATGACCAGCTAGAGAATGCCAGATGATGCAGTGAGGATATACAAGAAGATGATTCAAAATGGAATTGAACCTTCAATCCACTCTTACAATATGATAATGAAATCTTACTTTCAAATAAGAAACTATGAAATGGAGAAGAAAATATGACAGACGAAGAGAAGAGAATAAAGCAGCAGAAGATGGTGGTGAATTAATTCTCTCTTATTGATATATAAAATGAGACGTAAGCACACACAATACAACTTGTGCATGATGTAACTATATATATAAGAAAAGGAATAACTATTGACTTTCTATAGTTGTATTTGTTTTTATAGTTACAAGATTTCTTCATTATGGAGGCTGATTTGTCTTTGATTTGCATCCAGCTAGTTCCATGTATGGTGGGTTGCCATTCTGGAGTGTAGTAGCCATTGGAGTAGGATTTCTTGATTATGGAGGCTGATGAAGAAGAGAGTTAAGAGAAGAGAACCTGGTAATAGAAAGTGTACTCAACGTGCCCGTGACAAACGGTACTCTTTTTACGAGATGGATAGATGATGGTTGGCGAATATCATTTCTTCTTGTTCTTTACTGATGAATATTTGTTTAATGATTGCCCATGACCAGTGGTGCTGGTTTGTGTTGTATAATTTTGTATTCATTACGCCACATTTCTTGTTTTAATTCTTATTTTAGTTATTTTTCAAGAGATATGTCACTTGTCTTTAATGCAATATAAACTGGTCCAGTTTTTATTGGTACTCTACTTTCCTTCTCTATGGTTTTTCTTCTATTAAGCATTAGATCTCTTCTTTCATGTAGCGAATAAAACTATTGTGTTTCTCTGCCATTTTCCAGTGTTGTTGCTGAGGTTTGCATTGATTTAATTAAAGGTAAAACAAATCATTTAGAGTGAATTTCCTGGGTCACTTTTGAGAGAAAGTGGAGGCTGCATGGGCTGAATTCATGGCTGACGTGGGTATGGGTGAATGTTTAGTGAAATCCTCCTGAATATCTGAACCATGTACCATTTTTGCTGCAGAAGTTAGTTTTCAAGATTGAGGCCACAGCTATAATCACTAATGAATCATAAAATCTAAAATTTCTGAGGCAATTAATTGAATTGTTTCAGATGACTGGTTGTGGAAGGTCATACTGCTATGATGTTACAGCTTAAAGTACAAATTTTTAGGGCCGGCCAGCTAGTATTGGAGTCCAAGGTTCTATCACACTCGTTATGAGATTTGATTCACCAGAGGTAAAATTTACCCCCAGCTGCTATTTTTTTGTCTGACCTTTTAACTGCGATTAGTTTGTTGATCTGAAAACTTTGTGGAATTTAATTTCAGGCTGAACAGCGTAACAGAGACATATACCGACAGGCCGGGGCTATTACTTTTCCACAAAACTTTTTTTTTTTAAGCAGTTCTAATTTGGTCCAGAAGTGCCTCGAAATTCGAGTTGGGTTTTTGGTGTTGAATGCAAATTCCGTTACCCTCTTGTTTTGATATTAATTTCGATTGATCTCTAGGATTGATTTGTGACGTTACTTGGTTTGCTTGATAACGATCAAGTATTGGATCTGATAAATTATTGCTGTGGTTCTTACAAAGGAATCAGCGGGGTAAATTTGGACTAGTATGCTCATGTAGCAACTGCTGGTTATTGGTTTTGTGTGGTCTAATTATTATCAGTTTTACTGTTAAACAGAGGACCTCATTTTCTGAACTATGCTTGGTTACTTCTGCAAAGTATACTCAATGGCTTGCCAGGATGAGATATTTTGGATTGAGTCCTTTATGCAGCATTGAGATATTCAGTGATGAGTTTGATATATTTACTTGCGACATATTTAGTTGTTGTTCCTCCGGAGGTGCTTCATGATGCTAAACTCGGAGATCATCAGTTGGTCTACTCTGTTTTGTTATGGGCTTGCAAACATTTCACTTGATCCGCACTGCTTTCTGGTATGATTGAGGGCCAATGCTTTGTTTGATTGAGTGCTTTCGTCTGAGATTGTTGACTCTAATGTCTGGTGTGATCAGATGCCAGTGTTTTGATGATTTTATTGCAGGCCTCCACCAGCCTTGCCTCCATGCTTTGATTTGGAGTTATAATTCTAGTGTAGTTATTTTGACTCTTCATTGTTGAGTTACTAAGCTAATGGTGTTATTCTCATTGCCCGCCCTTATCATCACTCAAGACTTCTGGGATTTCTCTTAACAATATTGACTCTGATTTGCCCAGAGGAAAGGAACTTTCCTTTAGGAAATTATATATATAAAAAAAAGTGTCTGCCTTTCTCTGAAAGCTTCTTCTAACATTTCCACGAGAGAAGCCCCATATGAATCATTTGATGAAAGTCACGCGCACCAGGTATGGTGAGTTTCTCAGAATGTAAGCACCACAGATGCAAGTATGATTCCAGTGGTCGAATGCGGATGTTTGAAGAGGGTTTTTGTTTTCGACGTCGTTTTTATTTCCGTTGCTGGTGGTCTTTCGCTGCCTTTGTGATTCCTGTTATGGACGTTTTCCGTGAACATCACTTTTTTCAAGTTTCTACTGTTGTCCGATGATTGGTTGGTCTGCCTGAGCTCCTTGTACACCCATTAGTTTCTACTGTTGTTCTGTTTGAGTCCCTTGTACTGTCGTTATTTTGATCTACCTTTTCCTTGTAGGTTTGAGATTCCAAAAACCATTACTAAAATAAGAGATTTCAAAGATGACGCAATTTATTTGACGCAATAAAGTTCGATACTGTGTTTTCATTGAGATTTCAGATTTTACATTAATGGAGTTGCTCTTTGCAAGACACATACAGGTATGGGAGGGAAAAAGCCACATTCAGCGTGCTTCGCTACGCTGTATAAAATTCGTTCATCTGGATGTAATTCACGTTCACCGAAAGAGTTTTACATGAATTGACTTCATATTGATACTCAAGTCGTCATTTTTTCCCCACGATACTAAGATTTGTCATGTCAGGTTCGTATCTCCCTAGAAATGGAAGGCATCATCATGATGTTCAAGGTGAGGTCGGAACCTGAACCCTCCAAAACAAGTAATCACCCCCATTGTAACGGGCCTGGATATCAAATTATCAAAGCAAACATAAATCTCGACACTCACTAACACTCTGAACAGGGGACACTTTGCTTTGCTTCTTGAAGTGCAGGATTGCTACCCTTTGAAGCTTTGCTTTTGAGCACCACATTGTCTTATCCTAGCTCTCTCAGTTAGTCTCCCAAATAAAAAACTTGGCATCAACAATAAACAGTATAGACTACATTAAGTATTGACATAATTAACAAATACTTTTAAAATGTGTAGGGAAAGTAATGTAGTTTTTCCTCTCATTTTTATTTTTTTTGTCTTTCTTCACATTTTTTTTTGTTTTTCATCTTTTTTTATTAGTTTTACATGTTTTTTTTCCCAAGGTTGTCTTGTTTTTTTGTTTTTGTTTTTATATTTTTTTAAAAACTTATCTTTTACCTATTTTTTTTAATATTGAACTGATTAAAAATTTAATTATGTAGTTTTCTTTAAAACATTATGAATTACTATAATGTTTTCCTACATGGTTTTTTTATTAATTTTTTTTTTTTAAATGGTCTTTATAGATTTTATTTTTTTCATATTAAGCTGGTTGAGAATTTTGCTTTATAGTTTTTTTTTAAAGCACTGTAGATTGTTACAATATTTCTTCATATAGTTTTTGTTTTGCTACAGTGTTTCCCACATATTTTTTTTCAAAATTATCTTTGTCGAATTTTTTTATTTAATATTGAGCTGGTTGAGAATTTAGTTTTAACTTTCTCCACATGTTTTTTTTTGTGTTTTTTTTTTTGCAGAATTGTTTTTGTTGATTTTATTTTTTTAATATGGAGTTGGTTGAGAATTTAACTTTATAGTTTTTTTTCTTAAAAACACTGTAGATTACTACAATGTTTCTCCACGTGATTTTTTTTATTTTTTTCATAATTATCTTTGTCGATTTTATTTTTTTCATATTGAACTGGTTGAGAATTTAGTTTCGTAGTTTTTTTCTTTAAAATATTGTGGATTGTTACAGTATCTCCCTACATGATTTTTTTTGTTATGAATTTTTTTAAAATTATCTTTATTGATTTTATTATTTTTAATATTGAGCTAGTTAAAAATTATAATTGTAGATTTTCTCATGAAATATTATAGATTGCTACAGTGTTTCCCAGCATGGTTTTTTTCCTTTCGTTTTTTTTGTTATAATTTTTTTCAAAATTTTTTTTGTTTATTTTATTTTTTAAATATTAACCTGGTTAAGAATTTAGCTTTATAGTTTTTTCTTTAAAAACATTGTAGATTGCAATAGTTTTTCTTCATATAATTTTTTTCTCTCATAAACCTATAATAATATATAAACATGTCACAAGCTCGCGGAATCGCGCCGGCATGACATAAAATAAGATACTATAATTTGTAAGTTGAAAGCTGTGCAGCAAAATTTGTGTTGGTTAAGCTTCGGAAAAGAATGAATTTTCTGAAATTGTTGATTAGGAGTGTTTCAACCAGAGGATATAGGGGAAGATACGGGGAACATAGCAAGGCAGACAAAAATTAACCTCCTAATACAGGGGACTATTTACATCCTGAAATCAATGCTCAAACTCAACCATTTGAAAGAACACCATAAATAAGATTTTTTGTAGCTAAGCAAACAGCAAACAAAATTGGGTTAAACTTCAAATGAAAAGGAGTAACATCTGAACCTCCAATCAGGAGAAGTGTAAGCCAGCCATATTGAACTGAGAGAGCAAGTGTAAGAACTCCTCTTGCGAGAGTTTGGATGACCTCTTTTCAGAATAATTTCTCTCTTTCAACACAGCCAAAACCTTTTGCTTGAATTCAGAGGCCTCACCGTCTGCATCACCATCCTCCACCTCCATTTCGTCATCCGTTCCATCATCCATGTCCATGCTCTGATCCTCAAAATCTCCCAGTCCCGAAATGTCCATCTCAGCATTAGTACTCCCCGAGGAACCATTTTGCAATTGCTGCAGCGCCTGAAGGGTCTTGTAGTTCTTTTCAAGTATGGAGAGGACATTTTTCATCCTAAAAATTGAACCAAGTGTCTTGTTCTTTCGAATAAAGTTCTCTACGCTAAAGTATTGAATTCTTTCAACACGTTACTAGATCTAAAGTCTCTCCATAGCCTTCTGCTACTCTACACTATGTGACGCTTCTTTGTATGTCGATGGCTCTACCACTTTCTTCTCTGGCTTACAGAGTCCTGCAATGAATAAATCCACTATCAGTGCAAAACAAAGCCTACGAACACTGATAAGGCCTGTCTTGTAGTCTCTTAGTGATCAAATCCTCACTTTTACAGGCGTGCTAGACTAGCACAACCCAGCGGGAACAAATTATCCCTACTATTGGCTTCAAAAGAGATTGTGTAGATTTGCTTAAAAACATGAACTGAGAAAAATTCTCAACTGATAGTAGTTCACGATACATGAGCGATGAATCTCGAGAACAAATAACAGAAAAAAAAAAATTACAACACAAACGAGCTCATACACTGTCAAGGTCCTCAAGGATACATGTGAATTGCAATATAATAGTAACAAATATTCACCAGTAAGTCAGCTACGGGGAGAGCTGAGTTAGAACATTCAGCGACAATTTTTTGTGAAGATAATAGAGTGGAGAGGAGTGTGGCATAAGAAATGGAACTTTACTGTGAGAATAACCGAGACTACAATCAGGAGAAGAATAAAGCAAACGAGACATGGGCAGAGAGCTACCACACACTTGCTCTCCCCGCCCTCGTTTCCCACTTTCTCCTCATCTTCCCTGTCTTTGATCCACTGCGAGTAACTCCGTGGCAAAGCACCACTACCATTAGACTTGCCCATTGAAAATGGGTGTGATCTGATTGAATTCAAGCGGCGACTAACAAAATAAGATCTAAATTTTAGCTGACGAAGCCAGTAGCGGTGTGGTGGCTAGCTAGATTGGTGGTTGTCTTTTGAGTAAAGAAATCGCAATAAATGGCAAGGCTACAGGTTTGTCTGTTTAACGAAAGGATGGACCCTTTCTCCGGGCCTGATCAACTAGCGACTTTGCTTTGCATAGAATGTCTGACTGTAATGAAAAGAAAATATCATTCATGTGGATGTAATCAAAGTGATTAGGCATTTAAATAGCTAGAAATAAATCTATTAATCAATAACTCATTTTTTCTTTATTTTTCCATTTTTAAACATCATTATTAACATGCATGGTTGAGATCTAATTAGTGGTGAGACTAGAGTAAAGGCTTGATATTACTATAAATAATAGTAAGATAAGAGAGAGAATGTTGGCCATAATTTCTATTTCTGTTTTTTAAAAATATTTTTAATTTAAAAAAGCATTTAATAAATATTTTTTAGTATTTTCTAATAATTTTAATATACTAATTTTAAAAATATATTTTCAAATAAAAATCTATTTTAAAAAATATTCTCAGTGCAGGGAACAGAGTAAGTCAATGATCTCCCAAATTCCCGCCAATTAACGAAGATCGAGAACACTTGCCGGGAATTTTATTAAGTTCCCGCCAGCGACATTCCAAATTATTATTATTGTTAGTGATATCTGGAAGTCTAAGTTAAAAAACCATCTCCACTCTCCACCTTTTTCATTCTTCATCTTTCCAATCCCTCTCATTTATTTTGCTCGCTCTCTGTGTTCAGTCTCTATCTCTCTCGAAGCCGCAAAAAATAAAATAAAGATTGAAAAAATGGCACCGTCGCGTAAACAGAGCAACGGTAGATCACCAATAGTAAATCCACAGCGCCAAATAACTGCCTTCTTCTCCAAGACGACGACTCCTTCTCCATCTCCTTCTCCCACGCTCTCTAAAAAACAAATCCCTAAATCCCATACTAAACCTAACCCTAACCCTAGCTCTCGAACCCAAAGCCCTAGTTCTAGCCCAACTACTCCTTCGCCAGTCCAATCTAAGCCTAAAAAACCCCTACTAGTTATTGGACAAACTCCTTCACCGTCTCCTTCAAAAGTTGGAGTGTATGGCAAAGAGGCGGTGGAGAGGAGGGTTAGGGTTTACTGGCCCCTGGATAAGAGCTGGTACGAGGGTCTTGTCAAATCTTACGATGATGAGTCGAAGAAGCATTTGATACAATATGATGATTCTGAAGAGGAATTGTTGGATTTGAGCAATGAGAAGATTGAGTGGGTTGAGCCATGTGTTAAGAAATTTAAGAGGTTGTGCAGGGGTTCTTTGGGTTTTAGGAAGATTGTGCTTGAAGATGATGAGATGGAGAATGTCGAAGGCGATAATGGCGGTGCTGGTGGTGGTAGTGGTGGTGACGACTCGAGTGATGAAGATTGGGGAAAGAATGCGGAGAAGGATGTTAGCGAGGAGGAGGACGTTGATTTGATGGATGAGGAAGAAGTGGAGGATGGCAAGAAAGGAAAGAGAGGTGGGAAGGATTCGAGGAAAAGGAAAGCGAGTGGAGAAGGTGGAAAGTTGGATTTGGGAAAGAAGGGAAAGAGTGGTGGGGATGCGAGTACGGGAGGAGTCAAGGTTTCAGTTGTGGAGCCTGTAAAGAACAAGGAGAGTAAGTAATGTTTTTCCTTCTCTATTTGTTTGGGAGAAGGAGGGTTGTTGGAAGAGATTTATGACATGGATTCATCACATTTTGTTTAGAAAAGCCTAAAAAGACGTACTGAAGTCAATAACAAAATGGGTATTATTGGACAGGCTGGAAATACTGACTTGTTAGACATTACATGAGAGTTTCTTTATGATTCAAAGGGCTTCCTTTTATTTGTAGTTTCTATCTGGAAATGTTTGTCTCTGCAATAGCATCTTCATTTATGCTATGATCACGGTTACTGCCCCAGGATAATTATTTGGCCACAGTAAATGTATGCTTCTATAAAATTTTTGAATAAAAGGAGCTAGAACAAGGTTTTACATTCCCATAAAAAGGGAAAAAATAACAATTAGGTCACGTATCACTGTTGTTGAATTTGTGCATGTTTTACTGCAGATGGGGTTTTTAATGGCTTTGATAATGCCTTGATGACTGATGCATCCGAAAGATTTAGCACGCGTGAAGCTGAAAAGTTTCCATTTCTTGGACGGTAAGTTCTTATTGCAACAATGTGGTCCATATGCTCTAGTCTTCATTCATACCTATGATCGTACATCATTTTGAAGAGAATGGAGAAACCATTCACTTTTCTCAGTACATTGTCTGCCTGCGTTATTTTCATTTTTAACCCTTCTCACGCATGTGAATCTCATGTTTTAGGCCCACTGATGTACATCTTGATGTAGTGAGGTCAACCCAGCAAAATAATTAAGTAAATAAATAAAGAACACAGTAAATAGTTGATGAAGCTCCAACTGTTTGTTGTTTTGAATGAAGCATCACCCTTGATTGCTACTTGCCTTGATTCTGAAACAGAGAACGCAGGGATGCAAAGAGAAGGCGTCCTGGAGATGTAGATTATGATCCCAGGACTCTATACTTGCCCGCTGAGTTTGCAAAGAGTTTAACAGGGGGCCAGGTAGGGGCTTTCATGTAGTGATTGGTTTGAAACTATTTAAGGAGTTGTCTTCTTGAATTTCATTGTTTGTTATGTGCAGAGACAATGGTGGGAGTTTAAGTCAAAGCACATGGATAAGGTTTTGTTTTTCAAGGTATGTACATAAGTCAGATCGATTTCATACATTCATCAAATCTCTCTTTACTGGGTTCTGCCAAATAATAATTATATCATTCATGCTGGTGCAGATGGGCAAATTTTATGAGCTCTTTGAAATGGATGCCCATGTAGGAGCTAAAGAACTAGATTTGCAATACATGAAGGTAGGATTCATTAAGTGCTAACGATCATGAATACTATCTTTTGGACTCTGCTGTCTTTTTTTACTCTTTCTCAATGCAATCATTTAATCAAAAGGCATCAAAATTCTGCTGAGGCATTTGTCTTCTATTCTTGGTTACATATGTTGGAATTTATTTGTTTCTTTGGATTTTGACTCAAGTTATTATATGATTCCTTCTTGGATGCTTAGGGAGAACAACCTCACTGTGGCTTTCCAGAGAAGAACTTCTCTTTGAATGTGGAGAAATTGGCTAGAAAGGTTGGCCTGTACTTATTTTCTCCTTTTTTTTAGTTAGCCTCATTTTTTTCTCCAATGAAATTTAACAAGCTGCCTTGAAGAGCAGGGTTATCGAGTTCTTGTTGTAGAGCAGACAGAAACACCTGAACAGTTAGAGCTTCGTCGCAAAGAGAAAGGTTCTAAAGACAAGGTCTGAATTTATTTCACGTCCCTGAAGTGATTTTAATTTTTACCTGCAGTCATTTTAGGACCATGTTTAAATCAGATTCAGAAATCACTTGAAACTTAGGATAGATGTTAACATTAATCACTTGTTGGATTACTTGTCTTAATAATTTTTTTATTATGTTTTAGGCATTCTCTTCGTTAGTTTCTTTCATCTCAAGTTTTGGCAATTATTTCCCATTTGTTTAGGTTGTAAAACGTGAAATATGTGCGGTGATTACAAAAGGAACACTAACTGAGGGGGAGTTTCTTTCTGCAAATCCTGATGCTTCTTATTTAATGGCACTGACTGAAAGTAGCCAGAGTTTGGCAAACCAAGGTCTTGAGCGGATTTTTGGTGTTTGTGTTGTTGATGTCACTACTAGCAGAATCATTCTTGGACAGGTTTGTTGATTTTTATCAGATTCTATTGTGTATTAGTTGATGAGATTGTTTTTTGAGGCTTTGTTGATCATTCCATTGAGTGTCATCTGTTTTGCTAAAATCTTTTATTGTCAATTCCCTTTTCAAGTTTGGAGATGATGCTGAATGCAGTTCATTGTGCTGTCTATTTTCTGAGCTGAGGCCGGTAGAAATTGTAAAACCTGCTAAAATGCTTAGCTCCGAAACTGAGAGAGTAATGGTGAGACATACTAGAAATCCCTTGGTCAATGAGTTGGCTCCCCTCTCAGAATTCTGGGATGCGGAGAGAACTGTTCAGGAAGTCAAAACTATCTACAAGCGTATTGGTGATCTTTCAGCTTCTGGACCCTTAAATAAAACAGATTTGGATACAACCAACCTTAATGTTGGAGAATATAGGCCAAGCTGCCTGCCCAGCATTTTGTCAGAGTTTGTCAATAAAGGAGAAAATGGAAGCCTTGCTCTCTCAGCTCTTGGAGGCGCTCTCTATTATCTAAAACAGGCATTTTTGGATGAGACATTGCTTAGATTTGCAAAATTTGAATCACTTCCTTGCTCTGATTTCTGTGAGGTTGCTAAGAAACCATACATGATTCTCGATGCTGCTGCCCTGGAGAACCTTGAGATTTTTGAGAACAGCAGAAACGGAGACACTTCAGGGTAAGGGTGTCATATGCTCTTAAAAATGCCAATCTGTTTTTTTTCTCCTGATAATTGTTTGAGGTATTTTGTTATCTATGAAGGACGCTGTACGCGCAATTGAATCATTGTGTGACAGCATTTGGAAAGAGGTTGCTGAAAACATGGCTAGCAAGACCATTATACCATTTGGAATCAATTAAAGAACGCCAGGATGCTGTAGCAGGTCTGCGGGTAAGTTTCCAGTAGGTATTCATTTTCTAGCATGAGATGTTTTGCTGGGTGAACTTTATATATATATAATTGGAATTTTAGACCTTGGTGAAAAATTCCAAAGCCTCTAATGCTTGAACTAAAAGTTACAGTTTATGGATTGATGATTTATTTTGGGAAAAGTGTCAATTAGCTATCACATGCCAGTTTTTCCATTTAAAAAATTAACGGGCTGTGTATTAATGTAAAACCTAAAACAGTATTACTGTTTTGATTCCCAAATAAATATGGGGCTCCTATCATTGGTATGGTTCATTGCCTTTTCTCTTTCCATTTTCTTGTTCCAAGTTTTTCAAAAAAATGGATTTCTTAAGGCTTTTTTTGTTGTTTGCAAAACTTTAAATCTTGGGTTTGCAGCTATGATGTTGCAGGTTCAAGGCTTGAGAGCAGCCACTTCTAGCAAAATTGCTGAAGGGCAGGACTATTTCCAAAAGGTCCCTTCAAAGTTTAAACTTTGATGGGACCATAAATATCTTTTGGTTTTCAAAGTCCGAGTATAGATTCTGCTTTTCTCCATATGATTAAGTGCTCTCGTAATTTTTCAAGTTTAATTTTTGAGCTGAATTTTTGATATCTTCAATTTTCTGCCTGATAGTTGCATTTCTTTTATATTTTTCGTTCTCTAACCAGCCAATTGCTGTTTGAGTTTGCATTCTGATATCATAGCTAACTTTCAGGGGGTAAATCAACCCATGATGCTTGAATTTCAAAAGGTGTTGTCCGGGCTTCCAGACATTGAGCGGCTGCTTGCACGCATATTTTCTACCAGGTAAGGATAAGAAGGAAGTAAGCATGCATCAATGTATTTTTCTAGCATTATGCAAGTACTGAGCTTCATGTAAATTTGTTTCTTGTGCATTATTTTTATTGAAAAACAGCGAAGCCAATGGAAGAAATGCAAATAAAGTAGTTTTATATGAGGATGCAGCGAAGAAGCAGCTTCAGGAGTTTATATCCACTCTACGTGGCTGTGAATTAGTGGCCCAAGCATGTTCTTCACTTGCTGTCATTTTGGAAAATGTGGAGTCCGGACGGTTGCATCATTTATTAACACCTGGTACTTTTCAGTTTGTTGTTCTTTTAATGTTTTTATAAGATTGTAGTTTGGCATCTTATTTTGTTATGTAATTGTAGGTAAAGGTCTTCCTGACATCCTTCCAATTCTTAAACATTTTAAGAGTGCCTTTGATTGGGTAGAAGCCAACAATTCTGGACGTATAATACCTCATGAAGGTGTCGATGTGGAGTATGACTCTGCTTGTGAAAAAGTTAAAGAGGTTGAATCTAGTTTGGCTAGACACCTGAAGGAACAACAGAAATTACTAGGGGACAAATCAGTAAGATCTTGTCCAGAAATATTAGTCTTCTCTTAATTTGTTTAAGTAAATAACATGTTCTCTCATTACATGACCTATTTTACAGATTACTTATGTCACAGTTGGAAAAGAGGCATACCTGTTAGAAGTTCCTGAACATCTGCGTGGTAGTATTCCTCAAGATTATGAGCTGCGTTCATCCAAAAAGGTAAGTGATGCATATTGAATGTTTGGTCTCTGACACTTCCTTGAAAAAATAGCAAGTGTTTGGCCAATCAATCAATGTGACAGGTGTAACATCATCTAATTTGTTGATTCTATTGTTAAAAAGATTTGAAAAGTTATCACCATCTGTCATGTGGTGATGCAAATACTGTTGTGGTAGTATGCGTTAACAAACATTGTGAACACATAAGCAAATGAATTGTGTTTCTTGCTCGTTTAGCTTCCTTAAGAATTTCTTGTCATTGTGCCATGGAATTGCAACAAAAGTAACTTGGAATTTAAGTCATTTATACTGCTTTTGCCTAATTTTTACCATGGTCATATGAAATATTTAAAGAAAAGGCCGTGTAAACATTTTTTTAGAATATAAATAGATAGGGTCAGTATCAGCTAGCATGCCCATAAAAGCTGGCAGGTTCCAAATATGTGATTAGGTGTCAGAGTGTGAATGAGAATGATGGTGTATGCATGTATAATAACGAACTGATTTTACATTTATTTATTACCAACTACAATCTATGTTAACTGGGTCCCTTTTTTGTCGGACAAGGCAACATTTTGGTTGGGATCTTAACTTTGGCCATAGCAAATAGCTTACTGGTCTTGGGAAATTTGGTTTTCCTTGCCGCTATCTTGTTTGAATTCTTTTCTACATGCTGCCTGGGACATGCAGGGCTTCTACAGGTATTGGACTCCAAGTATTAAGAAGTTCTTAGGAGAGCTCTCACAGGCTGAATCTGAAAAGGAGTCGGCGTTGAAGAGCATTTTGCAGAGGTTAATTGTGCGTTTTTGCAAGTACCATGACAAGTGGAGACAGTTAGTTTCTGCAACTGCAGGTTTGTGCACCAACTTTATTCATGTAGAATAGGATCTTGATTATGAATATGCATCTCTCTCTACACTAGCATTTCTGTAGAAAGCTAACAAGAACAAAATGTATTTCAAGTAGAATCCAAATTTTCTCTTTTGAACAGGCAGGGGCTCCCACTCCTTTTTGGGACAGAACCATTGTCATGGTATGATTTCAATTCATTTTTTTCGACTGAAACTGGTCACTCATAATGCAGAACTGGATGTTTTGATCAGTCTGGCAATTGCTAGTGACTTTTATGAAGGACCTGCATGTTGTCCAACCATCGTAGGTTCATCATTGTCAAGTGAAGTGCCATGCCTTTCTGCAAAAAAATTAGGACACCCTGTTCTCAGGAGCGATTCTTTGGGAAAGGGTGCATTTGTCCCAAATGACATTAGTATTGGGGGTTCTGGTCGTGCCAGCTTTATCCTTCTCACTGGTCCTAACATGGGTGGAAAATCTACTCTTCTTCGGCAAGTTTGTTTGGCTGTGATTCTGGCCCAGGTAAATTATCTATCCTTCAAAATATATGTTTTGCCTGGTAACCATCCACATTTTCCATCTTTGATTTTTTTTTCCCCACAGATTGGAGCTGATGTCCCTGCTGAAAGCTTTGAGTTGTCTCCTGTTGACCGCATCTTTGTCAGAATGGGTGCAAAAGATCATATTATGGCAGGCCAGAGTACATTTTTGACAGAGCTCTCAGAAACTGCATTGATGCTGGTGAGTTTTCTTGGTAATTTTGAAGCATTTCATTTAAGATAAAGGGTCATGGTCCCTATGACTGTCCCAGTTTATAGATGTGGCTGAAATGGTGATGTATAGGAGGATGTTTGTGATTGTGAGTAAAGTGCCAAAGTCTATGCAGCTTTTCCAGTCAAATTAAATTTCTGTAATGCAGAAGTTATTAATTCTTTTGATGTCTAGGTTCCAAATCCTTGCAAACTGTAACAGTAGCACAACTAGTACAGTTCTAATTGGTTTCAGGCTTTCAGCATTTTCTTGCCTAACCTTTTTATGGATGCTTATACAGTCATCGGCAACCTGCAATTCATTGGTGGCGTTGGATGAACTTGGACGTGGCACATCAACTTCAGATGGACAAGCAATAGCGTAAGAATATATCTGAGATTTTATTTTTCAATGTCATGGATTGTCTCTCAGAACTTTGCATGTTTTTTAAGTTTCTGTTTGACAGTATACTGGTTAGTCAATCTTGTTTCTTTTCTATGTTTTTCAGCGAATCAGTTCTTGAACATTTTGTCCACAAGGTACAGTGTCGAGGAATGTTTTCAACTCACTATCACCGATTAGCTGTAGATTATCAAAAAGATTCAAAGGTATGCTTATATTTCTGGAATTTGTTGATGTTTGTTTCAACTGAAGCCCTTTAAACTCAGACTAGGACAATTTGATTGATGTGCTAGTACTTCTCTGATGTGAAGCTCTAGGACAATTCACCTATATCGAGATATTGTAAGCTATTTAATTCGCTGGACCTTTTCATAACTATTTTGAGTGAATTATTATTTTCTTGTGTCTACTACAGGTCTCACTGTACCATATGTCATGTCAAGTTGGAAATGGAGTTGGAGTGGAAGAAGTTACATTTCTTTATAGGTTGAGACCTGGTGCCTGCCCTAAGAGTTATGGTGTCAATGTTGCAAGACTGGCTGGTAATGCTTTTGCTACTTTACTGCCCTTTTTGTCTGGATTTTGGACAAGATTTACATGTGAGCAGAATAGATTGGGAGGCTGAAACTGAATAATTCATGACTAATTTCCAATGAATAGAACAATCATGTGGGTTGATCCTTATCAGAAAATTTAAAGATACATGTTGAGTGCACCTTTTTCTATCAATAGATTAGAACTTCTATGTTCGTCACTGGACCCCTTTGAACTTTCTGCCATATGGTGTTTGTCATTGTCGAGTGTAACTTTTGCTAACAGTATATTACAACTTTTATGTCCGTCACTGGACTGCATTGAACATTCTGTCATATGTCCCAATAAAACGTTTGAAATCATTAACCAATTTCTTGATCACCGTTTCCATTGAATCAGATAACGAATTCCAATCCTTTAATTATTTCAGGACTTCCAGACTCGATACTTCATAATGCTGCTGAAAAGTCTAGGGAATTTGAGGCTGTATATGGTCGACACAGAAAGGGATCTGAAGGAAAGTTGGCCATTCAAAGTTGTGACAAGATGGTAGTATTAATCCGAAGTCTGATCAATGCCACGACAAACTTGAGTGGCCATAAGTCTGCTGGGATCGATATCAGCTCAGTGACCAAACTTCAGGATAAAGCTAGGATATTTTTGCAGTAAAATTGAAGTGACCGAATCTTCTGCTGTTGGACACTTCAGCATTTCGCCATCTACCAGACTAATTTTACACAAACCAAGATACTCAGGGAGCTTCTCTCCTTCAAGTCATTGGAGCATCTGGTATTTCTGTTGGCCTGTCCTTTCAAATTTTGTGATTTGACTGTACAGGATATAACTTATAGCTGTGATTGATAGATACTTGACAGAGCATGCGGTGTAAATTTAATTCAAAGTTGTGTCTCGGGTCAGATTGAATTTGTATCGGTCATTTTCTCTAAGATGCCTAATTTTTTGTATAGTGGTTGTATCGGTGATGGAATATTGAAGGAATGTTGTCCCTGTCTCTTATCCAGAAAGGGATAGTGCTCCCAGTGTGTATGGTTGTAATGTCCAAGAGGTGGGTTCAACGAACAAAGGCAGAGGTTGTTCATAATGTGACTTGCTTTCGAAGCGATACATGTTTTGGTCAGGCTGGTGGCTCAACCCTACCGATTGGTGTTGCTATTGCATTTTTCAACTTTTTAGTTATTGGGTGGGGTTTTAGTAATGTGAAATTTCACACTAACCCTGGATGTGACATATTTCTAAATCCTGTTCGTGTAACTTGTGCCCTCAAAATGTGGAAGAATGTTGTCGACAATATGAGCATTGATGGAATGCTCATACAAAATAAAAAAATCATAAATTATTTTAGGATCATGCCTATACTAAATGATGGTGCTCATCTTCTTGATCCTCGCCCTCATCTCCGTCAGAGTTTGAGGTGTAGTCTTCGTCATCCTCAGAATCCTGACACGCAAAGAATGAAAACACTCTTGTTAGCTTGCAAATAAATCAATTGAACTGTGCTGCACTCTTCGCAGCGGCAATCTTGTGATCAGCACGATCAGGTGTGCTCACCTGATATTGAGACCGGATGCTTTTATGAACTGCTGCAATTGTCCGAAAAACTATATACATTGGGAATAAAATTCCACAAGCTCTTAAGATGAGCAACTGCAAAATATACCATGAGGAGAATCAATAAAATGACACAGAAACTGATTCAATTTAGAAAGGACAAAGTTAGGTTGAACTGTGAGCACTGTACGGCAATCAAATGCTTACAGTAACAAGTGTAAATGGGTAATCTTCTGTTCCACCGGTGAGAGTGGCAAAAAGATGTCTCAAGAGCATAAGGACCGTAAACTGCAAAAACGAACAAAACAGGCTATTGTAAAATATCCCCTGAACAACAATATGAATGAATTTTTCAATCCCCTTCTCTAAGTTTTCAATGAAAGTTTGGGGAAAAAATCCCTAAAAATCCTCCCCTCCCCTCCCCCTTCCCCTCGCTCTTGCTCCGCTGTCATGAATAAAAATACAAGAAAAACATGAGAAAGGAGACAGAGAGGGATGGAGGTAGAGAGTGTAGGTGGAGGTAGAGAGCGTGGGACAGAATAGATTCTTTTAATTATTTTTAGTACTTTTCTTTTTCTTTTTTTAATAAAAAATAATACACTAAAAATAAATTATTTGAAACAAAACTAGAATAACAAATCTCCTCTCTGTTTTTTTTACCCGAGCATCGTCACCAACAACCACCGTCTAGATCAAATTTCATGCCAAACCAACAATCACACAGGAAAATTGATCCTTAAATCACAACCCCGTAAACATAATCATCATTCAAACAAAAACCCAAAAGAAAAAGACACAGAACAATCATTCTTACAAATTGTAATCATATTACCTAGAAAAACCCACTGTAAGCATTTACCCAGAAAACACCAATGGATTTATCCATTTCCATTTCTTCAAATTGGAAATGATAGCTAACTGTAATCATATTTACAAATTGTAATCATATTTCTCTAATCTTTGTTTTTGTGATAGGTAATTTATTTTCCTAGTGATGAACATGAATATAATTAATCTTGATTTGACTTAAAATATATACATTTTCATATATATACTTAGAAATAAATATTGAAATGAATATTTAGAATTTAATGAATAAAATATAAATATTTAAATTTTATTTATGTAATAAGTAAAATATGAACATAATAAAAATTCAATCCGTGAATACTAATTATTATTCCTAGATAAATAGTTGTTTTTTTTTTTTATCATTATCATCATTGTAAAGTGAGGATTTTTTTAGAAAGTTTTTCATCAATTTTCTAATCCAATAAATACTCAAATTGATATATATCTTAATTTAATAAATCATAAATAAGGTATAAATTGAGTGTTAACTTCCATAGCAATTATCATCTTTAAATATTATTTTTATAGAGTTTTTTTTCAACTATTATTATTATTGCAAAATGAGGATTTGTAAAGATTTTCATCAATTTTCTAATAAAACTTTAACAAAGGGCAGTAATTAAAAATAAATAAAAAACATATTGTTCAGGGAAGAAAAATAGAAGATTTTAATTAGTTGAAGGATATTTATTTTTTTCGTCAAAATTCAGAGTGTTTTACAATTTAGCGAAAGAGGAACTGCCATCAATAAACTCCAGCTTCTTTATTTATTAATGAATTTATTTGATTTTTTTTTTCTTCAAATAATTAGAGACGTGTATTGCTTGTGGTACGGCAACAATAGGGGAAACTCGTCTACGTTTTCCTCACATGACCTAACCGTGGGATTCTGGCCCGCATGATGGTTCCCAAACGACAGTTCTTCACCTTCAATTTGACTCCCTCCTGGTCCTGGGTAGTTTTGAATGCTAAGCAATCCCACCGAATTTTTAAATGTTAAAGTTCCCGTCCAAGTCACTCGGTCAACCAAAGCACACAATATAATAGTAGTTCCCCATCAATACACCAAGTCAATAGCTAAGCTACCATTCTCTTTTCTTTTTTTTTCTTTTTTTTTTAATCACAATCCTCTTAAACTAAGTGTTAAGATTATGAATTACGTTCAAGCATCGTATGATGAACAGGAACTTACCGTTAGAGCCAAAAACCGGCAGCAAGAGGCGCTTCTGTCCGCGGCAGATGAGCAATGTGAGTACTCCTCAGCACCAGCGGTGGCTCTTTCAGCTATGCCTCCTAATTCTTGGTTTTCCGGATCATGTTCTCTTCCTGGGATTTCCAAACTATCTCTGCCATGACCATTCATGATTTCAGTACATTACAGTTTTGATACAATCGTAATCATAATAGCAAGATAATCTATTTGTATGTAATAAAAAAAAGCCCCAAGAGACTGAAAAGACTTGAAAATGACATAGAGTAGTCGACGTTCATGGACCAAGCAAGTAGCAAACAATTGTTCAGCGTCAGCTGTGACATTTTCGGTATTGCATAAAGCAGCTTTCAATTTGATTAGTATATTTTATATATTACTTATCTAAGGAAGTTTGCAAATCAAGGGAAGGGAACGCCAATATTCTAAAACGCGCATTAACAGTTGGAGGATAATGCCACGCGTTCTCTTCTTATCTATAATTTTTTGAAGGGAATAAGAATGTACCTAATCGTCATTGGCTCGATCATCTCACACTTTCTTGAAGGTGCCGAGTATCCTGGTTCATAATTCTGCAAGATAAATAAATCAAATTTCATTCTAATTACTCACCTGACATCCTTGAATTTAAAAGAAGACTAAACCCGTGTAGGATCAAATTATGAGTTTCCTCGAAAAAAAATCTTCGGAAAGTTTTTTAATACAGAAATTTAAGTTCCGTGTTGCTGGGGAGAAACAAAGGTACAGTAGGTATCAATAGAATAGGTCAGTGTCCATCAAGACAAGATCGCAGACTCCAAAATTCAAAACCGAAAACAAAACTGAAAACGGGTCATGTGAGAAATATGAAATTAAACACAAATTCGAAGTAAAACAGGAACAAATATTTGATTCA
Source organism: Populus simonii (assembly GCA_007827005.2). Classification (NCBI taxonomy): domain Eukaryota; kingdom Viridiplantae; phylum Streptophyta; class Magnoliopsida; order Malpighiales; family Salicaceae; genus Populus; species Populus simonii. The sequence continues at coordinate 8,785,407 of CM017477.2, forward strand.
TAGAACCAAAAGCCTGCCAGCAGCGAAGGGGGAAAAAGAAAAAAGACAAATCAGGAAAAGGAAACAAGGAAGCAGAGAACCCAGAAAAGAAAATCAAGATTTTAATATATAAATCGTAAGAGTCTCAAACCTGGAGACATATTTCACACGTTGTGTTTCCCTTCTCGTTACACCATCTCTGTATGCAATCTCTGTGTGCAAACTGAAACAGATACCAAATTTTTTTCAAAAGAAAAAATCATAAACAGAAGATGAAAATCAAAACTACAAGGTAGCAGCCAGAAGAGCATGGGGTTTATTGATTCTGTTTGTTTACCTTGACAGTTCCAGAGCAAGCACAAGGAGCTTCCAAGCTCTTGCAGCTTTCAAATTCTGCTTCATGGCAAATCCTACAGTGTGGTATTGCACAACTTGTCTGCAAATCATCCACGAGCAATACAATATCTCCCATTTTTGTGTAATTTTCCCTTCCTTTCTAGCTAGTTTTAAAAAATACTTCTCTCCGGTCTCCTCTCTGTTTTTCGAAACGAACTTTTCCTCCCTGTCTTCTTGTACTCACTCGGCTTTAAAAAGAAAAGGAAGTGGCTTCAAATCCCAAAACTACCCTTATTAAAATAGATAACTTGAAACATAACCGTAACTCCACTCCCCTTTGTTTCACTCTTCTTGCATATCAATAACTTACTACGAGTTTTTTATTCTGAAAAAAAAAACACTTTATTTCAGAAGAAAATACTAAAGTATTGCATAAGAATGGAAAATATTAAAGAATTCCTCGAAAAAACAAAAGAAAATACCTAGCGAGTAAGAATGAAAACCTGCAGGTGTTCGTTCCTTAAAAAAAACAAAAAGAATGAATGATTAATTTTAAAAAAAGTGTGCATTTATCAGATATCCATTCACGTTCGTTTATTTTAATACTCAAGTTGACAACAATTGGGAATATTCTCCGAGTTTTTTTCTTTTTGTTAAATCCAGTTTAAAAAAATTTAAAATTAGAAGAACATGAACCACGAAAGTGTTTCATATGATAGTAATTTCTGTTTTTATCCAATTACAAAGAAAAAACAGTTTAATTAGTCAAATAATTTCTATTTTTTACACCTAACCTCACATGTAATTGCATTTTAAATCTTAATTTTATAAAATTTAAAATGTTATATTTTTTATTCATTTTACATGTAAAATTACATCTCATGACAATTTTAACTACATATATCTTTTATATATATATATATATTCTTCAACCGCAATCTTTCACAGCATCAAACACCCACCACGTCAAGAGACGCGGTTGAGTAGAGCTGGAACGTGAAGCTTCGTTTCTTGACTTGCACAGGGAGATGTGAAACCTCTGTTTCTTTGTCAAACAGCCTGCGAATTGAAATATACGTACAGAAAGCAAGATACTTTTCCTTGGGTTCTAGAGCGTGTACCTTGGGACCATACAATTTTATTCTGTCCGTGAAATTCTTTGCTTGTCTGTCTCTGTCTGTAGGTTTCTTTCCTTCGAGCTAAACAAAACATTTTGTGTTTCCATTAGTTAAATAATGGTGATTGGATTGCAAAATCAAGGATGCAAGAATTTTTTATATATAATATATTGGATGTCAATTATCCATTTAAATTCCTGCGTATTGCGGTTTAGTTTAAATTCATGAAACTGTTACAATATTGTAATTAAACTCGGTAAAAACTATGGTCTTAGGATGTAAACAAAGGGAGTGGACATTGGCTTTTAGATTGAGGAGGATGTCTTGATTCTATTGTTCAATATATTCTTAATTAAAACCATCTAGGTGGTGGTACAGTGGTAAGAGCTTGTGATCAAGAGGTTTGCTTCCTTTGTGGTCTCAGGTTCAAGCCTTGTGATTGCTCATATGATGGCCACTGGAGGCTTACATGGTCGTTAACTTCAGGGCCCGTGGGATTAGTCGAGGTGCGCGCAAGCTGGCCCGGACACCCACGTTAAACTAAAATATATATATATATATATATATATATATATATATATATATATATATATTCTTAATTAAGGAAGATTTTAATAGTAATAAATGAGGTTATTATGATTGATATTGATCGGTGCATTAGAAGAACAAGTCTAGCTCTTTTATGTTGGATTGATATTTTAATTATCTGTATGGTATATCATGCTAAATTAATTGATTGAAAACTAATGATTTGATCAAACTATATCAATTTTGTAAAAATAAACAAGAAGATTACAAAACCACCCGCAGAAACCTGATATTGAATGGACCGCATGTAACAGAAGAAATAAAAAACAAAATGTAATTTTATAGAGCCTATTTGGTGTTACACGAACAGTTACTTTTTAAATTTATTTTTTATTTAAAATTATATTAAAATAATATTTTTTTATTTTTTAAAATTTATTTTTAATACCAACAGTCCAACAAGACATCAAAACTATATAAAAACAGTAAAAAAAATAAAATTATATGTACCATTTTTTAAAAAAAATTAATTTTTTCTTTAAAAACGTTTCTAAACGCAGATCAACGAGCTCATGGTTTTATTCGACTTTCTATTTAAATGGTTTCAAAAGTAGATGGTTTTTTTACTGTGGATAAAAAATAAAAAATAAATCTTGTTACGGTGGGTATGCCTTCAGAGATTTTTTATCTATTAAAATGATTGTGAAAAGACAGAGGGGCAGTCCCGTAATCTACTTATTCCACGAGAGACAATCAGAAATAAGCGTACTGATGAATAAAAACAGAAAAAAGACCGATTACAAGACAAACTATTTCTCTTTAGTAGGTTTGAATGTAAAGCCTTGGATCTGCTATTAACTAACGGCTCTCTGGCTACCTGAAATTTAAAAATACTGGCCCCCACCTCATCCCACCTTTAAAATTTAAGAAACAAAAATTACGAAATTCCAAACGCGCTTCACGAGAAAACACCAAAATTTATAGCTGTGATTCACTGGGCCCTCACTCCGCTCTCCATGAAAATATTCGATCACCTATCTACCTGGGAAATGAGGAATAGTGGGTGGCATCTTTTATTTTAAGTTCTTCGTCTTTATTAATAATTTTTGCCCTTCATGACTATAATTGCTGGTAAGTGTTGTTTTTTAAAATATTTTTTATTTTAAAAATAGTTTAAAAACATTAATTTTTTTATTTTAAAGCATGAAAAAAATTTAGATTCTTACAAAAGAAGTTTCGGACAGCAAAAACAAATATAGGGTACTGGGGATGCTGACATCTGTGCTTATCCCCTCATCGATCTTATCTCTTTCTCTTTCTCGCTTACAATTTGGATGTTTCTAATTATGTGGATCTCTAATTGGCTAAGAAGAGACTTTGCAAGATTTTTCAAAACGTTTAAGCAAATGCAGCAAGTCGGCAGGTTGTGCCTTGTGGGGACATGTGGGCAAAGGACATTACTTGCTCACCATATTACGTTGATCTTGCACCTCCATCCGTGTAGGAAGGTGATGCTGTCCACGTCTTGTATAATGAATTAAGATAGGGTTCGTCGCGTATATTTTTATAGGCTATGCTAATTATCTCCATTCAATCCTTCTCTGATTCATGCTCTTGACAACATTTACATTTTGTGTTCGTTGAACCAATGATTTTTCTTCCTAGGAGGGAAATCGGTGTTTAAATTCGATTGGCCATGGCATATTGGAGATAATAGCGTTCATTTGTTAGGGTTCTCATTTATGGGTTTAGGCGGACCTAACTCTAAGTAGCTAGGAGACTTAACTTGACAAATACCCAATCAGGACTTAGGAGGCCAATTTGGCTAGGTGACGGGCAAAGTGCAAAAAGGCCATACGTATTCGAATTGAGTAAGTTTGTCAAGATCAATCACGACAGGATGCTAAATTGTGCAGTCAAGATCAGCCAAAACAATTCATCATGTGATTAGGAGAGGATGGCTGTTGAAGCAATCTTTACCTTGAAGTTCTTTTTTTTATTATTATTAACATGGATGTCCGGGTCAGTTTGCGTGTATCTCGATTAATCTCACAAACCCTAAAGTTAATAATAATATAAATCTCATAATTTTTTAAAAATAAAATTCAGTGTCTCCCAGTTAAAACAATCCAATAAGTTCTTGCATGGGACAATGGTGTTCTCGAAATGAGTTGGGTTTAGATTACTTGCACAAGGACTCAGCCCATATTACAGCAAATATTCACCGACAGGGCCGAGCTACCTGCCAGACCAAGTGAAAGGGCGAACTGAGTCTTGTCTGCCGCATAAGGCCCAGGCAACCTAGGCCTTGGTTTTATACTCTAGCTTAGCTACAGAAGCTACGGTGAAAAGTTTCACCCATGCGACTTTTCTTTTTAACCTCGAGCCCAAGGGCACTAATTTAATGAGAGATTTTGGTGAATTGAAGTTTCTTTTAAGCTACATGAGTGTTCTGTTCATGAAAGGTTGAGGATCATCGGAAACCATGCATTCTGATCATTTCAACATGAATTAAAATGAATTTCAAAGTTAAAAAAATCATTCTCTTCTATCAGCCGCGTGTACTGGAAATCCATTTTTATATCTTATGAACTTGTAGATTGTTTTTCTGGACAGAATCATTCATGATATAAAATTGAATTTTAAATATTTAATTTGATTATTTGCGGTTAGATTTGATGTCTGGTGAGACTTGCTGGTGGATTGAATTTTGAAGTCCTCATATCCCAATCCAATTTGCAACGTGATAATCTACTTTTTTTTGTTTTTTTCCCCAACAGTAGATCTTTTCATTGATAAGACTGAATTCAAAACCATGAAAAATTCAAAACCCAATTACGAATCATAAAGAGACTGTCTGATATCATTTCCATTTTCTACCTTCTGTTTTTAAAGATTAAATTTGAAAATAGAAACAGAAAACTTGCTTTTTAAAAATCTTCAAAACCAAACAAAATGGTTTTAAATTTTCTATACATTTCAAAGACGAAAACCCCAAGCATACCAAACCTCACCGGAATAATTGAAGAAACAATTTGAAATGCCCCAACCCCCCAACCAGTACCGTCCAGCATGTGCGTCGCATTAAAAGCATATTAATCTGGGAAGATAAACCTCTAACGAATGAAAAGATAGAGGTTGCTTATTGGCTACTGAAGCAACCCCACAGGATGCCAGGTGGTCTCCAACTTGCTCAAGCAATAGCTACAGATTTGGACTGAAAACAAGACCTGGGCAAAGGAATCTTTCGTGGGGTTTGGGTTTTTGCTGGAATATTAGTTTGATGGAACTTCATGAAGCAGCCTTTTTGGATCATTGGTGAACTCATCGATCAACCAAAGCAAGCCTTTCTACGTAATGCTGATAAATATCTTCGTGGTTAATTTGTGGATAGCTTTTGATAGCAACGCTTTTGGTGTTCCGGGGCTCCCTGCTTATTCAGCTGTTAGATATTTTTAGGTCTGTGATTACAGTCATGATCAATTATTGTCCTCAATTTATTATGAAAAACAAAAATATAAAAAGGGTATTTGGTATGGGGATCGGCTGTGACGAGAACCATGCATGTCCATAGAAGGTGCCAAGCAGAGGTCGATCGCCGAGATTGGCGAACCTTGTTTCTCACAGTCGTCAAATGCCAGTGTTACCGGACCGGTTTATATGTCAATTTAATTTAATTTTTTTTTAATACAATCTCAAATACGTATTTTTGATTGATCATTAGAAATTAATAAATTTTAACTGATAATGTTAAAAAGAAACTTTAAAAATACACAAAGATCATAACATAAGTAAAACTCATAAATCTCACATTAAAATACAAATTAAATATGAATCACAATTTATTTATTTTTTCCTTGCAGTCTAAAGTGTCACTTTTCATTCTTTCTATATAAATATCATGCAAAGTAACTCAAAAGTCAAAGTGATATTGCCGTTTCCTCTTTAATATCAATACTTTATTCGGAAGCAGTCCCTTTTCATTTCGAAAGCCTCATTCAATTATCTATACACAGATAGAATTAATCCAGTAAGCTCAAAACCAGCGCAGAAAAACCATTACCGCCTATAAATAGAACTACCGATTAGGCCTTTTTCGTTATCAACATTTTGAGGCCAGCATTTCTCTTAGAGCTGTGTACGAAAATCAATTACGAGTAAGAAAAGAAAACAGACTATCAAGCTTACTAGAATTATGGAAGGAATGAGTTTGGAGAACATGCACAAGATAGTGGTGGCAGTGGATGAGAGTGAGGAGAGCATGCATGCTCTTTCATGGTGTCTCAGCAACCTTATTTCTCACAACTCCACCGCCACGTTAGTCCTCCTCTATGTTAAGCCCCCGCCAGCCATGTACTCTTCCTTTGACGTTGCAGGTTTCTAATAATTTCTTGCTCTTTTTTAGAGCTTTACTTCCTTGTTTAACTAGAATCTATAGTAATCTCTGAAGAAAAATATTTGATTGTAGTGCAAATGTTCTCGACTGATGTGATTACTGCTGTGGAAAAATATGGAACCGACTTGGTGAACTCAGTTATGCAACGAGCAGAAACCGTCTACAGGAACTTCAACAAAAGAGTAAAGTACCAAACTCTCTCCTTTCGTGCGTTTGATCTGCATGTTTGCTAGCTTTCTTCCCTTTATGTCTGCTTAACGACGGAAGCTCTGCGCAGGTAAACGTGGAGAGAGTTATTGGGAGTGGAGAGGCAAAGGATGTGATCTGTAATACAGTAGACAAACTTAAACCTGACACTTTGGTCATGGGAAGCCACGGTTATGGTTTCTTGAGAAAGTAATGAGTGACTTTCACTGGCTTATTAAATTTTTTTAACTAAATCACAAAGATAATTCATCTGCTATGGACACAAGGATCTTATTCTCTAATTCATTGTTACAGGGCTCTCCTCGGAAGTGTGAGTGAACATTGTGCCAAGCGTGTCAAGTGTCCGGTTGTTATCGTGAAGCATCCTCATGACAAATGAATACGTTTCCCATCCAACTCTTTCCTAAAGCATATATGATGAAGGATTCTAGCTTTCTTCCGGCAACCCTCTAATAGTACATGTTACCACCAAGAAGGGGAAGAAGGCTTGTAGAAATGATAAATATACATTACATGTCGACCTAGTGTTCGCTTGCATCATTTCATGTAATCACCATGTGTTCATCACCATGTGTTCGCTTGCATCATTTCATGTAGTCACGAGTTTGAAATATATGGGACCGACCGGGTTAGCTTATTAGTTTCTTTTTAAAATTGATTTTTTTATGATATTGTCTTTTTGTATGCCTAACCTAATTTTATCTGTCAGGTTAAATATTTTAGGGGTTAACTCAACTTTACATTTTTTTTTTGTTACTTTATTTTTTATCATATTCTCAAATTAATTAAGGTTTATCTCAATTATCAAAAAAAAAATTATTTTTTAAAAAACATAGACATTTTCTTAACTCTTTTTTTAGTTGAAAAAAAACTTAATCCGACCCGCAGCGTTGTGGACCACCAATCTAGTTTTATCTATTTATTTTATTAATAAGGTTCTTCTATCTACCTACTTAACGAAACCAATGGTAAGTGGTTTTTAATTTTATAGACTTTAATGTTTCCTATTGATAATGAAGAATGTATATATTGAATTATTTTGTTACTTTTTTATTTAAGTTATAGTATATACTATTTATAGGCCCACACTAAGTTGTGCGTTGAATAAAAAAAAATTTAATGTAACAAAAAATGTTCATGTTTGAGATAATTATTTGACACTATTATTAAACCTAATTTAACAGATTAACCTTGAAATCTCCTTACTTGACTTCTTACGTTATCTAGATTTAAGATTAAATCATGCGAGAGTTTTTTTTACGGGACCAATCAATTTGACATATTTAAAGGCAACTTGGACATCAAATAAAAAAAAATTAAGAAAAAAATGACGAGATTGAATGAAAAAAAACCTTTTTACTTGACTCATTGTCTAACCCATAAATTCCCATCTAGATGTTGTTGGTTCTTCTTGTGGAAATGAGTACAATAAAGTGGTTTGAGCCTTGAATAATGTTGAAGAAGTACATTGAAATATAGAAAGTGTGTTTCAATTTGATTTTAAGTTTTTAGACTAATTATGTGTTCTGAGTTTGGCAATGGGATTATGGAGATTTTTAGAATGTATTTTCTTGTGTTTTTAGATGAAATCAAATAAAAAAATTAAATTTCTTATGTAAAAAACTTGGCTCCTAAATCCCTAATCATTGGAGGCAACCAAAAACCATTATAGGGGACAAAACATTGTTTACATAATTGGATGATATGTCATCCATTTTTATTTTTATTTTCAGGTAAGAGGCACGCGCCTCAACTTTCAAGGATAGGCATGCCTTGTTTTTTTTAAAAAAAAAATCAAAGTTGGAGGCCTAGCCTTCAAGGCCATGTGTGCCTTATCTTTTATTTAAAGGCTAGGCACACGGGTAACCATCTAAGCGCAGGCACATGCTTAGCCTACCTTTTGAAGCCCAGGCGTGGCTAAGCTTGACTCTCTTAATCTTTTCTCGGTCTTTTAATTATTTTATTTTTATATTATAAAATAATTTTTTTAAAAAAATAATTAAATTGATATTTTAAGAATCACACAATTATACCACATTTTTCAAATAGCATTACAACTTTGTTATGGTAGTGTTAGTAATTACTTTATTAATAATTATATATGAATAAAAATTTTCTCATGAATATTCAATGAGAATAAATATTTATTTATAATTATTTTTTTAATTATAAAACTTTTATACAATTCTCTCAAATTTATTATTTTTTTATTTTCACATACAATCACATAAAAAACTTAATATCAATATATAATTGTTTGCTTTTTATTCAAAACTTATTCTTCAAGTCATTCTTCAAGTCATGATCATAAGCTTCTATTCAAAACAATCAGGAGAAAAATGCAAAAAAGCCCTTGAACATTAGTTAAAAAAGTTTAAAATTTAAGGATAATTAAGTTATTTTATTATGTTTTAAACAATGAAAAGTTGAAGCTAATTTAATATTTTTGTTACTTCTAAGAATAAGTTAATTATTTTACTATAAAAAAATCTACTATCCCCAGTAGCAAGGCTAATTGTTTTTGTTAATAAGAAAAAAATTATTATTTTACCATTACAATCTATAATGCAAATAAAAATAAGAGATAACCATTTAATAATCCAGTGATAAGAGTTTGAAATTAAAAGGGTTTGCTCTCCATGTAATTTTAGGTTCGAACCTTTTGGTTGCTAATATAATAAACACTGGAGATTTACATGGTCGTTAACTTCAGGACCCGTGGAATTAGTCAATATATACGCAAACTGACCCGGACACCCGCGTTAATAAAAAAAATACAGAGCTACAGTATTTTACACTGTTTAAAACCACCATTCCGTTTTAGTTTTTTTCTTTATTATCTTAGTAAGCTGAATAACATTTGGGCTCACAGTGGGTCGAAAGAGTCCAGCAGAAAGCCGAAGGAATTTATTGGAGCGATGTAATCTTCTTCTGGTCCTTCAACTGCTTTAATTTGTCTCTTTTTCTTATCTTTTCTTTTCTTTATTACAATTAATTAGTCCTATTTTTTACTGTTTAATTTATTTCTTTTCCCCAACTTCTCCCACCGTACGTATTACAAAACACAGAATTTTGGTTGTTGACTAGTCACCGGTCATGACTATGACATTGGTTAATATTATTCTATATCAGTTTTGTCACTCTCCCTTTATTTCCTCCTCTCCCCAAAATGAATCCATCGGTTTACGTATACTAATAAACAGAAACCACTGAAAGGGCTTCTCCTAACCGAAGGGTTGGTGAAAGAAAACAACATGTTCAACCAATTCAATAACAGACAAAGCATCATCTATCCATCTCCCTCCCCCTGTAATTGGCGTTGAAGGCTTTCTCTCGGCACTCAAAACGCTCACTCACTTATAATTCTCAGCCAAATGTCCTTAATTACCTGGTGTTATGTATGTGCACAGTGCCTTACTGGCTCTGGTGTGTTTTCTTGGATCGAAATATGGGAGGCTTGTACAGTGTTACAGTGATTATCATATGGAAAAGAAGGAAAGAAAGAAAGGAATTGAAAAAAAAAAAAAACCAAGTAATGTTGATGTTTAGTTAAACAAAAATTCTTAATTCTTAATTAATTAACAAGACGATATAAATTTATTTTGCGTTAATAGACACAAACATGCACATCTCATCATCCCTTCATTGCGTTTCAACAATTGAAATTAAAATACTAACAGCACAAATCTCAAATTAATTATATATAGAACCTAAATTGATTAAATTAATTAGCCCTTCTTTCACTAGAAGAAGATCAACCCTTCAAAACAACCAGCGAGGGATCTTTTTCTCTACCCTTTTCTCATTGATAGTGCCCAAGCTAGGCTTCCACGTCCCTTTACCTGAAAGCTGCCTACTCAAATATTCAGGCCTACTCTCAAAAATCTCTGTTAGCTCAGAATCATATTTCTGATCCGCAGCTGGCTTCTCCTCTACATAACATTCCTTCTTTCGCATAACAAGCTTTTGTTCCTCTCCAACTCCAGCAGGGCATATCATAGCAAATAAAGGGAGAAACCTCGATGATGATAAAGAAGACCGTGATCTTAAAACCGAGTTCGCACTCAAAAGAACACGTCTCGCTTCTTCTGATGATAATGATGCTGGTTTCCCTGGCTTCATAGGCAGCATTAGGTACAACTTCATTTCTAGCTTCTTGTCAGCGGGCAATGGTGCTGGCCTCTTTTCAGTCAAATATGAGTGAAACTCGACCACAACTTGTTGTGGGTATTCTAGCATTAGCTCAGCCACTGTTAGCGGTTTATCAAACTCACAGACCCTACCATCCGATAGAATCACTCTCCCAGCAGAATTTGATGAATTGTGGTATGTGATGCAGTTTCCCATTTCAGAAAAAAGAAGAAAAAAAACTTCATGCAAATCAATTAGCTAGCTAGGAAGGGTTAGTTTTGAGGGATTTTATAGAGGTGCGTATAGGGAATGTGAGAGGTGTTTGTTAAACCGCTCCATCTCGTGTCGGATGCAGGGGTGGGCTCGCTAGCAAACAAAAGATTAGTTCTAGGTGGTGTTCGAGGTCTGTTTAGTCCAAATTGTTTGACCCGAGCACGTATGTTAGGCTCGATCCAATCCTGGTGGATTTTATTAGACGTCGACCTGTCTGTGGGGTCACGTTAAAGTTTTTGTACCAAACGGGTAGAGGAAGTCAAAGGAACGGTTCAACTATAACTACATTAACTAATGTCTTTGAATTTAGATGTTGTTACTGGATATGTATACAGTGCTACGTTTTAGATCAAGTAAATAGAAATGTCCACGTAATGATAGTGTTTCTGAATGAGTAAGAACAATCTTTAACCGAATTATTCGTTCGAAAGAATTTAATAAGATATGTTAATTTAATAATATAATTATATATATATATAAATTACAATTTAATAAGTTATTTTAATTTAATAATATGATTATAAAAAAATTATAATGACTAATAAAAAATATTTTTTTATAGTATTATGTAAGGATACTCTATAAATATATTTAAAATATTTAGAAAGTCTTATTTGATAATAAAGTAAGAACTAAATGAAGATAGAATAACTTCATAAATAAAAAAAATACAAAGATTTGAAAATCAACAAATAAAAAGCTGAATGATGAACTAAAAATATCAATTTTAAAAAAGGGCAAACAATCCTTACTTGAGTTAGCTAGCATGTCAAATTCATAGACTGGTCATGAGCTTGTGATAATCTTACACAAAAGATATTGAATAAAATAATAAATATCAAATCTCAAGCAAATTAAATAATAAAATGTGAAAATGAAAAAAAAATCACAAACAACCTAAGTTAACCTCGGTTAACTCAACTAACCCGAGATCCAGAACATGAAATTGAGATAACCATATAAAAAAAATTAGAAAAAATAATGAAGCTTAAGGTCCAATAATCTAATGTCGAATGATAAAATTAAAAAAAATCAATTTAAAAAAAAAAATTTGAAAAAATAATTGAAGTCAAATCGAGCAAATCTTTGAAACGTATTACCCGGATCAGGAGACTGAAATTACCCCATGGAATAAAAACAAGGAAAAATTGTCTATCATCAAAATACCGTAAGATGAAATTGAAAAAAAAAATCAATCAAGAAAAAAATTATAAAATAACAATAAAAAAATAATGACCAAATCTGGTATAAAAACTAAATAAAATAAAATAATGAGAGATGAAATTGAAAAATAAAATAATTCAAGAAAAGATAAAAAAAAATAGCAATCAAAAGAATAAGGATCAAATTGGATATAAATATTAAACGAAATCAAATGTTAAGGGACAAAATTGAAAAATAAAATCAACTTAAAAAGGCATTAAAAGCAAAACAAATAACAATAAAATAATAAAGATCAAAATTGATACGAATGCTGACAAGACACATTTAATTTTTGAAAGGACACATACGAAACATGAGACGAGAAGAGAGAAAAGGGAAAGGATAAGAAAAATAATCCATCAAAATCACACCGTTGGTCATTTACCGACACACGCCCCACCACCTGGAAGAGCTTGGTGTGCCGCTCCCAACACCATTGCAAAAGGTGATGTTTGACTATTAAAAGGCGCCTCACACGTCATCCAAAGATAGTAAAGGCTCTCTATATGTTGGCACGTGTGTTGTTGTTTTCGTCAACCGCTTTAAGCTTTTTAATTATTTTTATATTTATTAAAATACTAAATAGCCCCTTAGTCAACTTGATTACTAATAAAACAACCCTGATGGAAAAAAAAACCTTGAATGATAACTTTAAAAATTTTACTTTTACAGATAATTTAATAATTTCAATGTATTTTTAAAAACAGTAAAATACCATTTATGTTTACAATCAACCTAATAATAATTAATAGATCTTTAAAAAACCTCATACACCGTATTAATCCATTATATTTTAAACATGTATATACCATGAAACACTAAGGCAGTGTTTGGGAACGCGGCTGCGGCGGCGTTCCCAAAAAATTTGATTTTTTTTTTTGCTAAAATTGAGTACGGTTTGTACTTCTTAGATCGTTTGGATGTGCTGATGTCAAAAATGATTTTTAAAAAATAAAAAAACATCATTGGCATGCATTTCGGCACGAAAATCTATTTGAAAAGTACCCGCAACCACACTGCCAAACACGCTCTAAACTCTATTAATTTTAGTTATATTGTGATAACGTAACGGTGGAGTAAAAATTGGATGGTCCATGCCATCTAGAAGTCACGGCGAATACAATATGGTTGTTAAAAAAAATAGGGAATTGAATACATGAGAATTAATTAACTATGTGCTCCATCATGTAAAGTTACAGTCTACAACATAACAAATTTTTGAAATATTTAAAATTTAATTTAATTTTAATAATTAAATCAGTTTTTTAGTATGGAATTCTTTTAATAGTATTGATTTGAATTCTAGATAGAATTTAATTACTAAAAAATAACTAAAAGCAAATAAGATGAAACCCTTTAATTTGCTACAGTAATTCTCTTAACGTTAAAAATAATATTTCAAAAATACCCTTTACAACACAAACCCTATTTCTTTCAAAAACTCTCTACTGCCTCTTTCCTTTTTTTTTTTCAAACCCCACCTTCTCAAAGTTATCAATGCTTGTGATGTGACTTTTATCCTGCAAATACTGTACTTATAATTTTCACAACTTTGCGCAAACATGTTTGATAAAAATTCAAAATATTTTTTATATATTTTAAATTATTTTGATATGTTAATTGTAAAAATAATTTTTAAAAAATAAAAAAATATTATTTTAATACATTTCAATATAAAAAATACTTTAAAAATTAATTGCAACCTCATTCTTTTTTTTTTAGTTTAACGTGGGTGTCCGGGCCAGCTTACACGCACCTCGACTAATCTCACGGGCCCTGAAGTTAACGACCATGTAAGCCTCCAGTGGCCATCATATGAGCAACCACAAGACTCGAACCTGAGACCACAGAAGGAGCAAACCTCCTAATCCTAAATTTTTATCACTGAAACACCAACTAGATGGTTATTGCAACCTCATTCTTGTACAGCCATCAAGTTGCACAAATATAATGTAACAATTGGTTTGCTTGAAATCTGCATGCTCTACTGCTTTGGGTTTGCTTGAAATCTTGGATTTTTATTGATGTGAGATATTTATGCAATTAATTATACTTGCTTTAGGAACGTGATGTTAGGTCCATTGCTTTATTTGTCTAAGCCCTTTCACTTTTTCTGAGTCCACAAAATAATCTATAAATAGCTGCTACGTTATTGTTTCTGTACCAAATTTATTTTCGAATTAAAAGTAAAATAATTAATATTGTTAATTCAATTTTTTTTCATATGTATTCTAAACAATATAATTGAATTCAATGATATAATTTGGTATTTTATTTCAAGTATAAAAATTATAATAGGTTATTGATTGAATTTAAATTATATGTTGAATTGAACTTAATTTTATATGTGATTTGATTCTAAATATACTGGAAGAAGAAACTCGTATGAAATTTCTTTCTTAACCGAAGAAAAAATAGAGCATTAAATTTCCTTGATAAGGCGGTTTGTTCTTGACTTGTGACTTGTGAGCGCCAACAAAACAACGTTCCGTTTCCATTTCCAACTACAGTTTGGTCCTCGATGGTTTTTTTAGCAGAAGAAAGGTTAATTTTGTGATGGTCCAATCTGGTATATCCGCACTGGTAAATGGCAACTGGCAACTTGACCACCCAGGCCAGCGCGGTAGCTGTTTCGGCCACTGGCTCCACACTCTTAGTTCGGTCTTGGCCCATTTCATACCGGGCTGGACTCTCGAGCATTTCAGTTTTAGCCATAGCCCACGTGTCTGGTTATCCACCGATCGCTGAACCATCTCCGAAAATCGGGCCTCTTTGCCGACCATTTCTTCTCGTTTATTTATTTTCTCTAAGGTCATGGACGTCGTAAAAGTTAAAACTAATTTATGTATAAATTGAAATTAAATTATTTTTTCACATGATTTTAAGGATGTAAAGTTTTGTATTGATTTGATATGTTTAAAGAAATAAATTTCTCTAATATTGATGAATTCAAGCAAGTGAATAAATATTTTTTATCATTAGATTTATTCTTAGAGTTTGCCGGCGACTCATAAACTCATTGTTTTGCACTTCTTTCTCGAAGAAAAAGCCTTAAAATTATTTTCTATTCGCAAAACACATCTCGACCTCGTTCTATTCCGATTCATGCTTAGACAACAAGTAGTTTTATAATTTTACATTTGGATTGAAGGGATTTGGAAAAGTCAACCCTTAACAGTGACACGAACTTCTATCTAGTGACTTCATAACCTATAATCGATGATCCACTCTATCATCCTCATTTTTTTTCTTTCGTTTATTTTGTTTTGAAAAAATAGAATATGAGAAATTTTGGTATTGTGCTATTCTCAAATTAAAAAGCATTATTTAGGTCATGATTTCTATAAGTCAATCATCTTTAAAAGCTAATACATGAAAATTATAATTCAAGATGAAATTATGTTTTTTTGGGCATCCAACTCTAAGTTGGGTAAGTTGGGTAGGAGCATAAATGCGTCAAATTTCATATTGAGAAAGGGCATATCCGCGCCCAACTCCATGTTAGACCTAGACGCGTCCGCGCCCAACCCCACGTTGGGCCTAGACATGTCAATGCCGAACCCCATGTTGGGTTAGGGACACGATCACACCCAGCTCTATGTTGGGCTATGGCACGATCGTCCCTGACTATTTTTTGGTACAGTTACAAGTTGGACTTGACTCCTCCTAGGCTCAGAGTGTAAGTTGAACTCAATGTCTCTTAGGGTGGGTATGCAACTGAAGGGTCACTCTACATTGAGCCTCCTATACCCTGAGTCTGAGTTAATAATTATGATGTCCATCATAATCCTATTAAGTACGAACTAGCAGTCCATGCTTACATTAATTAGGTGCAATGATACGAGCAATAAGATAATAATATCTTACTTATATGAGATTATTTTTCTACCCCTCTTACGTTGTATGAGGCAGTTCAAATCAGGTAATATAAAAGAAAATATGAATATATAGAAGAAAGACAGATATACTCAAGACATAAACATATTTTGAGCTTCTTCCCCCACACATCTACATCTTATTTCCCAACTTTTTCTCTACTTTCATAAAAGTTCATAAATATCTTCATTAATATCATTTTTTACATAAATATTTCTAGTACTGACTTGATCTTCAGAAAGTCCCCCATCAACACCCCCAGAAGATTTTGTACAAGCATTTATTCCAGAAAAATTTTGTACACTCGGAAAAGATTTGTCAAAGGAGAAGTCAGTGTAATCTTAAAGTGGGGGTTATATAATTCACTGTAAATGTTGTATAAGAATTTTCAGAAATAATTCATCCCAGAATATTCCATATAATTTTTTGCAACCTTATCAATTATAATTCATGGAATTAAATTACATCAAACTATTAATTTGAGATAAATAGTTATTGAATGTTACTATTTCCGATAAACTCTTGTAACTAAATCATAATAGAATCTATTTTTATCATCATTCATCTATTTTAGTTTTTTCCCGAGAACGGTTTCCCTTACTTTATTTGGATGGATAAAACTAAAATTCGGGGCAACGACCAAATGGATAATATAAAACAATAGAATTACTCTGGTGTCAATGAAAAGATAAATGAAATATGATGGTGATTTGATGGTGATATAACCGCTTATCTATCATCTATTTAGACCCCACGTTCATGTTACTACAAATTAAGCACCTTCCTTCTTTCTCAACTTCCCTGGAGTGTTTTCCAACGCCTTTAATGATTCCGTTTGGTACATCATCTGGTACAGCTTGGCTTTGTTATTGCCCTAGCACCTCATCATCGTCCTAACCACCGTTGCCTCCCTCTCTCTTTCTCCAGCTGTGGGCGAGTTTCAAAGGGTTTTATTTAAAAATATATTCAAATATTTTATTTTTATAAACTTATTTTCGATATGAATACTTTAAAAAATACTCCTGCACCGAAAAAATAAACAGTGCCCAGCACCTGCCAGGTAATCTTAACTTGTGTAAAAATCTGAAAGTTTTGCTGTTTCTCATGAGAAAATCTGGAGTTTTTCTTAACCTCTAGACAGACGACTTCGATCGTAAGCGCCACGTTGGATCATATAAAACAAGAAGGCACGCATCATTCTGGACGAAGGTGGGTTCCGTGGGGGGCAAAGGGGTTGGTTACAAGCAAATTGTCAAAGGTTTATATAAAGGGTTAATTCGGCTGCTCTTTAATACTCTTGTAGGTTGGTTATAAAGAGAGACGATGAAACATGAACGTTTTGGATGAAGATGTCTCCAAGAAAGGTCCACATGATGCGCTGTACTTGATGGGTTGTGAGCTGGGTAGCAAATCCTCCCCCGTCTTAATTAATTAGCATTATAATAATAATAATAATAATAATTGCGACTGAATCATGTTCCTTCCGTAATTTAGATGGGAAACAGTTTTACAGATTGATGAGCTGCTTTATGAAGTTTTACGTCATTTTTGCTGGTTTTTCCTTGATTTCCCTCGTCCTTCTTATAAGTCATGTGGAATTTAAAAAGAAAAAAGGAAAAGGAATGAGATTATGAATGACTGGATGTAGTTAGTGTAGTTGGAACAGGGAAAATGAGATAATCTTGGTAATTTTCTCTTGCCATTTTTATCTTGGTAAGATTTCTCTTGCATCTTTGTCTTAGAAACTTTCTTGTTATAGCTAGGTAATGACATCTCATTGTCATTTCTTTAATCATTGTCCACTGATGAAAATGATAGATAATCTTTCACACATTGCTTAAGAAAGGAAGATTAAAGAAATGACAATGAGCTTAAAACATGATTAAAGATTTCTTAAGCAATTATGTCAAAGATTTATCATCTCATTTTCATCTCGTTATAGCTTAAACATGGCTATTCTAAGCCATTTTTTTTGTCTAGTAGTTGCTGCCACATTCTTCATCATAACTCTTTAGTCATTATCCATCTTCTCTTTACGAAGATCTCTCTTTTCTCTTTCCATATTTGAACTTTCTCTTGTGCAAAGAGTTGTTAGCTTGCACTAATTAAGCCTTTCTTAATTAAGCATCTTCTATTATTTTCTTGTTGGGATCTATCATCTTGCATCTTTATATATTAATTATACTTGATGAAACAAATGTGTGATATTTGAGTTATTCGAAGATTTTGCTAGCTAGCTTATTTTTAAAAGATCGTAGATGTAAGGGTAATACTAAAAATATTAGTTAACAATATTAAGCGCAAAATTAATTTTTCAAATCAATAAAAAAAATTGTCAATGAGGCAATAGATTAGGGATATTTTTTTTGTAGTTAATCTATATTTCAATTAACATGTTCATTGAATTGGAAAAGTAGGTTTCCCAAGTCATAATATTTTGGATTTCAACTTACAATTTGTACTCTCAATTAACATGTTCATTGAATTGGAAAAGTAGGTTTCCCAAGTCATAATATTTGTACTCGTACTATGCTGTGAATTAAATTAATTTTTTAATGTAAAAAACAAAAAATTGAGCATTGCTAATATTATTTTAGTAAAAAAATTAAACCATTTAGGGTTAATTTGATCAATTGGATAAGTCCAAAAGTAACTTGGACAATACAATATTTAAACTCAATTTTTAATTAATCTAAAAAGAATACTATAAAATGATTTAAGTCTATCCGATTTCACCTGAAAAAACAGCGACTCGTGTTATGAAATCGACTAAAATAATCTCATAGAAAACAATACGAAGCTAATCATAAATTCTAATTCTTAAGCAACTCAATATTAAAAAATAAAATTAAAAAAACCTAAGACCGGGTTAACCTGCGATACGAGTCATGAGATTGAAATATTCACATAAAAAAATCAACCAGAACAAATTATAAAGTCTAATTTTAAATAAACCAAATATCTTTAAAAAAAATATAGAAATGAATTGTATTTTATGAGTTGGTGCACGATAAAAACACCATTGATTCTTTTAGTGTTTTTTTTTGTTGGTTAATCTTTATCCATAATTAATACTTGATTCTTCAATTTTTAACTTTACACAGCCTAAATTGATAATAAATGAGATTAGAAAACTAGACAAGAAAAAAAACAGTTTAGAGAAAAAAAAAAAACAATTAAACAGTGGTCAAAAACTCATGAAAAACAAAGTTATATAGAATACCTGAATTCAATATTGGAAATCTTAAACTAAATTAATTAACTATATATATAGATGGATTAAATAATAAACTTTATTCTACCAAAAGCTAACAAATACGAAAAGAAAGGGAAAGCAGGAAAAAAAAAGAAAAAAGGAGACAAAACTTCTGCTACACAGCCTAAATATTGTTTGCGGGATTCAGCATTCCCAATAATGCAATAACAGAAACAGACCACAAAGAAATGGGCACTGGCCCGTTTTTTTATTTTTTTTTATTTTATATAACCGCCCAATCCACAGCATTCTTGCAAACTCCAAATAAGCATGGTGCTATATTAAAGATAACATTTTTTAAACGAAGTCGTTTTCTAGATACCTTTGTCGATGACCCCAACCGCCCAACTGAACCTATCGGTTGCTTTCATGGAGAAAATTGAAAAATCAGATTGATGATTTGAGATTTATAAATAAAATAATGCAGTATTGTCAAGGCACTGCTCAAACGTGAAATAGATTCTCAGTGGATGATCATGGTTTCAAAAATCAGCTATGGAAATCTGTGCTTGGATTTTCTCAGATCTCCAAGCTCTTATCTCAGTTGAATATCCCATCGTCATTTAATTAGTTGAAAAGAGATTTTCCTTGGTGAGCCAAGCTAGCTGAATACATAGAACTAGTCATGGGTGGGATAATTTTCTTGGCAAAAAAAAAAAATGCAAGTTTTTGAAATGTATGTTTTTTAAAATTTAAATATAAATCAAAAGTTCTTTGTATGTATTTAATTAAATATATATATAAAAATATTTGTTTTAATAAATACAAAAAACAAAGTGTTAAAATGTTTATCCAACTCGCCTCGCTGTAGGCCGGATAATTTTTTTTTTAACTTAAAAGAATTAATGTATAAGTGTTATTAATGAGTTTTTTTTATATTGAATAAAAAATATAACCGTGAATCAAAAAATCAATGCTTATATATAATAAAATATCATAAAGATCATATGCATTAATGAAACATGAAAGATCTCAAACTAATTTTTTAACATAGCAGAAAAATAAAACAATGTTGCAATTGCTACAGTTCAACACAATTTCCTTAATCTTTGTATAATAATTTTTCAAAAAAAAATGTAAAAAAAATAAATTACGAAAGAATAAGATAAGAACAAATTTAAAGAATGGTATAATAGGCCAAGTGTAGAATGATAAATATTTAAAGTGTAAGAAATAAAAAATAATATTTTTTTCCAAAACAAAATTTAAAGAAAAGAAGGAAAAACTAAAAAAAATTACAAAAAATAAAGATAAAAAAGTGATAAATAAAATAATTATAAAATGATAAAAATATCAAATATAAGAAAAATATATTTTTTATTAAAAAATTTATAATTTTGTCACTGCTACTATAGGAAATTGATAAAATTTATAATTATGTGATTTTTTCATGAAAACAATATGTATAATAATTTTAAGTTTCATATTTAATTAGTTTTAGGTTTGTTGGATGAAAAAGTTGTTTTAGTTCTTATGTGATTGGTTGGTTTAAAAGGGAATAATTTAAATTATTTCGTATCCAAGAAAATAAAGAAATTGTAATGCTTTTTATTCCAACTGGCAATGCAATAATTTGAGTTTCACCGTCCAGTAAGGGTTAAGCTGATTAGTTCCCGAGGTCTCTTCCAAGCGAAGCTAGAGCTGCCAGCAACCTGTAACTGACCGACCAAGTTGAACATCGTGACAGCCCTCTGATTATTAACTGCCCTGCTCTAGATGTTAATACAGTGTGCGCGCGTTTATGTAGTCTTTGCAAGGGTGATTTCTGCTCAAGAAATATCAATCTGCATTCGAATCTTTTACTATGATTTTGACAATTTTATATTTTTAAAATAATTTTTATTTTAAAATATATTAAAATAATATTTTTTAAAAAATAATATTTTTAATATTAGAAATTCAAAACAACTTAAAAAATTTTAATTTATATATATAAAAAAAGACATAATTGGACCACACTCCCATGTATACCATTAAACGTCAATTGGATGATCCAACTCCCACCTGATCAGCTCATTCTAATGATGCCCAAATTTTGGACCTAAAATTCATGGATTCCGAACCACCAATACAAACAAGCCACGTGTAATCTTACACAAAATACCCCACTCCAAGCTTCAAAATGGCAGGTAAATTCACTTATGATTTGTGTTTGCAACCACCTTGTACTGTCCGGCGCACCACAAAAAAAGAAATAAATTAAAAGCCTCACTTATTCTTTAAAACAGTTAAAAGTACTCTTATCGTCGAAGTAGTTCTCCTACGTCATCACTCCCATTCCTATCACGAACTTGTAATTCACCTCAGCTATATATACTCTACACATTCACTTCCCTTGCTCTCCATCCCCATTGAAAAACGTTTCCATATCTCTCCAAAGTGGATTACACCGCCATGCCCACATCCTTCATAATTACTCTCTCGGTTCTTTTCTTGGGTGTTTCTTTGCAAACCAGCAAAGCCCTGGACCCTTTTGCTTGCGACCCAAAAGATGGAACCAAGAGAGATTTGCCGTTTTGCCAAGTGAAGTTGCCAATACAAACGAGAGTTAATGACCTTATTGGAAGAATGACATTGCAGGAGAAGGTTGGGTTGCTAGTGAACAATGCTGCGGCAGTTCCACGGCTGGGGATTAAAGGGTATGAGTGGTGGTCTGAGGCTCTTCATGGAGTTTCCAATGTGGGTCCAGGGACCAAGTTTGGTGGAGCCTTCCCTGTGGCCACTAGCTTCCCTCAAGTCATCACTACCGCTGCTTCTTTCAATGCAACTTTGTGGGAGGCTATTGGACAGGTGAGATTTTTTAACCTTGATTAGATTTTATTAAATCATTAATTAGACTATATATGTATCAAAGTAAGACGGATACTTAAAGCCATAACAGGGATTCTATCCATAGAGAGAACCTTCTGTTTCTTTTTGTTAACCTTGTACATATGAGCTGAATAGAACAGTCAGTTTTGTTCCATATGGAAAGGCAGCCCTTATAGCATGCAAACCTCACCAAGATTTGCAACCATGCACATCATGTGTCAGCTCTGCTATGCAATTTGCTCGGGAGCCCATACAAATAATGCAGGGACGCGTCTTACATGAACCAATGTAAACAAACTGCTTTTATATGTGTCTCTCTCTGAGCGTGTGTTAGTTGAAAAAAAAAAAAAACTCTCCACAAAATTCAATGATGTAGCCACCTTTCTTTATTGCATCTCGTCAATAGCTACTGTGCCGCATTAAAGATTAACAAAAGCAAAGATACTTTTTTTTCCTTTTCTCTTTCTTTTTTTTATCGAACAAAACCAAAGATATATAATATTACTGTCTTTTAAAAAAGTAGTAGCAAAAAATTATTAATTTTAATTATCTTAATTTGTGGATTCATTCTTTACCAAATGCGTATAATGTCAGGCAAGTTGCCCCCCCTTTTTTTTTTTTTTTGAAGAAAAAAACCACAGCCAATATAGTACTGTATAAATTTTATAAAATATAAAAACAAACCCGTTTACCGTGCAGGTTGTGTCTGATGAAGCAAGAGCAATGTTCAATGGAGGTGTAGCTGGGCTCACCTATTGGAGTCCAAACGTGAACATATTCAGAGACCCGAGGTGGGGTCGTGGACAGGAGACTCCCGGTGAAGATCCGGTTGTAGTTGGTAAATATGCTGCAAGCTACGTTAGAGGTTTACAGGGAAGTGACGGTAACCGGCTAAAGGTCGCTGCTTGTTGTAAGCACTTCACGGCTTACGACCTCGATAACTGGAACGGGGTTGATCGGTTCCACTTTAACGCTGAGGTACAGTAAATTAATGTTTGATGTCTACGTGTATTTCCTGCTGCTATGCATCATGAGTCTTTACACGCGATATGATTGTTCATCCATTTTCTTGACTTTAAAGGCAGTGATTGTTTTCACGGTTGTACCGTGTTTTAAAAAAAATGTTTTTTTTTAATTTATTATTCATTATTAAAAGAAGAAGTAGGAAATACCACCGAAGTATTGGGTAAGACATTGATTTACTGTAACAGTCGATAGCAATAATGGAGAGGTGAGGATCAGCCTGGTTTGGCTGTCTACTTCTGCATAATTTGGGATAGGAGGGTGGTATCATCACCGGGGGATGATCAACTTGTTGATTTTGCTAATTTATTGAAGAATAAATAGTTTTAGCTTAAGGTTTTTACAATGTTGAGATAATATATATAATCTTGAGATTGTATAATATACAATGTTGATCATCTCTTGGAGAGCGGAAGGTGAAGTTTTAGCTTTTATTTTATTTTATTTTGCACACTTGAATAATTAAATAGTTTCGTATATTAAATAAATTGAATTAGAATATACATGAACCAAATTGGCCAGCACGAGCTGCAAGGCTGCAAATCCAGACCCTATGGTAATTGGTCATCCCAATGTTACGTATTCTGTACTTTTTCCTCAAGTTATTCTCTTTGCTTAAGACAACATTGAAGAAGTCGAGCAAAGGCAGAGGAGAGAAGTTATTCCAACTTTTCAGTTTGTCTTTGTTCATTTGTCATCCTGATCATTGCTTTGGTCTCCAACATGTTTGATATTGTATAAGTTTTTGAGATTATGATTTAAAAAAAAAATATATATATATATATATTTATATATATAGTTTTTTTATAACTAAAGTTTTAATAAAAAAAATAGTGTAACATATGCAAAACTATAACGTGTATTAATTGGCTAAAATATAGTTTCGTCCATATTTTATCACACTACTTAATAGATCATTAATCATACACGGTACGGGAAAAAATACCACCGGTAATTCTCACTGCTGATCACGTGCTATATCCTACCTTTCTTCATCTCATGTGGGGGAGGGGTTAATTATCAGGTAAGCAAGCAGGACATGGAGGATACATTTGATGTGCCATTCAGGATGTGTGTGAAGGAAGGCAAAGTGGCAAGTGTTATGTGCTCTTACAATCAGGTGAATGGGATCCCCACGTGTGCTGACCCAAATCTGCTAAAGAAAACTGTACGTGGTCAGTGGAGACTTGATGGGTATGATCAAATTCAAAATGCCATGCTGTTTATATATATTGATGACTTTAATCACATGATCATGTAATATACAATTAACTCTTGCAATCTATCTGCAATTACCATCCACAGGTACATTGTTTCAGACTGTGACTCTGTTGGAGTTTATTATGGGCAGCAACACTATACTTCAACCCCGGAAGAAGCAGCCTCGGATGCTATTAAAGCAGGCAAGTAGCCTTTGTTTCGTTACTCGAGTCCAATATGAACATGGAAATTAAAAAAAAAACCCTTTGTCAGAGAAAATATGTTGGACTTACTGATTAAGCTTGGGCTTAGATTAATTAGTAGTAATTAATGTGTAAACATTAGTGTTCTGCTGAGAAAAAACTATAGTAACAAGTCAATGTTAATGTATATCTTGCAGGTTTAGATTTGGACTGTGGACCATTCCTGGGTCAACACACGGAGGATGCTGTAAAAAAGGGCTTGCTGAATGAGGCCGAAATAAATAACGCATTGCTTAATACACTAACTGTCCAGATGAGGCTGGGGATGTTCGATGGTGAGCCATCATCACAGCTATATGGGAACCTAGGTCCGAACGATGTGTGCACCCCAGCTCACCAAGAGCTTGCCCTAGAAGCGGCCAGACAAGGCATTGTTCTTCTCAAGAATCATGGTCCTTCATTGCCTTTATCTACTCGCCGGCATCTCTCCGTTGCCATCGTTGGCCCTAATTCGAATGTCACTGCTACTATGATTGGCAATTATGCTGGTAAGCGTTATTGAGCCTGGTTGAGAGAATTATTTAGACCATCTACATACATTGATAATTAACACTTTTACTCCTGGTGTATACACTAGGTTTGGCATGTGGATACACAACACCCCTACAAGGGATACAGAGATATGCCCAGACAATTCACCGGCAAGGTTGTGCGGATGTTGCCTGTGTTAGTGACCAGCAATTTAGCGCAGCAATTGACGCAGCCCGGCAAGCGGATGCAACGGTTCTAGTAATGGGGCTTGACCAATCTATAGAGGCAGAATTCAGAGATAGGACTGGGCTTCTTCTACCTGGACGCCAGCAAGAGCTCGTATCCAAGGTCGCCGCAGCCTCGAAGGGCCCGACTATATTGGTCTTAATGTCTGGTGGGCCTATTGATGTGTCTTTCGCTGAGAATGATCCAAAAATTGGGAGCATCGTATGGGCTGGCTATCCAGGCCAAGCTGGAGGAGCAGCCATTTCTGATGTCTTGTTTGGAATTACAAACCCAGGTTTGCTTTTAGTACAGCTTCTGCGGATTTCATATTGGGTTCATTTCATCGGGAACGTAACAGAGAATTTATTTTTATTTTTTTTTCAGGAGGCAAGCTTCCTATGACATGGTACCCACAAGATTATATCACAAATCTGCCAATGACAAACATGGCCATGCGATCAAGCAAATCAAAGGGCTATCCTGGAAGAACCTATAGATTCTACAAAGGTAAAGTGGTGTACCCATTTGGTCATGGAATAAGCTACACAAATTTTGTTCATACCATAGCAAGTGCACCGACGATGGTTTCGGTACCCCTGGATGGCCACCGCCATGGCTCCGGAAACGCAACCATTTCAGGGAAGGCAATCAGAGTTACACATGCTAGATGTAATAGACTCTCTTTAGGAATGCAAGTAGATGTGAAAAACATTGGCTCCATGGATGGGACTCACACATTGCTAGTCTACTCTAGACCACCAGCAAGACATTGGGCTCCTCACAAACAGTTAGTGGCCTTCGAAAAAGTGCATGTTGCAGCAGGGACACAGCAAAGAGTGGGAATTAACATTCATGTTTGCAAATCCCTGAGTGTTGTCGACGGATCTGGAATTCGAAGAATTCCAATGGGAGAACATAGTCTTCATATTGGTGATGTTAAGCACTCGGTGTCACTTCAAGCCTCAATTCTAGGGGTGGTCGAGTCTTAAAATGTCTTGTTTCTAGTAATCATCAGTTGTACGTGGCATATTCTTCTGCATGAAAATCGCAGGCTTATGGCAATATTTTATACATTATTGTTATCCGTTGATGACGGTCCATATTAAGGGACATCTGTAGTGGGATTTTTCTGAAAGAAATGAAGGTGTGGAAACAGAACATGCCTTTCTTTTATTTCGATGAATGACACAGATAATATCTGTTTTTTATGGTTGGGAGTTGTAAAGAAAAGAGGATACACCAATGTACCTTCACATTTTTTTTTATTTTTTTATTACCATTAATTTAATATGTTTAAAAATATTTGAAATTTGGTAGCGCGCTTTCAAAGAGTTTTTTGTTTGAAAATATATTAAAATAATATTTATTTATTTTTTAAAATAATTTTTAATATCAATATATCAAAATAATTTAAAAATATTTAAAAAAAATCAAAACTTAGAAAAACACCCTTTATGGTTTACGAATTATTAAAATGATATTTTGATAATAAATAGTAGTCTGGAGTAATTTCGTTGGGCCTCCGGCCTCGTGGACTTTTCTATTTATGAATCAGGTGGCTCCTTGGGCCTCGTGGACTTTTTCTATTTATGAATCAGGTGGCTCCTTGGGCCTCATGGACTTTTCTTCGATGTAGCTAGCGACATTTTTTTTCTTCCTTGGTGATAAATAGTAGTCTGGAGAAACTTCTTCCGTTTTTTATCGACCCGACCCGCCCATGCAAGCCCCTAGTATTTTTATTTTTTTTAAAAGGCGAGCTACTTTTGACCTGACACAACGTCCAGGACCCCCTTTTTCCCTGGTGTACTGCTCAAAAAATAATCAGAATGAGTCATTTCTATCAGATCCAGCAAGAACTAATCCACAACGAGGACCTAGAAAACTTCCAGACCAAGGGACTGGCCATTTTTATTTGACCATGCAGCGGTATGGTTAGATCAGGTATAAGTTGGAGTTTGTTTTTGCATTCAAAAAGAGTTTATGAGAATTTTTTTAATTTCCTCTTTTGTTTTAAATTAATTTTTTATATATAATTTTAGATTTTTTTGACCAGGTGTATTAAAAATAATTTTAAAATATAAAAAAATATTATTTTAATATATTTACAATTAAATATAATTTAAAATTATTAATAACTACATGTTGTTTACGAAGGCAATCTATGATGTCATTTTTGCTTGTTCCGGTTGTTTGAGAATGTAAAAAACTAAAAACAATGATTTTTTTATTTAAAAATACATAAAAAAAAATCAAAAACATAAACAAATTTGTTTTTTTTCAAAATTTACCAAACCCTGTTCACAACGCAATATCATACATGGCGAAGAACATGGGCTGTGCATTTATTAAACACAGGTGTCATTCTATACGAGTTGTGCATGAACCATTAAACAAAAGTTTCGATTTTTCGTGCACGCGGGAAAATCCCAGCATTCGCAAATTATTAATCAACATTTTCTAAATGGGTAGCAGTGACAAGAGAGGAAGGAGTCAATTGTATACATCCTAGCTGGGCTCTTCCTGTGGGATTTACATTCATGTTCCATGTGCCTCTCTGCCTTGTCCACACAACGACCACAATCTAATAACCGAGCCTAGCATGTGCAAGGGACAGGAAGGAAAAAGAAAAGGACATTACAGAAGCAGTATGGCGCTGGTTTTGACATGTATATATGTGACGAAATGTGATGATTGCTGGCTTCTTTCTAAGAACTCTGCCAGAGATCAGGATCCAGTTTCTAAAGCCTATCATCTTTAGTGACCATGCCCAAAGTACCACTTGCTAGAACATACATCCACGTGTCAGGTTGACTCATCTACTACATCTGACACGAAGCTTTCAGGCCTATCATGGTATCATCTCATGTAATTCCATTAAAAAAAAATCTAGCTTCCGTATTCCATGTATAGAAAGAAGATGCCCAGCATTATCTGAAAACACTAGAGAACCGTGTGGCATAGAATATAGCAATAATATTTTGCTTTCGATGGAAGTTTGCTTTAAATTTCTCAATTTCAAGTCTGAAATATTTTTTTTAATTATAGATATTCAGATTAGCTTATACATATTTAATCTTTCAATGTTATTAAATTAACAACTAGATAATCCCTAGTGATCCTAATATTTATCATACTAGTTGAGCACTAGTTTAGTAACACCCTCAGTATTCAAGTGCTGAACTTTTAATAGGCTGAGGTAGCTAAAGATCTCTCGGATAGCCAAGGAAATGAACGAGGTAGAGTGAACTGTCTCTCGAACAAGCCTTGTGGAAATCAATTATGACTTCGTATTTTTCCTCAAAAGATTAGCAGATCAGGATCGCATTTCAGGGACTAAAACAAAACATCGACAGATTGGCTGGATGAAAACTAGAAAAGCAACAGTGTAAGAAGGACGTTCCTTGCAACTCTCAATATGTTAAATTAAATTAAAAAATGACTATACCTGGAAAGAATTTTCTGTTCCTTTTTTTTTCCACTTTAATCTGATTGATATCGTATATGGATAAAGCCTTAACAAAGGCTGACTTAAGTGAGGATTGCTCGAAAAGATTCTCAAGACTCGAATAGTACCCAAGGAGCCCATGGCTTCTCAAAGCTCCATGAACACCTTTTCACATTCTTTCAGGTCTCCATAATTGCAAGAGTCTGTACTTTTACCTTTAGATTTGTTTTCACTTTATCGGTCAGGGCCTAATTTTGAGTACATTTATGAAATTGTACTATTATGTGTTTTTTTTTTTTGTCCAGAAACGGTCAACTCTAAGCCATTGTAAAAAATATCTTGCTCGAGAAAAAATATAAGTTGGCAAGCCAAATTAATGAAAAATTAAAGTTGACACTTTGAGATTTTGAATGCAATATTGATCAAAGATGTTGAATAGTGTTGCTATTGCATGCGCATGCCGCCCAAGTACACAAGTTTTGTCAATGGCTCAAGAGTCAGAGTTGGCTACGGACAAATTAAGGAGCCTTGACTTTGAGCGTAGCGAGGAGGCTGGTGAATGTACAACTTCGTTAAAGTTTTCAACTCATCTAGGAGATCATTTGATCGGTTTTTTTTATTATCAAATTAGGAATGACTTTTTTTTGAAAAGGAATTGATAAAATGGTATAATTTAACCTTGTTATATTTTAAAAACATGATATATAAATATCAAGAGATTTTTAATTGATTCTATGATTTCAAAACAAGATATTTATTTAAATATTGTGGTCGTAAAACATGACATGATATTTTAATTGATGTCGTGATTCACATCCTTGATATTAATTAGATTTTAAAATGATTTCATATCTTATTGTCTGGAAACTACTTGTATAGAAAATAAGAAATCAAGAGCTATTTTATGAAGTTAAGAATTTTAAAATAATTTCATCCTTTAACATTAAATATAACAACTTAATCTAAACTTGATAGATTCCAACCTTAATGAGTCAATATTTTTGTACGGTTAACTTATCCACTTTTTGCCCGAAAAGGAAGGGAAAGTGTGCAGCGGCTTGCAAGAATAGTCTTGTGCGCCTAGCCCTTTTTTTTACGTTAAAAGATATCAATCAATATATTGTCTGCTGGTTTAAATATTACCACCGACTATGGCTTAAAAGTCAGGTTTTCAATTGTAACCACTTAAAAAACTCATTTCAAATCTTTTTTTAATTTAAAAACTCCTAAAAAAAATCTTAGAGGCCTTAATAAATCCATTTTCGGTCCCAAATCATCATTTAATCAACTAAAAAAATAAAAAATCAACATGTATAAAAAAATCATAAATAAACATTGTAATTAGCCACATGTTTTTTCTATGTTTCAGTTTGGTCCTTTTTTATTTAATTATATCTCACAGCTAGAAAATTTAAAATCTATCTCCTTAAACTTGCCTCCAATCAATTTTAAAATCTGGAAAAAAAATCTTTAAATCCTTGTGACAGCCACGGCCAAATACAAAAGGCTACTGGCTTACAAAACACATAAAATATCAAACAAAATGATGCAATCGAGGAGGAAAAAAGTTTGATAATCATAGCTTAAATCTATAATGACAGGTGGCAGAGTGCACATGCACATGTGATATGCAAAAACCTTAATTTATTTTGTTAGTTCTTATAACTTATAATATAATTTAACATGGACATAATTAAGTACTTGGATATATTCTCCCACAATATAATATGATTAGCCGTCTTTGCTTTTCAAGGGTTCTGAATGCTATTTTTTTGTCAAACGTACAAATCGCCGCCCAAAGTTTTCGTTGTCTAATTGCGTTGTCCTAATTTTGCAACGAGGGGTTTGTAATTTTATTTTTTTCTGTTAGAATCTAAAATTAATTTTTTTAAAATTAATTTTTTAAGTGTTTTTGATGTGGTGATATTAAAAATAAATTTTAAAAAATAAAATAAAAACTATTTTAATCATTTAAAAAAACTATTTTCAAAAACAATTTATTTATGATTTAATTCTCTTCTGCCACAGCCAAAATCAGTTAGGGAGAGACAGGTGGTTTAGCCGTTAGATGCATGCATTAATTATATGCAATTTGATATTAAATATCGGAATGCCCACAATATGTATTTTTAATTTCACCACGTTTTTATTCTGTCCTTACGAGATATTTTCAGACACTTGATTCTTCGTACCAAGAAGTTATGCTAATTAATTTCGACTGTACTGCCATTGTACCATTCTTTTTTCTTTTCTTTTTTCATAAAGGTTCCCACCAATGGGAGAACGTTATTGTAATAGAATTATTATCTTTATTAGAAGATTTTCATCATTAGATTTTGGGCAATCAACATGTAGTGTCATAAACAAATGGAAGATATTTAAAAAAAAAAAAAAAACTGAGCCTGAAAATTGAGATAAATATACTATTAAAACATATGGTCAGAACTCTTCAAATTTTCTTTATTTAATTTTAAAAATAATTAAATTATTTTTTGTTTTTCGAAAAAAATTCTAGCATGGTTCCCCCCCTTTCTTATTGATATATTTCTTTAAAAAAGAGGATTTTTTTGTTTCATCCATGCTTAATTTGATAAAGAAAATGAAAAACTAAAAAGAGAATAAATATAGATATTTTATTCTCATTAATATTAATGAGCAAATTATTATCAAAATTCTGCACACCATGTCCACTAGTATTCTAGGAAATTTTCCTTTTAATTTATTATTTTTCAGTCTCGGATTTACACAATTTAATATGAATTAAGATTTTAGGCCGGGGCTTATATTTTCCCCTCCTTTTAAGATTTGTCCTTGAATTTTAAATTTACACCTCCATTTGGAAATAAGCTCCGGTGTTTTCTCGTTTCTAACTCCTTTTCCCCTATTTTATTTTTATTTGTGAATTCCTCTATATCACTTTAATCAGGGGCACTTTTTTATTTCGTAGTTTCTTTATACTTTGATCCACAATCTTCATTGGTTTCACTTCTAGTGTTAAATCATATCCAACCTCCAAAGCATTGAGACATGAAAACATATCATATATGTTAGACAAATGAAGAGGTAATGCTAATATATATGCTATTGACCCAATTCTTATTTTAACCTCGAAAGGCTAGTATATATGGTATTATTTTACTATTCTTCCTTAAACGAATAATATTCTTTTAGGGTGTGATCTTCAAGAATACTTAGTCCCCTGCATTGAACTTTAGTGGTCTCTTTCGATCATCAATAGAGCTTTTATGTCTATCTTGTGATTCTTTCATCCTTTTTTTTATTGCATTTACCTTATTTGTAGTCATTTAAACCATTTTTTATTCTAATAACTTTATTTCACCCATTTCATCCTAACATACTAGAGTACAACATTTCCTTCTGTATAAAGCTTCAAATAAAACCATGTTTGAAACTAAGAGAATGGCTAGAAAAGTAGTGTTGCAATTGGTGTAGAAATAGATTACTACTTTGAAACTTACTTGGTCTTGGGAATTGGCCCTGACTTGTTTATTCATAAAATAATCTTGAGAAGTGTATTGGGGAATGTTATTGGCATAGAATTATGGATTTTTTTTTTGGACTCTAACATAGTTTAAAAAATTGATAAAATAAAACAGTGCAAAAAATATTGAGAAAAATAACATAATTTAGATAGTCACAAATGACTTCTGCAATTCACGAGTCATAATTGTCATTTGCAACTTTCTCAAATTGTAAAATTACTTGACATGATATTCAATAAAGAGAGAGAAGGGGGGGAGAGAGAAAAAAAAAAGGAAAGAAAGATAGATAGAAAAGACTTTGGAGGCACACTGAAATTCCAATGACGAACCACCAGTACCATTGAAAAGATATCGAGGAGATGAATGTAACGACACCAAAAAAAGTCACTAACAATGACCAGAGTGGGCCATACGAGCAGTATAAAAGCAAGTGAGCCTTAGCAACTCTAAACAGCTTGTGTGGCCCACTTCGTTCACCATTAGTAATCTTATTTGGTATCGTTGGATTCGTCTTGTCGAGATCTTTTATATGGTGTCGGTGGTATTGTCATAGGAGCTTTAATGGTCCTATAAGGTCTTTTTTTTTCTTTGTAGTTTTTTTCTCCTCTTTTTTCCTTGTATGGAGAGAGAGGAGAGATTAAAAAAAAGTAAAAAGATCCTGAAAGCACACCAAAACTCTGATGATTATACCACTGGTATCAAAAAAAAAAATTGACAATACAAATTCAACGACACCAAATAAGGTCACTAATGATGAACAGAGTGGGCCACATGAATTGTCAAAAGATGTCGAGACTCACTTTCCTTTAGGCCTCTCGTGTGGCCCACTTCAATTACTGTTGTTGGTGACCTTTCTTAGTGTTGTTGAATTCATCTCGTCGATATCGTTCCAACAATACTGATGGTGTCATCATCGGAGTTTTGATATACCTATGAGATCTTTTTCTTTATTCTTTTCCTCTTTTTTTTATCTCTCTCCTCTCTTTTAATTGAATAGTATGTCTAGTAATTTTGTAATTTAATAGTCATATATGATACTTGCAACTCGTGAATCGCAGATATCATTTGTGACTCTCTAAACTGTGTTATTTTTCTAATTATTTTTTACATTGTATTAATTTATTAATTTTTTAACTATGCTAGAGTCCTAAAAAACTCCATAATTCTATGCCAACAAATTTTGAGCAAAGTAGAAGTAGACCGCCCCGGCTAGGCTGGCTTTGCTGGCCATTTTAAGGCTCACAAACTCACCACTAATGACTAAACTAATCGCCACCGGCCATGATCACATGGGTCACCATCTCCACGTAAAATTTGATCCATAGACGCGAGCATCCCCACGGAGCTTTTATCTGAGTTCTGCAGAGAGAAGCATGTTTACAAGCTTTTGAAAAGAGTGTCGCTGCGCGCGCATTGGTTGAATCATCAGTTCACCAAACATGATTGGTAAAAAACACAATGTACAAAAAGCCAAAATTATGCCGTCAAATTAAAAAGAGAAGCTTATGTATATGCTCAGATGTAAATATTAATAATTATTCAAGAACCTTATCTTAGCGTGTGTGTCTTTCTTTTATCAAGAATCTTCAGGAATTCCCGTAAAAATTTTGCCTCCTTGCATGCAAACATGTCCAGAGAATGGGAGCGTCTCCCACAATTAACAATAATTTTTAATCAAAAAATTATTAATTATTATTAGTTTACATAGACTAAGATTGGCACAGGGGAGTATCCCACGATGCTGATTCCTCACCCTTTAAAAAAGGACCTTGCTGTAAGCATTAGTTATTCTTGCAATTAATTGGGTAGGTAATGGGTATACTTGCATGATTTCCATTTTTATTTCTTGAGTCGCCATGTTCTTTACCTATCCCTTAATTATCGAGCTATTCCCTTTTTGTTTATTCCGGTGGGACTTGGAGTTTTGAATCTTTTGATTATGAATTTGATTGGATTTTAAGAGACTAGGTTGTTAGGAATGGATATAATTGTGATGGCAAATAGCTTCTTTGTGTCAGGCAACTAATTTAATTCAAAAGTATAAATTATATAAGATTTTAAGATATAATTTATATTATTTTTTAATATATCTTTTCAAGTGAAAATTTTTTGGGCTTGAAACTTGCACAGAATCATATAAACTTGTATTTAATTTTTATCAAATAAATAAGGATAGTGATATTTAAACTTGTGACTATTTGGTCATCAAGATTTAATATCATATTAATTATTAATTTAACTTAAAATTATACTATAAATAAAATTTAAAATACAATTATATTATTATTTATTGATATTTCATATATTTCATGGTGATACCAGCTGCTAAGAGGATGACATGACTTATTTTTATTTTTTTGAGAAAAAAACAATAGAGAGGCACCTAATTAAATTGCTGATGATTGTACGTAGAACTGTTAGATTATCCAGGTGAGTGCCCATGATTGTCACAGCTGTGAGTCCCAATCTTGAAATCAAGGCTTTGCCGCATTATTTATCCGATATTTATAAATGAAAAAAAAAATTAAAACCTTGATCAACAACTAATTTCTAGATGTCTTGAATTATTAATCTCATAAACTCTGCTGAATTCTGTTCAACTCGCCTAATACGTGTGGCACAACCAGAACATTATTCATGATAGGTACATTTAATCAATAATGCTTGAAAAATAACATCAAAATAAAAAAAATTATTAACAGGTAAATATTAAAAAATAATATAAATCATATCTTGAGATTTTACCTAACAGCTTAAGCTATTGGGTTAAGATATTTCTTCGATATAGTATTAGAGCCTTAATAATCAAGCGGCCACGAGTTCGAATCTCACTATTCTTATTTATTTAATAAAAAAAAATTAAGCATAAAGTAATGTAAATCTATATAAATTTTAAGCTCAAAGAGCTTTTACTTTATGGGATGTCTTAGAGAATAATATAAATTATATCTTGAGATCTTACATAATAACTTAAGTTATTGGTTGAGATGATTATTTGATAGTAAAAATATATTTTTAGTGTTTTTATATCGTGAATATGTTGATATCAAAAATAAATTTTTAAAAATAAAAAATATTTTAATATATTTTCATACAAAAAATATTTTAAAAAATAATCGCTACTAGAATATCAAACACGCTGTGGGAAGGTGCTAAGCTCTCCGTTGTTAATAACCCTTCTAATTATTAGTTTGGTTAGCGGTGACAACAAAAAAAAAAAAAAGAGAAAAAGAAGGAGGTTTAAACCAAGTGATGGATTCTTTCAATTAATCGAACCTCCCAATTATACGAAGAAAATAAATATAAACATAAGAATTATGATCTGTTAGTTGTTGATACTGTTTTCGCTATCTAAACATTAACAGCTATTATATGCAAATAAATTAATAACTGCCAATTATAAGGAATGACAGCCTATGGTGGTTATGTGTGGTGGAGTCGAAAGAATTTAAAGAAGAAAACAGGACCAGCAGTTATACAAGTAAGTTTAATGCCCTATATATGTACGGACCCATATAATTTATACGTGGCAGTTCCATTTTGAATGATGATGGAGACACAGCATGTGTTCACGTGCTTTACACATATGTTCTTCAAGTTGAATCTGTAGCTGGACAGCCAATCCCATCAGTTTTAGAGTGTGTTTGGTATTGCGGTAGCTATTGTGATTGTAATTTGAAAAAAATTGTTTTATAAAAAGTACTTTTAATTGAGGTTGGTTTTGAAAAATAGATGTTTGGTTAAACTATGGTTAAATTGAGGTTGAACAAAAAATAGTTTTAATGTGTTTGGTTAATATGCTTTTGAAATTAAAGTTATAAAATAATTTTAAAAATATATATTAATATTGATAATTTTTAATTTAATATTGTAAATTAACTACTGCCATTACATCATGAATATAATACTTTATATAAATATTTTTTATTATTCCATTAAACTATCTATAATTTCATCACATACGAAATTCATCCGACAAGGACTACAGTTTCAATAGTTTTTTTGAGCGTACAATAAAATCAGGTAAAATATTATTATGAATAAATTGAAATTACGATCAAATTCTGTAAAAGTTACGCTATCATGCGATCTTCTTCTAATTTATACAGTGTCATTGAATATATTAAACACTAATTTTTTTTAATAAATACATTTTTAAAAAAATAGATTTTTTACTGTTCACGTGAACAGTGCAGGCAAGTGAAAATCACTGCACTGCACTGTCAACGTATAACACAAACAAATGGGCAACAAATGTGCAGAGCACACTGTTCACTTTTGTTAAGTGAACAGTGCAGAGTGAATTAATTCACTCTGCACTGTTCACTTAATAAAAGTGAACAGTGCCGGCAAAGCAGGTATAACTTGCTTCTCCTCTACGTGTTTTTATGCGATTTTCAGTGGTCCCATCAACTAAAAACACTGCTTTTCACTTTAATCAAACAACATAAAATTGTGGTTTCTTCAAAACGCAACTGCTGCCGCGTAAACAAACACAGTCTTAGCTATTCCTGGCCCCTTTTCTTTCAAAATAAAAACAAGCATGGACTCCAGTCCTCAGAAGACACCTGCCCTGGCCGGGAAAAAAAATAAATAATAAAAAGAAATGATTGGAAAAAAATGAGTTTAGATGGAATGGAATTGATCGTGAACGGGATGGCGGCTAAAATGTTTTTTCTTTTTTTAAAAAATTAATTTGTTTTTGTTTGAAATTATTTTTTTTTAATATTTTTACATCGTTTTAAAATGATGGTATTAAAAATAAATTTTAAAAAATATTATTTTTATATTTTTACAAACAAATTTTTTTTTTAAACACGTATTATTTTTTGCCACCTTATTGATTATCTCCTCCACCTAGAATTTGGATAATCTTCATTCAGAATAAAAAAGTTCCCCAAGCTCTCCAACCTGGAATCCTTAGCTGTATAAGAGCTGCAATATCAACGTTGATGGAAAAAACCAACCCTTGTAGACCCCAACAGAACACCGGGTGTCCCAATTAACGTTTGTAGGTCCTAAATGACACGAGAGGAGAATAGCATTTCTTTTTTCGGCTGTTGTTCTTACATGGATTAGTATGTTTTTGATAAACATTAAAATGGTATATTTTGAGTTTTTTTTTGGTACTTTGATATACGCATAAATAGCAAGTGACGTGTTACTTGTCCTGACTAGAATTTGATAAAAGGCATGCTGTAATGTTTTAGATAAAGTAAAAATGCATTTTTAATTATATTTTGATCCAATAAACTAAAAAAATATATAAACACCTTATAAAATATATTTATGATCTCAAACAACCAATAAATTGACCTAGAAACTCACAATTAACTTGAAATCAAAACTATTTTTAGGCTAGGGTCTACTAAATTGGGAAAGGTCAAGAAAAAATATATAGGATAAACTCTATCTATTGAAATGAACTTATTGATATTAAAATCACTTTTTTTTTGTTATTAGAATAGGTGTAAACAACGATTTTCTCTCTCTAATACCATAATTAAAAAAATATTTACCCCATTTTCTTGTAGTTGATTATTAAAAACGAAGAAATTGTATTAAAAGGCTAGGAGTGTTACAAAATTTCTCCGGTCCTGTTTTGCTAACTTTTTCTGTCATTCACAAATGTTGACAAGTGTATCATGAAATTAGGTATAGAATGGTGCAATTGAAAAAATAAATAAATTAAGGTAAAAAAAATAATTATCATGGATTGCTATAACGAAATACCTAACGATTTAGTGTATGTTATAGTGTAATGTAATTATAATCATATTTAGAGGCTTGTATGTCTTTTATTATTTTTAGTTAAATAGGGTTTTTTTTTCTAACATGTTTAAAAGTTTATATAGCCTCAAATACACCTCAAATAAGTTTCCTTGCATAAACATAAAGTTATTAAAATAAAATTGAATAAAGAAACCAATCAACAAATAACAAGTAATCAAACGGACTTACTAGTAGAAATCAACAAATTATAAAAAAACCAATATAGATAAGAAAAAAAAATAAGCACAAAATTATGTTGAAAAAAAGATCTCTTGGAAACTCTAATTCAAAACTTTTCTATTGAATATTTTCTTTTTAGGTGGTTTACCTCTACATGAGGGTCAGAACCAATTCTTTATTGTAATTAAATTTAATTATAATATTTAATTTGAATTCAATTAATAAATAAATTAAATTTAAATATTTAAAAATACTAAAATTCAATTAATTTTTATTTTATATTACCCTCATCATACTAATCAATTCATTTAGTTTATTTGATCTTGTGCCTTCAACACTAGTTACACTCTCTTAATTTATATAAAAAAGCTCTCGTGTTACGGCCTACGGGTCAACTAGATTGGAAGCACATTTTCAAATTTATTAGATTGAGGATACTAAGCATGTTCTTCTTGAAAATCATCATAACTCAACTGACTCCAAGGTTTATGGCGAATTCCCCCTATGCTTTACCATCTCTCTCTCTCCCTCCCTCCCTCCCCCCCCTGTTAACATTTAAGATAGGAATTGGGGGGCTGTCCTATGAAACTTGATTGAAAGATTATGACGATGGAAGTAAAATATAATTTTAATTCTATTCTATAATAGATTTCTAAACAATTAAGGGACGGCTCAACATTGGATCCATTTTTTCTTGCCTTTTGTTTTATTTTTCCTGGTATTGATCTTTAAAAACAAAAAAGCTGATATATCAAGTACACCTTATGGCACGGGCTCTCAAGTCTCCATTGGTTCGAATTGACACAACTAATATAAATTTTCACTCAAACTCTGTCCTCTGGGCGAATAAAGTGCGTTTTTCTGTTTAATTTTGTTGGTGTTTCAGTAAGAGTTTCACCAAAATTTGATTTTTTTTATATTTTTGAATTGTTTTAATATGTATGTTTATATTAAAAATAATATTTTTAAATAAAAACACAAAAATTAATTTTTATTGATATCCGTATATTCCATGATTTTGAATAATTCGAGGTCTCGAAAGCAAAAGTGCAGGACAATGTCATTTGTCTGCAACATCTAGCTGAATCTGGAAAATGAAGGCGTCCACTTGCTAGGTGGGACCTGACATCAAGGCAAGCCACGTGGAGACAGGCGATGAATCATGGTGACGTGGCACGAGAATTGGGGTAGGCGCCAAGCTTGTAGGAACTGTCCTCCACCAGGAGGGATTGTGGGCCTGATGCGGCGGGGTCCAAGGGAAGGAGCCTTTAAGACAAACCCATCTGGCTGCTATCCATATTCATGTGCATTCATTAATCAATGTGAGTGAAATAAAAAGCAAAGCGAAGCCCCTCAAGAAAAGCATTATTCCCGTGCCTTGCGAGAGAAGAGTCACCTTCTCCTCCTTACAAGTACGCTTCAGCAGCACCACTAGTTCCTCCTCGCTCTTCAAATAATTGCCATCAAACACCTGCCATCTTTCTAATCCCCTTCAGCTAGTGCGATCCCATATGCAAACAAGACGATTATTTATTTTTTAAAATTTATTTTTAACTTCAGTAAATTAAAACTATTTAAAAACATAAAATATTTAAATATAATTTAAACTGAGTTTCCAAACACAACAAAGAATAAAGTTAACTGCCGTGTAGTTGATAATTTTTTCAAATAAAATATAATATCATTTTTTTTGTTTTTATACGACGAAAGTGATTTAAGTAATTCAAGATACTTCGAAGGTGTAAAACCAATAAGAATGTTTGGTGGCGAGAAAAATGTAAGTGGCTTCCTCATATTCAATTAAACATGGCTGAAAACTATCATAAATATTGATGGGTTGATGTCGCGGAGAGGGGAATTGCCTAATAAGTGCAGCAACGAACTAGTGCTCTGATCATTATTTTTGCATTACAAAAACAAGAAACGAACCAAATACAGAGCATTGAGAGTGCTAATATGAATATGGAGGACACAGTAAAATACAGATTGGAAGAGCCAGGAAGCTCCGGCATGGTCGATCTTGCCGATTGCCTGTAACTACTGCAATTGACCACTTTCTCGGGCATTAGTTAAAAGAATCCGCTGGTAAATCTGCAATACGGTACCGCTGTAGAAACTGTGAAGACCAACACCTATTTGGTCCATTTTTGGTAGGTATATAATAAATTCATTGAACGAAAACAAATTAATAAAAAAAGAGCTCTCCCTGAGGTTTCTTCAGGACAAGAGGGCAAATGGGTAAGGAGAACAAAAATAAATAACTGTAGAGATTTTACACCATCTTTACTTGCTTACCTTTTGGGGCAATTTGCTGGCTTCTTATCCTTTCTTTCAACCCCCCTGTAGTCGAACCCGAGGACGGAGGACCCGTGATGGGTGACCGTCTATACCCTGTAACAATCATGAACATCACCGTTTACACCCAGTTGACAATTTTTCTTTATAGGATTATGGAGTGAATTATAATTTTACACAGTAATTTTTTTAAATATATTAAAATATTTTTATTTTTAATGCAATACATCAAAATTATATAAAATCACTAATTGGTATCAATTTAATATTTTAATTAAACTAAACAGAATTTTAAAACACATTCAAATACCTAATAAACATTTAAAATTAGTTTGATATTGTAATAACGATTATTTTTAAAATTATTTTTTATAAATAAAAAAATATTAAAAAAATATTTTCATATTATCATATTAAAATGATTTAAAAATAAAAAAATAATTTTAAAAAAATAAAAATAAAAGATAAAATAATTAAAAATAAAAACTGTTAAAGCAAGAGAGGAAGAAGGTGTGGTACGCTGTGATCTCTTTCTGAATTTAAATAAATTCAATGCTTATAATTTTATTAAAAATTAAATCTATGATTTCTTTGATAATATTAAAAAAACAACTACTATTTAAGCTAAAAATCCATTGAAGTGACATTAATGGTTGACAAATTTTAGATTAAAAATTCGTTATAAAATTGCTTTGTTTTTTTTTTTAAATATATAGGGTAATGCATATAGTGTTATAGGCCACATAGCCATAATGAAGAGAGAGAGAATCTCTTGGTGGGGTGCCAGCTATGAAGTTGAAGGATCAAAGCTTTCTCTGAGGTCAAAGCTGGCAAAATATTTTTTTCTTTTCCTTGAAGGCCAGGTCAGTGCCTCTCTCTCTCTCTCCCTCTCTCTCGTAGCTATAAACCAGCCGAGCTTCTCTATCTTATTTTACAATACGCTTGAAACACAAAAAAGATTTTAAATCCAAAGATCAACCCTCCCTCTCCCTCTCTCTCTCCACTTTGTTCCCATTTTCCCTCTCTCTATTTCATTCCCTTGCTATATATATCTCTTCTCCTTTTTATTTCACAACCAAAAAAAATATATGTGCTTTGAGAGAGATAGAGAGAGCCTGACTTAGAAAGAGAGAGGGAGTTGTTGATGGTTGATTCTTCTTCTTCAACTAGTAAAATAACAACCATGACCACCTCTACTTCTCCTTGTCTTAGTGGGAATGAAAAGAAGCACTGGTGGCTTAGCAACCGAAAGGTAATGGTTAACATCCTGACTCTTGATCAAGAGGATCTCTGTTTGACATTGTAATTGGCTTGACATTTCATTTATTACGCTTTATTTGATCTCTTTCTCAAATGGGTTCTTCTCATTTGAGGTCTTTTCCCCCCCCTTCATCATATATATTCCTCATGTGAAAGTTAATGTTGTAATGCGTGTACTTTGGTGTGATAATACAGATTGTGGACAAGTACATTAAGGATGCAAGAAACCTGATTGCAAGCCAAGAAAAGAGCGAGATTGCGTCCGCTCTTAACCTTCTAGACGCGGCACTTGCACTATCTCCTCGCTTTGAAGTGGCTCTAGAGCTCAAAGCAAGATCTTTGCTTTATCTTAGGCGATTCAAGGACGTGGCTGATATGCTTCAGGACTACATTCCTAGCCTTAAAATGGCAAACGACGATTCGGGCTCAATTTCTGCTTCTGATAGCTCTTCCCAACAGCTTTCAAGAGAGCGAGTTAACTTGTTGCCTTCTGAGAAAACTGATCCAAGTTTCAAGTGTTTTTCTGTTTCCGACCTGAAGAAGAAAGTGATGGCCGGACTCTGTAAGAACTGCGATAAAGAAGGGCAATGGAGGTAAATTCCTCGGTTTCTGTTTCTGTTTCGTTTTTAACATTGTAGTGTCCGGTTTAACTCTCAATGACGTTATTTATTGTCTAGATCGGTGAATATGTTTCTATTTGGTTTGAGTAAATGCACAGGCAGCCATGTTTTTTTTCTTTTTTCTTCTAGGACACGGAGGTGGTAGCCATAATTGAATTTGTTTTAACTTTTAACCTCCTTAACAAAGGAGTTTTCTTTTTCTCGGAACTTGACTGATTCTCCCAAAGAAAATGTTATCTTTTCTCATAAAGGCTAATCTAATGAATAGCACACGGCTTGCCATGTTTTAACATGATTTGGTCATCTTTTGAGGTCAAAAGTAGAAAAAAACCACGATGGCTAGCTGTGCATTTGCCTAAATCATTATAGAATTTTATTCTATTCTATTTTACTAGGTTGTAATCGATTGCAATTAATTAGTATTTTCTTTTATAATTGACTGATTAAAAAACCGGAGTTGAATTATATTATAACTTGAGGTCTTGATTAGTCTGGTAAAACACTCCAAAATCTACCAGTCAAACAGGTTAATAACTTGAAAATGAAAAAAAATTACTAACTCGATCATTATCCAATATTGTTACAGGTACTTGGTTTTAGGTCAAGCTTGTTGCCATCTAGGTCTAATGGAGGATGCCATGGTGCTACTCCAGACCGGAAAACGCCTGACAACTGCTGCATTCCGCCGTGAAAGCATTTCCTGGTCAGAGGACAGCTTCTCTTTCTCCAACTTCCCAGTCTCTAGTGATATATCCACATCGACAGCCCCACCGACCCCACCGAGAAATTTAACCGAATCCGAAAGCATCCCACAACTCCTTGCCCACATCAAGCTCCTTCTTCGCCGCCGCACAGCCGCTTTGGCAGCCCTGCACGCTGGCCTTTTCTCTGAGGCCATCCGCCACTTCACCAAGATCGTGGAAGGCCGACGTGGGGCTCCACAGGGATTCCTTGCTGAATGCTATATGCATAGAGCTTTTGCATATAAAGCATCAGGAAGAATTGCAGAGTCCATTGCTGATTGCAACAAGACTTTAGCTTTGGACCCCACCTGCATTCAGGCACTTGATACAAGAGCTTCTCTTCTAGAAACATTACGCTGCTTGCCTGATTGTTTACATGATCTGGAGCACTTGAAACTATTGTATAATTCAATCCTGCGGGACAGGAAGCTACCAGGTCCTGCTTGGAAGCGGCATAATGTTGGGTACAGGGAGATTCCAGGTAAACTTTGTGCATTGTCTACCAGGATTCAAGAATTGAAGCAGAGAGTTGCTTCTGGGGAGACTGGAAATGTTGATTATTATGCTTTGATTGGATTGAGGCGTGGGTGTTCGAGATCCGAATTAGAGAGAGCTCATTTATTATTGAGTTTGAGGCACAAGCCTGACAAATCTATAAATTTTATTGAGAGGTGCGAGTTTGCAGATGATAGGGATCTTGATTCAGTAAAAGACCGTGCAAAAATGTCTGCCTTGTTGCTCTATAGATTGCTTCAAAAGGGTTATTCTAACGTGATGTCAACAATCATGGATGAAGAGGTTGGAGAGAAGCAAAGAAAGAAAGCTGCAGCTGCTTTGCAAGCAGCTCAAGCAGCAGCAATTCAAGCACAACAAACAACACAAAATGCCAAAATGCAATCGAACCCATCTGCTGTGGAGATTTCTGGTTCTGATAGGATCAATTGGAATGACAATAAAGTGTCATCTGCATCTGCTGCAGGGAGCACCGCTGCACCTGTCTTTCAAGGGGTGTTTTGCCGCGACCTTGCTGCAGTCGGGAATTTGCTATCACAAGGTGGGTTTAGCCGTCCAATCCCAATGAAATTCGAGGCATTGAGCTGCTAAATAATTGGTTGCTATAAACAAGTTTCTTGAGATGTTACCGGTAGTGGAAATCTCTGGTTCGTTTTGTACAAACAGACATAAATTTAGGCTGCCGGAAAATTTTGTCCCCCTTGTATTCTTTCTTAATTTCGCTTCTACTACTACTACTACTTGTACAGAATTTCCAGTACCGAATTTTCTATTTATGGATCTATATGCTTTACTGCTTAGGTTAAGTTTGGAATTGCATTAGTACTGGTGTTTTCTCATTCACTCTTGTTTCAACTCTTTTGGATGCGGAAAAGATGGGTTTTGGTACCCACGTGTAGCCTTGGATGCTGAGAAGCTGGCTTTGGCTTCTCTCTGGTGTCTGATCTGTTGCATTTAATTTTCCCTTGTTAGTTTATCCATGAACTGACACATCTGACATTACACTAGATTTCATTAACTTGCTAATGCCACATAAGGTTTTCCTTTATCCATTGGGTTGGTGAAAAAAAACCCTGTAACCAAGGAGTGTGTGCAATAATCCTATTGGTTTTGGAGCACCCTTTGTGAGTTTTATGGCTTTGAATGCAA
Source organism: Populus simonii (assembly GCA_007827005.2). Classification (NCBI taxonomy): domain Eukaryota; kingdom Viridiplantae; phylum Streptophyta; class Magnoliopsida; order Malpighiales; family Salicaceae; genus Populus; species Populus simonii. The sequence continues at coordinate 8,830,183 of CM017477.2, forward strand.
CTTATTATAAAGTCATGGCCCTATCCTGATGGTGGAAACTGCAGCAGAAAAGGGACCATGTCAAGTATCTCCCAACGGAAAAGGGACTGTCAGGTTTTTTTCAGGACTGGCTGATGCAACGAAAGAGAGGGGTCATCAACACTCAAGGTAAGAAAAATAAGTTGGCTTGGAAAGGATATGTCAATTCAACGTACACTTTGCATAATTCCTGCTTTGGGCTCTGGTTTCCACACATTTGTATCAAAAAGTGTACAAATAATGACTGGCTGAAGCGAGATGTGGAGCGATGATGGTGATTCGCCTTTTATGTCTCTGCGAGGTGTGGACTTTTAAGATGGTTGCTGTCAGTTAAATTTAGGGCATGGTTGGCTAACCTCTTTTCAATTATGAAAATATCAAATTAATAATTTTTATGTTTCGATTATATATAAATAAACCTTGGATCATATCAGGAGTAACTTGTTGATTTGTTGAAATGGTTTGAGATTTATGTTACATGAAAAGGTGGCATCATTATGTTTGGATTCCTATTTCATCCAAAGAAATACAGTAATTTCTCGCCATACCAGCACAATAAATTATTTTTTTACTAAACTAGCACACGGGGGTAGAAAATTCCCAAAGAAATACTGGGTTAAAACATTTCTCGTAGCTGTTATTGCCATTCAAGTACCTTTTTTATTTAAACCCCGGGGTGTCCGGGCCAACTTACGCGCATCACGACTACTCCCTGGACCTATTGAACATCCTGCAAGCCCAATAAACAGGTAAGGCACCGCGGGGTGACATATGGTACACATAGAAGATCGAACCCGAGTGCTAAGACAAGGAATTCCTCACCAAGACCACTAGGCCAAGCTCTCAAGTGCAATATTATTACTGTGGGAAATATTTAAGATTAAGAAAACAGATTAGCAATATTATTATTTGAACTGACAACTAAATAATCAAATATCTTTCTAATCTCGTTCATACCTAAGAGATGAGTGAAGTTTAAGATTAAGAAAGACTGTCTGCTCTAAATTTGAACGACGTTTACCCTCAATTATTGACGAAAAAATATTTCTAATTAGCTTCATATATAGTGCATGCATGGTCTTAATTTCCATGCAAATCATGACCAAGAAAAAGAGAGGAATAAAATTAAACATGATATTAGCTGGATGACCATATTAATTTAATGTCTGCCTTGTTAACCATGAACACAAATGGCAGAAGTCGGCACATTATATCTGTGATATTCCCTCTGTTCACTTTTAAGCAGAAGAAAAAAAGAGCTCCCAAACCTACCAAAGCACTCAAATAGTCAAAAGTGCTCTCTCTGTCTTTCCTTGCAAGTGATCTGAGAGCTTCTTTTATCCTGATAAATTGGCTTTTCCCCTTCGTCCTTCCACGCTACTCAACAACTTTAATCTTTCCACCCTTACAACCCCTCGTCCAAAATGATCGCTATGATTTCGAGCACTGTAATATGTAATTAATTAGTCAAAATCCGATTTAAATCCAGCACAACTGGCTAATATTTCTCTCTCACTCGTTAACTCTTAATGAAGTCTCAATTATTTCATGCATGGTATTGCATGGGATGTGTAGAACTTGCTCTGAACCTGTACAGTACTATGATGTATCCGATGAATTTTATGACACTTCTTCTATCTGTAATTAAAATGGATGATCGCAAAAAGGGTGTGATTATTCAGTATCAGTACAGCTCCTTCGCGTGACTTACACTTAAACAACTGCTCGTTAATTATAAATTAGAGACAATGCCATGTATACAAATTGTGGCTAGAACTAGCTAGGGCAGCCAAGGCAGGGAAATGGCCATTAATTGGCAGTTTTTTTTAAAAAAATAAATTTATAATTCTTTCTAAAACATTAAAGTATACAATCTAACAATATCTAAAATTCATCATATCGAGAAGCTTGGAGAGCACTCGTAAACGAGATTGCACCACCCTAACTCATTCAACTTAAAAACAGGTATGTAACACCTATATAAAAGTCAGCATCAAAATTACATGAGCTTGAGCTTGTAGATGAGCCTAGAATGCTCATGGATGAGCCTGTCTCCCTAACTTCATGTTTCCATTTAGTATAAGTGATATCATCTTCCGTTAAGGCTGTTTATAGACGCTCGATCTCCTAACCTCCTGAAGCTTAGTACGACACGAATCAAGTGTATTAATAGCCAGAACATGTGCTATCTCATTGACACCTTTACAAGATATAAATATTGCTCCCAGAGCCTCTCGTAATAAAAAAAATGAATCTAACAAATTTTCATCAGCACTCATCATTTATAATAAAGCAATAATCATTTAATAAGTGTTATATATTAAGAAATATTGAGTAGCATTCTATTCTACCTCGAGGCTTGTAATTCATTTAAAAAAAAGAAACTTTTAGTAAACCATGCTGTTTTTTTTTAATTAAAAAACCCTTGTAATTCTCGGATGCTCCTCTGACATGTTCTCTGCAATATTCAATTTTTGTTTCTATTATGCAAAATATACTCCTTTCAAACATTATTTATTTTCTTATGGCGAAAGAAAGGGGTTCTGCACGAATCCTCACAGCACAGGGTGCCCATTCGACCATTTTCTTAATTTATTTTAATGATTAAATAATTAAAGTCGTCAGAGACCTCACAGGGTGCATCTCTCTAGCTAGTCTATAGCATGAGATGTTTTTTTAAACCTTAACCCCCCTCAAGCTGTACAGATTAAATTCATGATATTCTGTATAAAGACTACAGCACCCTCTGATGTCGGGTGTATTTGGGGGCAGAGGAGGGGAATGTCTTGAGGGTAAAAGGGAGAGTAGGAAGAGTGAGTGGGTTGAATATGGGATTAGCCTGGAAAAAGAAGGGTTTAGTTAGAATAAACACGTGATGTTTGAATGTTGGGAACATTGGAAAGAGGAGAGGTCGTGGCCAGATATGATGATGTCAGGGGCACCATGTGATGCTATCATGTGCAATGATCTCCCCTCTTTTCTTTTTCTTTTTCTTTCCCTGTCAGAATGGGAAACCAAGGCTTCTTTAATTTGTTTATAGATATTTAGTTAGAGTGTTGCTTTTTAAATTTGAATTTCTATTTTATTTTAAATTAAACTTTTTATTGTTTTTTGAATTGTTTTGATGCTTTAAAAGTAAAAATAATTTATATCATATTCTCGAATATAAAAACTACAAATACAAATTAAGATCGAATGTTTTTGTTCGCGCGTTCTGGCTCTCTTAGGTATATTTTTTGTTTGATTGAGATATTTGGTAATACATTTTATTATATTAAATAAATCTTAAATTCTCAAGAATTTTATTTTATAAATTTAGTCTTTTGTTTTTTTTATAATAATCTTATTTTCTTTGGATTTAAAGAAAATAGTCCACAGATCTTTTTATTTTTTGAAAGAAGTTATCTAAAGGAGCACTAACTAGTGATAGTCATGATATGGGCTTCATGAAACAAGCAAAGTAGCCACATTTTATGAATATGCGTTCATGTAGCAACTTTTTCAATGCATAGGACAATAATTTTTACAAGTAAAAATATATTTTTTTTAAATATATTTTTTATATTACTACATCAAAATAATATAAAAACACTAAAAAAATTAATTTAAAACATAAAAAATTATTTTTAAAAAAACTCTTTTAAATTTTTCTTTTCTTTCCATTATTATTTTTAGTGTGGTATTAAATGTCTGATCATCTGCAACAAATTATATTCTAATCATGATTTCAGGTTATAGAATCAATCAACTTCCATACAACACATTGTGTAGAGAAACTAGCGTTTGACCTGCACTACAAAAACACCTTTATTATCGATAGAGTGTGTTTTAAGCCAAGTATAAAACTTTTGTTTGATTTTATTTTTTTAATACTATTTTTCTCTTTGTAGCGTGGGGTTCCAAAAATTAGCAAAGCTTGAAGTCACAGCAAAGGTTTATGGCTAAATATTACTCTGCTTTTCAAATGACATGTCCCCAATTATGCGCAGACGATAACTGCTTGAAGGCCCAAATCCCAATCCCCCCCCTGTCAAGGTGCAGTGTCTTCTAATTCTCAGTTTTCCCTTTTCCCACTTTTTTAAGAAGAATTTTGCAAGGGATTTAACTCTCCAATCATTATAGCATAATAGGCCCGGCAAACTTCCCTAGATGGGCCAGATATGTGGCTAAATTTAGATTACAGTAAGACCCAAGCCCATCAAAATAATGCTTGAGAGTTGATTCGTGGAGTTCAAAGATTGACATGGAAAAGAACTTGAACAAAAAAAGGGGCAGAGCTTGAAACAGACCTCCTGTCATGGTGAAATCGAGAAAGAAGAACGTGCAACCCTCAAGTTCATGTACGAAGACTGTCATTTGGCAGTTCAAGAAGATGAGAAAAACTCAGAAATCAAAATGCATATCAATTGAAAGAGAAGATACAAGATCACAGTGATGCGTCCATCAATAGCGAATGATGCCTATCTCCGCGCAGCTTGCAATGCCCTGCCCCACTCCTATAACAATTACAGGATCAATCTTGTAGAAGATATCCTGATCACCAACAGGATTACTCATGAAATTTGTTTGCATCAAGAATAATATCTAAACGAATATAAAATAAAACATGTCTTGCGACCTACAAAGAATCAATTTCTGAATAAATACATCATGTCTTGAACAGAAGTTCGATATGTCCTATAATCACCTTGCCATTCTAACAAGGTTGTTATACAAATCTACTACATAGACATGAGAATAATATAGTAAATTCTACACGTTTGGTCGCAGCAAACTACGTTAAATGCAGACATCTTCTATGTTAAGAAACAATTGGCCTTTAGTGAAGTGTCTTTTTTATCCTTTTCTTCCTAGGGCTGGTTCTCTTACTGCTTCCGCTACACTTCGGACAAAACCAATCCTCCTCTGGTATACTTTCAAGTGGAGGATCGCAGCAGTCTATATGCATCCCAACCCCACATCCAACAGAACCACTTTCATCGCTGCATATCAGCATAACTTCCCCTCTATCTCGAGAACCACAAACTTCACAGGCTATATCATCACCACTATCACAATCCTCAACAATCTCTTCCGCCTTGCTCAAAAGGTTGGAAAGTGACTTCTCTGCCCAGTCATTGGTATTGTACAGTACATGTCTCTCAAGAGAGTACCCAGGCTTGCAGACATACTCCACCAAGTAATCAGCAACAATGCAGGGTATCTTATGTCTTAAGAACTCTTGAACCCACATATCTACACGTGTTATGCCAGGGCTGACAATAGCATAGTCAACTCCAGATGTAAGAAAGCGGGTGTAAGGAGGAGAGGTTGCTAAGATGGTACCATCCCCCGCCTTCACTACTCGTTTCAGAGTATCCTGTTTGTAGAGCAGGAAGATGCAAACCGTGTCAAATCATGGATATTAGATAATTGATCAATTAAAAATTATAAACAGCCGATAAGTATCGTTCAGGGAAATCCAAGACCCTAAGAAAGAAAGCTTATGCAGCATGTGTTGGAAAAAGAGCAGTTAAGAAAACATACCAAAGGTGGTGTAATGCATTCTCCATAAATGATAATATGCATTCCATAGAAGGCTCCGTGACCTGTTCTCTCCCTTAACAGCCGCCACTTCCTTGGAGCTTCTAAATTAATTGTTCCATCTTCACTAAGGCTATTCTTGTGCCATTCATAAGATTCCTCTGCCAAGAACCTCCCTGCCTGACCACAAGCAGTTAGATAATCCGACCTAAGAATCCACCTGCATTAAATGGATATCTATCAGTTTGGACAGATGGCTCATAGAATTATAGATAGTCCATAACAAAACTCATTCAGCGACTTTTCATCTTAACAGGAAAAAACAAACATGCATATATAAAAAAATTTCTCAGGAGAAAAAAGAGGAATTACATAGTTTAGCACCAGCAAAATGAAAAATGGATCGCATTGCGATGTCAGAGATAAGAATCTTGATAGAGGTTTTCTTAAATATTAGTGTCAAAACTCAAACTTCAGACATTAAGCACAATGAACTGCACCTTCCAGACGCTGCAGCAGCAAAAAACTTCTCTGTCCTGCGAATTGGTTCTGGAGCTATGAAGTGTGTTGCCTGATATGACCATTGATGAGAATCTCTGCAGAATTTTCCTTTCAAACGCCTAATAACTTGCTGATGCTCCTTTCTTTGCATTCTATTCCCACTCAATATAAACCATAGCGGTTCAGTTTTCAGTTGCTTTGTAACTTCTCTTCCTGGTGTAGAACCAGGATTACTTTTACTAACCTTTTGATTAAACTTCGTTGGTGTTTTACTTGCAATAGCAGCTGTTTCCCCAACATGCTTATCATCTAGACTTGCATATTTATCTCCATCAACAGCAGGCTTATTCTCCTTTTCAGCTTCCACGGGGTTCTTGGACTTTTTCCTAGATACAATTTTACTTTTAGCTTGACCTGCAGGACATGGCTCAGTGCTCTCCTTTTCTGCAGCATTCTCCTCAATGTTCTTTCCATTAAGATTCTCTTCCTCGTCCAGAACTTTCTTAGACTCGGCTTTTTTAACAACCGAAGTAACAGTCTTGGTCTTCGTCTTACCAGAAGGCTGTTTCTTGCCTCTGCTTCCTTTTCCTTTTACAAAACCTTCTTTCAAGGTTGATCCGTCTCTCTTTTGTATTTCAATTGCATTATTTCCTTCTGCTGGACCATCACACATGTTAGCTGCAGAATTATCTGCTTCCAATTTCATTCCTGTCTTATTATCTGCTTTATTTGACAAATCAATCACATCAATCTGCTCGTCATTGTGCAAAATTTCACATTCATCTTCCTCCTCTGGAGCCTCAGTTTCATCATCCGCAAAGCCAATCTTATCCACAGCGTTACCTCCCAACTTATCCCCCAATTTTGTGGCACGTTCTGTCTCCATCACTTGTGCTTCTGCAGCATTGACAGTTGCAGGGGATATCTCTAGCTCAGTGGCATCAGTGGAACTCCTGTTCTCCACTCTCCCTTTTCCCTTAGCCATACCAACTGTACGATCATTTTGAGCATCAGTTACATTTAAGTATATGGAACCTTTCTGGCTCACATTACTCGTCAGTTTTGGTCTAGAACCCAAAGTCTTCTTGGCAATCATCTTCTTCCTAGCTGGCTTGGTAATGGAGTTATCATTTCCTGCCTGAGGCACGTTCAAATTAGAAAGCATGTCAGGTTTATCTGTCTCTAATCCCTTATTATGTGTAAACGGACCCCCTCCATCCTGTTGCCAATTTTGTGGCTCCCCTGCTTCTGCAATCACCTGTTCAGATCTTTCGACAACAAAACCTCCACTATCATGCCCGCTGACCAAGATGTCCTTTGTCAAGTCCCTGAAGGATGGTTGTGGTGTATTCTTATTTGTGTTCTCATTTTCTCCAGTTTTCAAGATCATATTTTCAAGGAAAGCATGATCTTCTGTGAACGGGTTCCTTCTAAATTTTGATGACTTGGCTGTTGAAAAATTGGTATGTGGGTTCTGCTGAGCATTCATACCAATCATATCATGCACAGAGTGGCCATCATTGCTGAGGGGAGAGCGGTTATTAATCCTAGACGGACCATCCACCAAAGGTGTTGGTTCTAAACCTTGACTTGTGTAAGTAGCTGATGGACTCCCTGTGACATATGCCTGTGCATCATGATTCATCTTCTGTGATTTAGAGCTAGAACACGAAACATCTGTCTTTTGCTTCTTACTTCCTGGTGCTTCTTCATAAAGTAATTCAATTCCTTTTCGAGGAATTTCAGCACAAGAAGGGCTTGTTATGTCCTTTGCATATTCTGCTTTGGCAGAAGACATATTGACGGATTCACCTAAGAGAACTTTAGGAGAGCCTCTGACATTTCCCGAGTTCCCAGAGAAGATTGATGATGGGGATATTTGTGGAGTTCTCCTTGTGTAACTTGTAGTGCTATACTTCGCATCAGAGTGAGAAGGCCTTTCAACACTTTTAGAAATAAACTCCAAGTCTTTACTCGTTCTTGTAGAAATAGGAGTTCTCCCTTGTGTACCAGGTAAGTCATTGGAAGTGGCACCTTTGAAGCCACCAACATCCAGATGGCCAGGCACCTCAGAAACGCAAATATTATCAAAGCCTGAAGCATGATCATCTCTGCTCCTTTTGCCAGGAGTTACTAAGATATCTTTAGCATTGACAACGCTTGATAGACCTTCAGGCTCACTCAAATTATGTGATATTTTCTGCACTTCCCCAGTTTTGGGCATTTCACAAGCCTTAAACGTTCCAGCTTTTAAATTCTGAGGACTCTTATCCGCATTTTCATAACTTGGTTGCTTCACACTGGTGCCTTCAGCTTCATCCTCAGAGTCTTTTGCCTCAGCTTCCAGCATTTCCAACTCATAGCCACTATTCAAATAGAGCAATAGTTAAGCAGGATGTACACTATATCCAAGTGTTTGTATATGAAACGATAGTTAAGCAAACAATCAAAGATTAGAAAACCTCAGCTTCCTAATGAATGCATCATATATCTATTTCTTGCTCTCTTTCTTTCTTTTGGAAACGGAAAGGTAATAGATCTATTTGTTTCTACTAATGCAATTCGTTGAGATGCTTATTTTGTGCAAACATATAATGAGTGAAAGATCTCAACCGCAAATAGCCAGCCATTCAATATTGGAAACAATATAGTCACAAGGTACAAGCATTGATATGTGATAAGTAACTCCAAACTCAACATCTTGGGACTTAGGGAGCACATAAAGCTCAAGTAACAGTGTCCATAAAATGAAACAAAGAATCATGCCATCACTTTCTACTCATAATTCTGAAGTTAAGAAATATCTGATCAAAGAAACAAAGTACCTCAGACAATCTCAATGCATCATTCATGTCACTCCTTAATAGAATTCAAACTCCATAAGATGGGCTAAAACATTACAAGGTTTCTTCTCTCTCAATATGCAGTTATGCACCAGTTATTGTTAAGGAGTAAATAGTGATATTGAATTTATCACGTCGAATGCTACTAACCCAACAAGTTAGAATGCCTCACCTCTTGCTATAATTGTCTTCTGGAAGAAGCTCCCAATTTCTTAAGCTGCAGAATGATATTCATTCAATATGTGAGATACTTATCTATTTCAAAGTGTAAAGAACAAAAAAACCAACTCAGAGGTCTATCCTTGAGAAAACATATATATATATATATATAAAGAACACTCACCTTTCTTCCAACCAACGATGATTAACAAGCTTTATCTTCTTCATTTTATTGGCAAGCAGATACTTCTCACCTAGACAAAGTGAGAGCATCTAATTAAAAATCTAGTCTAGCTAGGCACTCGCACTATACCAGAACAAGGTATGAAAAGCTCCATAGGAGCAAATGATAAAATAACAGCAAGTAGTAGTAAGATTATTAAAACATGCTATATGCTATGCAATGAGTACAGCAAGCTTGTCATGCTTGGTTTGCTTTTGGTATTAAACAAAAGCAGATTAAGACAAGTAAAAAGGGAACTGCTTATACACATGCAACAAGAACCGTAGTCCAAGTTCATTCATAATGGTGTTCACCGTGTGAAGATCAAAAACCACACCTTCAAATTTGTAGCAGATGAGATGAGTAACTTTGTTAGCCACCAGTGGCTTAGAAAACTGTGCCCCCATCAAACCAACCATAGTCTGAGAACGAAAAACAGAAAACCCTTAAGATTTCATTTCATTCCCAAATGCTCATGAAAGCTAACAAAATGAGTTCAACCATAGTCTGGGAACGAAAAACAGAAAACCCGTAAAGATTTCATTTCATTCCCAAATGCTCATGAAAGCTAACAAAATGAGCAACGCATACCATAATGTCATCTCGATCTTGGCGTTGGTACCCAGTCAAGCACATAATTAAATTCTTGGCACCCGGAATTCCATTCAAATCTCTAAGCGGTCGATACATAATCTATTGTGAAAAAAGTTAATCATTAATATCACAGGTGAAAAAAAACGTACTAAGAAAATCGAAGACATACAGCTTTAATTTTGGGCCTTGATTAAAAACAAAATTATAGGGGAAAGAAAAACTCACAGAAGTGGCATCAACAGGCATCCCAATATCAAAACTATGATCAACCCATAATCCTGTCACAACTGTCTTTCCATCATTTCTTGCACCAACGCATACAGGATCATCCTACGATACATTTAAACAAAATAAAAATAAATAAAGAAATACATTTTTTTTTTAAATGAAATAAAGAAAAGAGTGAAATTTTTCTTGGCTAGATAAAAATTCTAGTAACTAATTTAGCAGTTAAAAAAAATCGAAAATAACAATTAATTATTAAGGACTCACATAAACTATTTTATCGACAATGACGTGAGTGCAATTCTCGCTATACTGAACAGCATCGATGCCGCCGCCACCAACAAGCTTTGATTTAACCTTCACCGCATTTCAAATATTAAAATTTACGCTCTTCTATTTTCCTCTGAATCAATTAAAAGAAGTAACCATAATTTCAGAGAGAGAGAGAGAGAGGGAGAGAGGAAGAACCTTGGATTTGTTGACGGGATCAAAACCAACGAGAACGAAACGAACTCCGAGAAACGTTTTGGAAGGGGAATCTGTTTCCAGCATTGAATCGAGTTGAATTCGATTCGATTCGATTCGATTTTTATTTAATAAAATTAGGGGAAATGAAGATTTTATTATATAAGGAGAGAGGAAAGAAGAGTGTGTTACTATAAGACTAGGAAGTGACTCTCAAGTCAAAAGAGAAGAGAGGAAGATAGAGATACAGATAGAGACAGGTTTCTGCACTGTGCGAATTGTAGGCAAAGCTTGTGGAGGAAGAAGAGTGGAGAAATATTATCAAGTGGGGGGGGCTGTTTTAGGGAGGGAATTTTAGATTTCATTTTTTTGTTTAATTCTGGTGCCCTGGCGGGAGCGGGGGAATTTGTGGGAGCCTCCACGTGAGAGAACACGTGTTCCATCTCCCTGACCGAGATTGGACCGTCTAGAGTATGGGGTAACTGGTTTTATCAATTTTATTAAAAGAAATCTTAAAATATATAGTTTTTTAACGAGGTGATGTGACTTCTACATGGTAATTCCATTGTAATTTGGATATAAACCAGTGCCCGGTGTCCGTGACTCGGTCATGTCAGATTTAATTTTAACGTTAAAAAAGAGAGTAGATGAGCGTTGTTAAGTATTCTTTTTTAATTATGAGAGATTTTAAATATAAATTGTAAACTTGACTCCTGTATTTAATAAAATTATTTGATAATTATATACACTAATATATATTAAAAATAGCCATTGATGATAATAAAAAAACTGAAATCAGTAAATTGAGAAATAAATATAAATTAAAAAAATATAATCATATTATTATTAACCAAAAAAATAAAAGATATCGGTAAATAAACTATAGTCATACTTATAAAACACTTTTTAATATAATAGTGTTTTTTTTTAGTTTTTATTAAATTTATCCTACATAACCCAATTTTTATTTTATTTTTTTAATTTCAGAATTTGATATTAGATTATTTTATAAATTTTATTTTTGATATTTTTTATTGGGTTATATATTATCGTAGGTTTAGTTTTTTTATTCTTCTTGATTTAACTTTTAATATTAGATTTGTTGAAAGTGAGGCTTTGTATTTTTTTTAAAATTTTTTCTATGAATTATCTTGATATCACGATCCAAGTCGAGGTTTATCAAATTAACCAAGGTTGAACTGAATTGTTTTTTGTGTTATTTCTAATTGATATTTTTTTATATTTCATCATTTAAATTGGATTGTTGGAAATTAGATTTCATAATTTTTTTTTTACTTCCTATAAGGTTGTTCAAATTTTATGATCCAAGTTGTGGGTTGACATGTTTACTCAAGTTGACTCTATTTATTTATTTTTGTTTTTTTATATTTTTAAATTGAGCTTTGTAAATTTTTTTTAATTTTTTTTACAGAGTTATCATAGTCTCGTGACTTAGTTTATGTTTTTGACAGATTGACTCGGGTTGACTTGATTCATTTAACAAGATTCTTTTTTATATAGATATCAATTATCCGAGTATTGTTTATTATTTAATGTAAAATGAAATAATATTTATATATATTATGTGTATATTATATTGAAAATAATATATATATATATATTATCAAATTTCAGATAAAATTTAATAACATCTATACCATACTCAATATTCAATGTCCATCGAATAAACTACCTCTAAAAAAACCCATTCACACGGTTCGAATGGATATAAATCTGGTTAGTAATAAATTGCCATCCCTAGTGTATGATAATTCTTATCGTCTCTCCTTTTCTCCTTTCTGGCTCCACACTTGGTCAGCAGCTGTTGTCTCAGACCCAAAAATCTCTCCCTATTAATCTTGTTTTTCTCGAGAGGGTTTCTTTTAAGATCTTTGAAAATCCCATTTTGTTGAGGTATATTTTCTTCATTAAATAATAATTAATAAGTTTAATCTTGTGTTATCCTAGTTTGATATTTGGGGTTTATGTGTAGTGTTTGATTGAGGCTGTTCTAAGTTTAAAATAAATTTAGTCTGATTCATATTTCTGCGAATGGATGGATGGGTCACTCTTTTCTACCTTAACTATTGTTGTTCAGTTTCGATCTTTGTTTTCGATTTTTTCTAATAGGGTTGCAATGCAATATTGTTTTAAGCCTTGCTTCTTAAAAAGCCCTTTAAGTGTTCGATCATATGCTTAAACCAGTTCACGAGGGGAGATTCTGCAGCTGGAGGTGAAAGTTTGCTGCTCTTTGTATTTTCACTGGTTCTACAAGTTTTTAAAGCAATCACTAAGATTTCACTATTCAAAAATGGAAGAAAAAAAAGGCCACTACAACTGGGTTTTGAGCGTTGCAAGCTGGTCCCCAGTGAAATTGTTGTCGATGTGTTTTATTCTTAAAGCGAGTAATACTAGCGGTTGTCCCAATCACTGCCACTAGCATTCCTCTTTCAACAATGTTAAATTAGGTTATGTTATGTTAGACGCGACATGTCTCTCGTGTGCCTATGCCTTATTGTTTTTGCATATTTGCAGCATAAATCTGATTGGTCATTGAAGATAAACTGTGAGACATTTGATAGGAAATTACTTGGAATAGAAGATGAACAACTCCTCTACAGGATCCTCATCGAAATCGAAAGCCGGGTCTTCTTCACAGCCTTCGGAAACTTCATTTAAGCGAAAGCGGGGGATGTTTCAGAAAGACTGTAAGCGAGTGAAATGACTTCCTTTATGCAAGTTTTCTCATGGATTTTTTGTTAATTTTCTACTCTTTTTTTTCTCACAGTGCAGCACATGATGTATGGTTTTGGCGATGATCCAAATGTAAGTGTTGCTATCTTATCACCATAATATAGTTTTCATTGATGGAATGAGGTTTTCTCCAGGTAACAACAGAGCGATAACTGTTTGGTATTGTTATGCATTTTGCTAAAATTGTTTAGTGATGATCTACTGGCTATATAACTTGCAATGCACTCTCCTGAATCTAACGTGAAAAGTTTGTAAAAGTACTTTCCATCCTCTCTCAAATTACCGTATGGTAGCGCACAACATTTTGGAAGAAAAGTGTTTTAAACCAACCTGGACCTTTGAAGGCAATATACTCGAACGTATGAGTTGCAGCATAATCAATCTGTCACCTTGAAGGAGTGGGGGATCTGGTTAAAATAACTTTCTTAGAGGCCTTTTCTAATTGCTTGATAGGCTCATGAATCCATTGCATTAAATAGTAATAACTTAAAATTACCATTTTCAAGAGATTATTTATTATGGGCAGACCTTTTCCGTACTTGCTGCAAGTAGATAACAGTCTCATCAATAATAGTGGGATAACTGCTGAGGAACTCTCTTGTCATTGATATCAAACATCTCTGAGTAAAAATCAGTTAGTTTGGTCTGCAATTGAATATACTTACATATCTTCTGCTGCTTAAGCAGCCTCTCCCAGAGACAGTGGCACTTGTGGAGGATATTGTTGTGGAATATGTTACGGATATGGTAAGCATCTGTTTAGGTTAGTAGTTTTGTCCCCCTTTAGCAAGATGCTATCTAATATCATGTCCATATGCAACTTCTTTTTTTGCAGGCACATAAAGCCCAAGAAATCGGATCAAAGAGGGGAAAGCTTTCAGTTGAGGATTTTTTGTTTCTAATTCGCAAGGTACTTTCAGCAAAGAATTTTGCATCTGTCATGTTTTAGGAAAGTCTGTGAATCATATTTTTCATTGTTCTTTTGCCTGTCAAGAGTTAACTGGGCGCATGTTGTTAACTGGTGCACACCAAGAGTTACCTAGTTCCATGTCACCGAAATAAAAAGGGAAAACCATGCTATATATATATATATAGCAGGATTGGCAATGGCGGAGGAGAACACCTCCCATAATTAAACCCTGCAGGACTTGGTGGATTTTAACTGTTATAACACATCTACATCATAGCACAACATACTGGTGATTTATCACTGCTTGTATGTAGTAGAATTTGAACTCTGCTATTCCTATTAACACCTGGCTTTCAAGAGCAACTTTATTGATCTCTCGGACAGCCATCTCTACCATGCTTTTCCTGCCTTATATGTCCTACAAACTTCATATGCAGTCATAATAGTTCTAGCTTTAATATGTTTGTACCTAGACCAAACCAAATCTTTGACCTGCAGGATCCTCCGAAGCTCAACCGTTGTACAGAGTTGCTGTCTATGCAAGAGGAGCTAAAGCAAGCAAGGAAGGCTTTTGAGGTAGACGAGGAGAAGCTAGCGTCAACGGAGTGACATGGGATAGGAATAGTTGACGGGTAGCTGTTTGTAAATAGTGGAACTAGATAAATCAATCTGAGTGTAAAAAGTTTCTCCGAGCAAATGTGGTGCAGACCCATTTGAAAGGATGGAATCCATCATTTCATGTTGTAACCATTGTCAAAGCATATGCGGGAAGGATTGCTGCAAACTTCAGGAATGCCTTCCCAAGTTTTAATAGTTGACACACGGAAGTGGACTTTGAGTAGTAAATTAGCCTTACGGCCGCATTCTTAATTATGGATCAAGAATCTTAACTATTGATCCATGCACATGGTGATGCAAGTGCATAGAACTGTGCTCCGCCCAGTTACTTGGGACAGAAAAACAGCATCTTGGATACGCTAGAGTTTTACTTTGTTCATTTCCCAGCGTATATGAATCTCCTTGAGTCTAGTATTCTTGGTTGACGTAGCCCATTATATTATCTTATATATGCGTTGAAGATTGAATGTCATTTGGTTGATTTATATATGCCCACTTTAAAATCAATTTCACAATATATTCAGCAACAAGTAACTCCACGGGTTAAGAACTAGATGGTGGTAACGTCAATCTTCTCCAATTCATTTGTGTGAATCACCAACACGCGTACAGGCAAATGAAGTGGTTGCCGAAGAGTAGCTAAAACAGCGCCTGCTAATTTCATTTCCTAAGGCACTTCTCATATGCATGGTGAAAAAGGTCCACTGTTTTGTATGAGGCTGCTCAACAAGGGGTGCAAAGTTCGAAGAACCAGCAGGGGAATAAATGGCTTTCTGGTTTTCCATATATAATGCCTTGTTAGTTTCGACCCTAGCCAAGATCGCCTTGGCCTTCAACTTCTGGCATGTCATAAATATATTCCTGTTCTCGGTGCTAGAATTCTTGCAAGGCGGTGAGAGCATAACAAGAACGAGAGCTTTGCTTTCATGCACTAGTCAGAAACTACGTCCTAAACTTTAAATATTACTCGTTCCTTTCCACACGGAAAAAACTAAAAAAGGGACTGTTAAATCCTCCGCAGTAATTATTACCCATTCCTTGCTCATTCTGGCTACGATTTGATTCGGAAAAATGCTTACTCCCTGTTGTTTTCTTTCTTTGGGCACAGAAAAAAAGTCATCTACGCTTCCATAAATCCATTTCGAGCCTTAAATTCATTTTAATTCGTATTTCAACATCTAAAATTCAAAGATTATTTTATACTCGATTAGTTTTTTGTTCATAATAACATTATTTGACAGAATCAAGGATTAGGAAATACATGATTCAACTCCTGTCATAAACCATTTTCTAGGCTTCATTTGTTTATTGTAAAATAATTATTTTTTTTAAATTATCGAGTTAGAATTTTTTTATTGTATGTTTATGTCATAGAAAATAAATAAAAAAATAACTTATTAATATTTATATTTTTTTCAAGTTTATTAAAAGATGAGGGATGGAATCTTATAGATAAAAAAAAATTAGAGCATAAAATTAAAAAAATATAATTTTATAAATTATTTCAAATATAAAAAATAACAATTAAAATAATAAAAAATAAATTTAACAGATAAAAAAATTAAAAAATGATGAAATAATTAGATTGTGTATTGAAGTTGAAAATGAACCTATTGGTATTTTAAAGATATTTTTAGATATTTTAAAGTTAAAATAAGTTTTAAAAATTAATTTTAGAGTTTAACCTTAATTTCCCCATTGCCATAAGTTCGTTAAAAAAAAAAACGAATTGCATGACGCATTGTCTGCTCTTCCAAAAAAAATAATAAACCAATTGTGCTGCCATGGGGCTATTCATTCTTGGCGAGGAGCGCGCGTCTAGCCTACCATGCCCAACAGCAACTTGCCCTTTTTTTTAACCTTTCATTAATATTTTTATTTGATTCTTAATCAATATCTTCTCTCTTATTTTATTAAATTAAGTTGATATGCGCGTTTCATAAAATAAATTTAGCATTATATGTATAAATAATAAATTTTAAAAAAGTTGTTAATGCTAACTAAAAAATAAAAGAACTTAATATATTTAATCTCGTGGGGATATCTTCAATTTTTTTATATTAATTATATGGCAATAAATTTTATTTTTTTGATAAGATTAACACTTTAAATTCTATTGAAACAAAATAATGTTCCAGTATCATTCTCATTTTCTTATTAATATATTTTTATCTTTTTGAGCTACGTTGTTTATTCAATAAAAACAAAAAAGCAATTAGAATAAATCTAAAAAAAATAAATGATTTGAAATAATAACATAAAAGATATATCTTTAATTAAAACTTCTTCAACTTAATAATGCATTCCTTTTTTTACAGAATAATTATTTTCTAATTAAAAGCTTATCAGAACCATAAAACAAAGTTTTAACAAAAAAAAAATTATGTTTTCATAAATATCAAATTGAATGATATCTAATGAAACAATATCTTAAATATATTTTTATATATTTATTACTATTTATTTTTATTAAAACAAAATAGAGTATATTAACTTAACGTGAAAATATTTTTTAAGACCGTGAGAACCATAATGAGCTAATTAAAACAAGTTATCAGCCTCAAGTCCCGATCAACAACATGAAGTGTGAGTTAATGTCTTTTTCTCTTATGTTACAAATTAACTTGAAATCCTACCCAAGTGTATGACCAGTTTATTGGGATTTAATTCTAGTTTAGATAGAATCTTCAAACTTTAATTGTATTCGATTGGCAATTGTATATCGGAATTACATGGTTTTTCCAATTATTCTAGCGGTTCGTATTTGTGCTAAATCTGTGTTTTGTCAACTTGCATTTAAAAGGGGTAGAATTTATCATTTGATTTGCAAGAATAGTGGAGTACTGTCAACAAAAGATGCCTCCAGCAAATATTCCTTTTTCAAGAGTCTGTGTTGAACCTCAGTAACAAATCATTAAACAAACAGGAGACAAGTTGTAGCTCTGATACATTCCTCAAGACCAACTTCAGGATGGCCTTGAAGCATGGAACATAACACGGGCTAAGGACTCCATTGATAGCAGAATGCCATTCTTAGCAGTGCAGAATGAATTGTGTAAAATCGTATATCACTCGCAATTAGCAAAATCAGGCAAATGAAGCAGTCATTTCCAATAAAAGTGGAACACAAGAACACCTAGAGCAATTAATTCCTCTTTAATTTTAGCTTCTATTGCACTTCATCATTGACAATTCATATTAAGAAGCAGGGGGGATTTTAGCTTAGATGGGCAAAATCTTACTAATTTGTATGCTACTCCGCAACAAGGGGGTAAAAAACAAAATCCTTGGCAAGCTTTCAGATTTTCTATATAATGCCATGTTACAATTTGAAGAATTCAGGACGTGAAAGAAATTAATCTCTACACCCTAGCCAAGAACTTCCTTGATCTTTTTCTTCTGGTCTTCAGTTAGTGATGTGGGGAAAAGAACCTCAAACGTGACATAAAGATCACCGTTCTTTGTGCTGAAATGCAAAGGCATTCCCTCCCCCTTGAACCTTCTTACTTCTTTGGGTTTGGTGATTCCCTGAACACAATTTACATGTCATTGTCGCTTCATAACCTTCTCACGCACGGAATCAAATAAATAAACACTGAAAAAAGCTCTAGAGAATAAGTGAAACTTACCTTTGAGCTAATGTCCACCAAATGCTCATCAAGATGCTCAATGTTCTTCTCAAAACCAACAAGCGCTTGAACCTGGTGAAAAATAAAGGTTAAAAAAAAATCAACTCCACATTAAAAGCAGAACTTGTGTCTCACAACCTTTAAAGCAACCTTTAAAGCAAATGAGAAAGAGGGCGGAAAATTTACCAGTGTTATGGTGACAGTTGTATGCAAGTCATTGCCTTCTCTTCTGAAGATTTCATGGGGTGCTGTACGAATTCGGAACTGCCAAAAGCATGAAAAATTATTTATTTTTTGTTTTTCTCGCAAAAACAATAATAGCAGTAGTAATAAAACCGTATCACAAGTGTAGTTAAAACTAACCTTCAAATCTCCAGGTTCTCCATCAATTATAGGCTCACCATCTTCATAGAAAACCACCTCCTGTGACATGCACAGTAACATTATGCTAAAAATGCAAGACAATACTACAAATAAGGATGCCACACAATCATACCAAATAATAAATGCTATCTCTGCCGTAAATATTTTTGGCAAAACCAAAAGGCTACACGATTTATAATATAAATTCCATAGGGTCAAATCCAAACATCTGATACTAGATTTTAATAATTAAGAAAAAATATGGCAAGGAACATAATTGCAGATCTAACAACGAAAATTGTAGTTTGCCAACCAAATCATGAGTATAATTTTCCATAGATTTTGAAATTGCATAGCATATGACATGTAGATAAACAGTTCCAGGCACCATGATAAATCTGCAGATTGTTCACACGTGAAGTGCATTTTCATATGGCAAGTAGGACAATGGCACATGGTCCCACCATTCCATGTTTGATCACATTCCAAACAACAGTTGAGAGTTCTAATTGCTTATCATTGTCATCCAAATAGGCAAAGCATTTAAGCAAGTTAAAAAACTGCAGATGCGAAAGCACACAAACAAGAACCCTTTTTTAAAATCTAACTAAAACAGAATATGAAAAGCCAAAACAAAGGACCGATTAAAGGCTCATTGCATGCAGCTTGTAGCTAAGACTTCCATTAGTATTTTCAAGTGAAGGACCCTTTACTATCACCATATACAGAGCTTTCATAAGTGATAGGCAAAAAGCATTTGCAAAAGGAAAGAGAAGAAGTCAATGACAACTTTCATATGGATGCGGCAAAGGAAACAAAAAAGTACATCCAAAAGTAATCTTCAAAAATCTTAAACATAATGGTGCAAAGAGCTTACTTGTCCATCTTGCATGCCTTTCTCAATATCAACTGTGAGAAAATATCCCTCCCTTTCATATTTGACATTTTGACATTGCTCACAGACCTGGAAAAAAAAAATAGAAAATGTAATACAGATAAGGAGTAACCTTATAGTACTGGAGTTGGCACAATGATGGACATTTGAACTTACAAGGGGTCAATATACTCTCACTACTACATTACTTATAAATAATTGAGAGCAAGATTCAC
This sequence comes from Populus simonii, assembly GCA_007827005.2. Classification (NCBI taxonomy): domain Eukaryota; kingdom Viridiplantae; phylum Streptophyta; class Magnoliopsida; order Malpighiales; family Salicaceae; genus Populus; species Populus simonii. The sequence goes on from CM017477.2 coordinate 8,850,118, forward strand.
TGGAACTTCCACAACAGGATTGTTAAGCCATATTATACCTGCTCTGTCATCTGCTGAAACATCCCTGGACCAATTTGCTTGTGGTAAACTTCATTTCTGCAGTTACAGCGTCTTTTGCCAGGGGCTGGCTTTATAACATTTTTTTCCCTCCAGACCTGACGAGTAAAAAAACAGTCAGGCTCAATAGCAAACCAAACCAAAATCTTATTTCAATAAATCCCTATTTTCTTCAAATGTTATTGAACATGGAATGTTGGGTACCATGTACATATGTGCACATGCATGTTTGACCCATTATATCATATTTTACCTGCTAGCTTCTGAGAAAAACACAGGACACCAACAAGATTATACAACTGCCACAACTTAAAGTTAATTTTGGCTCCTCCTAACTATGTTTGTACAACAACATTCCCTTGTCACAAATTCATTAAGAGAAGTGCTAGCATCAGCCAGGACTGCCGCACTTAAACTGTGCATACAATATAGACCACTCACATCAGCATGTTAAACTAGCCATATGTGTATTGCAGGAAAGGTCCAGAACATGCATCAATCACCACTAATGCTAACAATCCCCGTACACTAAAAAAACAAACAAACAAAAAAACAACTAAGTTTGGCAGCATGATTTGTAATGTAAGAAAGACTCTGGTGCTTTTCTTCTGCCACTACATTTTATTATGTTTTACCAAACATATCATAAAATCCTTAAGTTTGGTAACACATAATGTAATGTAAAGCATCCTTCTTTGACTACATTTGATTACATAGCATATTGACAATGTTCTGAGAATGGGTAGAGAGTATGGAATTTATCTCAAAGACTGCTGCTTAAATTTGTAATTTGATAGTTATTAGCTCAACTCATCGCAACTAAGCCTTATCCCATTGAAATAACATTGCATCACATACGGTTTACAGGATCCAAAAGGAAGTGTTCATACTGCACCAACTGAATTCAATTTCTACAACAAGAATGGTCAGTTACAGATTTGAATTTAAATGTCCTCACCTTCAGTGAACCACCCATATAAAGGTCTTCCAGTGTTGCATCCAATTCTACAATTACATCATCACCCCTCGCGATTTTCTCTTCCTCTTCCATCGAACCTCCACCAAAAAATCTTAAAGAATCATTTGGTCAGCAACATGAGGTTTTGAAATTAGGATTTAAAAGGGGAAAAAATGATGGTTAGGCACATAAAATGTTCAGCACAGCCAAATTCTTACATTAGCACTTAGCAGAAATGTTGTTATCCACTAAAGGTCAAGTGAAATGCAATTTATGTACGCATAACAGACCCACTAACTTCAAAGAAAAACATTCAGTACTAATACTCTCCACTTGTGTGCGAGTCTGACGGTAGCCCTTGGATCTGGGACAGCAATAGCTGATCAGCACAGCTAAATAGCAGTCTATGCAGGCATTAAGGGGGAGCGAGCAAGAGAGAGCATGCTACAAATTTGGGGTGTATTAAGACTAGACCAAAACGGAATCATGAAATCTAAGGATAACAGAGATCCTAACTCCATAACAAAACTAAAATGCAACAAAATGTCTATTGAGTTGGTTTAAGCTGCACGAAATGCATAAGCTTCATACTTTTTCTAATTTGAATACTGCTTAAGAATAAACATTGAAGAAGAAATGAACAAGCAGAAATTGCATAATAAAAAAAAAATAAGAAAAAAGGAGAACATACTGGCTAAAAATGTCTTGAAAATTCATTCCTCCTCCACCACCTCTGCCTCCACTAGCCATATGCTGCTTAAGTCCCTCCTCTCCATACCTATCGTAAATATTCCTCTTCTCACTATCCGATAACACCTCATACGCTGAGTATTTCGTTTACCCACCCAAAAATCAATCAATTAATCGAAAAGCATAAAACATTAGTTCGCAAATTAATTAAAACAAGAAGAAGAAATACACCATTGTTAATCTCGGCAAAACGCAAATTAGCCTCTTCATTTCCCTGATTCTTATCAGGATGATACTTCAAAGCTAGCTTTCTATACGCTCTTTTGATCTGCTCGTCTGATGCACCTTTAGGCACTTGCAAAACTTCGTAATAGCTCTTCCTGCACCACCATTATTTATTATAGCCAAATTAACTCAGTAAAATAATATTTAAGCGTCAAGGAGTGAAAGATTGAGAGAGGCGCACCCTGCAATGGCGATGATAGCGTAGTATGATAGAGCCACGCATAATAACAATAAGAGCTTTGATCTTCGATGCTGATGCTCCATTGTTTAGATTACAAAATATCAGGAGGAGAGAATTGGTGGATCTCTCCGAAACTAATGAGCTCTAGGGTTTGTAATTGCCAGGCCTGTTAATGATTTATTCCAATGCTGAATGACTAGTCGTCTCTGAAACTCTCTCTCTCAAATTGTTAAAAGAAAGATCTCTTGCTATAACGTTTGTGTTCCAAACTTCCAGGGAGAGTCTGAAACCCAGGCTGTCTATAGTGGATGGAAGTATAACCAAAAACACAAGGCAGAGATGACTTGAAATTTATTGTTTTTTTGGAACTAAACGATGACTTGACTTTGCGACGTGTTCTTTCTTCAAGCTAACCAATGAGAGGGGACTCTAAGTTATTCCGACCAATCATGTTCTGCCACGTAATTATTTTGCTTTTCGTTCTGTTCCTGTGGTCATGGTGCAGCAACAGCAAGTACAACAAACGCTTGGTGAGAGCTGATTGAAGGTTTAATTATAAACGACGTCGCAATTCTAGTTAAGAAATGCGTCACTGAAGTGTGCCCAGATCCATAATGGCTTCAAGCCTCGGCCTGTTAACTATTGGACTAACCATTATGGAACGAAAAGATAAGATAAAAAAATGCAAGAATAAAACATATTGGCGTCGCTGAACTTGCTGCCCTGTCTATTATTTATAGGTTTAGGTTCATTTGTTTGGTGTAAAATATTTACAAAAAAAATTTATGTTTGTTTTTCACAAAACATTTTATAAAGAAATTAATTAATAAAAAATATTTTACAGTTAACTTTTAACTCGTGAAATTCAAAAAAATATTTTATAAATAATAATTCACTAACAATATCATTTAACTATTTTAATTTCCACCACCATCTCCTCCTTTTCTACTATCTCTTTTTTCACCACAAACCTCACCATCGATACTGTGGAGAGAGATTGTATTAATTTACACATGTAATTTACAAATTTAATAAATTATAAAAAATAGATAATAGGATGGAATTATCTCAAAATTTTGAGAGCCCTGGAGAGGTCGAATTAATTTACATGTGTAATTTTAATGTGGTTTTCAAAATTTTTGCATTTGTAGTTTCCAAAATTAACTTATTTTAAGTTTGGGTAGGTGTTTCGTGTTCAACCATGCAAATACTTCAAGAATCGTGCTAAGACTACCACAAATAAATTTATATGATTTTTTTGGGCTTCAAGAAATAATTGGATCGCTCCAAATTATTATTTTTTCAATTTTACTAATGTTTTATATTTTAAAAAATAAAAATACTCCTTGGTCTTAAAAAAATTAAATTATTTTCAAGAATAAATTAAATATTTATTACCACATATAATTTTTTTAACTCAGGATAACAAAAAATAAATTATTTTTTAATAGATTTGTCGCCAATAATAAAATTTTAATAAAAGAGATAAGTATGATTGGATAGAAATATGATAATTCAAAATAAAATTGATTAAATAAAAAATATAAGCCTCATTTTATCACAACTCACCTAACTTACAGGGGAAATATCATTGAATTATTACCTATCCATTTCAGTCTCGAGGCATGAACCCATGACCAGTCTCTGCCAATTTCACAGATCTAATATTTATAAGTTGTCGGTTCATGAAAAAGGCAGTGACAATTTACAGTCATCATTGAATAAACACAATTCTTAAACTAGAAATTACTCAATAGACTCTCATTTATGTTCTTCTATTTCTCATCAAAGTAATATCTATTAATATTTTTATAGTGAGTCTTGCATTTATACGAGATAAAAATATAATTCTAAGTGTTTTTAATTATAAAATTTAAATAATAAGTTATGTTAATTATACATGTGTCCTTTTGTGTATTAATCCAACGAGATTAATGATGAATCTCCTTTTTATTTTTAATTATGATTATTTACTATATTTTTCAATCATTAAATAAATAACCAAAACTATTGTTTTGTTTTCCAATAGATTATTATACAAACAAGATATGATGACTGTATAAGAGCAGATCAAACTATTTGGTGGATAGAGATAGTAGTAACTCACCGGCCCCTCAAGACAAGAATGGAGTCCATCTTGGATGTTGTGCAGGCTCAAGAACAAAAACTAAATTGTTTGGAGTAAACAATAAAAACAATATCATGTAATTTGTAACGTCTAGCTCAGCTGAGAGGCACAAACAAGGGTAATTATCTAGGTAGTTTAATAGTAAAAGTTTATTCAGATTCGAGTGACGAGATTACTAATATTGATAGTCGTTGGAAGCTTATCTAATCGTTAATTTTAGGACTCGTCGAGATTAATCGAGGTACATGCTAATCTGGACACCCTATATAAAATAAAAAAACAATTACTAAGGGGATAGAAATATGTCTAGAGACTACATGAAAAAAATCTCATACAAACACTTTAACAAAAACCACAAAGGAGAGCATTTGTTTCTCAGGCATAGGCATGGCCCCAATAACATTCTCTTGCAATCATTACTATAATGGTAATTTTTTATACAATAAGTATTTTTTTCCTCGGCTTTCACAAACTAAGCCTTGCACAAACTTTCTTGGCCCCAATAACTCACTCTTAGGCACTAACATCGACTGATAACAAATAGGGGATACAAAACAATAACTCAATTTTTTTAAAAAGCAGATATTCCTTATTATTTTTCTCTCTTCTCCATAGGACATGCGAGTGTGGTTGTTTTAGAGATAGTTTTTATGGTTATAATTTAAAAAAAATATGGTGAGGTGTAATTGGTTAAATTTAGATACGTGTTTGGTAAAAATTATGGTTGAGATTTATATGCAGCAAAAAATATATATAAAATGTTTGATTGTGGTTACTTTTCAAAAGTGTTTTTCACTTAAAAATACATTAAAATATTTTTTTATTTTTTAAAAATTATTTTTAATATTAACGCATCAAAATGATCTGAAAATACAAAAAAAAAATAACTTGAAGTAAATAAAAAATAAATAAAAATTTTAATTTTAAAAAAAATACTTTTGAAACACAAAAACAAACAGAATTTTAAGAAACTCAGTTAAAAAACATGTAAAAACTGCTTCACAAAAACTGCATTTTAAACTTAATTTTTTAGTGGTTGCTATAATATAAAACACAATTTAATATATTATCAAATACCAAACTATATTTTTTAAACCACAAACACAAAAACTAAGGCTAATTAAACGCACCCTTAGACATGCTGAAGCATGCTTGACTAACATTATTCACATGTCCAGCAGATACTCACTCTCTTGTTCCACATCTTTTCTCTTTACATACATTTGACCCTTTCAATATTTACTAATTTAATCATTGGAGACCCCTCCCCTGTTCCAGTAAAAAAAATTGTTTTCAGGTGAAAATCAATCCACTGAAAAATATCAAAACAAGTCGTTAGGTTTGTTTTCTGAAATTTACTTTTTAAAAAATTACTTTCTAAATTTTTCTATCTTTATTTAACATTAGGAAAGTTGGTCAACGGATAACACTTTCCAGTCAAAAGAAAATTTGGCTTGGTTTCCAGAAAAGTGTTTTCCTGGAAAATTTGGGCGAAAAACACTTTCCGGAAATTGTGAAAAATTTAGAAATGTCATTTTATTTGCTGATTATATCAATTTTGGTCCTCAAACTTTTGATTGCTATATATTTTGTTTTGAATTTCATCTCTTAAAATTTAATTTTTATATTAACTTTGGTCTTCATTTTTATAATTGTTATTTGCCTTTTCCTTATTATTTTTTTTATTGAAATTTTTTATCTATCAAATTTGATCCTCATTCTTTTGATTGTTACTTTTTTTTAAAATAATTTATGAAATATTAATTATTATTATTTTAATTTCTTCATCTTTCATTTTTTTAGATTTGATCTCTATTATTTTGATTATTATTTATTTTATTTAAGATAATTTATGAAATTATGTTTTTTTCAATTTCATTCTCATTCAACTTTTTAATTTGTAAGATTTGTTTCTTATTATTTTAATAAACTTGAGAAAAATAAAATATTAATAAGTTATTTTCCAGCTCATTTTCTATGACATAACGAAATACTAGAAAGTGTTTTTCAATTTATTTTTTATTATACTATCAAATATTAAAAAATAATTTATTTTTTTAAAATTTATTTTTAAAAAAAATTTATTTTCCAGTCCATAAACAGAACTTAGTATTAGTCTAGAAGACAACTGAGCAAAGTCTAAAAGTTTTTCACGAATTCATCAAGACTAAAAAATTAAAACAGGGTATGTATTGCCGTATTGGTGGACTTTTAATCAAGGGTCACGGTGGACTAGCTATTGGCGGTTCTACGGATGCAACGCGGGGCATCAACGTGGAGATGCATGCCTCGTCACGAGGCTCTAGACGGTGGAGATGCCACGACTGTGTTGTTGTTTTTTGTCTCGTGGCACAAATAAATACCACAGATCTATGTTCATCACTAGGCCCACGCACGCTGTCCCACTTCTAGAAAGGGCCGCTATAAATTTTACATTTTACACTCAAGTAGACAATCCACACAGTCACCCTTTGCTCCCCTGGCTATAATCCAAAGTTTTACTTTTTCTTCCGGCTAGTTCAAAAGTACTTTACTGTCTAGCAAGTAGCAGCGTCGGTTTCTCACTGGAGACAAATGGGAAGGGCACCTTGTTGTGAAAAGGTGGGCTTGAAGAAAGGGAGATGGACTGCAGAAGAGGATGAGAAATTGACAAAGTATATTCAAGCTAACGGAGAAGGGTCTTGGCGGTCATTGCCCAAGAATGCAGGTACTTGTTTCTTTCTTTCCTTGTTTTTTTTTGTAAAGACACTCATTACGGGTTGCTCATAGAGCATGTTATTGACTTTTTTATTTTTATTTTTTGCATTTTGAAGGGTTGCTTAGGTGTGGAAAGAGTTGCAGATTGAGATGGATTAACTATTTGGCAGCTGACTTGAAGAGGGGAAACATATCTGCTGAGGAGGAAGAGATCATCATAAATTTACATGCTTCTTTGGGCAATAGGTAAGTGCATCGGAGCAGCACTTTCATCCGTTGGTTGGTTACTCCTACCCCTCCCTGTTTTCTTTTCAGTCCCTCCTCTCCTGACATTTTTTAATTATTCCTTCATAATATTGTTTGAGTAAATTAATTGGTAAAGAACTGGAATGGCGACCGCTAAGACAACATCATTTTTTCAACAATCACGATTATGTGATTGCATGTGAAGTGGGAGTCACTCTAAAATTGTTCGGCTGAAAACAAAAGGAAAAAACTTCTTCGGGAAAAAGTCATATTCTTTGTCTGTCCGGCTACAGAGAAATGGCTGCGCTGGCCTTGATGTAGCGAACTAGAAAAACCATGTTCTAGATCCCTAATTAGGAGACTCGGATCACCACAGCCTTTCTACGAATATTTTTTTTAAGTTTTCGACTCTGTGAAATATGTTTCCACGATGTTTATTTTACTCAAGGATTTAATATTTTTATATATATACGTTTAATTACTGTTTCATAGTTCTTTGAGTGTTACAGTCATGACCATAGCTTTATATCCATTGGTTAAAAAAATTCAAGATCAAAATTCGCCAACATGAACGACTGGGTGGGATATAACTTGGTGTTATCTTAAAAATTATAATTTCTTTCGACGGTAGGAGGTTTTCTAAAACCTTTCTCCGTGTTAATTAAAATATTTAATTTTTTCATGATCGATCTTAAAGAAACACCTTTATATTAATCTTTTAAGGATATTCAAGTTAAAACCGAAACGACTGAAGGAGTGAACTTAACTAAGAGAGAACAACGGATCGGAGACTACACTGTAGGCTACTAAATTAGTTACTGGTTTACTGGTGCTTAGTTCGGATTCAAAGGGGTGATTTCATTAACCTCATCTGCCCAATCCAATCACATGTTCGTTGTTAATCTTGTCCCTAGAAGTGTACGGAAATCTCAGTTTTCTCCTTGGTAATGAACAAGGGCTCGGGGGTGGTCTGGATGGATAATAAATTACCTCTCGGCTCCCAATACCCCAAAGGAAAGGAAGTAATGAGTCGCCGACTATAACTAGCTTTGTGGGGAGGGTTTGTTATGGCTTTTTAATTAATTAAACTTCAATTCTCTTCTGGTTTAACTTGTTCTGCGCGTACTGACTAGCCGATGTTCTTTAAGGGTCATAGTCTCATAGTTGTCTTTAATTGGTTAGGAACCTTCCAGCTGGGGCGTGATGTGAAAAAATCACTATGTTTTAGGTATATTTCGAGAAATTGATATATATATTGATCTGCTAACTGGCTCATATGGAGAGAGATACCGGTCAATCGAGTCATGGAGATGACTTGCTTTTAGGTTTCTTAGGAGGAGATGGCCAGCGTAACTAGGGACGTTTCTTATCTTCTCTGGTTACAATATGGATTTGAGTTCCCAGCTATAACTTTTGGATGTTCCCTTGTCACACAGTTCGATACTTTGATAACGTTGTATTCATTTCATTCCCACCATAAAGATGCAAAAGTAAGGATGAGTTGTCACTTTTGGCCATGCATAATTTTTTATCAATTCAATTCTATTTTATTTTTGGCATGGCATGCATTAAAAGTTCATTGTTTTTTGATGGCTCAGGTGGTCTTTGATAGCCAGTCACTTACCAGGAAGAACAGACAATGAGATAAAGAACTACTGGAACTCTCATTTGAGCAGAAGAATTTACAGCTTTAGAAGACCTGTAAATGAAAGACTACCATTGATCATCGAAACAGCCAAGGAGGGCATGTTAGCCAAAAGTGGACCAGGTAGATTTGCAATAAAGAAAAAAAAAATTAGCCACCCTCAAAAAGATGCCATCAGGGTGCCAACAAAGAGACCACGAAAGGAAAATAATACTGGTGATTTCTCTAATTCAAATATTGAAGGCATCCAATTGCCACAGACACCAGCAACAGAAAAAAATACCTTGTCAAGTACAATCAATGATACGGTGATTTGGGATCCATGTGCAGAGGACAAGGAGCTAATGGACCTTGTCGTGACAACTCCCTGTCCAGAAACTGGAAGAGTAATGTTGGGTTCAAGTGGGGAGAAAGCAAACCTGGTCATATGCCCTGGTGAAGAGAGAAGAAGACCGAATTCAATTTTGCACCCTAGTGGAGGTGAGAAAGAAAATGATAGCTTCGGACAATTCTGTGAAGGCATCGAAAATGAGATGCTGAGTTTTAATGAGGTGATGGACAAGGAGTTGCTGGATCCAGATGGCGATTCGAGTTTAAATGATGAGGGACAAAATGGTCTCTTGGTGCACAGTGGGGAGAGGCAGAGTGGGGTTTCGAGTCCTGACAAAACAGTAAACGTTTTTGAGTCCATTGGTGATTTGAGCTCGAATGGAGAGAGTTGTGACTGGCACTCGTTTTCTTCAATAAGCACGTCAGGTTTTGACGATTGTGGCGTTGATTGGAGCTGGGATGATGTGATGGGAGGACACCTTGAGATAGGAGATGAGACCAAAGAAGAGAATATGCTATCTTGGTTGTGGGAGAACGAGAAGGGGGAAGAGGAAACTCAGAGACTAGAAGATGTAGTGAACTATGAGCAGCAAAATGCCATGCTGCTTGGCTTCTTTCTTGATTTGCCTCAATAAATAGCCTCTTCTTGTCGAGTGTTCTACCAAAAAGTTAGTGTTATAGCTAGAAGATAACATCAAGAAGTTTATGGTTGACTTGATTTCCTCCTCCCTTTCCTGTTCGTAGAAATTCAAGATGCGAAAGCAGTATTAGTAAATTAAGCTCTTGTTCTATTAGCTATTAGCTAGACTTTAATGCATTTGATTGATAGTTAGAAGGTTTCTTTCAATTCTTACGTCAGTTTTTTCATCAACTCCCTCATTTTAAAAGATTAGAAGATGATGAAATAAAATAACACTTATATAAATAAAAAGGTATTGGAGGTTTGGTGGTGCCTTATCTGTAAGAGTTTGGGATCAAGAGATTTGTTTTTTCTATGATTTTAGGTTTGAGCCCTGTAGTTGCTCATATGATGGCCACCGAAGACTTACATGGTCGTTAACTTCAGAGCCCGTGAGATTAGTCGAGGTGCGCTCAATCTGACTCAGACACCCACGTTAAAAAAAAAGACAATCAATAAAAAAATAATTAAGCTATTTGACTCGTGTTCTGCAGCAAGTTGTACATTGTTTTTTCAACAAAACAATTAACTATGCAGATTTTTTAGAAATGTTTTATTATATAAAAAATATTAAGAGTAAATAGAAATTATAGACAAATCTAATTAAACTAATTAAGAATTATAAGTATTTATAAATTAAAAAAATCATTAACGATAATTAAATATATATTTAAAAAAATTAAGAGACGGTGGTAGATTAAAATATTTGATCTTGCAATATAGATCATTTATCCTATTATTTTCAATGACTTTGCTTATTAAAATAAATTTTTTATTTTATCAAATAATAGTAGAAATTAATACACCCGTAAAGTTAATTGAATAAAATCAAAGGAAAAATATCCTCAAAGTAACTTATTAGAAATATTATTCAAAAATAAATATTTTTTTAAATAAGCTTAAATTATATAAAACACAAAAAAAATATAAATGAATTAAAATAATCTCTTTAAAAATAAATAGATATAAAATGATTAAAAAAACAGCCACAATTTTTTTTAAAAAAAGCTAAATATAAAAAATAATAAATTAAAGTGAAATAATATTAATTTAAATATAAAAAATATTTTTTAAAAAAAACATTACAAGAAAAACAAAACAATATAGAAAAAAAAAAAAACAAGATCAGTAATCATTAGGTCTAACAAGTTAGGCCAGCACCTAATCCATTTAGAAATGGTATGCAAGCCCTATTTTTAAAAGAAATAAAATTGGGGTGGACAATATATTATTTGTTAAAAAACAAAATTTACAAGATATTTTTGTTAAATTTTGACCATCATGGTGACTAAAAGAAAGGTATTTATGTATCTATATATATACCAACTTATTTTTTACACAAAACACATAGAAAAAAATCTAAATATCTTGATAAATTTATAATTGGCCTTAAAAAAATTAAAAAAACTTCATAAAAACAAAAAATCAACCCAAAATTAAAAATTATTAAATTAATGCGGGTCAATTCATCATTATTTCGAACAAGCTTTTTTTCTTCGCTCAGTCAATTTACTACTTGCGCAATCAAATTAAAAAAAAAAAAGGTAGGGAATTTATTGTGCAGTATACATACAAGTGTAGCTGTTTTTATGCGAACATGGATCATATGTAGCTTGATGACTAGTGACCGATGCACCAACCTGCATTGCATGGACAACGACAGGGTAACGGAGCAAATATCAAATAAAAAGAAAATGATATAAAAGTATTGCCGGTACAAAACTAATATTAACCCAAAATCTTGATGATATATAAAAATATATAATTAGATATTTTTTCTTATGTGTTGTGTTGAGAAAATCTACTCCTCTCTTGCTAAAACCTGGGATTTATATATGAAAACATAAAACAAATCTAAACAATAACTAGAAAAAGTATTGCAGTTGATAAGGTGTCAGCTTCTTCTTTTTTTTTTTTCGAATAATATTGAAATTTTATTTAATAATTTAAACTATTGGATTGATATGATTTTTTACATGGAATTAGTACCTTGATGATCAAGCGGTTACGAATTCGAATTTCACCATCTCTATTTATTTGATAAAAATAAAATACAAGGTAGTGTGAGTCTGTACAAGTTTTAAATCCAAATGGCTTTTATTTGTGGGGGTGTGTTAAAAAATAATATAAATCATATCTTAAGACCTCACCCAACCACTTAAGTTATTGAGTTGGGATTATTATTTGACATGATTTTTTGATATTATGATAGCTTAGAATAAATAAATAAATATTAGGGGGTTGTTTACGAGAAAAACAAATTAAATGAACTTAAATTACATATTTGAAGAAAATGATTTAAAGTATCGTTTTTTAAGAATGAATTATAATACAAATAATATAAGTAAAAAAAAATTTTGATTTTGCTTTTTTATGAGGTTATTATAGTATTAAAAACAAGTTTTAGTATTGGTTTGACGCTTGATTTTATGATTGTCTATTTTTATTATTATATAGTTAAATAAAAAATAGTTTTTTAAAAAAACAAGTTATTAATCCCAATGGAGTCCGTTACCTGGTTTGCAAATTTGACGTGTTGACCCGAGTTATCCAATTCACGGGTTTAGTGAGTTTACCAATCAAACCTGATATGCTTTTTTTAGTTTACGGTCCTTTAATTTTTCTAACTGTTTTTTTTATTTTACCCTTATTCAATATTGAATTGATTAAGAAATGAAATTTATAGTTTATTTTTTTTTTACTTTCAATAGAGTTATCATAATCTCAAATCAATGTTATAATCCATAACCCAAGTCGCAGGATGATCAAGGTCAATTCAATCTGGTATCGTCTCAATATAAAAAAAAAATTGTTGTCTTAAAGTTTTTTCTAAAAAGTTATGTCATATTTTTATTGGTTATTCAAGTTGTCTTTGAACCCATTAAATTGAACAATTCATTTTAGATCAGCTCCCACACGGTTTAATTTGAAACTCGAGTTAGGCAGGGAGTCGGGTTGACATATTTTAAAATCAAACTACTTGATTGGATTTAGTGATATTATCAAAATAAAAAATTTCTTCATAATCTTAATATTTTTTAAATCTTTTAAAAAATAATTCAATCTATTGCGTATAAATATACTAATGGATTCTAAGCATGGTAAGTTGAAGCCAAAAAAATATCAATCAAAAAATCTGAAAGGAAGATCCTGTACTAAAAGCCTCCGAAAGTGTTGCTGCTCTTGTTTTTTATCTTTATAGCGTGGTCCCGTCGAAAGTGTTGTCACTTGCCCCGCCTACATGGCTACGGTGCTTGGCCCAATCATATTACTGGCAAGTTGTTTCTTGACTGTTTTATAAAAGTTAATTTTTTTTAAATTAATTTTTTATTATTTGTTAATATAAAAAATATTTTTTAAAAAATAAAAATAATATTATTTTAATATATATTATTTAAAAAATATATATTAAAAAATAATCGCTTTCATGCTTTTAAACACTCTCTAAATACGAGAACACATAAATTATTGCCAGGACTATAAGATAATATTTGATTACTATTTCAGAAAAAAAAAAACATAGACAATTGATACAGAAAAAATAAGACATAAAAAAAATGAAATTATATTTAGTAGTGATGTATAAGATAAAAATGACTTTCTTTGTATCTTGTTTAGTTAGTTATGGTGAATAAGATAAAATAAAATATAAAAATCTATTTTATCCATAATATGCATTGTTATCAAACTTATATATTTAAAAAATAATTAGATATTATTTTTTTACTTTAATTTATATTAAGTGTTAAAATTAATAATAGTATAATAACTCTAATTACAAAATTATTACTAACCTGAGAGGTTGATATGGAACTGGATTTACATGAGGCTTGGATTGATCCAACTTTTGTGTTGTGTTGATATAATCTATTTATATAATTATGATGATATATAAAAATATATAATTAGATATTTTTTCTTATGTGTTGTGTTGAGAAAATCTACTCCCCTCTTACTAAAACCTGCAATTTATATATGAAAACATAAAACAAATCTAAACAATAACTAGAAAAACTATTGCAGTTGATAAGGTGTCAGCTTTATTTGTTATTTTTTTTATTTAGGGTGAATAATATAAATCTTATCTAGAGATTTTATTTAACAGTTTAAGTTATTGGATTAAAATGATTTTTTTACATGAAATCAGTGCTTTGATGATCAAGCGATCATGAGTTTGAATCTCACCATTTCTATTTATTTGATAAAAATAAAATCAAAGTAGTGTGAATCTGTATAAATTTTAAACCCAAAAGACTTTTATTTGTGGAGACGTTTTAAAGAATAATATAAATTATATATTAGAACCTCTTCCAACAGCTTAAATTATTGAGTTGAGATGATTATTTGACATAATTTTTTAATATTATGATAGCTTGAAATAAATAAATAAATATTAGGGGGTTGTTTACCAGAAAAACAAATTAAATGAACTTAAATTAATGAAAATGATTTAAAGTATCGTTTTTTAAGAATGAATTAGAATACAGATACTATAAGTTAAAAAAAATAAATTTATTTAAACAAAATTTTGACTCGAGCAACATATTTTTTTATCTAAACACATTTATGACTTTTCTTTGAGTTAAATATTATTAAATAACTCAAATTAATTTGTTTTAAAATACCAAACATAACGATTATTTTCTTTCTTTTGTTTTTTTTTCTTCTAGTTAAAATGCTACAATTTCTAGAATCCACATATCCAGAGAGCGTTTATAACTTTGAATATTGTTATAAACTAAAGCTAAAAGGTATGGGGTAAGTATTGTTTCTTTATACTCATCAACATATTATGGATTATAATAGTAATTTATAATATAGTTTTTTTTTTTGTATTTTAACCCTTTTTCTTCTTAGATTATTGATTTTTTTTCTAATTTAATCCTTATATGATTTGTTTACGGGGTTTAGAGTCGATAAATTATTTTAATTTGTCTTTATATGATTATTGCAGTATTAAAAAAATTTCTCAGCATCGGGTTGGTATCAGAAAAATATCTCAACATCATAACATGGTCTATTTAAAAAAAAATTAGTTAGATAAAAAATGATTTAAAAAAACTAGGTTAATAAACTTTGTAGAGTTAATGACTCGGTTTGCGAGTTTGATAAGGTAACCCTGGTTGCCCCAGTTTGCCGGTATAGTGGGGTATTTTTTTTTTCTAATTGAACTTGATCATGTAATTGTTTATTTTTATTTTTATTTTTATCATATGGTTAATAAAATAATTTCGAGAAAAAAACATGTTATTATCAGAAAGTGCACGAGCTTGTTGATGAGTATGACAAGTTTAACTTTTTTTTATATAAATTTATTTTTTTCGATTTCATCATTTGATATTTAATTGATTGAGAATCAAGTTTCATAATTTGTTTCGTTTTACTTTTTATGAGGTTATCACTTATCATAGTCTTAAAAACAAGTCTTAGTATTGGTTTGATGCTCGATTTTGCGATCGTCTATTTTTTTATTATATAGTTAAATAAAATATAGTTTAGAAAAAAAACAAGTTATTAATCCCAATGGAGTCCATTACCTGGTTTGTGGATCTGACGTGTTGACCCGAGTTATTCAATTCACGGGTTTAGTGAGTATATCCATCAAACCTGATATCTTTTTTTAGTTTACGGTCCTTTAATTTTTCTAATTGTTTTTTTACTGGTGTTCAATATTGAATTGGTTGAGAAATGAAATTTATAGTTTATTTTTTTTTACTTTCAATAGGATTATCATGATCTCAAATCAATGATTTTTTTAAGGTTGACATATTTTAAAAGCATCTAATGTTAGCATAAAATTAAACAAAAATAATTTACAAAAACCCAAGTCGCAGAGTGACCAAGGTCGATCCAATCTGGTATCGTCTCAATATAAAAAAAAATTATTGTCTTAAAGTTTTTTTAAAAAAGCTATTTCATATTTTTATCGGTTATTCAAGTTGTCTTTGAACCCATTAAATTGAACAATTCATTTTAGATCAGCTCCCACACGGTTTAATTTGAAACTCGAGTTAGGTAAGGAGTCAGGTTGACATATTTTAAAATCAAATTACTTGATTGGATTTAGTGATATTATCAAAAAAATAAAATTCTTCATAATCTTGATATTTTTAAAAAATTTTAAAAAATAATTCAATCTATTCCGTATAAGAGGGTGTTTGTTTACGTGGTAGCTTCTGCTTTTAAAGCTCACCGCGTAAACATTTCGTTTGGTAACATAAAAACTCATCTGCTTTTCATGTGGGACCCATGTATATTTTTGGTGAAACACCGTTTCGTGAGAAGCAGCTGAGAGCTGCTTCTCACGCCTGCACCCAGGTGAATATAATTCACCTGGACACTGTTCACTCCAAGTGAACAGTGTCCAGGTGAATTATATTCACCTGGGTGTCCAGCTAAATATAAGGCACCTTGGCACTGTTCACGTGAACAGTGCCAGGTGAATATCTACTTACATTAAAAAAATTATTTTTAAAAAAAATTATATTTTACTCGAAAAACTAGTGTTTAATATTATTTAGTAACACTACATAAATTAGAAGGGAGATCAATTGATGACGTAACATTTAGAGAATTTGATCGCAAGCCCAATTATGTTTTTGCCGGGTCCGACCCAGTTAAAAAAATTCAGTTTTTATTTTTATTTGTAATTGTGTTTTATTCAAAAAATTAGAAGGGGATCGTTTGATGACGTAACAAAAATTCAGTTTTTTTGTTGCGCACTTAAAAAACCATGGAAAATATAGTCCTTGTTGGATATATTTCGTACGTGATGAAATTGCACATAGTTTAATGAAATAATAAAAAAATATTTGATATCAATATTATTTATTTCATAATGTAATAACAGTAGTTAAATCTACAATATTTAAATTAAAAACCATCAATATATATATATATATATATATATATATATATATATATATATATATATATATATATATATATATAACCTCAATTTGAAAAGCATTCTTTTAACAAAACACATTAAACTACTTTTTCTTCAACCTCAATTTCAACCACAGTTTTAACCAAACACCTATTTCTTCAAATCAACCTCAACTAAAAGTACCTTTTATAAAACAATTTTTTTCAAACCACAACCACAATCGCTACCGCAATACCAAACACACTCTAAATATACTAATGGGTTCTAAGCATGGTGAGTTGAAGCCAAAAAAATATCAATCAAAAAATCTGAAAGGAAGATCCTGTACTAAAAGCCTCCAGAGACATGGCCCATCTCTCGACGTTTATTAAATTCATTGAAGCCAAAAAAATAAGATCAAGGCAGATCCGCATACAACGGTCCATATACTAAGCCAAGCCACCAGAGGCATGCTCCATCTCTCAACATTTATTGAATTCGTTGGGTACAGATGTCCAGTTCTAATTCCACCAAGCATGCTCGCAGTTGCTGCTCTTGTATTTTTATCTTTATAGCGTGGACCCGTCGAAAGTGTTGTCACTTGCCCCGCCTACATGGCTACGGTGCTTGGCTCTAAGGGTGTTTATTTTTTATTCAGTTTGCTTTTATTAAAAAAATAACCAAACTAAATTTTTTTTAAAAAAAATCATAATCGAACTAAAATCAGTTCAAATTGACCAGTTTCAGTTTAGTTCAGTTTGGTTTTTTAGAGCAAAAACCGGTTCAAACCAGTTTGGCTCGGTTTTTTCGGTTCGGTTTTTACGGTTCCAGGTTTAAAAAACCGAACCGAACCAGTCGGTTTTTTCAAAATTTTAATCTGTTTTTTTTTATGGTTCAGTTTTTTTGGTTATTTTTTTTCGATTTTCTCAGTTTAATCGGTTTTTTGAACACCCTACTTGGCCCAATCATATTACTAGCAAGTTGTTTCTTGACTGTTTTATAAAAGTTAAATTTTTTTAATTAATTTTTTCTCATATGTTAATATAAAAAAAATTTAAAAATAAAAATAATATTATTTTAATATATTTTTGAAAAAAATATATATTAAAAAGTAACCGCTGTCATGCTTTTAAACACTCTCTAAATACGAGAACACATAAATTATTGCCAAGACTATGAGATAACGTTTGATTACTATTTCAGAACAGAAAAACATAGACAATTGAGACATGGAAAACAAGACATAAAAACAAAGATGAAATTATGTTTAGTAGTGATGTACAAGATAAAAATGACTTTCTTTGTATCTTGTTTAGTTATAGTGAACAAGATAAAATAAAATATAAAAAATCTATTTTATCCACAATATGCATTACTATCAAACTTACATATTTAAAAAATAATTAGATATTATTTTTTTACTTTAATTTATATTGAGTGTTAAAATTAATAATAGTATAATAACTCTAATTACAAAACTATTACTAACCTGAGAGGTTGACAAGGAACTCGGCTTACACGAGGCTTGGATTAATCCAACTTTTGTTAAAAAAATAAAGGAAGGATTAACACGACTTGACGCGGTCAAAAAACCGGGTTGACTTGGGATAAAACACGAGTCAAAAACCCTTTGATTTTTTTGAAAAAAAAGTGTCAAAACAAGTTTGCTTTGATATTTTTTTTTAAAAAAAATTGGGTTAACTAGGTTGGCTCTCTCCACCTGTAATCTGAACCTTGCCTTGGGTTGACTATTGAATTGAGTTTTAAAATTATAATAATAATCACTTTTATTCTTATGTTCACCCGGGTCCATCCCTGGGTTGACCTTCCATATATATGATCAGGTCTTACCTCGGGTTGACCCCTAAGTTTGATTTTAAAACTATGATAATAATCTTTTTTCAACCCCAACTCACTTGTAACTCGGGCCTTGCTTTGGGTAAACCCCTAAATTGAGTTTTAAAAATATGATAATATCTATTTTTTTTCTTACGTTTACTCGGGTCAACCTGACTCATGACCCAGACTTTGCCTTAGAACGACCATCGAGTTGCGTTTTGAAATTACAATAATAACTATTTTTATCATTACAAGTCGTAATTTGTCAATTTTGAAATTGAGAGTTTATCACAATTATATTTTAGAAATGAAAAATAATAAATATCATCTCTGGAGACATATTCTTTTTATACCTTCTATTTTGAAAGTACAAAAACTTACTCTCTTTTTTAACCAAATATATATTTGTCTCCATTGTCTTTGTGCCTTCTATCCCAGGACAGTAATTAAGCACTACTAAAAATATATGGCGAAATAACTATACACTAAGACGTTAAAAAAATAGATGAAATTATTTTATTGCCCTTCAAAGAAAAAAAATGATATGCCCTAGGGTTAGGGTAATTTGGTATCTTCTTATGACCCATTAGTCATTAAAATATTGTAGGGGGTTTATGCATTTTTAAATTTTTTTTAAAAAAATAACTACAATACCCTTAAAGTTAAAAAAAATAGTCATTAACTGAGGGTGTTTATGTCTTTTTGTTTTTTTTTTTAATATAGTAAAAATAGGTCTTTAGCCTTGGAATCAAGAAAAAATAATACATGTATCCAAGGATATTTTCATAATTTCACAAAGATTTTTTTTGTTATTTTCAAATCCATGAAGGGCATTTTGAATTTCTCACGTTGTATAATTGGGTTTTTAATTCAAAAGATCGTTAGCATGTGCTCTACACAAATCAGTGCGTGGGAGGCGCTCGCACTCTTTGAACAACGTGCGTGACACCTCCCGGTGAACAAACATGTCCTTCTGCAATGTCGTTGGAAGCGCCACCAAATTATTTTCCTCCTTGTACGATATGTGACAACAAAGTATAAGCGATTTGTCACCGGCAGTCATTTATTTCATCATTTATCTCTCTTCCCAAAAAAATACATCTATGTACTCTTTGTTTTTTATATTTTAATTTTAGTCATTATTCTTTTGATTTCTAATTTTTGTTTTTAACTCTTTTATAAAAGTTTTATCTATTTTTAATTTAGCCCTTTAATTACAATTTGTCATATATTATTATTTTTCTCAATTTGGTTCTTATTCTTTTGATTTCTAATTTTTGTTATTGGCTCTTTTATAAAATTGTTGTCTATTTTTAATTTAGCCCTTCAATTACAATTTGTCATGTATTTTTTTTTCAACTTGATCCTTATTCATTTTATTTTAATTTTTTTCCTCGGCCTTTTTATTAAGATTTTATTGGTTTTTAATTTCATCATTCAGTCAAGTTTTATGGTGTATTATTTTTTTCAATTTATTCCTCATTCTCTTGATTTCTTCCTTTTGTTAAAGTTTTTTTTATTTTCAGTTTAACCGAGTCACGGGTTTGAAAATTTAACACGAGTCAATATTTTTTTTGGCTCATTTTCTTTTCTGATTTTATCATTCGATATTTTTTTTAAAAAAAGATTGACTTTGTGGTGTTTTTCAATTTATTTTCTATCGGATTATCTTAATCTCATGACTCGGGTGACATATCTTGCAAGTTAACCTGAGTTGACTTGTTTTTTATTACCCAGGTTACATGTCTATCACATTAAATTGAGTTGACTTAGGTTGTTTTTTGTTTATTTTTATCCAATTTTGTACTTTCAAGGTTTTTTTTCTTTTTAGGTTCTCGTGGTCTTTTTATATAAAAGTCTTGCATGTCCACTATCATTGTCTATTTTCTTTATCATTTATTTAAAATATAATCAAATTATTAAATTTGGCCGAGCTTGTAACACGAGTCATTTGTTTTTCTTATTTATTTCAAAAGCGTCCACGACACTTAGACCATCACAACCATTTCTTTTTCTTTTTATTCTTATTTTGGTTTTTGGTTTTTTGTCTTAATTGATACCTTTTTTTAGTATGTTTTTTTAAAATAAATTTCTAATTTATATTTTAATTAATATCCCTCTTCTATGATTTTTTTTTATTTTGCTTGTTTAGCATCTATTTTAATATATTTTAAAAAACAATTGTATGTATTAGATTCTTAAAATATTATTTGGATTCATCTATAGTTTTTTTTTATGTTTTATATATATGAACTTTATTTTAAAAAATAAAATTAAAATATTTATTCTTAGATAATATGTCTAATGTGTGCAGCCTTGTATAATATTGTTTTTCTTTTTTGTTTTACTCAATCAATTTAATATGTTTGTTTATTTGTATTGGCTTTTGATTGAATAAAAAAGTAATTTTAATTAAAAAAATCCAGCAAATACAGTCGGGTAAATGTTCAAAGTTGCGGTTGCGGGATCAATTATCTTGATCTACATCTATCTCTTGTTTTTTTTTTTTCCAGTTTTGCTTATTGTTAATTACTTTTAATTTTCATTTATTTACAATGTTTGTTGTTGATTTATTTAACTATATGCTTGCATAAACTTTTTAATTTATACTTGGAATTTCTTTATATAAAAAAACACATTGTAAAAAGCCTATATATCAAAAAATAAAATAAAAAATACACGACCCGTGACGGAGAGCAAGTTAAATGGCTAGTGTTATGCTATGTATATGACTTATTAGTTCTCATTGCGATGGCTTTAACTCCAAGGATAGATTAGATTGATTGAGTTTTTTTCATTCTAATTTTAAAATCAATATTTAGAATAAGTGTTTTAATGATAAATTTTTCACAATACGTGTTTTTGTTTACAGTAGCTCTTTCTCCCATACTACACTATAGGACAAATGATTTTTTTCCTAATTGTAAAAAAATTAAAGATGCCAGGAAGTCTAGAATTTGATGCATGCTAGATGACACACTTTTAAAATATTAAGATTGTAACATGCCAAATATCATATCTAAAAACAATTGAGATGATGATATATTAGATCGACATGGACCAATCGACCACTCGAGTCATAAGACTGTGATAATCCCATAAAACGCAAATAAAAACAAATTAGATAGTCTAATTTCAATCAATCAAGTATTGAAGGATTAAAATGAAAAAGAAATATTCAATTTGAAAAAAATAAAATAAAAAAATGACTAGAGTAAACCTAAGAAAAAGGGTCAAACTCGTGACTCATGTCATAAAAACGAGATCACTCCATAAACAAAAGATAAAAGGTTAGCTCTTAAATAACTCATTGTTGAAGTACGAAATAAAAAAAAAACCAAAATTTAAAAAGTAATGAGAAAAAATCAATCTAACTCTGGTTAACCTGTCAAATTTACAACTTAGATTACAAAATTGAGATTACCTGTCATTTGCCTCTCCTGTTTTCAACGACCCTAAAATCATTGAAAATTTTGGGTTGATATTTTTCAACCAGAAAAAACTCATGTTTTAACCGTTTTGATCCAAAAACACATACAAAACAATATAGAGACCCACACAAACTCCTTAACGCCTTAAAACAATTAAAATATTGGTTAAAAAATAAAGAATTAACCTAAACCCAAAGATTTCCCAAGGTTAGATATTCTTTTTTAGGCAATTTCAAGATGAAATAACACTCAAGTTAAATTTTCCTCGTCAAATGAAACTCGTGGACATTAATATCACCATTTTTCGTGGTCATAATCGGTGCCAGTAAGATCTTTCTCTTTTTTTCCTAGAATGCAACAAACCTTTCTCTCTGCGCGCTCTATGGCTAAGGATTGAAAAAAGAAAAAGAAAAATGAGTTTTGCATTAAAATTGAATTACATAAAAAAATTAGGGATGGAAAAGGTATCATTTAGAAAGTAAAAGGATGAAAATGAACTTTTTTGCACAAACTTTGAAACCACCACCCATTTCACCTACCTTTTTCACTTCAGCTCTCTCTCTTTCAATTTTCTTATTCTTTAACAATTCAACTTAAACTAGCCTTAAATTTTGTCTTGAAATAGTAAATTTAAGAGGGAAAAAAAAAACCAGTGCACAGAAAAGTCCACAATGCACCAAGTATATGTCTACAATGAAGTGATATTTTACTCACCGTAAGACTTAGTGTTTTACATGTGTTTTTTTATATATCAATTTCATCTTTTAAAGTAATATTTTTATTTAATTTTATTTTTCAGTATTTGATGGTAAATTTATTTTTATATTCTTTTTTATCATATAATAAAAAATAAAAATTAATTTGACTTAGTAAAGTCCATAACCCTGGTTATGGGTTAGACATAGTTGACCCGACTTGTTTCTTTTTTTTTTCTTTTAATTTTTTTTTCTTTTAAACATGTCTAATAAAAGAGGTAATGTCGGAACAACCCCATATTATTTAATTTAAAACATGAGCTAAGCAATAATTCAAGTAGAGAGTTTTTAAATTTGAATTGATATACTAAATTTAATTATAATATCAAAAATTTTCCACGGTCTAATTTTTTTTTTCTAAATTTTTTTGGTCCAACCTGATATTTATTCTCCAATAAATGCTAATAGAAAGCTAGGTGTTGTAACGTGTAATTACTTAAGTAAGCCAATTAAAAGGCTCCTGAACAAGGATTGAGGCTCCCCTGGGTCTGAAGAACAACCAAAGAGGAGCATGTTGTTGGGCCTCCTTTAACGTGTAATTACTTATAGAATGCACCTTCAAGCCATTTAAGTCATGTGCAGGCTTTCCTAGGACGATGCGTATATCGTCATTTGTGCTTTAAAAAAAATAGTATGAATAGGTTGTTTGGTATTGCGATTATAATTTAAAATATTTTTAATTTAAAAATATTTTAAAATAATATATTTTTTATTTTTAAAAAAATCAATTTAAGATCAGCACATTAAAAAAATCTAAATATATAAAAAAATTAAATTTTAAGAGAACACGGATTTTCTGCATATAAAATTCTTACTTTTCTTTTATGCTTTTTTGATTCAGGAAGGACTAATGAATCTGGAGCCAGTCTTTTTTAATTAAATATAATAATTTAAAAGATTGCAGTTATTAGGTTTCAGCTTTTACTTAATGAATATTGAACTAAGGCTCCTTGTATGAAATCTTCACTCTCATAGCATACAATACTAATTCAAATAGGTAAATTGACATGTAATTAGTAAACTATTCGCTCGTTAAATATAGCTAAACTCGCATGCATAGAGGCTGATTGACATCGTTATTAAATCAATGAAGGAATGAATTTGTTTCTCAAACATTATTGTTTGCAAACAAACACATGGGCTTCCGGACAAAAATAAAAAAACATATGGGCTTAGGATGAAGTTTCACACTTGCCTGCCTATTGCTAATTCCACCTCTAATCATGGATAAACGGCCGTTAAATCATTAATTGACCGGGTTGGGTCAAAAACGTTGTCGTTACCTTCATCTTATCAGCCATTGATCTCCGGATTCTCTCGGTACTCTCACGAGGCAGTGAAGAATGATCAAGTGTAGATTCCTTTTATTCACTTATTACATCAGCTTTTCACTGTGTAAATCCACACCGTGAAAGGCATGCTTTTTAGTTATATTTTCTTTTTGCTTTGCTTTTTTTTTTTTGGTTTAATTTAGCTTTTAAAAATTAAATTTTTATCTATTTAGTTATCACACTCTCATGATACAAATCTCAGATTTAACGAGTTAACCTGATTTTACGGGTTAACCCAGCTGACTCAATTTTTTTAATTAATTTTTTTCTTCTAATTTCATTATTTAATATTGATTTGATTGAGAATTAAACTTCATTATTTGTTTTGTTTACTTTTTATTAGATTATCCTACTCTCATGACACGAGAATAATGCTTAACAGATTAACCCGGGTTAACGAGGGTTGTTTTCTGTATCTTTTATTTAATTAAATTTTTTTCTTTAATTTTATCATTCAACACTGAGTCGGTTTAGAATTGAGTTTCCTAATCTATTTTGATTTGCTTTTTATGAAAATATCTTGGTCTTAAGATGAAGATCACGAGTTTTAGTATTTTAACCCTAGTTAAATCATGTCATTTTTTTATTTTTTTTTAAGAGGTTATATTGATCTCATTATCATTTAACATTGGGTCGGTTGAGAACTGAGCTTCATAATCTATTTGTAACCTAATCGACTCATTCTCTCTCTCTCTCTCCCTAATTGACTTTTTTTTTTTTCTAATTTCATCAATTAATATTGTGTGTAATTGAAAATTAGACTTCATGATTTCTTTTAGTTTATCTTTCATTAGGTTATCATAATCTAATGTCTTGATAATATTGCTTAACGGTTAACTCGGGTTAACTTGACTTATTTTATATGTCATTTTTTTAATTAAGATTTTTACAATTTTCATCGTTCGACATTAGGTTTGACAGGGACGATTGAGAATCGAGTTTTGTAATTTATTTTGACTTTTTCTATATGGAGTTATCTCAGTTTCAGAACTAAAGTTGTGAATTTGACAGGTTAAACCATGTTAAATCTTGATAGTTTTTTTTTTTATTTTTTCTATAAAGTTATCTCAATCTGATGACCCGGGTCTAGTTTGGTGGATTGACTCAGATTATTTTGTGTTATTTTTTAATTGATTTCTTTTTTTAATCTCATCCTTCAATATTGAGTTGGTTAGGGATTGAAATTTGTAATTTGTTTCAATTTTCTTTTCATGGGGTTATCTCGGTTTTATGACCCGGGTTACAAGTTTGACATGTTATCTCGAGTTGTTTTTTTAGGTCCTTTTTAATTAATTAATTTTCAATTTTATCCTTCAATATTGAGTTGATTGAGAATTAGGCTTAATAATTTATTTTGATTTGCTTTCTATAGGGTTATCATAGTCACATAACATGGGTCATGAATTTGACACATTAACCTGGGTTGTCTAATGTCAATCCAATATGTTTTTATTTTAATATTAAGAAAAGATATCATCTTGAAATTTTGTTTAGTCAAAATTTGTTTTTACATGTTGTATGAGTTGTTTTTGGACTAGTAAAGTCAATTGGGTTATATCGGGTAAACCCTCACACGATTTAATTTTTTTCATTAGAAAAAAAAATATTAGCAATATTTAAATATTTTTTTAACGTTCAAGAAAAATTTGACTTGATCCGCAACGTAGCATGGGTCAGTCATCTAGTAATAACCATTCCATAAAAAAAAATTCAACAATCGGTCAACCAATTCAATATCTTATCAAGCCATTCATAATTAAACCCTCAATCAAGTGGAAAGAAAAAGAGAAAATGAGAAGAAGTGGGTTGGACAACCTAACCTAACCTCTCTTGGCTAAGCTCAGTCGAAGGTATAAAATAAATGACCATGGGAGAAAATTCAAGCAAGACTAAATTAAAGCCTTCAAATTCAAGCCTTTTAGGACAAGCCCAACCAAACCCTTTCTTATATTGGGGTAACCAAATCTTGCACCTAGGCCTCTCTCGCTAACCTTTATATCAAAAGTCATCCCTAAGCATGACTTAGTCATCCTTTTCATCAATGACTACATATTTTGCACCAACTTTTTTGGTCTGCCATCCTTAATAAAAATAACTCTCAAGTACCAACCTATCTATTAATTAAAAATGTGGCATGCCAACCAATGACTAAACTTATTAGAAAAACATACATTCCTCATTATTTTTTTCCTCTCCACTAAGTAAGTTTATATGACTTATGGTATATATAAATACCATAGGTCACAAGGTAAAAAAAGAGGTTATGAGAGCCTCACTCAAGCTCACACTACATATTACTCCCCCTACTACAAACACATTATCTTCACATGCTATAATAACAATTAAGAGTTTAAATTTAATTGTAAAGACAATATGAGTTTTGTAGGGTGTAAATGAATGAATTGAAAACTTATATTAAAAAGAGACTTTGACTTCAAGGACTGAATTGAGATGAAAATAATTAGTTTGGTGACCAATTTAAGGTGACCGGGCCTCCCAAGATCCAAGCTCAATTTCTAAGAAATTCCATAGTCTTATAAGTTATCCGCTAAATAATTTATAGAATTCATAAACCAAATTCCAAATTTAAACTGAAACTAAAATAAGATCTTTTAGGAAATTGTAAATTGAATCAAAGAAAACCAATTCTCCCTTTTATACATTGTTGTTGTTTTTTTACTTTTAATTATAGATTGTAGTTTTACCTTATATTACAATGTTTCCAAGGCTTTTAGAATATCTAGTTTATGCGGTAAATAGTCTTGACATGTGGAATTGCAATCGTTGATAGAGGTTGATAAAACCAAAGTTGCATCATAATCATATTTGTTGCCATCCCTTTTCTTTTCTATCAATTTCTAAGACAATGATCATTTGCCTTAAGGAAAAAAGGATGAGAGAGATAGAAAATGAAAGCCATAGAAGATAGATCTTTTCTATTAAAGGCAGATCCATTATAAATCTTATTACAATTCCCCCCTCCTTTAAAACACCTTGCTATCAAGATGAGGGTAAGCCTTCTTAAACCATGAATCCTCCACCCATAAGACGTCCTCTTAACCTTGACCCTTTCATATAACCAAAATTTCTTTCTTAGTTTTCATTTATATCTTTGTTTTTTTTCTTCCCAATACCTCAATAGGCTTTAGGTTGGGTTTTTCTTCCTAATAAAAAAAGACAACTTTGGTTTAGTTCTTCCTTTAAACTGATTTTCTTATTCAACAGTGATACATGGAAAGTGGGATGGGTTCGTGTCCCTTTAAGTAACTCCAATCGATAAGCTACTTGACTTTTTTTTTATTGCATTTTAAATAGGCTATAATATCTAAATGCTATTTTCTAATTCTTTCTCTGATGCAAACCTAATTGTTGATATGGTTGAAGCTTGGGATAAGCCCAATCTTCTTTTTATAAGTTCTCTCCTTTCCTTTTCTTATCCACTTGAAGCTTCTGTTTTGCTTGTGCCTTGTGTAGATTTTCCTTGAGTGTTTGTATTATTTCTAATGTTTCTCAAATATGTATATGCTGCTTTGTTATCTATTATCCTTGGAATATATTTTATTATTCATGGTGGGGTATAACCATAAAGTGCCTCAAATAAAGTAGATTTTAGAGATGTGTGATAACTGGTGTTGTGCCATCATTCAACCATTGTGAGCCATTTTGATCACTCCTTAGGGTTTTCATTTGTAAAACACTAAGATAACTTTCTAGGGTTTTATTAGTCACTTTTGTTTGGCCATTATTTTTTGGGTGTTAAGCCAAAGATAGGTGTATTGGACTCTTTAAACCCTAAATAACTCTTCCCAAAATTTACTAGTGATTGTGGGATCTCTATCTATGATAATACTTTCTAGTAGCCCATATAATTTCATAACATACTATGAGAATAATTTGACTATTTTAGTGACATTGTATAGGTGAGTTACAAGAATAAAATGGTCATATTTGGACAATATGTCAATAACCACTAAAATTATAGAATAATGATTAAATTTAAGTGGACATTAAATAAAATTCATAAAAATTAAGATCCAAGGTTTTTATAGTGTGGGTAAAGGTTATAGTAGCACAGAAGATTTAATGTTGTTTATTTTAGCTCTTTGACAGATGTCACACTGCTTTATATAATTTTTTATATTAGCATTCATCCCCTTTTTTTAAAAAAATCCTTTTTAGCTCATTATAGTGTTTTCATACCCTTAATGACCAACAACTGGACTATCATGTATATATTACAAGATAAAGGACTTGAAGGAAAACTTATTGCTTAAAAACATTTTTTCCTTGTATAATAGAAGCATATCCTTAAAATGATACCTATGGGAACCAATTGTCTCCTTTTCAATATGTTGAGACACCTGTTGAATTTCTTTATCCACGAAGCAACTTGCCTTTAGCTCTTCAACTAAGCTGACCAAAGGAGATGTAATAGCCCACAATTCTTTTTTATCTTCAACCTTTCTGGATAGGGCATTTGCTATTAGATTTTGATTTCTAGATTTATATTCCACACAGAAGTCATAACCAATGATTTTAGACAACTATTTTTGTTAAGTTGAAGTTCCAATCTTCTATTCTAAAAGGAACTTAAGGCTCTGTTGAATTATCTTAATTTTAAATACTTGCCCATTTATGTACAGCTAGTACTAGGGCTAAGAATTAATTTTTATAGGTGAAGAGATACAACGTTTTTCCCCTGAGTCTTTTTCTCAAATAAGATATTAATTTTCCCTATTGCATTAAAACAATCCCAACTCTTTTCACCGAGGCATCACACTCAACTAAAAAGGCTAAGTGAAATCTAGTAGTGCAGGAACTAGTGGTCTATAAATTACTACTTTTAAGTTATCAAAAGCCAATTCTGCTGACTCATCCTATAAAAAAACTCCCTTATTTAGAAGTCCAGTTAAGGTTTTGTGGTTTCTAATAAATCTTTTATAGCACATTGTCAACCCTAAAAACTCTCTAAGTGATTTTAGATTAGTGGGTCTTGGCCATTTTAACATGGATTATTGGTAAGCCCAAAGGGTATTACTAGAAACGAATAATGTCTTTCATAGGTTCTAAAGGCAGTTTTATAGATGTTTTTAGTCTTTATTATGATCTTGTAGAATCCAGATCTCAGGTCCAATTTTGAGAAAAAATCTTATCCATATAACTCATCCAGGAGTTCTTCAACCATAAAAATCATAAACTTGTCTTGAATAATTTTGTTATTTGGAGCTTTATAATCAATACACATCCGCCAAGATCCAATGATGTTTTTACCAATAATATTGGTGAAGAGAAAGGACATTGATTGGGTTTAAGGATATCTAGTTGTGATAATTCCTAGACAATCTTTTTTCACTTCATCTCTATGGTAACATAGATTCTTGTATGGCTTTGGGCTACCTGGTGAAGTGCCTTCTTTAAGTATAATTAGATGATTATGAAACCTTTATGGAGATAACCCTTTAGGTTCTTAAAATATAGCTCCAAACTCTTTAAATAATTTTTTGAATAAATTTATGAATCTCTTTACTTATTGGATTTTCTAAATCTATACTTTATATTTATAAAATCAATCATTCAATTGTTCTTTTAAGTTTCTTTAAAAACTTTGGTCCACAATTTACCTAACCCTTTCACCTATTGTATTTCTAAAACCATGTCATGCTCACCCATCTTTAGGACAAGGGTTTGAGTCTAGGACTACTTCTCCTGAATAAAGAGTTTAAAACCTGGGCAATATCTCTCATTGGTGATTCTTATGCTATTTGTAATCCTAACCTCAATTTATTTTTCAGGTGGACACAACTTAAATTCTCTCATAAACATTAAATTTATTTTCAAACAAAAAAGCAGTAATTATTTTGTTTTTTTTTAAAAAAATTAATAGCAGCAAAGAATATAATTTCCTGTTTGAGAGTGTGATGACTTTTATTTTTATATGTTTTTTAAAAGTGATGTTTTTCTAATATTTTTTGATTATTTTAATGTATTGATATAAAAAGTAAAAAATCTAAAAAATTATTTTAAAATATTTTTTTTAAAAAATATTTTACATTACAGCATGCAGCAAACATTTATTAATCTAATCCAAAGTTTATTTACTAGCTTCTCGGTTCAATGCGGCATTATCTTTTGAGAGAGAGAAAAAAAACTCTTTTTGTGGGTGGCTTTGAACTTTGAACGTAACTTGAAGCAAAGCCATTTTCAGTATTTCACAGGTTTCACCTCTCATATCCTGCCACGTAATCACAAAAACGTCACAGACTAGAAAAAACAAACACAGCTCATCATTTGAACAAATCAAATCACTCCACCTCAGACAGAACACAATGTAAATAAAGCAGGGCCCTTTCCTCTGACAACTTCTCATTTTACATTATTGCTGTCGTGGTTGCTTATTTTTATTAAGAAAATATATTTAATATTAAAATATTTTAAAAATATATAAAAAAAATTTAAACAAAAAAAATTAAATTCTAACTATAGATACAAATAGAGATTAATAACTTATTTGGAGTTGCCATAACTTGCTAATTTTATTTTTTTAATTTAAAATTATATTTTTATGTTTTTGAATAGTATGTATTAATATAAAAAAATAATTTTTTTAAAATAAAAAAATATTATTTTAATATATTTTTAAATAAAAATAATTTTAAAAAACGATATCCGAAACACCTTGAAACTTTACTGCAGGTCGTGGCATATAAATACGACTCTCTCTTCTAATTCATTTTTGATTATTTAGAAAGCAGAGAAAAACGGAAAAGAAAAGAAGAAAATGGAGAAGTATCATCAGATCTGGTTTGCCTTTGGTACCTTGGCTTTGTTAGCTGTATCAGCTTTAGCAGACGATGTCGTCGTGTTAACAGAAGATAACTTCGAGAAGGAAGTCGGTCAAGACAGAGGCGCTCTCGTTGAGTTCTACGCTCCTTGGTGACTGCTCTTTACTTACTCTTTTCAATCATCCTAATTTTGATTGAGCTAAGATTAATCGTTTTTTTCCTTTTACGCCTATCGTGATTCGTTGATCCACAAATCTGTTATGATTTCCTAATTTTGATTAATTCGTAGATTTTTTTAATGTGATTGACCGTTAGTTAAACTCAAAATAGTGTATTTAAGATCCATAGATATGAGTTATTAATAAATTTTATCGGGATCATAGAGGACATAATTGTAATTCTGAACGTGACAGGTGTGGGCACTGTAAGAAGCTTGCTCCTGAATATGAGAAGCTCGGAAGTAGCTTTAGGAAGGCAAAGACTGTTTTGATTGGAAAGGTCAGCCTTATTATTATTGCTATTATTTGGTTCGTGTATTTTATTTTTTTGTAAATTGTTTCCCACGCTCATGCTAATATCCATTATTTTATATATCATTTTCCCTTCATTTCAACCCAAATAAGTATTTTGATCCTTGCTGGAAAATCGAAGCTGCCGTTTTTGTTAGAGATTTATTGACACCTCACCTTACCTCGTTGACGGGTGAATTGTTGATGATGTGGTGCAGGTGGACTGTGACGAGCATAAGGGTGTATGCAGCAAATATGGGGTTTCTGGATACCCAACTCTTCAATGGTTTCCTAAAGGATCGCTCGAACCTAAAAAGTGAGGATATTGTTAAACTCCACCACTATCTGATAGAATGTCCAAATTTGTTGCCTTACCTGAAATGCGATTTTGTGCTATATATATAATAGGTATGAAGGACCACGTACTGCAGAAGCCCTTACTGAGTATGTCAATACTGAAGGAGGTAGTACTTCTGTCTTTCTCTTAAAGTTGTTTCCTGTTGGTCAACCCAGTGAAAAATTCTTTTTACAAGTTTCTTGCTGTTACTTTGACTGGTAAATATGCTCGACCTGCATATACTGTTGTTTTGTTTGAAAAATTAATTCCCCCTTCTCACCTAAG
Organism: Populus simonii; assembly: GCA_007827005.2. Classification (NCBI taxonomy): domain Eukaryota; kingdom Viridiplantae; phylum Streptophyta; class Magnoliopsida; order Malpighiales; family Salicaceae; genus Populus; species Populus simonii. The sequence continues at coordinate 8,882,151 of CM017477.2, forward strand.
CATGCGTCTGCAAAAACTGGTCTATGTGCTATAACGTTTGTCTTATTGCATTTTAAGGATTTGTTTTCGAAAGCAACTCTTCTGTTAAAAACCGCCAGAGGTTCCTGATTGGCTATGTTATTTACAGGGACTAATGTGAAGATAGCTGCAGTGCCATCCAATGTAGCGGTGCTAACTGCTGATAATTTTAATGATATTGTCTTGGATGAAACCAAGGATGTTTTGGTTGAGTTTTATGCACCATGGTGAGCTATGTCCTTCTGTATGCTGACTACTGCTATGTTACCTACACTGGCTTTGTGCTTCTTTTTTTTTGTTAAATCTCCTTTTATCTCAGTCATATGTTATTGATCTACAAACTCTACTTCTTGCAGGTGTGGCCATTGCAAAAACCTAGCTCCTGTATGTATAGCTCCTTCTTCTTCCCATTTCCTTTATAATTTGTGTGTGTAGGAACCTGTGATTTGCTAAGCTGCTTATTATTCAGGCAGGTTAGCATTGTTCCTGTTTTTGTTGGACACAAGTTATCGCTTATGTCATTTTTAAGGATGCAAGTTGACAAAAAGAAATTCAAAACCAACTCTCTCCTTTCCACCTATCTTCTCTCTCGCCTCTCCCCACTGTGTTACTTGTGTCTATTTCTCTTAATTCTTTCTCATATTGAAAGGCATTCGATTTTCTCTAAGGTTGTATGTGAAAGCTATAATGTAAGATAGACAATCAACAGAAGGATGTGGTGCAGAAAGAGAGATGATATGAGTGAACACTGTACATCTAGGAGAGAGTCATCTAATTTTTTAGCTTTTAATCAGGACACATATACCTTTAAAGATTTTTAAATTAGAGGATGATTTACATCCAACCAAAAGTGGGCACAATGTTAACTTGCCCAGATACTAGGCAGGTTTGTAAATCACGGGCGCTTGTGTGTGTCTTCCTGTAACCATTGGTGTGTCACTGTTCTATCTGGGTCTTTCCTGCACATGTAATGATCTGGAGTTTGCTTGGTTTGTTCCTTCAGACCTATGAAAAGGTAGCTACCGCGTTTAAATCTGAGGAAGATGTCGTGGTCGCCAATCTAGATGCTGACAAACATAAGGATCTAGCTGAAAAGTAAGGGGAAACTTTACCAGTTACCTAATTATTTTGATGAAAAGGGCTCTCAACATTTGGAGCTGTCAATATTAATGGCCTATGCTAAATTCAGGTATGGAGTAAGTGGATACCCTACATTGAAGTTCTTTCCAAAAGGCAACAAAGCTGGGGAAGAGTATGAGGGCGGGAGAGATTTGGATGACTTTGTTGCTTTCATCAATGAAAAGTCTGGATCCAGTCGTGATGGAAAAGGACAACTAACCTCAAAGGTTAGTTACTACATATAAAACGGAAAGTTTAAACCTTTCATTCTTGTTGACTGAGTCATTTGATCATATTATATTTTTATACATGATAGGCTGGTATTGTTGAAAGTTTGGATGCCTTGGTAAAAGAGTTCGTAGCTGCTGGAGATGACGAGAAGAAAGCAGTCTTTTCCCAAATTGAAGAGGAAGTTGAGAAACTCAAGGGTTCTGCAGCAAGGTACTTCATGGCATGAATGCTAGTGTTTAAATTTCATGTTGGCTTGTTTTGATATCTTTACAATATTGCTCAAAGCTGTATGTCTTTTGAAGACTTCTCTATTCTTGTTAAATCTCTATTGAATCAAAGATATAACCTTACAATATTCCATGTTTATAGGTATGGAAAGATTTATTCAAAGGCTGCCAAGAATTGTATGGCTAAAGGTGCTGATTATGCCAAGAATGAGATTGAGCGGCTACAGCGCATGCTTCAAAAGGTAAGATTGATAGATTTTTTCTCTTAGTTGAAGCGTGCCATGTGTAATAGGAGCCAGACAGCTGTATTTTGAAATTTTGAGATAGCAATGAGTTGGAACAAGATTCACATATTAAGTTCATATTGTGATGTTTTTTAGAATAGATGCTCATCTGATATTGATGTTTGGATGATAGATCATGAGAACTTTAAATGAGTAGAAAATGAGTTGAGTAAGTATGTGAAAGTTGTGATGACTGTTAATTGATCTTATCTTTTTCCATGGTTGATGGTGCAGACAATCAGCCCAGCAAAGGCAGATGAATTCACCCTGAAGAAGAACATTCTATCTACTTTTGCTTGATCTTCTGATCTTTTGTTTCCTCGTCAATATTTTGGAGGCAAACATCATCCAGTTTTTGGGGAATCGTTTTTGCCATCACCACTGTTTACTTTGACGTTATCCAGGCAAGGCTTCTCCTGACAGTGAAAATCTGTATCCCATGGACATCGACTGAGCGAGTTCCCTAATACGAAATGATTTTGAGAACCTCAACTAGCTAGTGCAGTATATTTATATGCCTTATTTTTCCGTCTGTGCTATTGTTTACAGTGGAAAGACGCTTTTAATTTTTGAATGAAACGTGCATTAGACAAATGAATATCCTCTACTTTTGCTTCATCTTCTGATCTCTTAATGATTGAATGTATTTTGTTATGTTGAGATACCAAATTCGTAGCAGCCCATAGTATGTATGTGTGTGTGTGTGTGTGTGTCTATATATATATATAAAACTAGGGCTCTTAACTTTGTTAAAACTGAGAGATGATAACACGTGCAACTCTCCCATCCCTTTTCCTTCCCCAGCATTTTTGCCGAGACTGTCTCCAAATCTGACCCGCTGTAAGTTTATTTATTTCCTCCCTTTGAAGATTAATATGGATGGGTCGTTCTTATTTGCTATATGAATTGTGACTGTTCTGGAATAATCGGAAGCCCTATCGTATTGTTTGTTTAATATACCCGCAACAAATATAAGTGACCAAACAAGACTAGCCAATTGCCGAGAGATGGACATGAAATGGAAGAAAATGGTTGCGATCATTACCATGAAACGTTATTTCCTATTAGCTTAATTAGAATTCTAGTTTACCAAGAAAACACGCTTTAACTTCCAGCAAAGCTTTCTCAGATCAATCAAACCACTTGCTAGCACCATGAGTTATGCTTTGGCCAGGTTTTCCCACTAGCAGATATGTGTACACCAGTGATTATGCAGCAGTGTATAGTTAAATCAGAGACCACCCACTGGGAGAGAAGAGATGCGGAGGGTAGTGAAACAGCCAGCTGTGAAACCACTAGTGCTATTCAGCATAGTACCTCGTATGAACTCAAATGCAAACCCTGATGATGTTATTAAAAAAAATCTGTCATGGCCAGCCACTCACTGATAAGTTACTCTACGCCACTTCAGTACAGGTGCACAAGACATGATCAGAGTTGGTTGGTTCTGCAACACTTCCATTAGTACTCAAACTCCAGAACCATCCCCTTTTATATTCATATTCAAAACCCGGCATGCCTTCTCTTCATTAAATCCAGGTTCTGAGATGTTCATTGAAGAACACTCTTCGAGTGGATACTCCCTCTCTTCAACCAGGGACTTCATATACGAGCATGGCCGCTCTTCAGCTTCTATGTTAGATCCAGGCTCGTGTCCTGAACCAAATGGCAATTCAAAAGATGATGAACCAAGTGGTTGTGTTCTCATCTGCACAGAACGCAGGAGTGCAGCCCTCCTCAGGTCAGCTGAGTGGCATATATCACTAGGTGATGACGGGAACCGGCCCTCAGAATCTGAACCTCGTTGACAAGGCTGTGAATAAGTGACGCTGGTGACAGCGCAGCCATGTGAAAGGAATGAGCTGCTATAAGGAGCAGAAGAGAACCCACCAAGTGGCCTTTGGTACCTACATGGAGAAACTGGACTGCTGGGTAGACTTTCAGATTGAGGTGAGCAAGCATTTGTAGGTGTCTCGCAAAATCTAGAGTCATCAAAGTCTTCTAACATTGGTGAATATTGCAAGGATATTTCATCCCTGAAATAATACACGAGGAAACAAAATGAATGAGAACTAAAAATAGAAAATAAAAATAAAAATGATGGTTTTCCTCTTAATCAGCCAGAGCAAAAAATGATGAGAAGCATCCTCATGACAGACCTGAAAGCCAGGATGAAGGGTAATGTCCCTCTTGCAATCATATAGATTGAATAGTGCATACCCGAGCACCTGATCCCTGGGATTTGGTTTTGAATGGGCAAATTAGCGCATAATGTGCTGGCAAATCCCTAGGCAAACTGCAACGTTCAATTACCGAAAATTTCCTACTGATATTTACTTAAAGGAAACTCTTTACTCTAAATCACTGTTATAAACCACGGTCAAAGAACATCTCTCAGTATAATGATTTGGGGATATAAAAACCCCAGTCTGAGCCCATCACTGATTATGCCACCATCCATAATTCCAAATGGGTAACTATAATTGAGCTCCAAACTATGAAGCTATAAAATGACAACTTCCCATTTGAGGAAATATGATCGGATTAAGTTTCTAGTATTTTCAGTACAATTCTTTAGAGATTTCATCGACTAATATCCGATGAGCACAGAAGTTCCAAAACCAAAATAGTAGTATTTACGAGGTAAGAAAAAATCAGCTGGCAAAAATCATGGTGTCAGACCTGGCAGGAGATTCCATAAGATTGTCCTGGAGTGGGTCTCCAACTTTTAATCCATTCAAACTAGATGCCATTATCTGCAGAAAACGTTAACAATTTTTGAGCTCTTAGTAAAATCCAAAAGAAATGATGAGTATAACAGGAATTAAAGAACAGAAAAAGGGGACAAACCTCACTGAGGTATCGCTTATGAGAATTGAGATTGTCAAGGTAGACCTCATCTTCAGGATCTCTACTTCGCTTCCCGTTTGGTGTTGACGGTGTTGACGTTGATGTCGATGCTGATGATGAAGCTGGGTTCGAATCCAACCTCATTAGTTACTGCAATTTTTTTAAAACTCTTAATCTCTAATCTCATTTAAGATGGAAATGTTTCATTCTGTTTTACGTTACCGTTGGGGTTAATGATCAAAAAGAGAAATGAGGAAAGTGAAAAGGTTTGGTGAGGAGAGAACGAAAACCAAGAACAACGTATGGAGCATGGACTGTGCTGAGATGGGCTCTGAGGATGTGGGCAACCCAACAGGTGAGAGTTTTATAAGATCACTGATGTAGTAGGATACATGTAATTAGAGTCAAATCAGGTCTAGACACCTGTCAATGTTTTCTGTTAACTAAGAAAATAAATACAGGACCAAATTAAATTTGCTTTTTTATTATATAAATTACATAAAAGTACATCTCAGAGAAATGTTATATTAAAAAGTTAAATTAATAAAATAGCTTTTTTAAATAGTGTAAATATAATTTTTTTATTTATATGTATTTTAATGATAATAAACTATTTAGAACAGTAAATTATATTTTAATATATTTTATATTAAATTAATTTTAATATAATTATACTACTTTGGTCAATAGATATAAAACAAATGGAAAAAAATTTGTCAACAGAGAAAACATACTTATATTTATTTTTATCTTTTCTATAAAAAAATGTAGAAATAATACTTTCTATCTTAAATATTTATTTTAGTTATTCATTTGACTGTTCGGTTGAAATGTTTGAAAACAAATATAAAAACTAAAAATATAATTTTTCATTTTGTTTATTTTTTTAGCTGCAACGTTGGAGATGCTCTAAAGATTTTACAGATTCAACAAGCTATTCAAATATATTTAATAAAATAATTTATGCAATTATCTGTATTTATAAGTATATTTTTTAGATCTTCAAAGAATAAAAGATTATATTCAACTGTTAAATATATATGACATTCTTAAAAAGAAATTTAGCCAAAATTAATATATCCAATCTGCTCGAAAATTAAATGGATTGGATTGATAATTAGTAAAATATAAAAAGTTAAAGTTGATTATAACCATGTACACAAACCCGACTGACTATACCGTCACTTACCCAGTTACCCCAGATTATTAAGGGGGGGGGGGGGGGGGGGGGGGGGGGGGGGGGGACGAAGCGAATAAACAAACCAAAATCTGAAAAGCCTTACCATAACCTCTGCTTTCCTAATTCCCGCGCCTCCTGCACTTCACAAAGCTCCGCCAAATTCAGGCGAGCCTCATCCTTCCCGAGCTTAAGTTCTCAATTATCACTCCCCAATTGCCATGGCTACTACTAGCATAGCATCAAACACTGAGCTATCGCGTGTTGTTGCAGTTTCCATCAGACCCTCTTCCAATAAACCCCTGGTCACTCATCAATACATCGGAAGATACTCCTTTAGTCGCTTTTCTAATAGATTTCCTCTTCTATCAGCGAGAGCTACAAGCAATAGTTCGATGTCCAAGGAAAATAGCAGCAAAAGCGGTGACGGGGCTGGTGGAAGACTTACATATAAGGATGCTGGTGTGGATATAGATGCTGGGTCTGAGCTTATTAGGCGAATTGCAAAGATGGCTCCTGGAATTGGTGGATTTGGTGGTCTTTTCCCTCTTGGTATGCTTTTTGTTGGATTTTTTTTGCTTCATTTCTTGCTCTCCGTTATTGGTTGTGAACACAATTGAATTATTAAAAATCTTTTAAGCTGCACATTGTTTTCATGCTGTCTGCTATAGTTCGAATTATAATTTCTCTCTCTCCTTAATTATGCTAGGCCTATGCGGGTGGGAACTTGGGGAATAGTGAAACGCGAAGTTCTTTTGTCGCTGTGTTTGTTAATGTATTTTGTTTTGTTGTTGTGCTTATTAAAGTTCTCGCACACAGGTGATTCGTTCCTTGTTGCAGGTACGGATGGTGTAGGGACTAAGCTAAAGCTTGCATTTGAAACCGGAATCCATGAAACCATTGGGATTGATCTGGTCAATTCTGGATAAATCTTGTTATATGCATTTTGCTGCTGTAGATTTGCTTCCTCGCTCACTTCTCCTGCTGCAGGTTGCTATGAGTGTGAACGATATCGTTACTTCCGGTGCAAAGCCCTTATTTTTCCTTGATTACTATGCTACAAGCCGCCTTAATGTTGACCTTGCTGAAAAGGTATATTAATGTGCATCGTTTACTGAGTTTATTTATTATTTGAACAGAAAAACTGCAGCTAAATGATATTTTCCTGTTCTTCTTATTTAGGTCATTAAAGGCATAGTTGGTGGTTGTCAACAATCGGACTGCACTCTTTTAGGGGGAGAGGTAGTCTTTTTCTTTCTTTACATTCTACTGGTGAATGTCTACCATTCAGTGCATTGTGTGGTGCTGGATCTGAAGGTTGATGTTGTAATCACCGTAGCTTTTATTTTTGCAACGACAAGGTTATTGCAGCCATGTTACCCTGTATGGTGGCAATTACCAATGATGGTGTTGCAGGATTTGGTCTTGAACTATCACAGGTGTCTGCCTCATGTGAAATGGTTGTGCTCTAGAGAGTTCTTGAAATGGTCATGTGGTAGATTTTAGAACGGGTAGACTTTCATGGACGGTTATTGGGATAATTTTTATTTGAGGATGGGAGAGAAAAATAAGACGCTGTTAGGCTATGAATGCTTGTAGATTAGATGTATGTGTGCATTGCATTATGTGAGAGGGATATGGCATGTTATCTTATAGAAGTAGATAATTACGGAAATTCTCTATCCATCTCACTTAATGATCCTCTTATGGGCATACAACATGGGGAATAGACCCACCCAATGCATGATGTGGTCAAATTTGCTGACATTAAAAGTTGCTGTGGTCTCTTATTCCTCCCTTTCTACGCTTGCTCGTGATTTCACCAAAACTGACAACTCTCTGTTGACCACAATGTTTTTGTTAAATTCCTTCCAGACTGCAGAGATGCCAGATTTCTATGCAGAAGGTGAGTATGACCTTAGCGGGTTTGCTGTTGGCATTGTTAAAAAGGACTCGGTGATTGATGGGAAAAACATTGTGGCTGGGGATGTTCTCATTGGTTTGCCATCAAGTGGAGTCCATTCCAATGGTTTCTCTCTCGTAAGAAGGTTGGTGTTGGTTTGAGGGATTCTTATTTTTTCTCCATGCATTAAAACATCATTGATGCTGGAAGAATTTTTGCAGCCCTATGATGTCTTAGTTCTTTACATTGGTTATTCTTATTAATGGATGAATGCTTGTATATCTTTATAGGGTTCTAGCTCGAAGTGGCCTATCTTTGAATGACCAACTTCCTGGTGGAAGTGTTTCATTGGGCGAAGCTCTAATGGCTCCAACTGTTATCTATGTCAAGCAGGTTTCCTTTCAAGTTTTGTTTCCGTTTCACATTATTGTGATTAACACTGTCGATTTGACTAGATTTTTCTTACTAAAAAACCCTTCCTTTTCAAACAGGTGCTTGACTTGATTAGCAAGGGTGGTGTAAAGGGCATAGCTCACATCACTGGAGGTGGTTTTACAGATAACATACCAAGAGTTTTCCCAAAAGGCCTTGGAGCTTCTTTATACAAGGAGTCATGGGAAGTCCCAACCCTTTTCAAATGGATCCAAGAGGTAAATTGTGTTTTACACAGCAATGCTGATTATGATGTTAGATTGAGCCGTCTTTCAATTGCCATATTGTACTCACCCCAATTGCCATATTGAAGGTTATGTTTGTTATAAATAAAGATAGACAAATGGATCATGTCATATGGTATTTATTCCCTTCTCTGTCGTTTTCTTATATCAGGCTGGAAGAATAGAAGATGCTGAGATGAGTCGGACTTTTAACATGGGCATTGGGATGGTTCTGGTCGTGACTGAGGAAGCATCCCGCAAAATTCTTGAGGAGGGACAACACAAGGCATATCGCATTGGCGAGGTTGTATGTGGTGAAGGAGTGAGATATTGCTAAAATACTACCACATGTTTAAACATATAAGTGCTTGCGGAGATGAGTGATATAGAGAGTTGCGGCCTTTTCTTTATTCCTGTAACATGAGCTGCCAAAATTATTATTTTTTTATGAAAGAGCTGCCAAAGAATCTTAGTGTCAAGACGGTGAGACAATTCTTTACAGAATTCCCTCCCTTTGTAGCCTAAATGTAATTCATGGTTTGATAATCAATTCTTCACTTGACAATGCCTGTAACGCCATATGTGCTTGTTTATTTTCTGAGAAGTTGGTGGTGGGTATTCTCAAAAAATGTGAAAATTCTAGATTACTTTGTCAAGATCGTAAAATTTAGACGAGTTGACCTGTTCATTGGATACTGTTGCAGATAGATGAAGTAGCTGAGTCCAAAGCAATGATGGATTTGTAATGCTACGCTAGGCAGAATAAATTTGTATTGCTTTTGTTATTGGAACGATTGTTTTATTACTGAAAGCAAAATTGTGGCAACAATTGAGTTTTCCCCTGCCTTTCATATTCGTTTCTCTAGTTCCCCTTCATCTCGCCGCCTTTTATTTTTTTTACTACTAGACTTTGGTTCCATGCCTCTCCTGCCATCAAACTGAATTCTGTGCCACTTGATCTCTTGGCAACAGATCTTTCCAGGCCATTCTTCTGTTTGATGCTTGTACCTCCAGCACATGAGTGGTCTGAATGCTGTTTTCTACTAGCTGCTGTTTTCCTCAAGTTCTTCCCATTAACAACTGATTGCCCCAGTTTGAAATTTTCGTAATTCTCCTTAAACTGGCTCCCTTGCTCAGCTTGCAATATTTGCCGATGACAGTGAGGAAGAATGTGGCTTCCACGATTATTTTGAGAGCAATGAACCGTATGGGACCCTTGCTGATGAAATGCATTCTCTTTCTCGGGCTTCAGGGGCTTCTTTTTTTTTAAATCTTGCTGCCCATCGCTCAATTCATGTAGATAATAATGAAAGCCAGACTCAGACAAACTAGGAATGGCATTTTTAGGTGGATATCTTAGAGGAGGTACGAATGGTATAGGATTCTGGTTCTGCATAGCCAAAGGTACCCGCAAAATTTCACCTCTTTTCAAGTCCGAATTGGCATCTTCCATTTCATGTTTTAGGCACTTGCTAGGGGTAACTGAATGTATCCTGTCGATACCTGGAGCAGCAGAGGCAGGGATTTCTTCCTTACATAGCTTCGGATCATCCAGCTGCCTGTATAATAATTGTGATTGCAATGAATGGTTACAAAGCAACAACCATTGAAGCAGGCAGAAAGAGAATTAAAATATTTAAGCCATTACAATCCCCATATGGCCATATGTTATCTTACAGGTTTCAAAACTAGTTGGCTCAGCACTAACCTCCAAATTAGAGAAAAAATATAACAAGAAAAGGAATCTTCCGGTCTTTAATTTGGGTTTTCATACTTAATCAACCACAAAGCATAGAAAATTTGAGCACCAGTTAACAGGAAGAGATCTGTACCTTATGTGAGAAGGTAGTTGAAGATGGAAGTCGAGTTTTCTCCAATCAATTCCTTTTTCCTGGAGAACAACTTCTCTGGGCCTGGCAGAGCCAAAAGGGTTTGGTTTCTGCTTCTGGTTCTCCTGAAACCGAGCTTGTTCTTCCTCTTCTTTCTCAACCTCATCTGCCCACGAAAAAGCTGCAGAGCCGTTTTTTATTTCTCTATCCACCATTTTCTCTCTAAGCGTGTATTTTCTCAACTCCAACGGCTCTTCAGCTGTTTCAAATTCAAAAGTTGGAGGCTTTGCAACTCAATCTCTGCCCCAAGATGTCGTTTATGTAAACTACAAGGCCAAGGGGTCATTTATTAGAAATTTCGAGCTAACGCGTAGGTGTTTTTTGGTCAACAGTAAGGGTAACTTTGTAATTTTATTGTGTTCTCTATTTTGAATTTTTGATTGTCAATTTAGAGGGTTTTTTTTTTTCTTGAGATCTGAATTCTCTCGTGTTAGAAAAAAAAATAATTATTCATTTGAATTTAATAATTTATAATTAACAAGTATGGTTAAGCATAAAAGAAAAGGAAATAAAAGATTCAAATCCCACGAATATTTTTTCTTAATTTACCAGTACTTCATTTCTAGATTGACATCACTTGTGAGAAAACCGACATTGAAAACGTTTGTGGTGTTTTAATGGATAAATCTAATGTACTGCTTCAAAAAGAGAGAATAAATTTTTTATTTCCTTTTGAACCACAGCCGACTAGGTGGCACGCGGTGTAATTTTTCTAATGTAAAAAAAAAAAAAGATATTCATAAGTTAATGCTGTTTTCACCAAAAAAAAAAAAAAATTATGAATAATTGATTTAACTGGTTTTAATAAGTTTGATTAATTTAATAATATAATTAAAAAATATTGGTAGTAAATAAAACAAAAAAATGGTAATAATAAACTATAAAAAATAGTTGTCAGTATCATATTTGGGAGGGAAAAAAATTTATTGGAGACTCACTATTGCTTCTTTATGAACACCACTTCACCACTAGAAAAAACTCACAAAGATGGTTGCTTTGAAAATTTAGAGGGCCGAACATGAAAATAAAAAAAAAAAAAAAGAAAAAAAAGTTGTCGACGTCAAACTGGATATTAGTAAGCCATTAGAGGGTCGAACATGAAAATAAAGGAGAAAAAAGAAAATAAAATAAAATAAAGAAAAGATTGTCGACGTCAAACCGAATGTTAGTAAGCCGCACGTGTGCACTTAGGGATGAAGGGGTTGTTAAGACAATTCCAACATTGTTGTGAAAGACGGCGTTTGGATGCCACAAGACACCTCATATGTCATCCGCCTGCTGGCACATGCTTTTGCAAGAGCCGACTAGTTTTATTTTTAAACTTTATTTTATATTTATTGAAATACAAAATTCCTCCTCGGTCAAATTGATTATATAAAAAAAAAACCAAGTGAAAATATAGCCAAAAACCCGCTAAATATCGGTTAAAAAAAGACATAAAAAAACGACCTGTGTCAATCTGTCAAACCTATGATTTGGGTCATCAGATCAATATAAACGTATAGAAAGAAAACAAAAAAATAACCTAATTTAACCCGAATTAACCTACCAAATCCACAACTTTGATCATGAGACTGAAATAAACACATAGATAGCAAATCAAAACAAATTATGAAACTTAATTTTCAGTTGTTTATGTTCGAACTTAGTGTTGAATGATTAAATTTTTAAAAATTTTAATTAAAAAAATAACATGAAAAATAAGCCAAGTTAATTAGGTTAAGCTGTTAAACACTATTTATCGGTCATAAAGCCAAGATAGTCTAATAAAAATAAAATGAAAAACAAATGATGAAATTGAAAAGAAAAGGTGAATTAAAAAAAAAAACTAAGTCAATTGGGTTAACCGATCAAACTTGTAATTTAAGTAATGAGACGGGAAAACCCAATACAAAGAAAATCCAAAGCTTCTTATGACTTGGATCATAATACCGAGATAACCTCTTTGAAAAAAATAAAAAAACAACCCAATTTAACCGTGGTTAAAATGCCAAAATCGACGACTTTGATCATAAGATCAAAATATTCCTATAAAAAGCAAATTAAAAACATGTTATGAAGCTCAATTTCTCACCGATCCAATGTTGAGTAATGAGATTGAAAAAAATTCTATTAAAAATGAGATACAAAAACATCTCGAGTCTACTCGAGTAAACCATTTAAACACTATTCCTAAGTTATGAGATTAAATTAACATAATAAAAAGTAAATAAAACAAATTATGAAATCTAATTTTTAATTAATTTAATATCAAATGATAAAAATAAAATAATAATTAAGTAAACCAAGTTAACCCACTAAATCTGTAATTTATGTAATGAAAATATAATAAGTTATTAAAAAATAAAATTAAAAAAAACATTGATTAAAAAAAAAAAAGCACAGCACTACTCGAGCGAATAATACTTTTACGAGTAGTAGTATAGTAAAATCTCTTTATCTTTTACTTTATATTTAATTAATAATTTAACTAAGAAACGTATGCAGTGCTGAAATTAAATTAAAATAAACCTCGGTGCCGTGCCAACTGCCAAAACCTTTATTTAGATAATAAGAGGACTTTTAATTTTTTACCAAAAAATCATGAAAAAACTTTAAACTTAGTTTTCTTGTTCACTTTCCATTTCAGGCACCTCTCCGTTAAAATAATTTTTTTTTTTCCAAAATAAAATTTTTTTTTTTCATAAGAAATACTAATCAACGAGTGTTATACTTTAACGAAACCACACCTAGACCAAGAGACAATAATAGCTTAACTTGGTGCATGCAAGGTTGAGTTTTTTTGACTCTGTGATTTGACCATTTTGAAAGTGGTTTGAATTATTTTTTTTTAATATTTTAATATTAATTTTTTTTAAAATAAAAATATTTTTTTAAATATTTTTAAATAAAAAATATTTTAAAAAAGAATCCTTTTACCATTCCCAGATACTCCCAGTCTCCCACTAACTTTCAATTTCTACCTTTTACAAAGAAAAAGAAAAAGAAAAAATCTTTCAAGCTTTTTAACAAACACAAGAAGTCAGCAAAGTTTCAAAGTGAAAAAAAAACAGAGAGAGAAAATAGAATGTATAAATACGCATTGCTTAGCAAGTCCCTAAGCGCCGTCCGCTCACCCCTCGCAGGTTTGTTGAGATTCGAAAGCATCTCCACGAAAATCAAGCTACGCAACTGCAGCTTTCCCGCTCAGACATTAACTCAAACACTTTGCCTACACACAAATACTCAGAATTTATCCAGTTACCACCCAACCCAAAGCCAGCAGAGAGAAATGAAGTATGTCCTAGTCACCGGAGGAGTTGTCAGTGGGCTCGGCAAGGGCGTCACCGCTAGCAGCATCGGCGTTGTCCTTAAAGCTTGCGGCCTCCGCGTCACCTCCATCAAAATAGGTTCTCTGTCATAGTTTTTATGCATATTTGTGTTTTGATTTGGGTGCATAATCACTATTAACTTTTGATAATCTGATGTGTTGCAGATCCTTACTTGAATACTGATGCTGGCACCATGTCTCCTTTTGAGCATGGGGAGGTTTTTGTTCTCGACGATGGCGGAGAGGTTTAGTCCCTCTATTTTTTTTTCCTTTCAATTCTTGAAAGATGGTGAAATTTGGTATAAGGGCATGATGGATTAATGGATATATTAACAGGTTAATTATTCCTTGGTTTCTGTTGAAAGGTTGATTTAGACTTGGGTAACTACGAGCGTTTTCTGGACGTGACACTAACCAAAGATAATAACATTACCACTGGGAAGATATTTCAGGTGACGGGATGAGTTTAGTATGTACGCAAATTCATTAAGTTCTAAGTTCTATAAGATAATCGGTGACTGATTATTGATATTCTCGCTGTTTGGTGTCTGATCAGTCTGTCATCGAGAAGGAAAGGAGAGGCGATTATCTTGGAAAGACTGTTCAGGTGATGGCTTGCAGCTAGCTAGATGTGCTTCTTAACATTTTAAATAACTGCTAACTGAATTGGTGCTATGTTTGTGGAAATTCCAGGTCGTTCCACATATCACTGATGCAATTAAGGATTGGATCGAGTCTGTTTCTGCCATTCCTGTGGATGGAAAGGATGGCCCTGCTGATGTGTGTGTTATAGAATTGGGAGGCACAGTGGGTAAGAGCGATATGTGCAAGAAGGATTCAGCTTTCACTGATAATTTTTTTGGTCTTGCAATTTCATGTGGAAGTAATAATTTATTCCTTTTTCTCCTTCAGGTGACATTGAATCTATGCCATTTATTGAGGCTTTGCGACAGTTGTCATTTTCAGTTGGTGGGTTATGATGTTTTCTGTATATTGGAGGAGCATTGCTCTCTTCCTTAAGTTCCTTTCATTCAAGGACGAAGGATCCTTTTTCTCTAACTGGACTAGCAGTACTTGTGAAGCCATGGTGTGGTGCATATTTTGATTTATTTGACCACTCAAAAAGATTGTAGGAAATTTGATGAACCATATATCTGTTGTGTCAGAGACTTTACAAACTACAGAAGCAAATTCATTTGAATTGTTCATAGTGTTGTACCTGTCTTATTTGTCTGACTATATGCTGCGTGAACAATTAGATGAATGCTGTAAAAAAATTAGCATTATGGTTCCATTTTTAAGCTACTATACACTCGTATTACAGGGCTTTTCTCCCATGTTCACATCTGTTGAGTTAATTCATTCATGAGTTATTGCAATAACCACTCATGTTAATTTCCATATCTCTATGCAGGACAAGATAACTTTTGTCTCGTTCATGTGAGCCTGATACCTGTGCTAGGCGTTGTTGGAGAACAAGTAATACGCCATATAATTTGTTTCAAGTATTTTTTCCCCTCCATTTTGAATGTATTCACTTGGAGGCCAAGTTGATCATATTAACTTGAATGATCATAACAATACCTGTTTTATGTGTGTTTGCAGAAAACTAAGCCTACACAACATAGTGTCCGTGAATTGAGAGCATTAGGCTTGACTCCTCATCTGCTGGCATGTCGCTCTGCTCAGGTACATTCATCCTACCTGACATCTTTATGCTTTCAAGAGGACTATTGACTGGAACAATTTTGGTTGAAGATCTTTGTGGTAGATTTCACTGAAAGTTGTGGTAGATTCCACTGAAAGTTGCTCACAAACTTCATTTCAGAGAAATTATCTGCTTTCTCTTGCTGTTCTTGTTTGTGATCTTTACTACTAAACTTTTGGAAGGTTTCTGAAAGTACTAAAGGTTGATAACATTTTCCATGTGTGGCAGAGCTTCTCTTGATGATTGTATAGTAGCATCTGTTATTGTGTTGCCCAAATAAGTTGGACCCTATCTTTCTAATATATTTACTTTGATTCCAGCAATGGACTTTGCGAATTCCCTGTTTTTTTCTTCTATTTTGACAGATAATTTCCATCAATTTCTTTTTTTTTTTGAGGATGAATTTTGAGGCATAGAGTGACTTTTAGTAATTTACATTGCAGCCTTTATTGGAAAATACGAAGGAGAAACTTTCGCAGTTCTGCCATGTGCCGGTAACTTTTGGTGAACTTTGCACTGTATCGCTTCTAATAACAGCTGTTTTAAATTTGGATATGTCTCCTTGTTTCTCGGCAGGCTGCTAATATTCTCAATATTCATGATGTTCCTAACATTTGGCACGTCCCTCTGTTACTTAGGGTGGGTTTCTCTGGATCTTGAAAATTTCAATTTTTTTTTGGCGTTGATATATATGTTGTAATTTGCTTTGACGGTTTGGCATGCTCTCCTTACACAGAACCAAAATGCTCATGATGCAATTTTAAAACAGCTAAACTTACTCAGGTTAGTTTAATTCAAGTTTCTCCACATTGAAGGCTTAATTAATGGACCCACAGTACCCATCTATCTCAACCCTGAACATTTTCATGAATCTACTGGAACGAAAAAACTTAAAAAGTTGATTATATCAAGTTCAAATTGTTTTAGTTGATTATTTCTTTGTTTCTCCCCTTCTACTTACTGGGACTTGGGTCCAAGGGATTGGTTAAGATGTAATTATACTGAGCGTACTCTGCCAGAAACAAAATGCCTTGTGACTTTTGATCCAGACACCAAGTTCTTGAAGATTTATCATATTAGCTAACTTGTTGTATTTCTCTATTTCAGCATTGCGATGCCTCCTGCTTTACAAGATTGGACCATGATGGCTGAGACTTATGATAATCTCACCAATTCTGTCAGTATTATCATCAACAACTTCTAATTCTCTTTGATTATTTCTTTATTGTTCTTGAGGCGAGAAGATGCAATTGAATGCAGGTGAGGATTGCGATGGTGGGAAAGTATGTTGGCCTAACAGATTCATACCTGTCTGTTGTTAAGGTGCATCACATTTTTGGTTCTTTAGTTTAAGCAAGAAAGAAAAAGTGCAGTAACATATAGTCTGAAACTGTGCATGACCACTCCAAGGCTTAAAGGTTGTGTTAATCTGACAGTAAAATGTTTACTAATCACAATATCTTCATAGATATGATGTTTTAGGTGCCAACACAGTGAAGACGTCTTCATATTTGAACATTCACTGGAAGTTATTTTGTTTATAATGGGTTTGCATTGTCTGGATGACTTTTTGCAGGCAATGAATGACACATTAGCACATTCAATGTTTGATGATAGTTAATTTGTTAGAAATTTTATGTGTTTGTTTCTTGGCATGATTCACCAGTTACTGTTATGCTTTGTTTTGCTTGCAGGCCCTTCTACATGCTTGCATCGCATGTTCGTTGAAGCCATCGATTGATTGGATTGCAGCTTCTGATCTTGAAGAAGACAGTGCAGAATCGGTATTGAATCCATGCTATTTGCTAATGGCATTTTGCATTTTGCAGGTTCTGTTTTGTATCTTGGTGAAAAAGTTTCCCCTGGTAAACATTTCTTTATCTTACAGACACCAGAAGCACATGCAGCTGCATGGGAGACTTTAAAGGTAAGACTGCAATATCTATCTATTTATTTTCCTTTCTCCATTATTGTCTTTCTTTACCAAAAGCCAGCTATCTCTCCTTGAAGCCTTTTTGGTTTTCATCATCCTTCTTGTGTCAAGAACACTGGTAATTCACATATAAAAATTTCTCTTGACCATATCATTTTTTATAATTGTTGTAGCTTAACATTTTTATGTAATAGTTTTTTGTTTTGTTTTTCACCACTTCTGTTTTTGTCTAATATTTTCACTATGACATCCGAGTGACTGCTACAAGATCATTAGCATGATTCGTCTTAAGTTCTACTTTTGACCACTTGAGCATCTGATTTCTGATCTTTGCAGATTTTATTTAGTTATTTTTTCAAAATAAAGTAGACTGATAATGACAGCTTGATTTTAGCTTATGCCAAATTCTGGTCCTCAGACTTGATGTCCTTGGTTGAATGATTTTTGTGACTTTTATCATTTATATATCTCAATGTTTGCCATTTGATTTTAACTTTGTGGACTGTGCTGTTACCATTTGTGGCTTTAAAGGGCAACAAATTTATTCTTGAAAGGGGGGGGGGGGGGTTTGCGTTGAATAAAAACTGTTAGGTTTCTATTCATCTCCTTTTTGAACCTTTTTTTTTTTTTTTAAATCATGACTTGCAGAATGCATCATGCATCTTAATTCCTGGTGGATTTGGAGATCGTGGGGTGAGAGGAATGATATTGGCTTCCAAGTATGCTAGAGAGAACAATATTCCTTATCTTGGGATTTGCTTAGGCATGCAGATTGCTGTTATTGAGTTTGCTAGATCTGTAAGTGACTTCACTTTGAACTTACTCTCTTATGTTATCATTTTCTTGATATGATGTATCCAATGACTTTATGTCCCTTCCCCGACAATTATTTTAGGTTTTGGGGTTGGAAAGGGCGGATAGCAATGAGTTTGATACAAATACGCCTGATCCTGTTGTAATTTTCATGCCTGAGGTATGCATTTACTGTAACCTTGTTGATCTGTATTTACAGTTTTATCATAAATATGTTTCCTTTGTTTGTACTACATTACCATCTGAAACTAAATTCAGGGTTCAAGGACACATATGGGAAGCACAATGAGACTAGGATCACGAAGGACGCTATTCCACACCCCTGATTGTATTACTGCAAAACTGTATGTGATTTGTTTATTAGTCTCCAGTTTCATAAGTAAATGGAGCCACCCTGTTAGTGAAGAATAAAGTTAATTTCTGATGGATATCATTATGCATAAAACCCGCGTTATGGATACTGGTGCCATATATGAAATTTCATTTAGCAGGATTATATCCATCCATTAGGCACAAGTCCATAGCGCCTCCAGCGTAATATTGTTATATCAGAGCTGGTTAGAGGTGATGGACTGTATGAACGTTTGTATGAACTACCTAAACCTTCCACCATCAGGATAGAAGGAAAAAGAAATCAATTGTATTTTGATGTTTGCGTCTACTTACATACCTATTTTAATCATCTGTAATTGCCAGGTATGGTAATACTCAGTATGTAGAGGAACGACACAGACATAGATATGAGGTAAGTTGCAAGGTTAATAACAGAAGTGTAAAAATAACTGTACAAAACAGTCATGATTATTTTGACATTGCATGATGCAGGTAAACCCAGAGGTTATTGAAGTTCTAGAGGAAAAGGGCTTAAAGTTTGTTGGGAAGGATGAAACAGGAAAACGGATGGAGGTCTTGTTTTCTATCCACTTGGTTTCTTTCTTTCAGTCCCGTGTTTCTGTTGTTATAGCCAATCCGTATCTGATGTGTTCAAGCTTACTGGGTTTGAGTGCTTGTTATGTGCCATTATTTCTGGTCAAGAGAGAGAGAACTAAACTATGTGCTGATTTTGCAAGCTCATTTGTTTTTTCTTGTTCTGCAGATTTTAGAGCTTCCAACTCATCCTTTTTATGTAGGTGTGCAATTTCACCCAGAGTTCAAATCACGGCCTAGAAGGCCCTCTGCTCTTTTCTTAGGTATATATCAGTTGTCAGAACGCTTGTGTTTATTATTAATTAAATTGTTCTCATTTAGAGGCTTTGAATATAACCAGTAGGCGTAAAGGGAATCCATATTTGGTGCATGCATATAGAACGGTAAAGGTGCAAAGGCTTTGATTTAGGAGATCATTTATTATTGTATAACTAATTTCCAAATGTTTGAGTGATGCATCAATGGGGGTTGTGTAGGTTATAGAGCTGTAGTTATAGCGTGACTATTTTTCGGCTGTCTAACGTAGAATGTTACCTATTTATTAAAACATATCTGGAAAAGTGTCCTCTAAGGTTCAAATGTTCTTGAATATTTATAGAAAATGTCCAGAATGTGCTTTCTGTAATTTTCATGTTCATCAAACTTTTTTTTCTCTCAACTAGTGTTTTAGCATTTAAACTATGGTGTTTGCGATGTAGGTTTTATATTGGCAGCAACAGGAAAGTTGGAAGCACATCTCAAGAGTCATCAAAATGGAGTTTGATCTGGCTTGAAACTTCCAAGTCATGCTCACAAGGCAGACCATTTTTTTTTTTAAAGAGAATGAAAGAAAAAAAAAAAATCTCTTCGTAGCTTATTAAATAGGAGTTCCTTAATGGCTTTGGATTTGCTCCCTGCGCTGGTTGCAGATAGGCATAGATTGTTGGCAGCACCAGATCTATTTTGATTAATTCCAGTATACTCCACGCAGTTGCATGCATGTAACCTATGATTTGTAGATGCAAATATAGTCGGGGCATCAAACAACTGTTTCTGCTCCTTTCTGGTTTTTCTGCTGCCCAGGAAACTGACCAATATATTAAGGAGTATGAAAATGTTGCCTTATTCTCAGAACTTATAATTACGTCAATTATTAAACCCAAATCCTCTGGAAGCTTGTTTGCTGGATTCCAAGTTTCCAATTGTTAGATAACATTACAGCGGTGACGCTTTTCAATTTTCAACCTGATACTACCATCTCAAAAAGACGAGGGAGACGAGAAGAAGTTTCAACCCTCAATTGTTCTGATTTCACCTGATAAAGAAAATTTAAAAATCTTGCATTTGTGGTTTCCAAGGATTAATTTGGCCTGTTGAACTCCGATGACAGATTACCATCGGAATCTCATTGGTGCATGGCAGGCTACTTCGGAGAGTTTGTAAAATTGACTGCCGGCCCTGAGCGCCGTCTGCACTCAACGATTTATTTTCCCCTGGTCAACATATGCCAGTGATGCTTTCGAATTTCGGAGTCACAGGAACCTCTTGATCTATTTTTTTTCTTTCCAAAAATAAAGGTACCCACAATGATACAAGTATAAATTGCAATATTATTCAAACTCAATGATAGTTTCCGGTATTTACACAATGCCGCAAAGCCTCTTTTACAAAAAGAAAAATACATGAAACTGCAAAAAGCAGCTAACATCAAAGGTAGCCAAAAAAGAACAAATTATTTAGAAGACGGTGAATGCTCGAGATCATCAACTGGTGCCTTTTTTCGGAGTCTCATGATACTGTAGATACGAGATCTGCCTTTGAAGCCTCATTTGCTGACGGAACTTAGCTATGAACTCCTCAGCTCTCATGTCAATCCCTTCTTCCTCTGCTGGGATCTTTTCCTCAAAGGTCTCGTACTCTTCTTCATCCTCTCCGCTTTTTAATAAGAAACTCCTCCTCGTCCCATCATAATACTCATAAACTGATCCATCTTGATGAATATCATTTTCACTCATCACCTCATCATGATCAGAATCGTAGTCGAAGTCAACCTGTGGGGTTATGCAAGGTATGTTGAATCTCATGGAGGACGGGCGGTGCATCTTGACGTGAAAAACGGGGGTCTTGTCGAAGGAGAGTTCATATTCTCCATAATGTAGTTGGCCGCGAGGAGAATTG
Source organism: Populus simonii (assembly GCA_007827005.2). Classification (NCBI taxonomy): domain Eukaryota; kingdom Viridiplantae; phylum Streptophyta; class Magnoliopsida; order Malpighiales; family Salicaceae; genus Populus; species Populus simonii. The sequence goes on from CM017477.2 coordinate 8,903,353, forward strand.
CGTCCCATGCTTTTAAGAAACTTAGGCACAACACGTACATCCATCATAAAACGTCTCTTGAAAACAGCACCTTTTCTTGCCCACAACAATGCACGCAGGATGTTCCATGCTCTATGAGCAACATCATTAACGTTTTTCTTCGGCATTTTTCTAAATTGTTACAATAGCTTGCAACTAGTTCAGTAGCTTCAACAGAAGTAGAAGCTAGCACTGGAAGTAGCAAAAAGTAGCTGAATTGTGTGTGAAAAGAAATTGAGAAGTTTGTTGGGCAGTGAAGATTTAAACACTAGAAAGAAATGTTTCAGTTTGATACTTTCTGTTGCTGAGGGAGAGTGGTGATGATGGCTTATATATGTATATATATGTGTGTGTGGATTTTCGATACGCGGTGTTGTGCTGAAAGCGAGAGAGGGAGAGAGAAAGTTGTTTCCCTTTCTTTGGAAGCCAAATGAAGCTGGTGCGAATGTTAATTGTGGGCGGTGGAGACTTGCAGGGAACACGGTTGTACGCGGGGTATTCAAGCTGGAGGTTTAGTAAATTCCAAAAGTAACCCTTGACATTATCCTAACATACAACCACCTTCGTTTGCCCTATCAGTTTTGGGAACTTGGAATTTAAGATATTGATTGAAAAATGGTTACATTTTCTTCCGTTTTCAGCAAATTGGGTGTTTGCAAGCTAATTTTCTCATATTATAATGAAGTTTTCTTGTGATATTTTCTAAAAGTTCTATTTTTGTGAATATTGTAAAAGAATAAAAGAAATTCATGAAAAGTATTAAATAACTATATCAATCTTAATATTTTTTTTCAAGTAAACACTTAATTTAATTTATATAATTTGTATTATTTTAAAATTTTTTAAAATAATTTTTAAAGTGAAAACTTTATGAACTAGAGATTTTCATTTGCTCACGTTATTTTATATTTAATTTTTATCTAAATAAATAGAGATAGCGAGATTTAAACTCATGATCGTTTGATCATTACCATATTAAAAAATTATCTTAACTTAAAAGTTTAAATTATTAACTAAAATTTTAAAATATAATTTATATTATTTTTAAAAAATTCAAAGGGATTAATTTTTAGTAAAAATATATGGTAAAGATGTAGCTGAACGAATAATAAAGGGCCCCATGTAACATGAAATCAGCACATTTTCCGGCCGGGATGTTTTTGTCTTTCTTGTGTATTAAGAAAGGAAATCTCTCGCAAAAAGCTAACGACTTCGTACAAGTAAACGCTTTGCTTATTGTTTTTGTTTCAGAAGAGTAGCGTGGGAGGGAGCTGTTGATTTGTTTTTTTGAATGGGACCTACCCTGCGGTTGAGTTTAAGTTATGCTGAACCGCGTTTTATTGAGCTGTGCTAATCATTTGTTATCGCTTTCTGATGTGTTTATTATATTTATTAATCGACCATGGAATCTATGGTTTAAATACCCAAGTATATTATATTATACTTTTCATACTATAAGACTTGGGGGTTGACGAACGTATAAGCAGTGAAAGAGTTGATATATTTTTTTATTTCCTTTTCATTTCCCTCTCTCCTTTTTTTTCTATTTTTTCAATTAAAATTGTATTCATAGACTATTTCAATTTGTAGAAAATTAGTGGAGTCTCGAAAAAATATTTTAATATTTAATTTATTTTTGATTTATTTTTAATTTTATGAATATTTATTTTTGTTATAATATAATTAAGAAAGAACTAATTTAAAAAAAAAAATTTTAAATTTAATGAAGTTTATTATCAAAATTATAGATTTGATAGATTAAGTCGTGAAATATATATTTAAAATATCACCGTCTCAATATTAAAAAAAAATCTTGAGTTTTCTTTTTGCATCTAAATTTTTTTTGATATTCTACGCATACAAACTATTTCTTATTGAGTGCATAGCAATAATGAAATTTTTTTATATTAAAAACAAATCTTGTAATAATCAACCGGACTTCCAAGTTAACGATTTGATCAGGTCAAAGAAATTAAGAAACTACGCATGTGGAGAGAATATATGGATTATGGTGCATGAACTGACTTGGATACCACTCAAATTCATGCTAGTCTCTTGCTTTGTGGGGGGCATTGAATGCGACTAATCCGAGCCAATTTAGCTTAAACAGTCTTATTTCATTCATTGATTGAGCAAAAATACCAGATAATAATTCATGCTACTTATACAACAGATCAGCAGTAACTTCTTCTGGGTTAGTATCTGGCAATTTGAACTAAATACTGGTTAAATACTAACTAATGGGCGAGGCCCAGGGCTAGACGAAGTGCATTTTTGGAATGATCCTTGATCAAACTGTTGCATTAAACTATTTTCTAATGTTGTTTTTCATATTAATTGTCCGGAAGCCCAAACATTAGTTGTTGAGATTCTGGCAACAAGCCATCAACGCTGGTGTCCTGTTGCCTGTCGTTGAGGGCGCGTTTCATAGTTTAGAACTGCGTTTCGTATGTCAGGCAACAGTATAATGTAAGCTACCCACAAGGGTTTTTTTTTTTTGTTTGGGTAGAAATGAAAGAACGAGCCACGATGGAAGTTGGGTTTGAAATTTGCACTTCTTTGATAACAGCTATTACAGTTCTGATAACTGCTATATATCACATGGAAGCTGTATGTTCACAGGGGCTCACGATAATCACCCAGTTGGACTCCTAGAGAGAACAGGCTGGCTGGCTGCAACATGGTGGATGGACCATTGTTTCCTTCCTCAAGGCTGATATGGACCCTACGAAAACTAACCCTAAACCTAAAAACAAAAGGAGATTAACTTGTAATTTGCAAAATAAGAGTGACACCTGTTTTATCGATGCGTACGCAATTCCCACAATACTAAAGCTTGTGATAGTTCATGCAGCAAAAGAAGCAAACAACTAGCTAGGCATGTTGAGACGGAAGTCGAAGAAATCAAGCTTCCAGCTTTTCTCTATGTGAAGAGAACAAACATCAAACATGCGCAAGTAAACAGCTTTGTATCATAAGCGAAGCAACCCAGCTGGCAGCTAGCTCTCTTCTATTCCTAGACAAAATTATGCGAAGACCTGACATTGATATGAAGACTTTTGAATACAAAGTTAATTAAATATTAAAATAAGTACACTCTAACATGCTTGCTAAAACCCTTAACCCCTCATTTATTAATATTTTCGGTATCTACAATTTTGACATCTTAGTTTACATGAAAACTCATCATAATATTTCTTTAAAATAATTTTTATAAATACATTGTACGTATGAGTAATGATGAAAGTTTCAAATCCAGCTAGAGAGATTTAATTAAAACCGGCTTATTATCGAAACCAGGAAGATGAAACATTCACGTGAATATACTTTAAATTATTGTCTTTATGAATGAGATGCTTTTTGACATGGTATATAACCTTGATGATCGAGTAATTAAGATACCCACGACATTTTAAATTGGTGTGCTTAGCAATTCAAACCTCATGCAAATTGGTTTTGGCTTGCTCTAATTAATGACTACATGATGTTGATCATTATGGACCGATATTAAATACTGCCACACAACGCACGTCGAGTGGCGTGGTGACCCGATCATCAACTTTCCAATATTAGTAAGTGAAACCAGCCATGAAAGGTGTTGCCAGTACTGTCATCTCTTCAACGTGCTGTGCTGCATCATTCATGGTCCCTTGCTTGTGTGCTAATTAAATCCTAGAAAGGGACTTCCCATGCATATATACAACTGTTTTTTGTACATTAACAGGCGATCGAACCCATACCTTCAGATGGAAATTACACCGTATAATCAACCAACCAATCATATAAGATGCTAGCTAAAAGAAGCAGATCAGGGCAGGCAACATTTACGAATAGCTTTCCCTGTTTCTTTCTTTTGTTTTTTCATTGAGAATTAAACAGGACGGAAATGATCAAAACATGTACAGATATGGTAAAGCAGGGCTCATGGAAGATGAAGGTTTATTTACTGTAAAGGCAGCTCCTTCAAAATAATTGCTGATAATGTAATGACTGCCGACTGGTGCCACTCCAGAAATCAAGCCTTTTGATTGGCATTGGTTAAGTACTGCTGAGCACTACGTGGTTTAAACTGAAAAACCAAATTGAATTGAAGATTTCCCTTCCATTTTTTTTCTGTTTTTTTTCAAAATTTTTTCTTAAAAAAATGAACCAAATTTCATTCGTTTATTTAGTTTCAGTTTAGTTTTTAGATTTTCGGTTTGGTTCTAACCGAGGACTTATTCTTAGGATAAATTAATTTACATATATAATATAATAATTTTAATAACATTAGTGTGTGTACGTATATACATACATACTTATATATAATCTAACATTAAGAAATCATAAAACAATATACTACTCTATCAGTCCAAGCCTTAATTTATTTTTCATTGCTTTTTTTTTGATAGATTGCTAAGTAAATTATATATCTGTGATTTATAGGTTACATTACTCGACATGGATGTTTAATACTATTTTGCAATTAATTGGGACTTCGAGATGATATTTATATATTACTTCTTTTTTTCAAAATAAATTGATGGAAAAAAAATCTAAAAATAGATCTTTTAACATCAAATGAATACAGAATATCTAACTAAATGAAAAAATGGTTATCAAAGACCTAACCTAAGAATCATAACATTATTTTTTATATTAAAAAAACTTGGTTTTTAATTTGATTCCGAAAAATTAAATAATATTTTAGATTGAATTTGGTTTTGATTATCAAAATCAAATAACCTCTACGCGATATAGTAAGAAAACCAAATTCTTAACCCTGAGAAATATAGATCAACTAGTCAGACTCTAAGTTTGTTTTCTAAAATCACCAGTTCGAATCTTATAAATCTCAAAGCCACTGGATGCTTACATAGTCGTTAAATTCAGGGTTCATAAGATTAGTCAAGGTGCGCACAAGTTGATTCGGACACCCACATTAATAATAATAAAAAAACCATATTCTTATGTTCTATGGTATTTGTTCCTCAACACGTACGAGGTAGCCTTAATTTGAACTATAAGTGAAAATGATGATCCGCGTGCGAGATGACATTCAATATACCAAACTAGGCATAAATAGTTGCTTCACGTAAATCACTTTATCCCAGTTATGTATATCAAGTAATCCCCTTCTAATTGTATGATGCAAGGTAGCTGTTTAGTACGGAACATGGTCAGTAATTATATTCATACCCTGTAGATGATAAATGTTATATATATATATATATATATATATATATATATATATATATATATATATATATATATATATATAGAACTGATGATGTTGTCACGACATTTATGCATGTAGGTCCAAGTGTGAATTTAGGAATCACAGCCGGATTAATTATATAAAAGGTGGGTAACCATACCCTAAAATATAATAAGGGCTGCACTGATTTTAAGGACCCATGTTTTAGGGCCACTAATTCACATAAAATATACTAAATCTATTTTTGTTGATTTGACTGCATGTAAGGCAAATGGCCTTGATCAGAGTTGGAGAAGACCAGTTCAACCAAGGAGAGAAACATGCGGTGGCAAATGTATGGGAGCAGCTGGATTTGTTTGTTTTCTAGAAATAGAATCCTCCCATTTTTATTTTATTTTATTTTATTTTTGCCTAAAATACTGCCTGCACGTCGCATTACACGTAAAGAAACGAAAAAACTTTCAAGTTTAGATCTTATAACCTTTCTGCCTGCCAACTCATTTGAATCTTCTTTGCATCTTTCTGCTCAGCCAAGTTGACTGAGTCACTGAGCGTGTTTGATATATTAAAACAAAAAATAAAGAGTCACTGATGAAGCGTTATTTCCACGTTCTTTTCAATTAGTAACTCCGTGTTTGTTTTGTTTTTATATTTAAAAAATATTTTTAAAAATTTCTGAACTTATTTTTATTTTAAATTAAAATATTTTATAATTTTAGATTGTTTTGATGTATTGATGTTAAATTTATTTTTTAAAAAAATATTTTTTTAATATATTTTTAAATAAAAAATATTTTGAAAAAAATATTATTTCTACAATCTCAAACACTACTATAATTAGACAAGAGGATAAAAAAATAATAATAATGAAAAAAACTAAAAACGTTACCTTGATTTCAAATTTCAATTATTAAATAGTAGTTCATCACATGCAAGTTATTTCACCGCAAGCACTGCAATTATTTTTTATATATATAGGACAGCAACTGGCAAGCTGGTTACTGGTAAGAATTTCTACCATGTATCATAATAATATTCCGTTTCCCCACCGCAAAACATCCGGTCAAAAACGCTGTTTATGATTTATTTGAATTAATTAAGGGTGTTTAAGATTGTGGTTGTTTTTTAAAGTATTTTTTATTTGAAAATGTATTAAAATAATATATATTTTTTATTTTTAAAAAATTATTTTTGACATTAGCGCATCAAAATAATATGAAAAAATTACTAAAAAAATATTAATTTAAAGCAAAAAATAAATTTAATTTTTTTTTAAATAATTTAAAAATTTAAAAATAAACAAATCTAAGATCAGTCGATTGCAACAATCCTCCTTTAAAGGGGAGTTTGTGGACCAGCTTTCTTCGAAACGTAGGGGACCTAAATCCATTCGTCGTGAAAGAGACTTGGTCTTGCCCTTCAATGGCGAAGTGTCTAATTAAGGAATATTACAGGAATCACATATATAATATTCTACTACGTACAATAACATTTTTAGAGCATATGAAGGATCCAATATGCATACATGCATGTCACTGGTAATTAAATACAAGAGATGATCGTAGAAATTAGGGAAATTTATATTTGTTTTCCGCAACTAATTAATTAATTTCAAAAATCAAGTTAATATGTATACAACCCATCAATTTTTTTTTTTTTGCATATTAATTATACAATTCAAACAAACATTACGAATATTACGCGTTTAACCTCCCTACATTCTTGGTTATATATATAAATGAGCTCTCCATGGTGCTTACTCCACATATAAATGTATACCTTCCATATTTGTTACTCCTTTCTTAAGGGTCATTTGTTCTCCCCCTGCTCTTTGCAGGGAAGAGCCCTTGATTAATTAAGGCAGGTCAGGCTGTTCCTTTCCCTTTCCTCCGATTAATTAATGGAACATCGATCAGGTGCTGTCATTGATATTTTCAGTACAGTTACCGACAACGGAGGCCATCGAGATGGCGTCGACCCAAAGCCGACGAAGAAAAAGCGGAGTCCAATGCACATCCTTAGGGTGGCAAATTATATGCTCTCTCTAAAATCTGGCAAATCAAAAACTGCCCACACCGATGCTGTCTCAAAGTGGAAGAAACTCTTGTCTTCCATGCGCCCTTTGCACATTAACAGCAACCAATCAGCCCAACGTAGCATTGGGGACAGGGCACCGATGACACCTTTAACATCCAAGGAGGTTGTTGAACAATCAAAGGTTTATGCACCTTCCGCGGCATCCGAGGATGTTGAACAATTTGAGCTTTTTACCCCACCTTGGTCACCGGCCCCAAAAAGCACAGGATCATCGTCTGGTCAAACTAGCCGATACGCATCGGCCCAAAATCTTCAAGAGCTTGATGATCAGAGCGATGAAGATGATGAGGATAGTTATTATGATGATAAATTCGGGGACGAAAAGATAGACATGAAGGCTGAGGAGTTCATTGCTAAATTTTATGGCCAAATGAAGCTTCAACATAAGAGTTGAAGAGATGTCAGAGGTCATTAAAGTTGAAACTAGGTCTGTTTGTTTGCATATATGCATGTTTCATCTAAGGCAAAGGGCCAAAAACAAGAATAGCATTGGGTTGGTTAACATTTGAAAAACTTTATCAGGTTTTAATAAATTTTTCTATCGTGTTTTTTTCAATCAATGAAGAGAAACAATATTGAGGAAATTAGCTATTTCATGATGAGCTGGGTGATGAAGATCTGGGATATATTAAGAATAATAATAATAATAATAATTATGAATAAGAAGAAGGAGAGGATATTTATTTGTCTTCTTTTTTTTCCCGTTGTTCTGTAATTTGGGTATACGTATATTATTAAGAAGAAGGGAGGATATTTAACTGTTGTATTTTTGCTTGAAGTATAGGCATGAATCCAGATTTTTCTTTAATGAATAAACATAATATTGTTGTGAAGCAAAATTGCGCAAGAACATAATTTCTTGTCTTGTACGCATCGTGTTCAACATTTCTTTTTCCTTTTCTTTTCAGTGTGACACATCAGAATTCAATTCTGAAAAAAATTCTTATACATAAGAAGGTTTACGCTTGCAATTTCAGATGATAGAGCTGAAAATGCGTCCTGCAGTCCAGAGTTTTCTTAAATTAAGTTATTTCAACATACTTAACAAAGGGCAATGAGCTTGTACTCATATGTAAGTATTCAGATTAAGGGTTTTTTTCTTTTAAAATTCATGAAAATACATATATGAGTTTACGTTGACTTTTTATTTCAAGTTAATTTAGGGTTTTAAGATAGTTTTTTGGATTTTTTGAGGTTATAGATAGATTTATCATGATTACTAAGGTTTTTTTTATAGGTGTTTTGGGTCAAAAAAATGTTGAAAAATAGGTTTTTGGATAAAAAAAAAATTTAAGCCTTAATTTTCCAACCACCATAATGATCAAAATTTAGGCAAATCAAACGGCACGTCGTGTGATTGTTTTTTCAAAAATATTTGTCATTCGCACCATTTACAAATTAAAAAAAGACCCAGTTGTGCAAGCCTGCCAGGACAGGCTAACCCAACAATGTCTAGCCTTTGCTTCTTCTTTTTTCTATTTTTTTTAAATTAAAGATTTTTTGTATGGTTTTTTCTCTAATTTTTTTATATTTAGATTAGTACCGCTTTTCTCCTTTTTTTTAGATAATTTTTTAAATGACATTTATTTTTTTGGTTATGCATTTAAATTTGAAGATTTTTTGTGTTTCATCTATAATTTGTTTTTATTTTTTGTATGGATGAATTTTATTTTTAAAATATTTTTTTATTTTCAGATAATATTTCTAACATGTACAACATTGCATCGTGTTTTTCTCTTTTTATTTTATTTAATCAATTTAATTTATGTCTTTATTTCTATTATTATTAGCTTGAATAAAAAATATTTTAATAAATAAACTTACCAAACACAATTGGATAAATATCTTTTCTTTCAAGATTAAATATTTTGATTTGTATTTGTCTCTTGATTTTTCAAGTTTTATTTTTAGATATTATTAAATCTTATTTGATTATTTAATTATATATATATTTAAAATTTTCAACTGCATAAATACGTTGAAAAAACCTTTATACCAGATCAAAAATCGTTGTAAAAGAAAAAAAAAGACTCTTCGATAAACAGTGGACTCTCGATTCAGGGAATGAGGGTTAGGTACATCGGCTCCTTAATTGGCCCACAAGACTGGAGAGTACCGGAGACAAATGTCTCGTGGCCCGATCGATGCTTATCCGGGTTTGAACGAGGGGGTTCTTGGTGTCTTCTTATCGGGTTTGATTGATGACCTCATGATTTTAGAAGACTCGCCAATCCTGAGTGAATATTTGCGTTAATAAATGTCTTGATAAAAAATAAAAATAATTCGAAGAATATGATTAAAAAAAAGCATATTGTTGAAAAGATAAAGAAAATCACTCTACTTTCATTTTTAGGACAAGGATGTTTTGATAGAATGAGATAAGGATAATTTTATAAAAATAAAATAAAAATATATAGATTTTTAAAAAATCAAAGAAGATTAAATCTTAAAAAAATAAAAATTATTGGAATAAATAGTGTTTTAATATTTTTGCAAGATATTTAGAAATAATATTTTTATAAAAAAAAATAGTAAAATAACATTTTATTTATCACTCCAAGCGTAAAATAAATTTGAAAAGCCAAAATAATATTTTTTATTTTTATTTTTAGCTTTCCATTTAGCATCTCTGGAGATGCTCTAATGGTCGATTGTTTCCACAATTGTTTGTTCATCTATCCAACTGCAGTATCCGTATAATAGAGAAGGCAATGCAATCGTTCTTCTACATGTTTGGTTTTCGCTTCCTTCATTTTTTTTTTTATATTCCCATACTTGAATAATTGAAACTAGAGAGAGCTGGAAGATTAATAATAAACTACTATTTTTATTTTTTTTTTATCTCACTCATCTTTTTGCTGAGCAAAAAGAACCTGTGTATTAATGAAGGACTGGTTCAGGAGCTTTGCAAGATTTCGTATTAATCTTTGATCGAAATTACAAATAAAAACGTAGAACAGTTGTGATCAACAAAAAGCAGCAATCTAAGCCATTGCATACATACAAGAAGAAGAAGAAGAAGAAGAAGAAAACAGCAATCAAGTCTATTATCTATGAAAATCTCCCAACTTAAAGAATCCCGTAAATATTTGACCCACCAAAAACACCCAGAGATCCAGCGTTTAAGGTTTAGAAAAAATCGATGCCAGTGATTACCAATTTCCAGCAACAATGCTGCCCGCCACATCACCATCAGGAACCACAAGACATGACAGTGCATCCGACGTGTAAGAATCAGAGCCGCCGGAATTTCCAACTAGTATCCATGTATGATCTTAGAGCACTTGTTCTTGATCCAGCAGATCCCTCTCCTCAAAGAAGCCTTGACTTTACCTTCCACTGTGTAAACCTTGTACTTGGCAATCCGTTTCTTTCTTTTCATCTCAGGATCAGTCAACCCCCCCCAGGGCTTTGACGAACTGCTCAGACTCCGCCGAGGCGGAATCGATGCCACATTGGGTGAGTGTGGCCGAGTTGCGAAGATCTGGTTGCTATTGCCAAACCCAAAACCCTTCCCGCTCACAATCTCCAGCCTTCTGTCACCCCTTTGACCCGACCCGTACCCGTACCCGTCCATGTTCACTAATTGGAGAGCTTTGATTGCACAGAAGAGAAGAGAGATGGACGGTAGCTAGGGTTTTTGTTTATACTTGGGGCAAGGAAACTGAAGTTGTGAGATGAAAGTGGTAAATAACTGGAGTCCCTGAATAGAATAGACTCTGATTCTAAAGCAGAGAGAGCAGAACACCTCTATTTAATAGAGGCTTTTTTGCCCATTTTGTTATTTGTAGCCTTTTTGGGTTGAAATATTCTCAACTTTGTTACTCATACATAAAGGAGAAAGAAAGGGAGGAGAATATGTTAGAGAGATCAAATCATAAGTACGCTTTCCTTTAATTTTTCGATTCTTTAATCACTGTTGAGCTGTAAGGTTACGTTTTCGGGCAGTGGACTACCTCGGAATTGCCGATCTTTGATTGCAGGAAAGGTGAAGTCACGAAACCTCCTGTCTTCCTCCGAATCTTTCCTCTGATTCTGATGCATATTATATTCTAGCGTAATTAAATTATTAGTTATTAACTTCAGTCCGAGAGAGAAATTGTCTGCCATTAAGACCAACTGGCCACAAGGTATCCGGATTCTACGGGAAAACAGTTTTCCTTGCAACAATCTGAGCTTTTAAATAACTATAATAATAGTAATTAATCACCTTGGAGCAACATATGTTATTGGAAGAATCCTAGAGGCTGTTTGTCATTACATTTTTAACTTTTTTTTATGCCTTTTAAAAATACATTTTACGTCAAAAAAAAATCAAATTAATTTTTCCTTGTGTTTTTTTATTGTTTTGATGTGAAAATTAAAAAAAATCTTTTAAAAATTATTTTAATATATTTTTAAATAATTTTTTTAAAAAAACACCATATATTACAATACCAAACATGCATATAATAGGCGGGTTGCATGTAAGGATTTAGGTGCTGGCAGCCCAAGGATGGAAATTTTGACTGATCCATGCACCTCTACTCCTCTCTTCTAAAATATAATAATATATTAGTTATTTGACTCTAGTCTCGTTTCTAATCAAATTTTTTTTTATATAAAAAAATTATATATATAAATTTTTTTTACAACTTATGTATATTTCTAATCAAATAAATTAAGAATTATATATATTAGTAGATGAAAAAAAAAAGTCATTAGCAATAAATAAAAATGAAAAATGAACAATTAAGAGGTAAATATAGACCAAAATATTTGACCTCACAACTTGAGCCCTTGACCCGATTGTATTTAATGACTTTTGTCATAACCCAATTTTTAACCTTTTTAATAATGATGAAAAAAAATAATGATGATGAAAAGCAAGTAAAATGAAATAAATGAAAAATAAATTAAAATTTGGGTTAAGGGCAACATGATTGATAAGTTTTGAGAGTTAATTGAGTTTGAAATTAATTTAATTAATCCAATCAAGGGCTTAATTAAAGAAATATCAAAGTTTGGGGTTTTAATTGGGGTCCAAATTGCAAAACTTAAAATCCAAGGACTAGCTTGAAAATGATGCCAAAATACGGGGTTCGATTACAATTTAACTAGGGGCTTAGTTGCAACACTTTCAAATATTCAAGGGACAAAATGCAAATGGCCATTTCACATCTCAAAACGGCGCCATTTCAAGGGACACTGTTCATCTTCTTCAAACAAGAAACGGACACTGCACGATTCTCATTCCCTCAATACTCCTGCAAACGGTCGGTCACCTCATTATTTGGAGGTGACCGCATGGCATTCTCTGGCTCTATAAAAGCTAGAAAAAGGCCATGCATGCAAAAACAGAAGAAGAAAAACTGTGAGTGACCGAAAATGTAAACATCTAACAGAATATATATATGAATTGACAACGCAGTTTTCGCTGTCGATTTCTGCATCGGCAGCGACGCAGTTTTCGCTGCCGATTTCTACATTGGCAGCGAAGCAGTTTTTGCTGCTGATTTCTGGATCGGCAGCGACGCGGTTTTCGCTGTCGATTTCTGCATCGGTAGCGACGTAGTTTTTGTTTTTAAAAAAAATTAATTAACTTAAGGAGCTGGGAGAGAGGGGTAAAACCGGTTTTAGATAGACCAAAACAAGGATAAAAACACATCTAAACCAACCCCCAAACAACCCACCTCATTTCATGGGGAGTATAAATACAAGGAGGAGAGAGAGGATGATCCATCCTCTTCCCAAAACAGCAGCTGCATGTCGTTCTTCCCTTCCTCTTTCAGAACAGAAACCTAAACCAAACTAGTAGAGAGTGCTTTGTGAACGTGTGAGGGAAAGATGAGACCTTGAGAGAAGATTGGTCAGCTGCCTAGGGGAAAGGAAAAAGAGGGCTGGAAAACGTGAGAGGAAGAAGAAGGAGGAGAACCAGCAGGAGAAGAGGAAGAATAGTGTCAAACCTTCCTCAAACTTAGTTAGATTCGAAAGGTATGGGTCATGAAACTCCCTTCCTCTTCTCCTTAAGACCAGAAACGGAAATGAAGAAGAAAACCCTAAGAAAATTGACCTAAGACCTAAGCTAGCTGTGAAGGAAACTGAAATTAACTAGGAGAACAAGGAAACAGAAATGAAATGAAGCCAATTTCAGAACATCTAACAAAGAAAAATTAATAAAATAGAAATAACAAATCATGGTAGAGGGCTTGCTTTAACTATGGGGTTGGCCAGCATGCATGTGTGTGTTCTGCTGGGATTTATTGAAGGATTATGTGCTGAAATTGATGGTTTTAATGTGTGTGTTCTGCTGGAATTTATTGAAAGATTATATGTTGTAATTGATGGTTTTCAAAGTGTATGTTCTGCTGGGATTTTGTTGAACGATTAGGTGCTGGAATTGATGGTTTCAATGTGTGTGTTCTGCTGGAACTTAGTGACAGTGTATATGCTAGGGTTGTTACAGCATGTGTGGTGTGTGTTCATGCCAAAATGTGTGTTGTGCAGCGAAACTGTGATTTGCTGCCGAAACTGTGTCGGCTGCAGCGAATTAGCATTCGCTGCCGAAACTGAGTTATCTACAGTGAATTTGTGATTCGCTGCCGCAACTGAGTCTCCTGCAGCGAATTAGTATTCGCTGCCGAATTGTGTGTTGTGCAGCGAAACTGTGTCGGCTGCAGCGAACTAGCATTTCACTACCGAATTGTGTGTTGTGCAGCGAAACTCTGATTCGCTGCCGAATCTGTGTCAGCTGCAGCGAATTAGCATTCGCTGCCAAAACTGAGTTGTCTGCAGTGAAGTTGTGATTCGCTGCTGAAACTGAGTCTTCTGCAGCGAATTAGCATTCGCTGTCGAAACTGTGTCAGCTGCAGCGAATTAGCATTCGCTGCTGAAACTGAGTTGTCTGCAGTGAATTTGTGATTCGTTGCCGAAACTGAGTCTTCTGCAGCGAATTAGCATGCACTGCCGAGTTATGTGTTATGCAGCGAAACTATGATTTCGCTGCCGAAACAGTGTCGGCTGCAGCGAATTAGCATTCGCTGCCGAAACTTAGTGTCTGCAGCGAATTTGTGATTCGCTGCCGAAACTGAGTCTTCTGCAGTGAATTAGCATTCGCTGCCGAATTGTGTGTGTTCTGCAGCGAATTGTGATTCGCTGCCAAGTGGCGTGTTCTGCAGCGAACTTGTGATTTGCTGCCAAAGTGGAGTTGTCTGCAGCAAATCACTGCCGAAGTTGAGTTGGCTGCAGCGAATTTGTGACTCGCTGTCGAAACTGTGGCGCCAGCAACGAAACAGTTCTCCCTGCCGAATTGGCTGCCTGCAACGAAACAGTTCTCGCTGCCAAAATGGGCAGCCTGAAGCGAAACAGTTCTCGCTGCCGATTTCTACAATAAGCCTCCTAGGCAGAAATGACTTAAATGCTAGTAACAATTTCATGGTATGATGGTGTAAAATATGAAACACTTGAATGTGAACATATGAACTCTTGAAATAAGTGTGGTGACGAATGTGATTCAAAAATACAAATGTACTGATTTGTGACCATTGATGTCTTAGGTGGTACGGTCGGGATTGGACCATCGTCAAGACAAGAACAACCCATAGGTGGAGCAGGTAGGTGACTTGCACCTTCCTTTTTCATACGTTGAATAATGAAATACTTTAACATGAATATTACCATATTGTGTTAGAACCGATATTAGATTATCGAACGCTTAAATGTTGAGAAATGAATGATTAGTTTCGGCTAATGGCATCCGAATGGATGGCCGGGACAAAGAATGATTAGCTTCGGCTAATGGCATCCGAATGGATGACCGGGACGAACGATTGATTAGCTTTGGCTAATGGCATCCGAAGTGGATGACCGGGGTGAGTGAATGGTTAACCTCAACAAATGATGCCTTAAGAGGATAGCCGGGTTTAAGATTATGGTTGATTGCCAAAAATTGGTGCATCTATATGTACTACAAGCTGTTTATACCAAGTACATGAAAAAATTATAAATGTTAATGCTTCATTTAACTGCCAAACCGTTTAGTTACCATTATTATTATTATTATTATTATTATTATTATTATTATTATTATTATTATTATTAAGTAATTACATTCTCTTAAATGTTTTGTACTGCTGCAGGGACGTCACACCAACGAGACGTCTAGGAAACCCGATACACGGGAACCTACTTTTGCAAGGAATCATGTAGATGCATTCTAAATCACAATGTATTTTGTATGAATCAATGTACTAAATGTTTAACTTTTATTAGATCCTTTTGTTTAAATTTGTAATGGCTATTTTGTTTAACTCATGTCTATGTACGTATATTTTTAATATGAACTTCTAATCATGCAACCATAATATTACGTGTTTATGTAAGATTCTCTTTTAAATGAAATGTTGATTGTATGGATTGTATCTTGATGATGTGAGGGATCAGGTTCGCTGATTACCGGCACCATGTGTGTTAGGTATATATATATATATATATATATATATATATATATATATATATATAAATTCACCATTGTTTTGGGCTTGAAAAACCGGGTTGTTACAGAAAAGGGGAAAAACTAAGAGAAAAGGAGACCCAGAACAGGGGGGAAAGAGAGCATAAGGAGCAAATAAAAGAGAGCAAATAAAAACAGAGGCAGGACCGACGGACTGAAGGACGAAAAAAATAAACGCAGGAGACAAAGAGAACGAGAGCAAGAAAACAGAAGAGGAGCGACCGAAAAGGGGACAAACAGGGGAAAGCGCACTGGACAGGAGGGGAGGAGGAACGAAACAGAAGTCACCCTCATCACAATCGTCTTCGGAAACCAGTGACGAGCGAACAAAGGAAAGAACCAGAGAAGATGGAGGAGAGCAAGAGCTAGGGTGCTATGCTTCATCTTCGCCCCTAGAGTGCAAGCAAATAAAAACAGAGGAGCTACCGGCGTTGATTAGTTCAGCCGCTCGTCTCCAACTTCACCACACCAAGTCAGTAGCAGCCAAAGAAGCAAAGCCAGAAGAACAGAAGGGAAGTTTGAAACGGGTCCTTTGCTAAGTATCGCTCAATCACTCAGGAGGAACATCCCCATCGTCTTCATCGCCTCCAGCAACGTTTGCGGATCAGGTAAGTTTGTTTTTGTTCCTTTTACTGTGCAGCTTGGATTTAATTAACTTTGGCACGCACGCGTGGTGCGTGCCTTTGCCCAGCCGGGTCACTGGCTTGGGCTAATGACCATGCTGGGCCAGTTGGGTCCAGCCCAGCCCAAAAAAATAAAAATAGAAAAAATAAAAAAAATGTGTATGTATGAATAAAAATAATATAAATTTATTAGTTTATTCACTGACACCAGAGTCAGGAATGAAAATACCGGTTTAAATTTATATTATTTTTATTTGTTGTATTTTATTTTATTTAGCTAGAAAAATAAAAAAAAAATATGTGCATGCGTAAAAATAAATTTATTTTTATTTATTTATTCACTGGTGCTAGAGTAAGGAATAAAAAAATATTGATCTAATTTTTTTTCGTAGCTACGAATTTTTACCAACGCCAGAGTTGGAATTATTCGAGCTCGAATATTCACTGGCGCCAAAGTCAGGAATATTATAAACAAATCATCATAGCATAAGCGAATAAATGTTTAGCAATTTAAGACAAAACCAGCAATGTAGTCTGCCTTAGACAGAACGTTTAAGGGGTGATAATATCTTCCTTTTTACGTAACCAATCCCGAGCCATAGAATTTCTGTTGACCAGTTAGGGTTTCTAGTGACCATAATACTAGGTGGTGCCTCCTTAAACAAGACCTTTTCCCCTAAAAGAACAAGATGCCAGAAATCTGTTCTTTCCATGTAAATATTTTTTAGGGCTGCCGCGATGTCGGGTGAGACAACTTTGTTCACTAAGATCAATTTTTTATTTAATCAAGCGATAATAAAAATATACGCACATAAAATTGATTGAATAAAATAAATAACAAAAACAAATATTATACAAGGTCACACATATCAAAAATATTATTCAAAAAAATATATTTTATTTTAAAAAATAAATTTCATTTGTAAGAAATATAAAAAAAATTATAGATAAATTAGAATAATCTCTTAAAAAATTAAATGCATACAAAATAAGTAAAAAGTAACCACTTTTAAAATAGACTAAATAAACAAAACAAAAGAGATAATCTTAAAAAAAATACATTAAAAAAACTATTAATTAAAAATATATTTTTAAAAAAAAAAGATCAGGCGTTGTTGGGCCTTACCCTTTTATTAAGAGGCCTCGTGCATGAGCTTTTTTTTTTAAGATGGGGCAGATGACATGTCACCTGCCACAATTGTTTTTGAAAAATATTAAGTTAGAAAATGCGTTGTCTAATATTACCCAGATTTCGACGATTGTGACGACTGAAAAATCAATGGAGAAGTATTTTTGATCCCAAAAGCTATTTTCAACCTATTTTTTACTCAAAACACATAGAAAAACATCTCAGGCAACCTGATAAACTTATTTATGGCTTAAAAACCTAAAAAATCATCCCAAAATCAGAAACCAAAAATATTTCCAAGCTCAAACATATTGTTTCTAGGCAATTCTAAGGTAAAAGAAAAAACACATGATATAAACTCCCCTAATAAAATAGAACTATTTGATGTCAATATCTACTGTTTTGTGGTTGAGATGGATGCCAATATAAATTATTTTTTCTCTAGCATTGAATTTTGGCGACTTTCTCCCACTTTTCTCAAACAAGAGTCAAAAAATAAAAAAAATAAAGTTTGGGTTCAAAATCAACTTTTCCCTTAAAATTTGAAAATTGAAGGGATCCAATATTTATAATTTAAAAAGTTTGGGGACTACAATAAACATTTTTCTCAAACTTTGTGAAACCACTAATTCCTTATGTGTTTTGCACTTTGATCTCTTGGTTTTCAATCCCCTAATTTCCCAACAAATTGGCGTACAATTTGGTTCAATAAGGGCTAAATTAGAAGAAAAAAAATGGATGAAAAAAATATATTGTAAATAACACAACCACAATATCTTGTGAGTGGGTTATACTTGCAAGTTCTACACTGAAATATTCACTGCTTTTAAATTTTTACACAAAAAAGGAGAGAAGAAAAACGAAAGAAAAGAAAAACTAAATTGGGACCAAACTGGCATGAAAAGGCTCACACGCATCATGTAGCTTGGTTAGCTCTGCTATGAGAAATTGAAAAACACTCTGGACGGTATTTTTTGGCAGCCGTGAGGCACCACACAAATGCGACAAGGCACCTCACGCGCCTACGCATGACTCGCACGTATCTGCAACTTTTTTTTTCCTTTATCTATTGAATGACCAAAATAACCACTCCTAAACCTCAAATTAACAAAAAAAAATTACCAAGAGTGAGGAGCCAAAAATATCCCCAAGAACATCCGATAATAACAGAAAAACATGTTAAAAAATACAAAAAAAAACCCCTAAAGCAAAGGTTTAAAAAATTTAAGTAGAAGATTAATTGAGTAATTACACCGTGGAAAGACATGACTTCTCTCTCATCACCCTTCACTAAGATTTCCATCTCTCCCTTTCCTCTTTTTTTTAACAAATTAAAAACCTTCAATTTAAATAAAAGAAATCCTTTAATTCATCAACAACCCATAAACACAGTCACACCATAACCATCGATCGTCATTAAAAAAAAAATCCAGCAATTCATGACACCAATGAAAAGGCAAAAAACTTTTTGTCGATCGCCTCTTCATCTCTTCCAACTATCATAATAATCACTAAAAACAACGATATTAAGAAAGTCAGGTCACATGAAAAGAAAACGAGAGAATTTGAGAAAAAAATTCGTCGCTCTATTTTTTTTTTTTTCATGTGATGTTAAGCAGATTTTGATTTATCAATTCATACAGTTGAGTTTTTTACCAACAAACTTAGTGATGAAATCCGGTATTACCGACGAATGGTAAGCCGACAGACATTTTCCGTCGGTGATTTAATTGTTTAAAAAATTACCGATGAACTCTGAATGATATATTGATGGAATATTTTTATTGATAAAACTGTGAAATCTTGTAATGGATATTATCCGTGATGATAAAAAGGAAAAAAAGTGAAATTTTTTCAAAACAAAATAACTTTTTCCAGCCATTTGGGTTAACCTAAATTGCTGTAAAGTTTAGCCTAAAGTTATATCTAAACCCGGTTTCACTTATCCTACTTGACACGCTCTTTTATACTATCTTTTACTGCACAAACTTTTCATAAATTTTTCATAAAATATATATATAAACCCGGTTTTTTTATATATATATTTTTTTACGCAAAGCATGTAATTTTTCTACAAAAATAACATATCATTACCATTATTTTATACTAAAAGTATACATGACACAACAATCATAGCATTGCATATCAATCAATAGCTATCATGGCTAGTTAAACTCATCTTTTCACCAATAATACATGAAAAAATTTCAAGTTTTAAATGTACAAACACACCGAACACTCACGCAAGCAAGAGGTAATTCTAGCCAACCATAACATTGCCATGAGCATAACTAGAGAGCAATTCATAACAAGAAAAGCTAGCCAAAGGGCATGAAAGCCAGCAAAGACCATGAGAGCAACCACTGAAAATCAAACCAGATACACACTCCCTAACCCTCACTTTATTTTTTCTGTTTTTGTTTTTATTTCTTTATACACACACACACACACACACTAATTCAAGTATTACAGAGTTTCGTGTTGTTCATGACACTTGTTTTATTTAGACCAGTCAAAATCATCAATCCAATCATAAAAACTCTAATTTCTTTTCAATTTGTAATTAAATTTACATATAAAAAGAGAGATTTCATAGTTTAGTAATTATTGACTGTGTACATTATTAACTACTAAATCTATATATTATCACTGAATCTCTATTGTAGATTTTTTTTAACTTTTAATATTTTTCTTTTTACATTTTTTTAATCATGGACATCAGATCTATAAATTAATAATTATAAAATTTAATAATTATTAATTTTACATTTATTTATGACATTTCTCACGTGTTATTGGAAATATTTTTATTAAGACCAGTATAAAGTAAAATAAAAACTTAGTTTAGTTAAATTTATGCGATGGATTTTATTTTTTTAATGTTTAATACTATATTATAATGTTATTTAACGTAATTTCAAGGATGTGTAGTATTATTTAAAAAAATATTTATCAGCAAACTGATGAAAATTCAATATAAAAGATTGCTAAAAAAATATATTAAAGAATAAAAAAGGAGTGGGGCCTTAGCGCGGCGTCAGGCCTGTGTACACGGGCGCCATTTAAAGGGAAAAGATTAAAAAAAAGAAGAAGCATACGTACGACTGCTCTCTCTCTCTCTCTCTCTCTCTCTTTACAGATGAGTTCACTTTCAGAGCTGCATAAAAAAAAACATCAACAATGGATGGTTTAGTCCTGGACATTGTAGCGCTTGTTCTATATTTGTCCTTGTTGATTAGAAACGATGTCGTCAAGGAGAGATTTGACATTCCGAACTCCATTTCTTTCTACAACATACATCTTTAGAAAATTGAAATAATTCTGGGGGGTAATATCATAGTTTTTTCAAGGATGTTTTGAAAAAACAATGAGAGAAAAATAGAAATCCTCTTCTTCGATTTGAATAATTTCATTGTTCTAACCGTTAACAATATTAGAAACAGATCAAGTTCATCAAAGCAATTTCTGTATACCTTCTTTATGTAATCGTTCAAATCTATATCAAGACGTTGTTCTTTGACAGCAGCATTGAGTTACTATTTTTGCTTTCTCATAGGATCAGCAGCAAACATAAACTAACTACCTTCCTTGTTGATTTGTTACGATGGCAGCTAAGCCAAAATGACACATGACATGCTTAATTAGGAGCAACTAAAATGGAGCAAAATTGCACATGCATATATAGAGCTTTCGCATCAAGAAATTTTCGAAGTTTAAACTCATAAACTAAAATGGAGCAAAATGGCACATGCATATATAGAGCTTTCGCATCAAGAAATTTTCGAAGTTTAAACTCATAAACATTAAAAATATTTCCATGGAAAGACAAAATTTCACAACATGCACATACAGGCACTCGATCTGATCATCTAACCAGAGGGAGTGAGTTTGAGACAGAGATCAACCCCTACATCGTCATCATTGGAACATAATTTACCAGGAACTTTAATAAAAGATGGCATCGTATCTGCATCATGTAACGGATGTGCGATATAAATTTGAGAAGGAGAGTGATGATCAGGAGGAGATGAAGGAAACAACAAGGGCTGAGATGGGTAATCGCTTGCTATCTGGGGCCTAAATTCAGCAGCAGCAGCGGTACTATTGCTAGTGATCAATCCCCTTGGATAAATGAAGGGTGGTGATTTGACAGCATGTGAGCAAAGAACTTGTGCAGCTGCCGTGAGGCGTCGGTCACAAAGGTATTGGGCACGTCTTGCTCTTTGGCGCTCTCTTTTGTGAGCATTTTGATGGCCTCCTAGTGCTTGTGAGTTGGCAAAAGCTCGGTGGCAAAAATGGCACTCGAATTTCCTGTTTCCTAAAGTATTTTCTGTTTTTGATAGGATTTCATCTTGCTCAGTCAATGGAAAACCGAAAAGCTTTAGTTTTGATGTGGCCTTATGGTCAGATTCTTGGAACGGGGTTGAGCTCTCTGCCATGTGTGTCTAGAGGACTCGAATTTCATGTGCATATACGAGGGTATGTATGCACCCTATTTATAGGGAAATAGTGATTCCAATTTTCGCACATCCATTACATGATGCAGAAAAAAACGTTGTTTAATTTCATTTGTGTACACCCATAAATCTTTCAAATAATATATTTGAAAGACTTATCTAGCAAGAGAAAAAGGGAAGAATATTTACTTATTTTGTACAAATATTAAATGTACATTTGCATGAAAATATCTACATGAAAGATGAATAATCGTGATTTTGTGGCTACGTCTACACGTTAATATTTCGTGTATGAGATTTTTTCAAATGAATTTTATCAACAATGTTTTTCTAAAAAAATCCCTAATCTTTTTGGAGATAACTAGTCATGGAGACCTAAAAGGACCCGAAGATAAATGGTCACAGGAACCTGCAGACAATCGGTTATGAAGACCATGAAGATTTTTCATAAAGATACATCTTGAGACATATTTGAAGACATGGAGATTTTTCACAAAGATACTTCTTGAGACATGAAGACTTTTTATAATGATATTTTTTTGGGACATGGATATATAGAGAAAAACTATTTTTTTTATTGAAAACTTAAAAGATGAAGATACAATACATGGGTTAATATAGGGATTATTTGATCTCGAATAACTTAATAACTGTGCAGATTTCTTTAATTTCTTGCTCTGGTTTTGTTTCTTTTATCATGAACTGTTGGAGGCCTATTACAATCAATATTTCTATATCCTCTTAGAGACATTAAAATATAGAGAAAAGTTACTATTTTTTTATTAAAAATTCAAAAGATAGAAACACAATGCATGGGATAATCTATGGATAATTTGATCTTGGATAGCCCATCAAGTATGCAAACTTCTTATGTTTCTTGCTCTTATTTTGTTTTCTCTCACAAACTATTAGAGATACCATTTTGCAATCAATATTTTTATATCCTTTTTAAGGCGTGACATTCCTCAATGTCATGCCCATGATCATGGTGAAAAAGACAGAAATTGTTAGGGTTTCTCGTGTTCGTGCCACTTTTCATGGGGGATGGATATTGCATAAGCTCTTTCACTTTGATAGTAAATAACACTTTATTCTATGTGGTGGTTAAAGATATAGTCACGAGCTTAGAGATTTTTAGGTGATCATAGATGTGCTCTTTGGCTTTCTTTTTAGATGCTCTTATGAGAGACTAATGGTGTCACAGAGACTCTGCTTGTGAGTGGAAACGAGGGTGTCCTTGTTTGTCACATTGATTTCTTCTATCCTGAGATAATTCTTCATTGTTTGTTTGATGCTTTGAAGATTCTCGTCAATGAGAGTTTATAACATTTCTCATAAGAAATAGTTGTAGACTTTATTAATCAAGACTTATATGGAAATAGGCTCGATGAGTTTTTCATGTTGAACACATCTTTGTTGAATCTTTGGAAATAAGCCTTAATGCTCTCATCCTCTACTGTATGATAGCGAAAAGCTATGTTTTGATTTTTCTAGTTGGAATGCTTGAGCTTAAGTCGATGATGAGTTTAAAGTTATGATAATAAAAGTAGATAATAGAGTCGGGCTTTAGATTGTGGTACCATGCTCATGCAAATTCATGAAATATTGTTGAAATTTTTTTGCACATAACTTCAATATCTTATATGATCAGTTTTATGATACTTTTCATATTTTATATGTGTTCTTGAGTGTCTGTAAGTCCTTTGTAGTTGTCCAAGCTAGGTTTTACAAAGACACAATCTTTAAAGAGTCGAGAGAGCAATTAACTATGACAAAGTAAGGATTCTTCTACTTAGTAGGGGTTGTGTTCTTACTCACGAACTCTAGAAGTTATAGAGCTTGTCTCACACCTAGATATTTTTTTTGTGCATGAGTGAGACTCGAATGTAGATCAATGATGACTGTACTGTTTAGAGTGTCTCGTGTGACAATAATTTTTATAGCTCATTCTAAATTTAGGAGTATTAGTGTTACTTGCTTGCATGTCATTATACCTTGTCTTTTTAGGAAATTAGAGTTGTCATTGCAAACTTACTAATGCGTTGTTGTGTAGAAGGAAGAGTAAGAAGATGCAGTTGTATCACCGTGACAACATAATTGAGCATCTGCTCCTAATGAGAAAGTTATTGAAGGCATAAAGGAGATGGAGCCCTTGTAGTAGGGAAATTAATTATTCTCCCTTGACTTGGAGTTTCTTCAGCCATGGAAAGAGTGATGAAAGAGAATGAATTGTTTTTTTGTTTAGTTTCCCATAAATGACGTCAATAATGAAGTTAAGAAGAAATTCACACATAAATTAGGTTTTTCATTGTCTGTTGGCCAGACATGTGAGTTGAGCTTCAAGTTTGGACTTGAGTATTTCTAAAAAAATAAGTCTCTTATAGAATGACAAACTCTTTAATACTTAAGTTAGTAATGACATGAGAGAAACAATATAAAAAAAACTTGAAAGTAAGTGTAATACAAAAGAAAATTGAGTCTTATGACATCAAACAAAGTTGAGAGAACATGTAAAGAATAGTTGGGTAAAGATCCATGATCTGAGAAGACTATTTTTAACTAATGACCTAAGATATTTGTAGATTTGGGTCACATCGGCTCACCTCGAACATGAAAAGTGATGTTATGATTGATTGATGAAAATATTGGTTTTCATTTTCGGTTGTAGTGTTTGATATTGTTATTGGTGGGATGGTTAGTGAATGTTAGTGATATACTGACTAAAAATAACTATTGATTGAGAAAAAAATTCCCACTATGCATGGAGAGTGGTGAACACGTGTATAACACGTGTCAAGAATTGATATTTAATTAAGCCGACATTTAATGGAAAAACTATATTATATTATTATTATTTTTGTAGCCAAACTAACTAAATAAATATCAAAGATCTTTCGTTGATTTTATACAATTTTATTCTAAGATTATGTTTATATGAGGTTAGGATCAAAGATGAATTATTAAAAGAGTAATCATTACTTAGTAATTTTTAAAGATGCGAATTTTATTTTTTTTTTGTCAATCTAAATTTAAGCATATGCACCATGGTACATTTATTATTACACTTATTCTTTTAGATTGTTTAATAGAACACTATTTTCAAAACTTTTTTAACTGATTTTTCCAGTTTTAATGATAAAAGTAGATTATTATGCGACTATTATATATATGATTTTATTTTTTCTATCTCTTTTTTAAGTATAAAGCACTTCTTTATATTATTTAATTATCATTAAATCTTAATCTAAAGGGATCTAAAAACAATATAGTTCCTTTAATTTTATGATTGTAATTTTAAATTCATGGTGTTATCTTAAGTATTATCTTCCAGTACAAGAACGCAACTGTGATGAAGCTTATTCAGAGGCTTACATCATGTGTTATCGCCTGTTGCCATTAAAGACTGTTTTCAAGCTTAAAATCCACACTAAAGATCCATTTATGGGCTTTTTTTTATGTTTAGGAATTAAGAATTTCTCCTTTTTTTTCCTTATTTTTTGTATTTATATTATTAATTTTGAATTTCTAGTCTATTTTATTTTCTAGTTTAGCCTTAACTAGAGTAACTATTTATTTTGTTAGTAGGCTTTTGGCCTCTATTATTATATTATTCAAAAACATTCAAATTTGGAGTTTTTTTTTATATAGTTTACTGTGTTTTATTTTGTAGAATCTTTGAATACTGAATAACCTGGTATCTTCCTATTCACTGCATCACAATCAATCATTGTTCAACTCACTAATTATTAAGATTTTATCCGAGCTTGTGTGTTTTGAGATGTTATAGAAGTTACTATTTAAAATATTTTTTATTTATAAATATATTAAAATAATATTTTTTATTTTTAAAAAATTAGTTTTAAAATTAGCATATGAAAATAATCTAAAATATATAATAAAAAATTAATTTTAAATAAAATAATTAAAATTTTAAAAATCACGATTTCAATACATACTCGACCGCACATGGCAAGCCCTTGCAACGAAAGATTTATAGCTGCCGAGTATAGGTGAGCCCTTTGAAACTTCACAGCAATCCCTTGGCTGGCCACTCCGTCGTCGGAACTCGGAAGGTACTCCTCGATATATAGTCATGGTTAAAAGAAATTTTTAACTGTGACTGAAATAATTATTCTCAATCAATATTTTAATTATTTTAAGTAATAAAATTTTTACACTATATTTTAAAAATATTAAAAAATAAATTATTTCTTATTAATTTTATAATAACTAACCAAGATTCAGAGGAGCAAAACATCTGGTCAAAGATACAAGGATTTTAATTTTAAAGAGAATAAGGGGTGCTTCGGGATAGTTGTAATAATTATTTTTTAAAATATTTTTTAATTACTATATATTAAAATAATATTTTTTTATTTTTTAAAATTTATTTTAATATTAGCAAATCAAAATAATTTAAAATAATAAAAAATAATAATTTGAAAAAAATTCAAAATTTTTTAACATTCCGGTTGAAAGAATCATATTCTATTTTGTTTTTTAAAAAAAAGCGAAAAATCATTTGTTGTCCTTTGCATGCTAATCTTTATCAACAAGACGTGTTGGGACGCTATTAGTCGTTAGCTCACCGACAAGAGAGGCTGTCGGCCACTACAACCCGCGCATGGCTTGGGTAGGCTCGCTGTCGCTGTTATTATCCTTCGTTTTTTTAAAAAAATATTTTTTATTTAAAAATATATTAAAATAATATTTTTTTTATTTTTTAAAAATTATTTTTAATATTAGTATATCAATTTAAAAATATCAAAAAAATATTAATTTTAAATAAAAAATTTGAAATTATTTTTAAAATATAAAAATAGTTAAAAGAGGGTTTGGATTTATCATAAGCCCTCCCGTAATCATGCTCTTGTTGACATTACGCTTTCTCAAAAAACCTCGTGGAGGGTTAGGATTTATCCAAGTATCGTAGCATACCTGATTTTTTTAATCCATTTTAGAGTTTTCCCTGCCTTTGGGCATATATAATTCTCTTAAATTAGTGGATAAGAGGACACTGTTCCATGGAGTTTTTCTAAACTTACTTTTTAAAATAGTATAAAATAAAAAAGTTGTCCATGCAGGATCAAATAAGTTGTGTAGTGTGATCTGCGTCAAGATTGTTAAAAATATATTTTTAATATGATATAAAAACTATAATATAAATTGAAATTGTAAATTTAGATCATAAAATTATAAGTAAATTTTTTAATTATTTATATATTGACAAATTCAGTTGAGAAATTAAATTACATTAAAATTTGACAAAATAGATCAACAATATTATAATCAATGATTCGAAATAAAATAAAAGAAATAAAAAGTAGAGAAATAACCCCCTAAATAATATTAAGTTTTGTTCGGATTTTTTATTTTTCTATGTCATTAATTTATTGATTCATACTATCTCTCATTTTATTTCAAGCATTATTTAGTGAATCCTTTATATTGATAAGTTTTGTTCTGAAACTTCTCAATATAGGAGAATCACTTAATGGTAGAAAGTACACATAAACTTTGTGACAACTTGGTTATTGACTCATTTTATTAAATTTTAATGTAATTTAATTCAACTTGGTTGTTCCCATCATAATAAGCCCCAATGGATCCTTTTTGCGTTGCAAGCTAATGAGCTTAAACTAGTAATTTACTAACATAAATTCAATAATGAAATAACTCCCTAAACAATATCTAATACGCTAGAAAAAATTTAAATAAAAAAAAATTATTCAAAATTAAATAAATAAAAAAATAGATTAATAAAAAAAAATCTTCATGTTAAAATTTTTCCATGTAGCCAGAATATCTAATTTTCGCATATTTTTGACAGATTTGAGTATTAATTTCAAACATGTCATTCTCTCTCGTCTGGATGAATTACCGGGCCTACGATATATGGTTGAAAAGTTTCAAATGTTTAGTTTCCAGCTTAACTTTAATTATAGTAAAATTCAACTGGTAGCTCCAGATACATCCCAAACAATACACGAAGGTCTAGTTTGACAGATTTAACAAGATTCATCTACTAACTATGACCCTTTGAAATATTATATTTTCGAACTCCATTTGACCTCAACGTTTATCACAATATATTTTCACGTGTCTAATTTTTTCCTGTAAAATTTCAGCTCTATCCAATGTACAGTTTGAAAGATATGTTCAATCTCGAAAAACTGATAAGCAGACATTTTAAGATCCATTGTATACCTAACTTGGTTTATATCATAAATTTAGTACACTCGTAAAATCGGACAGATTTTACCGATTTTGCATGAGTTAAGTTCGATTTTACTGATTTTTGAGTTTTTAGTCTAATTTTGCATGTTAGATACATGTTGACTCGTAACTCGCGATTTTAATAATTATGATATGTACAACCAATCATAAAAACTTGGAAAAACAGTATTTATTACCATAATTTTATGGCTGTACAGGTCATGCATGCATGGTCGTTTCATAAAATTATGCTATTTCAGAAAATAAATTTTTAATTGTTTTATTTTATATATATTTTTTACTAACCATGTTCTTTTTTTGAAAAAAAAAAACCCTCTTGTCTCATGCTACATGAATTTAGTTTATTTGTAACATCATGGAATCATAATATGAAGACCATCGTTTGTTTGAATTGAATTCCTTATGCATATCTGTTCTAGACAAAACCTGCCTTGTAACTTGATTTTTACCTTTATTAATGTAACTCTTTTTACTGTTAAAAAAACCTTGGTACTGTGTGTATATAATTTTCGTGAAACCATCACTGTGTGATGAAGAATCAAAATTTTATCAGTATATTTTTATAAAAAAATATTAGATAAAAAAAAAATATATGGATATAATTTTAATAAAATTTTGGGTGCGTTAGACTAGAACATATCAGCACAAACACGCCCCGATGTAGATGTACTGGGTCTGAAGCTAGCCTATCATTTATAATTTCTAAATTATTTGATTTTGATGAGTTAAAGTAGAGTGAAATAATACAAATACTACTGTTTTTTTAAGCACCTCTAGAAAATGCTCATCACATCTTAAATACCAAACGCTGTCATTTCATGGAGATGCTCTTATAACGGATGAAAAGATGCAGAAAACTCGTGGAAAAATAACATGATCAGAATAATAATTAGGGTTCGGGGAGAGAGTCTAATACCATAATAACAACAAAGAGAGAACCAAGAATTGTATGTATGTATTATGTCAATTGTTACAGGGCTATCACTGATCAGATTAGCAACAGTGATGCCTGGAGCAGCCTCTTATCTCATTACAAGACACTTCGTGCTGGTGCCCCTTTGCACGCGAATGTCTAATCCAAGAGTTGCCTCATTCGATAGACTATCTCTTGATCAGGAAGATAATGATGCTTCAAATCTTCAATAAGACAAACCTAAAGCAATAAGAGCATCTTGGCATCTCGTAGCTAGGGCCTAGGAGACCTTGTATGGTGGCTGAAAATGCTTCAAGAGTCGAAACCAATGTGCTTGCTCCCTTTTTCTTTCTTTTGAACTGTATGTGTACTCCTTGGTATAGCAATATGTAGCTAGAGTGTGCGCCCTACATGGAACAATAGTGAAAAAACAGTATGTTTTAAGATTAAACCAAGTTATCCAATAAACAGCAACAAAGAACACTGTGCTTCCCAGCAAAGATGCACAGTATAAAATATGTCAGTAAACACAAAAAATAAAATCAGAATAATAGAAAAAAACAAACACCAGAACAGTAAACATGCAGGAACCTTCAACCATTCTCAAATTAAATTCATTCTAGCATTATCATTCTCGACATAAAAATACAATCATTGACTAAGTAGTACATTCTAGAGCCAACAAAGCAAAAAAAAAAAAATCTTGTTTTCAAGAAACCCATCACCCAAATATATATAAAAGAAAAATTAAAAACATGGGTAAGAAAACTAATATCCACAGTAAATATTATTTACCTTCCTGCACAATCAAACAAAACATTAATCCTTCAATTTTCTTAACTAATTTCAGCACAAAATCATCCATCAAAAGCATATGAAATATAGACTAATTTCTGAATCACCGAACATGACCAATACTCTCAACTAAAAATAATAGATTTAATTTTCAAGACAGAAAGAAATGACCAAACATAATCATAAAAAAAAAAAACCCACTCTAACTCACCTCAACTATCTTTAAGACCAAAACGATAATACATAATTCCGTTAACTATGATGAAAAGGTGTCAAATTATATAGCAAACATAGCCATAAAACTGATCAAGGAAACTCACATCTACATAACTAACTATTCACTTTCATCAACAATCAAACCAAACACCAATCCTTAATTATTATTATTTTGAGTGGTTTCGAGAAAAGATTATCCAACAAAAGCACATGAAAAAAGAAGAAGCAAACATTTGAATCACTAAGCATAGCAACAATATTAAAAAAAAAAAAAGATGGTAACTTAATCAACAAGAATAAATCCATGAAAGATGATGTGCAAGCCAATCCCAAGAATCAAACACAAAAGGATTATGAGAGCCCAAGAAAAGAGATGTCAGTTGTAATCCATAACAGCCAAGAAAAAAAAAATGCTTTATAACCCATAATTATACAATATTTTTTCCTATGTACTATGCACTTACTCCTTTTTGTCAATTGATGTTGCTCACAAAATGAAGGTATGGGTAGAAAAAAACCAGAAGCAAAATGACAAAAAACAAATGTGGCAGAAAAAACCACCACATGGAAACAAAAAAAAAAGAACCACCATAAAAAAACCCATAATTAAACAAGCAAACCTTAAATACCCTTCCTAGAGCATCCAACACCCCAACACAAACCAAAGGGCAAAACAAATTTTTAACAATTAAATTTATTGAACAATTGGAATACACATGTGAAAGCTACTACATGTCAAAAGCTCATTACTTGATCTCATACACCGCATCAGCCTTCAACCAACCAAAACAAAGGGTAAAATAACCATTCAACTATTGAAATTCACAGTCAAAAGCTTTCATACGCTACAATGCAGAGCTGATTTCCTTTAGTATATTACTAGAAACGTGGTCAATGCTACGCCGCGGGTCAATTTTTTTTTATAAAAAATATCAAAAAAAAATAAAATCTAAGAGTGTTAGCTCTTTCTACAAAGTTATACCTAAGAGCATTGGGTTTGTTTGCTACTCCTGACCCAAAAGTTATATTTATAATATTAATAATAATATTAAACTTGCATGACTCAAGTGTAAGTGAGTTTGGTTGTAACATCAAACCCGGAGCCTTGGATATGAGTCTGCTTGCAAGGTCTTGTTATAAAAGTGTGATAACTAAAAATGAAAAAAAATTAATATTACAGAATGAAATTAAAAAAAATATTAATTGAAAAGAAAAAAACAATAAAGCAAAGCATTATTTCGATGAATAGTGCTTTGCAAGGAGGAGTACAGTAAAATCCCCTTGTGAGATCACAATAATCTAATGAACAGTAAACAAAACAAATCATAAAGTTTAATTCTTAATCAAATCGATATTAAAAGATGAAATTGAAAGAAAAAAATTACTTAAGAAAAAGAAAAAACAATTTGAATCAACTGGTTTAACCCTTCAAACCTGGGATTCGTGTCATGAAATTGAAAGAAAAAAGATTGATGTCTTTTAGTTATATTTAATTACAATATTTAAAGAAGAAATTGGAAGAAAAAAACTAATAAAAAAAAGAAAAAAAATCTGAATCAACTGGGTTAGCCCATCAAATCAGGTTAACCCGTCAAACCTGGAATTCGTATCATGAGAGTGTGATAACTAAATAGGAAAAAATTAACATTAATAAACTAAAGTGAAAAAAAAAGATTAATTAAAAAGAAAAAAAAGGGAAAAAAACCTACAGGAAGGAAAAAACTAATGAAGAAACAAAAAAAAAATCTGAATTAACTGGGTTAACCCGTCAAACCAGGTTAATCCGTTAAACCTGGGATCCGTGTCATGAAAGTTTGATAACTAAATAGAAAAAAACTTAATATTAACAAACTAATTTTTTAAAAAATAAGAATTAAAAAGCAAAAAGCAAAAAAAAAATACTAAACAAAAAAAATATTAATTTAAAAAAAGAAAGAAAGAAAAGCCTACATGAAGAAAAAAAACTAATGAAAAAAAAAATCTGAATTAACTTGGTTAAGCTGTCAAATCTGGGATTCGTGTCATGAAAGTTTGATAACTGAATAGGAAAAAAAAATTACCGGTTAACCCAGAATTAGCCGGGTTAACCGGTCAAACCCGGAATCCATGTCGTGAAAGTTTGATAACTAAATAGAAAAAATTTAACATTAACAAACTAAATTAAATGAAAAAATTAATTAAAAAGAAAAACTAGAAAAAAATCTGGGTTAACCCGTCAAACTCGGAACCCGTGTCATGAAAGTTTGATAACTAAATAGAAAAAAATTTAACATTAACAAAAAAAACAAAGAAAAAAAACAGCTTAAAAAAACAAAGCAAAAGGCAAAAAAAAACTGCTTAAAAAAACAAAGCAAAAGCAAAAAAAAAAAACAGCTCAGTGTTTCATTGTGGATTGCACTCGAAAAAATAATTAATTAAAAAGAAAACCAGAAAAAAATTCAGGTTAACCCGTCAAACCCAGAACCCGTGTCATGAAAGTTTGATAACTAAATAGAAAACAATTTAACATTAACAAAAAAAAATAAACAAAAAAATATTCATTAAAAAAACAAAGAAAAAAACAGCTTAAAAAAAGAAAAAAAATGAAACAGCTTAAAAAAAAAAGCAAAAAAGCAAAAAAAATAAATAAGTAAAGCCGCTGCTCAGCGTTTAACTTTGGACTGCACTGTGCAGTCCACAGTAAAATACTGAGCAGTTTTAGCTATTGTTATAATATAATAATTAACAGTTGCTTCATCGTGGGTCGATAATTCTTTTAGTTAAAAATGATTATACAAAGTTTTTCAAATGTGTTTTCGAATAAAAAAAAATCTCAATTATAAATTAAAAAAAACTTATACACTAATCTAATTAATTAAATTGATATTTAATTAAAAAATAAAATTAAGATATTTAATCTTGCAACACGAATCATATATTAAGTCATGTTTAATAACTCTGTTTCTTATAATAATTCTTTTATTTAACCAAACAATTATTCATGTTAATAAAAGGTAAAAACAATTCATCAACAAAAGCAAATTGAATAAAACTATAAAACTCAACTATAAAACAACTCAATATTGAATGAAAAACTAAAAATACAATAATTTAAAATCAATCTAATGTTGCAGAATGAAATCGGAAAAAAATTAAAATTAAAAAAAATACCAAATTAAATTACATAAAAAATAAAAAAAAACCTAGATAACTTGGGCCATTTTCAAAATTAGTGAAACATTCTATAAAAAAACAAATAAAAAAATAACAAAGATCAATCTCTAGTTGAATAAATATTGAAGTCTGAAATTAAAAAAACATTAGCTTTAAAAAAACAAGACAACTCGAGCAAACCTCATAAACCTGGATTAATCTTTAAAACTCATAACTTATGAAATTCTAAACCCGGGTTCAATTCAAAAACTTAATTGCAAATCAATTTAATGTTGATGTATGAAATAAAAAACAAATTAAAAAACTTGCTAAAGTGAAAAATATAGGAATGAAAAGAATGAAGATCAACTTATCAAATTTTTAACATTAGCACATCAAAATAATCTAAAAAAATATTAAAAAAATTATTTTAAATAAAAAAATTAAAAATTTTAAAAACACAGCACAAACGCACTTATGATTTTACATGCTTTGGAGTCCGGTAGTGTTCAGCTTTTCTAAAGCTAAAATGGTATTTTTATTTTCTATTAATAATTTAATTATTAGAAACACTACGAAGCAATCTAATTAACTATCTAATTTTTTTTCTTTATTGGTCGATTGTTTTTAATAATAAGTCACTTGAATTGCCTTTTTTTAAAAGGAAAAATACGAATGTCTATATGATGTTAGCACGTGTATTTGAAGTTATTATAGTATTGAATTATTACTTAGAATTCAATTATTATTTGATTTATTTAAAAAAATGAAAGTAAGCACTAGTTATAAAGTAAAAACTAGAGAGAATGAGTATTAATTTAAATATAAATTATAAAAAAAGTATTAATTAAAACAAAGAAAAATTAGAAAACAAAATTAGGTGTTGCTGGGCTAGTCTAGCAAGTGCTCTAGCCTATCTGTGGAGGGTGGGGTCCTTTGATTCCTTAATTAGTAATGGGGTGCATAACATGTTGTTGACCACAATTTTGTTTTCAATTTTGTTTTTGAAAAAGTTGAAGGCAAACAATGTGTCACTTTTTTTTATATATATATTCTAACCATAACTAGAGTGATGACTTGACAATCAGGGTTGATGATTTTTTAATTTTTGATTTTTTTTTAACCCATTTGATTTTATTCAAAATATCTATAAAATATTTTAAAAACCCTGATAAAAATGATCCCATGTGGCATCATACTCCCTTTATATTTTAAAAAATTAAACTCTGTATTTATATAGTTAATTTCACTTTACATGTCCAGCGGTGAACTTATTCAATAAAAGAATTTGAAATATTACAAGTTTATAATATATATAATATATACGTATTGTATTTTATTAAAATCAATAATAGAAAAAATAATAAATTTAATTAAGATCTTATTCATTTTCTTCTTCTCCACCATATACCAAACCATTTCAACAATGTAAATTAATTTTAAATGGCATGCTTCTAAAAAACAGAAAAACCTCTAATGAGCAATTACCGAGACCCAACAACTAATATATTTGGATGAATAATATATCATTGATTCAGTGACAAGCAATAATGATTTTATAATTAAAATTAAATTAAAAAAATTCAAATAATTTCTATACAAATCACTCGTACGAATCTCTCTCATGCTTTATAATAAGTCAGGTTTTAAGTTTATTTTTTAAAAAATTATTGGTTTGAGTTTCACAAACCTCAAAATTATTAAAAATTTATATAATAATGATTTTATATAATTTTTATTTTAGAACTCGTGAAATTAATTAATTTAAATATAAACATTCACCTTCATTTAAAAAAAAAAGAAAAAAAGAAGAAGAAGACAAGAAACCACGAGGTGAGGTGGATCATAACATCATAACAGTATGACCTCAAATTTTCTCCTATTACCCCCCTCCCCCCCAAATCACAACCTTTTCTTCCACCAACACGACGACCACGGACCACCTTTTGAATCCAGCAGCCTTAACCATCTTTTCTACCATAAACAAGAAACACGCATAAACCAAATTCCTCACCCCTCTATTCAATGTCGATCTCCCCCTTTCCCTCACACCAACACCACCACATAGCACCAGCCACCACTAAACTGCCACCACACAACCATCTCCTTTGTCATAAACCTAGTAACACCCATAGAGCAAACCCTCACCCATCTCTCCCTCTGTTTTCTGTTGATCTCTCATTTTCCTCACACTAGCGCCACCCATAAAGCCATTGACTGCTGAAAAGATTAGCCCGTCCCTTCCTATTCCAGAAGGCAATGACTGACCCACAACAGTGTTTTAATAGAAAAAAGTTGGAGGGCAGAAAGCATTTGTATTCATTGAATGTGTCGTTTGTTTATAAATGTAGTTTAAAAAGTCAACTTTTGAACTATTAGTTAGAATATAAAAAATAATTGACCATTGTTTTCTAATTAATTTTTGTTAATATTAAATTGATGTTTATAAAAAAATAATATTTTTTCATATTCCTGTAAAATTTAAGGGCTACCCTTATAAAAATAAAAATAAAATATTTATTTTAGATAAGTTACAACAAAACATCCTATCATTTCAGAGTAAAGTAGAATAAAGTTATCTGTATTCAAGCTATTTTATAACATAAAGTGTTACTAGATTACATCATGCTAGATTGCACAATCCTTGAGAGGCCCTACTGCATATATAAAGACCTGCAGCACTGAGGCCTCTGCGAATGGCTGTGAATTGATCGCTTGTGCTAGGTCAACTTTACACATACTATGGTTTCGTCTCCGGCCAGTTAATTAGTGCATTTCTGTCATATCCCACCTAAAAAAAACCTTTGCGGCTTGAGATGATATCCTAAGATTTCATCCCTGATTCAATTAATCCGAATCCATGAATGATTATCAGATTATAATCTTTTCTCTTGTTGGACAAACCAGAAACCCAGATTATGGATTTTTCTTCTTTAGTCAAATCAGATCAGTGACAGACCAAAAAAATTGCAGACGACGTGTGTGCAATGTTACTTTTACTTGTTAGGTGGGGGCAATGCCTACTGCCTGCCTCAAGGTTGCATAAGGGGACATGTGTCTTGGCATATATCTAAGAACCAAATTCCGTAATTCATGTGATTTGTGTCCATATATAAGCACAGGAAGTTCAATCCAAGGGCCTCGTCCTTTTCTTTTGCGTCCGTCTAAAAGTGGATGAGGATTGGAAACAGTGCATGCGCAGGTGAGACCGTAACAAGACAGGACATAGTTTTCGTGAGCATGGCTTATCTAGGAGGGTTCGATTCAAAGGCATGCACCATCATCTGTCTAGACACCATGTGATGTGAATTGCGTAGGTTTTCCTAGCAGTACCACCACCAATAATTCTGCTGTGTCATTTACCTTCAGAAACCAAATTGACGGTGTATATGCACACAGTGAGCAACTCCGAATAACAATTTTTTTTTCTTCCAATTGAAGCGCAGCAAAACCAGCTAAACTTAAATTTTCCTTTGATTATCTACATCTTCTTTTTCTAGTGAATGGATCTCTATATATTATGCATTATCATGCATATGGTCTTAGTTGATTAGTGGTCAATAAAATTAATCCGTTACTTAATTGCCATGTATCCTTTTATAGTTGAAAACTAACCAGGCGCCCTCCGCAGCAGGCCGGGCTAAGTTTTTTCCAACATAAATAATTAATGCAAGAGTTCCTAAAAAAGTAAAGAAAATTCCGAGACTTGAATCATTGAATAGATTAAATTTAATATGCTCAATTAATTTAATAACATAAATAAAATATATACAATTATAATGAATAAACCTACAAACAAAATTGAAAGTGAACAACTCAAAAATAAATGTTTTCCAACACCATGAAAATATATCATCCAAATATTTTTAAAAGATCTTTATTAAAAATTAAATGAGAATATAAAAAGAAAAATGAGAAGTTTTAAAAAATCAAATATTAAAAAAAAATTAAAAAAAAAAACAACATAATTTTAAAAAGATAAGAAAAACTCAACCCGAACCCATCAAGCTAGTATGTCAAATTCACGATCTAAAACACGGTCAAATCAAAATACCAAACAGAACCGTGGAAAAAAAATAGTTGGATTTAGACTAACCCTCGAGCACCAAAGCTCACTTAGTTACCTAACACCAGTAATGGATGGCTAATCACATATATAACACAAAGGAAGGCTCGGAGATGTCTGCCAGATGCTCGGATCAAATCCCACCGTCATGGGGTTCTAAGGATCGAGCGAAAGATCACTAGGCGTGTCACTGAACAAAAAGACGATGTTGAAGGAATAACAATGCTGCAGGTTACAAGCATTAAATTGTATTTTATTCACAAGGTAGAATTTACAGTCTTGCACAGGGAAAAGCAGCATCTACAATACTTTCACAGTCTCACATAAATGCCTTTCAAATTTAGGAAACCAGCCACAAGGCCCCAGAATAAAATCTCCACAATTACAAAAACAAGGGTGCCCCACTTCTTTGAATGGAGCATGACTTGGAACAGCGATTCTGTATCATCAACCTGCAAGTCATATTTACTTGGAAGTCAGTCTATAAACTGTATTAAGCATCAAATCATTCAGGCCATAGACTATTGGTTCAGCAAGCCATACACCTTTAAAAAGTAACTTCGGCATGTTCTAATTTCCTTCAAGGACATACAAAGTCATATATAAACATATGTCCAGATAGTGAACGTGTATTAGCCATTAGATTGAAGAAAATTAATGGTTGAAAAATTGTGATAATAACAGTTTTAAGCATGTAAGCTGGTTCATCCTCTATCTGTGTGTGCGTGTGTGAGTGCGCCTCTGCATGCGGGTTCACCAGCCGAGTTAGCACAGAAACTTGCACCAATAATCAGAAAGCGAGCCATTACACGAACAAATATTTATTTTGGGGAGGGATTCGGTGGAGAAGGAATAACACAGAACAGGGCTGGCAGCCAAATAGAAAACAGAGTCTTACCAAGTTGTTTTCTGGTGAACCCCAATAGAAACCTTGAATGGCTGCTGGGAAAAGGTCACAGGCAGCCAGCGCATAAATGATGAGTGCATTCATTCCCATCCACTGAAGTATCATCGTGGGCTTTCTAAAATGCTTGACATCAACCTGCATAAAATTGTTTGAATTGAAACAATTCTTTCACGCCAATCTCCTTTTAGTTTTCAATAACCTCTCAATTGCATACAATACACATCCCCCGAGCAGGGTCAAAATAGGAAAAGAAAAGGAGGGGATAACAAAACAATAGGACTGAGAGTTGTATAGTTCCAACATCTCCATGGCATGAAAAGCACGCCGTGTCATAATAAAAGATTAAAACTCTGATATTGTCAACCACCCAAAAATGATCCAAGATTTAGCCAATCCCCTATAGCTGGCATGGAAATTCGCTACATCCTCATAAAGTTATTTCTTCCCCGATCTTAAAAGCCAAGATAATTCCAAAGCTCTACATGAGAATCAAATTTACCAAGTTCCATGAATTTGAGGATAGGAAGATGCTTAGAAATTATAACAAGAAAAATCAAGCTCTCTTGATCTACTTATGTTCCCTGTTGGTGGTGAGTTGATAAAAAGCCATGTCAATGTATCCAAAAAGAGTATTAAGAACACAGATAAAACTACACTAAAACTGAGTCAAAGCTTTCAGTCCATAGACATGACGTCAAGAAGAAACTGCCTGTTTCTATTATCATAATTTCCTTGACTTTAACCCAATTAAATTATATGAATAGCTCAGGCTACGTGATTTGAGTCAATAAGATCTCCTCTTTTAACAAATGAAAGCAAGTGAATTGTATATCAATTTAATATCATGAGTTTTGCTGAACAACCAGAAAACTACCCAATGCAATGATAAAAGTCTTTTATTCATTATTTATCTTTATGTTTATTAGGTAGTACTCAAATGATAAACTTACTATATAAAAGATGATCGTTAAAGCCAAGCCTGATGCTCCAGCTGTAATGCACATATAGCTCAATGTATATAATGGTTTACAAAGAGGAACGCCTGAAATATTCACTAACATTATTTGGTGGAAACAGAGAGGATCCTGGAAGAAATCATTAGTGTTTAAAACAGTTAAAAATAGGAAATCTACCCAGAAGCTCAAAAACATATCCAGTAATTAGCATGATGAAAGAGCACACAGACCACAAACACAGCCTTTGCATGTGGCCCTGCAGCAAAGAAGCAAGATAAACACAGATTGGTGTAAAAGACACGTAGTAAAGAACAAAAGGTAAACATCCATAAAAGCACTACAATGTGTCATACCTTGAAATGAACAAGGATATGACCAAACTGCAATCCAAGAAAACATGTAATAGCAGCCATCAAAGAACTGAAAAGGGTTGTAAACAAAAGAAATCAACACTATTCATTGTGGTTTCCTATGGTTAAAAAGGTTGTTAAACAAAATAAATCGACATGATTAAAAAATTGGCAGAAAAAAAGTCAATGATATGCTGACATGTTAACAGATTTATCACCATTCTTTTGTACAGTGAAGCATTTGAAGGGGGTACTTGGCTTTAATGAGTGTTATTATAATGGAGCAATAATCTGTGGTAATTCATAAATATGAGCAAGAGAAAGCGCTGCAGTTATCTGACCTCAAGATGCCCTCTGGGTCAAATGGAGCAAGGCACCACCCAGGTGAATTTGGTGGCAGAGGTCCATAGTCAGGAGAATTAACACTACAATGCTGTGAAACAATTAATGTCAAGATCCTTTCGGCCAAATGATTATGTGGAGAATTGAAGCCCTGATGAAGGAAAGAAAGCAATTGTTACTTGTTAGGGAGCAACATCACCTTTGTTCTTCTATACACAGGATGTTGATATAGATGATGTTCACCAAGAAAAAATCGGTCAATCAGACCAACTGCATTACAAGGAGGTTCAAGACTGCCCCTCACTCCACAATTCACCTATGAAACATGATATGGAGGTTTGAATCAGTTCCATAAACGAGAGGGAGAATAATAGAATTAAAGCTTGACATTAGCAAGAATTCCGTTAGAAAAAAATGGTAATAGCATGAAAGGGAAATAATTATTGCCATAGCATGTTACTTCACATTGATAAAACCATAAATACATTCTGATGAAAGAAAATCAGGTTTTAACTTGCATCTTTTGAAAATAGAGTTCAGTTCAATAGTCACCTGGTTATTAAACTTAACATAAAGAAAGGGCAGTCAACTGAACACACCAGCTTAGCTGTCATGTCTAGTTTGACAGTTCTTCCTGATAACTTTCTTCATTGATTGCAGTTCAATATATTAAAAAGTTGTGACAGTGTTCAATAGATTCATGGGACTTGGTTTCATTTGGAGTAAAAAGCTGAAAGTAAAGAAGAGATGAAAGACCGTCACACTGATAACCAGAAATCAAATAAGACATCCGTTATATATTTCAAGAAAATGGGTTCGCAACTATTTGATTGTTGTCTGGATTCCCTTGGCAAGAGAATCTTAAATGATATGTCAAAAAAAAAAATGCAAACAGCGATGGAGAAAAAGGACATTGTTTGAGAAGAAAGTGGTTGATAAAATCAACAGAAATTAAACTTCCAGTGAAAAATGGCCCAGTAACAAAGTTTACCGAGCAAAGCCTAATCCCAGAAACAATAAAAACTAATCATTATGCGACAGATTGAAAAAAGAAAAATATCACGTCATCTCCTTTGCTGATATAACCAAACTTTTACTGGATAGTGCCGTGTTACATGGTAGATGAACTGCTAAAAAATGAACAACTCAACTCACAATTTTAGTACCGAATTCATATCCAAACAGATTTGTGCTTGGAACTTCGAATTCCCAGTCTGGAACATAAAGGCCATACAGCAAGCACATGTAAAATGTGCAAAATAAGAAAGCAACCATCCTGCAAAACAAAACAAAAATTGAACACTCGCAGAAAATTAGAAGCGATGTACAAGACCTTTATCATCAAAATCATTAAAGTAACGATCTTTTTAACTAAATTTACTTTGCCACTGATATGTATAAAACTATCTTATCTAGCATTCAGATTATGGTTGGACAATAAGCTAAACCTTGAATTTAGGTATAATGATGCAAAAATGGAACTAAAATTCTTATAAAATCATGTTATTCTTGAAAACAACAGCATGATTATATTATAAAAAATCACAGAAGAAAATGCTCCTCTGATCCAGAAAGATCATGCCAGCATGGTATTGATGTAAAAAGGGAGAAAATTGGCAGTCTGATGCAGACAGAAAGACTTGTAAAAGGAATCTTGAACTTTTGGTCTAAATTTGACTTGAGCCCTATTAGGACTTCATATTTCCTCAACTGCTGGTTCAGAGTATTCAGAACAATTAAATAAAAGTTAAGACACTTAGTAATTTCAGATTCACCGGAAATAGGCAGTCTCGAGCACACAAACTTATCCAAGGTCTACTGGTGCTAATGAGTGCTTGAACTTATTGTTGTTTAAATGAACAAACCAAGAAAAAGAGGCCAAGTGACTTGAACCAGAGGCATCAAGTCCCATTGCTTCTCATCTCTACTAAGATCTAAGCTATTTTAAAAGGGGGTAATGCCTTATTCACTGATCTCTACAATTCTCTCTACCATAACCAGCTTGAGGCAGTAAGATGTCTATCTGCATTCAAATTTTTCTGTCTAGGAAGAGATGGGTAATCTATAAGCTTTATTTTAGATCAAGGGATGGTAATATAAGGAATTGTAGCACTATTATGTTCTTTCTTGTTCTCTTACCTAGATGTGATCGCTTATGAAAACCTAAAGAAGATTAACTGCATTTTACCTTTCTCCCTTATCTTTTCCTTTCTCTATCACTCAAACCGTTGCAAGATTCCTGCGCCTGTCACAGACCTCCATCTTTTCAATCCCAGTGCACAATTACTAAATGAGTTCTACCACATAAAATACTAAAATATTTATTATTTTTTCCCAATCAAGCTTGCCCTTGTTGTGTCAAAAGTCTTCTTGCACAAGAACAGCACGAGTAAAGAAAATGGTATAGATCCTAGAAAGGGGAACCAACCATTGGATGTAGTATTTCTTCACAAAAGCCATAGGTGAGTCGATCGTGATACCGTCCACAAGCCAGATCTCTGACATTGCAGCAAAGAGATATCCAATGGATATCCTCTACAATTAACAAAAGGATGTCAAAGTTTAGTGACTGTATTGGAATATGAAGTCTACAACAGTATACCAGTTATGAATTTGTCAACCATTACAAAAAGAAATTTTATTGAGGTGAAACAAGTGAGTCTTACAGGCTTCACAATCATATGATGAAATTCTTAGAAGTTACATAATGCATGTCAAAGAATCATTTCAACCCAATAGCTTAAGGTATTGGGTTGAATTGATTTTTGAACATGGTATCAGAGCCTTGATGACCAAATGGTTACAAGTTCGAATCTCACCATCCTCATTTATTTAATAAAAAATTAAGCACAAAATAATATGGGCATGTGCAAGTTTCAAGCTCAAAGTGTTTTCACTTGAGGGTGTGTGTTAGAGAATAATATAAATTATATTTTGAGACCCTCACCTAATAGTTTAAGCTATTGGGTTGAATTGGTTCTTTAACAATGCAGAACCAGCTATAACGGTCTATGATGGATGAAGTTCTATAAAATCAAAGTTCTCCTATTCATGCATGTTGAGCCATTAATTCACGAACTCAAAATACAGTAAGGTTTCCTATAATCTTCTATAATCAATCCATCTTAATTTCTAATTCCATTAGCCAATTCCACTGCAAATTTTGTGGATCTGAACATCTAACATGCCATATATGAATGGTGCTTGCATGCATGTTGGTATACAAGCATGTGCTGGCATAGCTATTCTAGGTAAACTGTGACATAATGCCAACATGTCGGTAGGGTCCAACGGAAGAATGTATTGGTAGATGCCATGCAATAGAAGTTTGAAAAAAAAAAAAGTATTGCCTGATATCAATGCTTATTCAGGAAAACTACCTGTAGCACGCCCATCCAACGTATCTTGCCCACATCAACCCCGTATGTTAAATCGTGGCGTCCATGGAAATACCCACCTATGCAAATTTCCAAGAAGATATACACTATCAGTTCCTATTATCGAAACTACAAACTGGTTATCCACAATGCACTTGAAATATTCAAATGCCTATCAAATAGCAAACTGAAAATGCTAATTTCAGGTTTAAGGAACGGGCATGGTAACATACCTTGCAACAATAATCCCAAAAGAAATAGTTTGATAGTCCTCAGTATGACTTTCTTTGTGGCCATTGGTTTGCTAGATACTTTCTGCTTGGTGACACAAATTACTCACGACTCAAAGATATAAAATAACTTATTTCTAAAAAAAAAAATTGTTATGAAGTATACAGAACTACAATAAAAGAATGAAAGAGCAGAAAAGAAGCAAGGCAACAGTTGAAGAGACTTTTTGTTACCTTAAAAACTAAACTGATAGAGACACCAACAACAAAGAGGAAAAAAGGCATCACAAAATCGGCAAGCGTCACACCAAACCACGGAGAGTGATTAATACAAGGAAAAGCTCCACCAGCATCATCAACTAAAATCATGAGCTGTCGAAACAACTTAATCGTCAAATATATACAAATGAAACAAAAATTGTTAAAATGGAAATGAGAAATTGAGCTTAATTACAGCGACGGTAAGGCCACGGAAAACGTCGAGAGAAAGGAGGCGTTGAGTTGGTGGTGGCGATGCGTTGGATGATGAGGTTGAAGGCGTGTTGGTGATCTC
This sequence comes from Populus simonii, assembly GCA_007827005.2. Classification (NCBI taxonomy): domain Eukaryota; kingdom Viridiplantae; phylum Streptophyta; class Magnoliopsida; order Malpighiales; family Salicaceae; genus Populus; species Populus simonii. The sequence goes on from CM017477.2 coordinate 8,947,439, forward strand.
TTCTTCTTCTTCATTGGAAAGCGAACGGGGATTGTGTAGAAGGGGTTCTCGTTGTCGTTCATCTAATTGTGTTGTCGTAACTGCGATCATACTAGACATTAATTCTTCCCTTTCTGCTGTTGTTTTTTGTTTTTGCGTGTTCGATCGGTTCCAGTCGAATCACTTGAAGAGCTGCTGCTGTTGACCGCTGGAATTTAACAATTCGACTGGAGTGTGTTATAAAATGACCTGACACGTGTCAGACAGCAGGAAATGCTTGCCCTGAATAACCAGGGGGCAACTTAAGTGACAGCAAAAACCTCAAAATTATATAAGCCAGCTAGGAAATGCTTCGTGGCCTATCGATTTTTTTTTTTCCGTAAACAAATGGGCAGGTATTTTCAATGTATTTTTTAATAGTAAAAAAAAAATTAGTTGTTAATTTAAAATTTAATATATATATATATATATATATATATATATATATATGTTTAATAAAATAAATACAGGATTATAAATGTCAATAAACATTAAAAAAAATTGCAATTAAAAACTAAGTTAAAAATTAAAAAATAAAGATAAATTAAAATATTTAATTTTATATCACGGGATATCCTATGTTTTTTATATAAAAATTATTCTTTTAATATATGAAGAACAATATTTTAAATTTTATTTAAATAAGATAATTTGCTAGTATAATTTCTCATATATATTTTTATCACTGTAAAAAAATTATTTTTTTGTTCCATATCATTTATTTAATAAAAATAAAAAGTCATCTGAACATGCATTACAAAAATAAATAATTCAAAATAAATATTATATATATATATATATATATATATATATATATGGTTGAGATATAATTTATGTTTGAGTATAATGAAAGATGATAAAAAATAGCTAAATCCTATATTATTAAATTTCACTTGGATTTATTATATAGCTTATTTTATATTATTTTTTTAGAAATTTTATTTAGCAGGTTATAAATCTTGGTTGTTTTAAAATTTTAATATTTATAATTAAATTTTTTTTCACACTTACTTTTGAATAATTTGATAAATGTCACATTCCTTCCTCCTTCAAGTTTCTCTCTCTCTCTCTCTCTCTTTCTTTATATATATATATATAGTCCCATTTTTCTCAACTTTTCACTGTTTAGTTATATCGTGTAAAATAATTTATTAATATTTTATATTTTTAAGTTTATTAAAATAATAAAAAAATAAATCTTACAAATTAAAAAGTTGAATAAGAATGAAATTGAAAAAAATCTAATTTTATAAAGTATCTCAAATAAAATAAATAACAATCAAAATAATGAAGATCAAATCTAACATATAAAAAAAATTAAAAGATGATGAAATTAAAATAATAATGATTACAATTTCAAAATTATTTCAAATAAAATAAGTAACAATCAAAAGAATAGGGACCAAATTTGATAGATAAAAAATTTTAATTAAAAAAATGATAAGAAAAAAGCAAATAAAAATCATAAAATTGAGGAACAAAATTAATATAAAAATCAAATTCTAAGGGATGAAATTGAAAAAAAAAATCAAAACAAAATATATAGCAATCAAAAGTTTGAGGATCAAATTTGATAAGGTAAGCAAATAATATGACATTTCTAAATTTTTTACAACTTTGAAAAGTGTTTTCTGTCTAAAATAAAAGGAAAACACTTTCCTGAAAATCAAACTAAATTTTTATTTTACTGAAAAATATTTTCCTTTCCATTGACTAGATTATCTAATGACAAACAAATACAGGAAAGTTTGGAAAGTGATTTTCAGGAAATCACTTTTCGTAAAACAAACGAGGGCTTTGTTTCGCATTATTAACTCTCTAATTAAAACCTTTCAATCTTATAAATATGGTCAATTTTTTTATGACAATTTTTGCCATAACATCTATCTTTTTTTAGACAACATCTTCTCATAATTATAAATGCAAGTTGTAATTAGAAAAATAATGTTCTAATATTTTTGACATGGATATATTAAAAAACACAAGAATAATATTTCAATAATATATAGTTTATGAGTTGCCATGAGAATTTTTTTGGCAGTATCGTTAAACTCAATTCAGTCTGGCGGATCAAGCTGGAGACCCCCACACAGCTTTTTATTTATCTCAAGTTTTAAATTAAATCATGTGAAAATTAACCCGATTAATTTGATGATTCCAAACACGACTCAATCAACCTGGTCAGAACCCAATTCACTTTAAAAAGTTTTCAAGTTGTCATTGGTTTATTTTTTAAAATATTGAAACAATAATATTTTGATCAAGATAAGTCTTCAAGATACCATCATATTAAATGTTTAAAAAAATATCAAGAAGACTATTTTTTATCGATGGAGGTTAATCCACCATTATTGCAACCCAGTTCATGAATATAGTTGGGTTTGATAACTTTATTTTTTAAAAAATTATTTTTTATTTAATTATATGATAATGAAAAATACATGTGCACTGGAACTACCTAAATAAATTTTTAAAAAATGTTCAAGATGAGGTGTACAAAATAGCATTGGCTAATATTTTAAAAAAATGTTATAATCTTATTCAAAACAAAGTAAGAATTAAATGTATTTAATAAATTAACACCTCAAATATATTTATTTTAATGATTTTATATTAAAATTGATGGGAAATATAAAAACCAGTACATAAAGATAAAAAAAAAAAATAATCAAATGCTTGGGCTTGGTTAGGTCAGCGTGCATGGCTCATTACAAAAAATCTAGGCCACTTTGCTTCTTCTTTTTCTCCCTTAAAATGGGTGGACGGAACCTTGTTTATTTTATTTTTAATTAAGAAAAAGAAAACAAATGACTTGCCGTTTGAAGTGGTAAATGAGCATCATCCACTAATTATATCCCAATCTTAGGTAGCTGAAAGATCGTCGGTAACAACTCCTTGTATCTAAAAAACATGTTTTCAGCTTCTTCTTTTTTTACATGAAAACACTTAGGAAACCCCAAAATTTTTTTAATAAGACCCATATCTAATCTAAAAAACAATATTTAATCAGTCAAAAAACTTAAAATTAACTTCAAATAAAAAAACAATCATGGGTCTCAATCTATTTTTTCCATCAAAATGAGGGATAAAAAACACTTAAATAAAACTCTCTTTGCCAAATAAAATCCATTGATACTAAAATTAATTTTTTTTGTAAGCAATAAAATTGAATTTTATTTTACAAAATAAACACTAATCTAATAATATCAAGATGGTTTTTTAACACAACAATAATTATATAAAAAATAAATCAGCACAAATAATTTAGCTCTAAATCCCAATTAACATAATGTTAAAGGAGGGGATAAAAAAAAAGTCAAACAAAAAATTCTCCAAAGACAGAAAAAAAGGGGGAGGAGGAGGAAAACATTATTGAAATTCAGTTTTCTCTCTCCCGATGCACAATACATGGCACCATCAAACCAACACAGCAACTAGTTTTTTTCTTAAATATTCAGATATCTTGGAGTAGAAATTTAACTCTCAATCAGTCTGTTCCAAATATATATCTCCAAATTGAATTGAATGAATGAAAATTGAATTTCAACATTAATTTCTTATTTGGACTAATTATATTTTTGTATTAAATGAAAGAAGTTGGCAATTAATCATCGGATCAATTAGTCTTACCAGTGGATCCTCTATTGGATTATCTCACATTCCCATAAATTAACACGGGCAGCCTAATTTGCTTTCCTGGGAAAATGGCAAAAAAAAGGTCCATATTGTATTCCTCATCTTTGTTCCTCAACTTGATTTTTGTTTCGATTTACTAATAAATTGCAGCTGCAAAGCTTCCAAGGCACAATAATGTTTCATGGACTGACTACCTTCTCAAAACCTTCAATTCCTCAATTCGCTTAGGCAGCATCATTTCACAGGGCCGCGGGCCGATCTGCGGAAAACATGATGAATATGGTTGGATTCGACCCGAGGACATTTACAATTCCTATCTAACCTGGTTAAACAATGACAACAAGCTTACTTGGAGATCCGAATCGGGGGGGTATTTAGCTGGGACAACAAGCTTGCTGGTGCCCAGTTGCTTCCGAGTCGAGTGAGAATTTTCTTGGACTTCGGTTATCCACATGAAGAGATGCTGAGCACATTTCAAAGGCACGTAGAAAACATAATGTGCTCATACTCACCAGTTTTCCAAACCTTCAATAGAACAAAGGGAAGGTTGATTAAATTAAACCGTGGAAGACCACGGCCTCTTCAACAAATGGAGAAAGCGGCTTTCATGGCTACGAAATACAACGAGTCTCTCGAAGATAAAATGCCGCCAGGATGGCATTGCAGATCTAAATTTTACTCAAATGAAGCTTTGTGAAATCTTGCAAGGAGTCAGATTGATTACATCCTAAGCAAAACCCCTTATAGCATGAGCTATCTTGTAGGCTTTGTGATCATTTCTCATAGAGGCTCTTCAATTCCAAAAAACACGGTCAAGTATGGATGCAAAGGACGGAAATGAAGGGACAGTCCTGATTTTCCTAAACCAAATCCAAATACTATTGTTGGAGCCATGGTTGCTGTCCCCTGATAACTGGAATGGTTTCCAGGATATCCGCTCCAATAATTATACGGAGCCAGCCATTGCAGGAAATGCAGGCTTGGCAGCTGCACTAGTGGCTTTGTCTGGTGGAAGCACTTCCAAGCTTGACAGGAACACCACATTCTATGCAACCCCTCCATTGCAAACATATGATATGGACCCCCAACACCAGCACCTTGGACACAATGATCAGATTGCTTCTGAACACATCTCTCAAGCACGGAAAAAAAAGTAACTATGATAAGATGAATTTTTTTCAATTGTCTGATAAGATGACAGACAGTGAGTCTTCACCATTTGAAAGAATACCTCCCCATACCAACACTTTCGTAGGACTTCGATTAGTTAAAATATAAAATTAGCCAGATCGTCATTCACACTAGGTCCACAAAAGTTACATTGCCTCCCGGTGACTTTAGATCCATGGAACATCATGCATTCTTCCCACCAATGACACCCCCCATAGCATCTGAAAGCTCAGCAAGTTTTTGTGCTGCAGCAGCCAATGTAGCACTGCTTTTACAAAAAGCAAACCTGATGTATCTCTCCTGGTAACTGCAACCTACCCGAGATAATTTCTCTGTAGACAAAGTTGTGTGAAAAAATCCACAACCTGGTACTGCCACCACCCCTGCTTGTTTTATTAATTCCTTGACATATTCTACCTGAAACAATCCAAATGGAAAATTAACACTTCATAGGATAACAGATGGGAGAACACCACTTACAAATATTTGCTCATGTGAGGCCTACAAGTAATGGACACTCACAAAGAAATTACTAAAAAGAAAGAGAGAGTGAAGAGTGCACTTACATCAGAAAGCAAGTAATTTTCAGGAAGTTCTGCAAATAAAAAGACTGCACCCCGAGGCTTAAACTTAATCTGAAAACCAATTCCTGCAATCAAGTGAACAATGTAGTCTCTTTTTGATTCGTATTCCTGTGCATCAAAAGATATGTTTTGTCAGCATAAATTACAATAAATAGAAAAATCCATATGCTAACATTCTTGTACTGAAAACTTAGCGGTTGCAGGAACCACTTTCATGAAACCAGGTGTAACAGAAGCTTTTAAGGGACCACTCTTCGGATTTATTCAAACAGATATTGTGGCACTCATTTCACCAAAACCAAGTACAGTTAAAGCTTGTAAGTACCCACCCTTCTCAATTTTTCAAAGTATTCTGAGGGGCTTCTCAAAGCAGTCAAGGCAGCTTCTTGGAAAGGTGCTGGAGCAGAATCTGTAATTTTAATATGAATGTTTCTTATTGCAGAGGCAAAGAAAGCTGGAGCAATTGCCCAACCCACTCTCCATCCTAATAAACAGCATACAGAAGTAAGAGTGCAAATCTATGACATAATTGAAACTTGATGTAGAGAGCACAGAGGAAGACAAATAAAATGAGATGTTTTTAATCCCACACATATTAAAGAATTGGATATTCCAGCATGAACTAATTCTGAGGATAACTTAATTGAGTAGGATGACAGCTTTGACCTGTGACACTGAAAGTTTTTGATAAGGAAGATGTAATGATAGTCCGCTCTTGCATTCCTGGAAGAGAGGCAAGGGATATATGCTTTATGTTGTCATATGTAATATGCTCATATACCTGCAGGAGACAAACAATCCTTCTGACATAGGAGGAACAATGCATTCTTGCTTCTAGTCGTTTTGACTAACACTAGCAGCAAAATACAATGATAATTTAAGAGAAAAACTTCTGAACTTTTCTAAACATGTTGAACGTCATATGCATAGTTAACATATGTCTTGAACATTTTTAGCTTCAAGAACCTTAACATCCTCAACGAATCAAAGCCTGTTCAAATGTCTACAAGGGTCAAGATGACAAATCATGCCGTAGCTTCATATATTAGCCAAAAGGCCCAAAACCACACCTGTTCAAACAAGTTCAAATCACTATTATAAACAAGGCAAAATAGTAACCTAAAAGGCAATGCTATCTCCTCCTTTTTGCATCAGTCTCATAATTACAGAAAGGGAAGAGATATGGCCAAAAAAAAAAAAGCATTGCCAGAGATACAAAACCTTTACATGTTTTATTACTTAAAGATTATGCAAGGGATCAAATCAACTGGTGGAAAGAACTGTGCAAATTGGGTTTTCACAGAGATGGTGAAGGAGCAGGAATTAGTAGCACCAATTAATGAATGACTAGCCTATAGCCAATCAAGTTAATTTTCCCAGGAATAAGCAAAAGGATTGTCATACTTCATCTGTTATAGCCATGCAATCCCTTCTGCAGCAAGCTCCAGCAATAGTCTCAAGCTCATCTTTAGTGAAAACTTTGCCAGTTGGATTATGAGGGCTGTGCCACTTCATGTTAGTAAGCCTCTAAATCCGAAAGAATTGTAACTTGGAATAAATGGTGAACAAATTAAATAATCACACGTTTAACATGCTAAAATTTTGATTGAGTTTCTTTATAGCTAAATATCAATTGTGAGGTTATAACAATAGTTATGGACTCAAAGTGTGCTATTGATCAAGCAATTTCTTGGGTGATCTATCAAATAATCCAAGAGAACTTTTTTCCATCTGTGACTTTGCAAGCAATTAATGTGAGGTTTTTGGGCAGAGCATTTGCCTGGATTTCATTCAGTTAGGCCAATTGTTGTCCTAGCATTGTCTATCATTTTTCAATTTATATCTCTCTTGATTTCGCTCTTATTCTCATCATGGTAACAAACAACACATTCAAATATGCAAGACAGACAATTTTTCAGACAGTAAGGAATTCTTTCGAGGAATAGTTTACGAGATTATGACCAACTTTTTTACTCAAAATCAATGAAAAGTTGCCAATTGAACCTCCATTTTGAAACAAATAGACCCTTTTAAAAAATAAAAAGACAATATTGTCCCCTTGATTGGAATTTCTAACCTGTTTAATATTACAGCTTTTGTTCTTGCAGTAAAAGAATTGATGAATCTGTCAGGATCCAATGTCCAATGAGGTGGTTCAAGTGCAACATACACCTGCGAATAATTTTCAATTATTCAAAACTCTTTAACCATGATAATACAGTTCAGAACCAAAAAAATTTTTAAAACAAAAAAAAACTTACAGGTATTCCCCCAGCCATCCTAATGCATCCCTCGTATGTTTCATATGAAGGGTCAAATAGAACAACCTCATCGCCCGGGTCTATTACTGTCCAAACAGAACAATAATTTAGTAAGCGAAACATCTGGATAAGTTACTACCATTTACAAAGAATTAGAGTGCACAACATACTAGCAAACACTGCGGCTGCAAATGCCTCGGTTTGGCCACAGCAAATAGCCATATCAGTCCGAGGATCAAAATCTAAACCATGCATTTCCTTCATAATATTCGCCAAGTGGTCACAAATTCCTTGCACATGCCTTAATTCACAAAACAGCTAGGCTCTCTCGGTTGATATTACCAAGAAATAAAAAAAAATATTCCAGAAAATTGAAAAAGCAATCACCTGTACTGGTTGAAGTCAGAATTGATGGCGGAAATTGCAGCGTTTTTTAGGTGGGAAGGAGCAGGGAAGTCAGGGAATCCTTCTGCGAGGTTGATAGCGTTGCTTCTCTGAGCTAAATGGGAGAGTTCTTGAATTGGTGAAGGAGTAAAAGTCTTCGCCACTGAGGACAACTTCTGCTCCATTGCCTTGATTTTGTACCCCTCTCTTATCTTCTCTTGTCTTCCGCTGTTCTAGTTCTCCGATTTATCTTCTGTGCTCTCCCGGTTAAATGTAACGTAAGATTTTGGGGCTTGGCAACTGGCATGGGCTTAATTCAGGTCGAATGTGGGCCCATTTAAAATAGTTCGATCCAATGAGGATGCGCGTTCACCACTTCCACGGTAGCTCCTGGAGTTATCATAACTTGGTCATTGTTTTAGTTAGTCCTTGCGGTTTCAAAAGAATTTATGGTTAATCCTTATATTGTTAAATTTATTTGTAACTTACTTCGTTTCATCAATTTCTTTCATTCATGTTATGTTCTAGTTCATTTTTTTTAACAGTGAAGAAAAAAGATAGGAAAATTAGGGAAGTTTATTGAATTTAATAAGAAAAGGAAGGCATTTTGGAATAATCAATTACTAAAATAGGATGTGAATTGTTGGTCAAGGGACTAATTTATAATTTTTTATATTTTACGGGACAATTAAATTGATTTGTATAAACTAAGGGAGTGCGATACATTTTACTCCATCTCTTGAGAGTTTCCAGGTAGGGATAGTTTGAGTATCTTTGGCAACGCGTTGCCGTGTTTTTTGAAAAAACAAATTGAAATTAATATTTTTTTTTATGTATTTTAAATAGTTTTAATACACTAAATTGAAAATAAATTTTAAAAATAAAAAATTATTTTTATATATTTTTAAATAAAAAATATTTTAAAAAACAACCGTTATTATAATACTAAATAACCTCATGTCACATAACAAGGCTAACGCAAACCTAAACAGTAAAATCTACAACTATCATTTTATTTTGCAATGTGTCTTTTGTTTATTTTTAGAAAATAATATAAATCATATATTTGGATCTCATTTAATAGCTTGAGTTATTGAGATGATTTTTTGACATAGTATCAAAGCTTTAATGACCAAGCGGTCACGAGTTCGAATCTCACAATCCCTATTTATTTAACAAAAATTAAGCACAATATAATATGAGTTTGAACAAGTTTCAAGTCTAAAGGGCTTTCATTTTATAAGGTGTGTTGGAAAATAATATAAATTATATATTGAAACTTCATCTAACAACTTAAACTATTAGGTTGAGAATTGAAATGGTTCTTTGATATTTACCAATATGATCACCCAACCTGTTATTTTAAAAAGTATCATTAATGAAAATCAACTAAAATTATATCCCAAAATAATAAAACATGAAATTAATAAATCTCATCAATGAATCACAAGAACAAAAATAAAATCTGAAATACAAAACATAACATACAAATTTTTATGTGAGTAAAAATATTAGGTTATTACTATATGATGTCTTTTTAATTTAGGTCTAAGTGTCTATTTGAAAGTGCAGTTGATGCTATTTTTAAAATATTTTTTACTTAAAATGTATTAAAATATATTTTTTAAAATATTTTTTATATCAATAAATCAAAATAAAATGATATACAAAAATTAATTTAAAGTATTTTTTTCTTTAATGAAACTCAATGCAAACGGAACTCCAAGTATTTTAACCACTGAGTATAGATTGTCATTTCAACTATTAACTTTTTAAAATTAAATGAAATATTAGCATCTCATGATTCAGAGTCCAAAATACTATAGATTCCACATCTTTTTAAATGGTAATTATGATATTATTGTGTGGCAGATACACAACCGATTCTTTGATAAATAGGCTGCCATTGAGATGTCATATTTATTATAGAAGAGAACTTATCACTTAATCTATAACAATCAACAAAAAAATAAAATAAAAAATAAATCACGTGTATAACATGATTCAAATCTTACCATAATGTTCACATGTTTTGTATTTTTTTTTATCGATTACGTGTAGCAAAACAATTAGATTTTAGAATCTCCTATAATATTCATAACTAGTAACAAAATCAGAAAAAAAAAAATAATTCTCGCGTCCATCACAAGTAACATGATTGAATTCTAAAATCCTTGATTTACCTTCCTTTTACATTTTATAAATTTATATTTTTTAAATTTATGAGATATTTAACTGACGGTATCAAGATAATTCCAATTAAAATTGACAAAGATATTTTTAAGAGGTGTTTGAAAGTGTGATAACGATTGTTAATTATCGTGTCCATTATAAGTAACATGATTGAATTCTAAAATCCTTGGTTTACCTTCCTTTTACATTTTATAAATTTATAATTTTTAAATTTATGAGATATTTAATTGGTGATGTCAAGATAATCCCAATTAAAATTGACTAAGATATTCTTAAGGAGTGTTCGAGAGTATAGTAACGATTGTTTTTCAAGGTTTTTTCATTCAGAAATGTATCGAAATAATATTTTTTATTTTAAAAAAATTATTTTTAACACTAACACATCAAAACGATCTAAAAATATTAAAAAAATAATTTGAAAAAGATAAAAAAAATTTAATTTAAAAAAAAACACTTCTTGAAACACAAAAACAAAAAAAAACTTTTAATATTCATTTTATACAAACCCTTGTTCAACCCCAACTTTGGCATGTGAGGCAAAAGGTTAATGCAAGATTTTTTAATTTAAAGTAATCATAATTATATCATTACCAATAAGAACAAGATTCCGCGACAGAAATTGAAACTTGTTAGGATGATCAACTAACCACCAAGAGTGTATTTGTTTTTACAATAAAAAAAATATGTTTTTGAATATTTTTATTTTTTTGTTTTAATTTTATTTTTTCTATATATTTAGATTACTTTTACATGTTCATATTAAAAATAAAAAAATATTATTTTAATATATTTATAAATAAAAAATATTTTAAAAATAACTATTATTACAATTTCAAACCATACATAAAAATAATGTTATTTTCCTTTTCTTTTAAATTCCTTACGAAAGTAAGAGTACTTGCGCAACGGTATAAAAATCTTTTACGGCGAGGATTTCAAATAACAAGCGTGAAATGTTACCGATACGCAAACCTAGGGTCCAAAAATTATTACTTGCTATCAGCTAATCATGCGAGGTGTAGTTTTAAAACCATTTGGTGCGAAGTGGAATGAAAATGTAATTTGCATATATATATATATATATATTATTTTTTCTTATAATTTTTTAATAAATAATGGTTGGTCGTATAGATATAAAAATGTGAAATTTTAGAAGTATCGTCAAAAATATTTTCCAATTTATTTGGTTATTTGCTGCCAATTCTTTTTTTTAAATTTTTTTTTGAATAAAAATACACGACTTAAGCTATATTGGATTTATTTTTTATCTTTAACTATATTGGAATTTAGTAACGAACACAATACTTAATTAAAATCCAATTTCCCTTTAAATGCATCTCTCTCCATCTCTATTGAAATATCATAGATTACTCCTACTGATTTAATTTGTCCACCCATTTTATTTTATTTTATTTTATTTTAATTTCATTTTCTTTTCACATACTATTTTTATCGTATACAAAATTAATAAAATATAATATTATCTACAGCGGCAGAAAAGGAATAAAGATTGACGGCGGCGGAGGTCCGTTAGAGCTCCCTCTCCTTCAAATTCGAAAAAAACCAATGGTGGTCTCGTTAATAAGAACAAAATCCAAGCCCTGTTTCCCAAGCATCGGTAGTTGAAAAACCTCTATAATAGCACCACCCTTCTGGCTCCAAGTCCATTCAAATAGAAATCCCAAAACCCCCCCTCCACATTCCTCACTTTTACCACTCCTCTTCTTCCCTTCCCTTCGCTTCCCTCACTGTAACATCCACATTACAGTGCAGTGCAGTGCTAATCAAAACGACATGTCGTTGAGGCCAAACGCGAGAGTGGAGGTGAGGAGGAACAAGTACAAGGTGGCGGTGGATGCAGATGAAGGGAGGAGAAGAAGGGAAGACAACCTGGTGGAGATCCGAAAGAATAAGAGGGAAGAAAGCTTGCTTAAGAAGCGACGTGAGGGACTTCAGGCCCAGCAACAGCAACAAGTTACCTCTTCTCTTAACATTTCCGCTTCTGATAAGCCGGTATTCTTTGTTTCTTTACTTTACCTTTTTTTCATTAATTTTTGTGGATGGTTAGGTTGAATTGCTCCCTGATTTAATAATTTGTTGGATCAATCCTGAATCATCATTTGTTACCGATAATTATTAAATAAAAAAAATATTTTTTTAATGGAGCTGATGGTTTTGTTAAATTAATCTGATGGCAGCTAGACACTCTTCCAGCAATGATTGCTGGTGTTTGGTCAGATGACAAGAATATACAGTTTGAGGGAACAACTCATTTCCGAAAGCTGCTCTCAATAGAACGCAGTCCTCCCATCAATGAAGTTATACAATCAGGGGTTGTCCCCCGCTTCATCGAGTTTCTTGCAAGGGATGATTTTCCACAGCTTCAGGTTTGGATTCGTGCTAGATCTTTGTTGCTTTATGTTTTCGACAGGGCTTCATTATAGCTGCTGCTGTATCTATTATACCTGCCGGTTTAGTTTTTTTCTTTTCTTTTTAATTGTCGTGTTGTATTTTTTTTAATGTTATATTTTAGTTCGAGGCGGCTTGGGCGCTCACGAATATTGCTTCTGGGACATCAGAAAACACCAGGGTTGTAATTGACCATGGGGCAATCCCGATTTTTGTCAAACTTTTAAGTTCTCCAGCTGAAGATGTCAGGGAACAGGTAGATGTTATTATTATTTTATGTAATCTATTTTTCTTTCAAGTAATGTCAAGGGGCCATCGTAATTATTTCTTGATTGGTTCGATAATGGCAAACTTACATTTTGCTGGGATTATAGGCTGTTTGGGCATTAGGAAATGTTGCTGGTGACTCACCAAAATGCCGTGATCTAGTCCTTGGTCATGGGGCTTTGATGCCTTTGCTTGCACAATTCAATGAACATGCAAAGCTTTCTATGTTAAGAAATGCAACTTGGACATTATCGAACTTCTGCAGGGGCAAGCCCCAACCTTTGTTTGACCAGGTTTGACTTTCAAGATAGACTGTCTAAATGCAGTTCCAGTACTTTATTCCCCAATTTGTTAATTGCTGCTAGTGTATGTGCTGTTGAAATTCAATGAGCAGACAAAACCTGCTCTCCCAGCTCTTGAGCGTCTTATACATTCAAATGACAACGAAGTCCTCACAGATGCATGCTGGGCACTGTCATATCTCTCAGATGGATCCAATGAGAAAATCCAAGCTGTTATTGAGGCTGGGGTCTGCCCCCGTCTCGTTGAACTTTTACGGTGAGTTATAAACTCTGTTTGCTCTTCATATGTGTCAGATGATTCCTTTTCCTGGCATTTGCTTCTGAAAGTTGAAACGCTCTGTACATTTTCTGTTTTCAGTCATCAATCTCCAACAGTGCTCATCCCTGCGCTACGTGCAGTTGGAAATATTGTTACTGGAGATGACATGCAGACTCAGGTATTGGTTATACTTATACCTTTATTTTTCTAATTACCCCAAACCCCCCCTATTTATTTATCTTACTGCTTAATTTCTCTTCCCCTGGTTTTAGTCATGAGTTCATAACTGGCATGGTTTTGTTTATTTTAAAACCAATCACATACTCCTCCGACAGTTTTGTACTGATCTTGGAAGATGGAAATACTTGTACGTGCCTGCATTGCTCATTTTAGATGCACAGGTTGAAAATATAGATGGACATGCTTTTTTTTCTTTAATGCTTTAATATTCTAGAATAGTTGGCATTTTCTATACAATTTCACAACTTATCATTACAACCTGGCATGCTGTTTTGCACTAATTCTGATAGCATGTAATGGGTTTGTTTCAGCTGTTGCTTATGGTTTTCTGGTTTTGAAATCAATACTTGTCACATTTTATAGTTTTCAAGTCAATACTTGTCATGTATTCATATTTGATGGCTATTGATAAGGATGGGTCTAAAGGTTCTATGGTGTCTACACCCACAACCACCCTCCTCCAGCTTTTGACTAGCCATTTAATAGATGAGATTCCAAACAGTACAGAGTGGGTTTTTTTTTTTTCAATTGACTTGAGTCTGAGTGAAACTTCCTGTACGTGAAGGTCTCAATTGGATGGAGACCAGCTTGAGAGATTTGATAAAATTTCCAAATTTACAAAACATCAGATGGTTTCCTTCCCCAACAATGTGGACATGCTTCAGACAAACTTTAATTTTAGCTGTGAAGTGGAAGAATTAGTATAAACTCATGACTAGGGAAGATTATGAAATCAATCTATTTTCTAATCTCTCGATTGAGTATGTAGTCTAATTCTTGTTAGGAGGTTATTTTATGGTGTTATGGAATTCATGTCTCGCTTTTGTTTTGAGATGTGTGCAGACATGCCTTAATTTTTTAGGAAGTGACTATTCGTTTCTGTTTTCTGAAAGAAACATGCTTGAACGAGTAGTGGTTTTTGGTTGAGATGAAGTCTGCATTTATGTCTTGGCAGAGCTAATGATCTTGCATGTTAACTAGGAAAAAAAAATTGGAACCCATTCAGAAATGAAATTCTAGAGATTTGAAAAGCTCAAAGGCGTGTAACATTCCCCAACTGCCTGCTTGCCAAATGGCACTATGAAATGAGACAACTCAAATAAACTTATCCAAAAATATCCCAGAGAAGAGAAAAAGGGCTCAATAATTTTATTTTTTTGAGAATTACTTAGATGATATCATTTATAATTTTCAGCAAACCTCGATTAATCATCTGATGATATCTACAGCGTGTCTTAGTGGTCTGATATGTTGCATGTATGACATGTCTGCATGACTTGAAAATATGTTGGCTTCTGAGCCAATGATGTAATGCTTTGTGTCATTCCTAATTTCAGTGTATGATAAACCATCAAGCTCTCCCATGTCTTTTGAACTTGCTGACAAATAATTACAAGAAAAGCATCAAGAAGGAAGCATGCTGGACAATCTCAAATGTCACAGCTGGAAATGCAAATCAGATACAGGTGAGCAAGACTACTCATTAAATATCATCAGTGGATCCCTGGTTTGGATGAAAATTAGTATGTCCTTAAATTTTGTCACAATGTCTGTAATCTTCTGATTATTTAAAGCTTGGATATTTTGAGGGATACAGGAATTTACAGAGATTTTTGGAGCTATTTTGTTGTTTTCTAGCCCATCTGGTAAAATGGAGTTATTTGTCCCCTGTCTCAATTGCTTTAAAATTCTGAGTTGATGATGGTTTTATGTACCCTCAGTTTGTTTACATCCAATGATTGTTTTGAAGTGAGGATATCTTGAGGATGGCTACAGATAATCTACCAAAAAAAAGACTTTCAACTCTGTATTAGATGTTTTTATCGCCTATTTGTTGTAATGTTCATTGCATGAGACTTGCATTTGCAAATTGCGCAGGCTGTACTTGAAGCAGGTATTATTGGCCCTCTTGTCCAATTGCTTCAAAATGCTGAATTTGAGATCAAGAAAGAGGCTGCTTGGGCAATTTCAAATGCAACTTCTGGTGGAAGCCATGAACAAATCAAGTATCTTTTTTCTCTTTCATGACATTCTTCTCCATTAATTGGTTAATTTGATTTATGTGTAAGTTAAAAGATTCAATTCTATTTGCGCATTGTAGGTTTCTGGTGGACCAGGGGTGCATCAAGCCATTATGTGATCTTTTGATTTGTCCTGACCCAAGAATTGTCACGGTTTGCTTAGAAGGGCTAGAGAACATTCTAAAGGTTGGGGAAGCTAAAAAGAATTTGGGCAACACAGGAAATGCAAATCTGTATACCCAAATGATTGAAGATGTTGAGGGTTTAGAAAAGATTGAGAACCTTCAGAGTCATGACAACAATGAAATATATGAGAAAGCAGTGAAGATTCTTGAGACATATTGGGTGGAAGATGGTGATGACTTTGAGGCATTTCCTCCAGGTGATGCTTCCCAATCTGGATTTCAGTTTGGTGGGACCGAAGTTCCTGTTTCCTCTAATGGATTTAAATTCACTTAAGGTATGCAACTTCTCTCACCTAGTTCGTAAGTTCTAGGTACAATTTCTCTTTACAAGTGACAAAGGCACTTCCTGGACAGTTAACTTTCACACCAAGGCTGAGCAATTCCTGTTTAATAGGGATTGCTTGTTTGTGCTTGTTTTTCTATCGATATTCTTGCAAAGATCGAGGTCTGGCATTTCCCAATTAGTTGGCTGGGAATGTGTAAGTTTGTGGATATTAGTTCTGAATTTACCTGTCTTGTGCTCTCATTTGTTTAGTTTCTACACATGCAGGGGGATGCCTTCATCTTTTTACCCTGTGTCAACTGAACTAATAGAAGTCACATGTGAAACTACAAACCTGTTTTGATATCCGATTGAAATTTTGAAAAATCTATAGATAGTCTTGATATTTGCAGTTGATTGCTTCTCTATATTTCACAAAACATCATCATAGAGAGTAAATTATCATTTTATAAAGCTCTACAATTTATTGTAACTTTACCGCGTTCTTCCAATTTTATTGTAGTCTTGGGATTATTTCCTTAATCACTTTTTTATACACACTAATTTATGGCAAAGGTTAATTTGTACTGTCACTTTTTCTGTGCCAGACATTTGCAGCACCTGAAGTTCATGGTGGAATGAAGCTGAGTGTCCAGGTTTAAATCAATGATTGTTATTTTTGGATAGGGAAGTCACATGCCATAGGATCGTTCTCTGGCTATGCGGTTCAAAAGATGCTCTGTTACAGAGATGCTTTATGTTTGTGAAGAGTCAAGAATTGCCATTGCTGGTGGAATCTACAGAAAGTTTTGAGTCTTTTTTTTACTTTTTCTCATTTTTATTTTGCTGGGCATTATTTTGTCATGCCTTGGATGAAGCTGCTCATCACAGCTTGCATCCGTCTGTCGGGTTTACAAGTTAGAGCGATGATTGGAAGGATATGCGTTGCTATATGTTCTTCTTCTTAAGGTCTTCACAGAACAGTTTGGAATCTAAGGATTGCCTTTCTATTAGAAAATGTTTCAATTTTCAGTTTTGAGGGGGCAATTTTTGTTGTCCGTGAAACAAAAACAAGAATTTATGATATAAAATTTACCATTATTGCATTCTGATTCGCGGCAAAACTTGATTTATCCTTCTGCATGGTTTTCTTTTCTCTGAAGAAAGATGATATCCCTTGCGCACTGTGCTCATTTTGCTTGTGCTTTTGGTCATTTTAACACACACCAGTAGGCATGTGTTTAACATATGCACACAAGCGCATTTGAGAGAACCAGGAAGTACATTTTTCGAAATTAGCCTAATCCGCATGGCTGCTTAATTATTGACAGAATCCTTGCAAGAATGTAAAATGGCAAAGGCATGTGCGAAACCAATAAATGTGCAGGAAGAGCTTTGGTTGAATATGGATTACAAGCCACGTGTTAAGCTGAAAGCGACATGATTGATTGGACAAGAGAAGGAACGTCCATCCTGTGACCGTCTGCTATGTATATAACGTCCAAATTTTTATCTAGACGTAGCGCTGTAGCAGTACGCTGCCCATTCCCCATTACAGGGTCGTTGGGACTAAAATACCTTCCTATCCAGCAAGTCTGATGGTATTGAACGGCAGGAACGTGGGTGTTTCGGTAATATGGGATGCCATTTCTCAAGCTGCTCCACCACAAGTGCCAGAAAGTCTGGAAATAGCCCTTCGCAACAGCCAACTAGTGGAAAACCCGTGAGCAAAATAGTACTCATTTGGACAAACAAAGCCTTGTGGTAGAAAATTCCCTTGCCCTTTGATTCGTATCTCTCTTTTGCAATAGAGCCTTCATGGTAGAAAGATCAAACTGTTCAATTTCAAAAGTCCAAAATAAAATAAAATTACTGCCACCTTTTTTGCTGAAGTTGAGTCTCAAAGACATGAAGAGTCAACTCTCTTCCAATGATGAAGATGAGTGCCAATTGTCAAGACTGGGCTACTGTTGGTGGAGATCGGCAGCAAAGTTCGATGAATGTGTTAGGCTTAAGCTTGACCTCCCTCACATCGCAAGCCTTACACCAAGACTCAGAGTTCTTAAAGAGTTGGAGAGACTGGCTTTGATTGCTCATGAAGGACTCAATGAGCTCAGATACAAGCTACAAATGTATCGTTCAGGTGATTTCTGGGTGCCCACAGGAGGTCTCAAGAAGGAAGAGATGGACATTCCACCAGTAATCACTATTCTCTTGGTGGGTTTCTCTGGCTCTGGCAAGAGCTCACTTGTGAACCTTATGTACAGTGTTTTTGGTCGGTCTGGACTCATACCTTTTGCTCGAACTTCATCTGGTAAGTTTATTGTGCAGAGCATAGCACAGCCATGAGTTTGCATTTATACTCCAAAGAGTTGCAAAACTGTGGAGTATGAAACATTTCTGGCAGCACAACTATTAATTTGATTTTGAATTTGTAGGCGGTGCTACCAAATACACCACCATGTACATGGAAGAGCACAATGTAATGAGATCAATGCAAGGTGGGTTTTGTGTGTACGATTCTAGGGGGTTTAATTACGGTAAAATTGGTGATGCTCTTGAGGAATTGTCAAGTTCGATGAGTGATGGGATTCACCATAACCAGCTGTGCCTGAGATCAGGTGATGATGTATTGCTGGAAGCCGACACAGAAACTGTTGGTTTGAGGTCATCTTCAAAGTTTGTACAAAGGACAGTAAATATTCCAATGGTGGTGGTTAACATAGCAGAGGTCCATAAAGCCTCAAAAGCTAATGATTCGAAGCCATTAGAAGCCACAAGAGAACTCTTCCACTCCCCTGCTTTGAGAAAATGCAGTAAGCTTTAGTCTTTACCATCAATTCTTCGTTTAAGGTGCTATCATTTTGACATTCAGCCATGACAGCTCGGACAACACTAACTGTTTTTTTTAATTCCTGTCATTATAATAAATGGACCAATACACATAGACTCGTGAAGCATCAAACATCATATCAAAGCTTTTTTGTACGTGCACTTTACGCTACTGTACTTCCTAGAGCTATTGTAATTATTGATCTGCACTAAGCTTCGACTGCTGCAGCTGATGATGGTCTTGAAATTTACATCATAGCAGAAAGAGAACATAGTTTTTTCTTTCAATTTCAGTACATTTAATTACCTATCTATTTGAGTACATGGTGTGGATTGTCAAACATGATTTAATCAGTTTTTTCTTCTTTTTTTACTGGTCTTGACTCAGAAGAGTTTGAATTCATTCTGCAGTTTGCCTTACCCCTACCTGCTTGCACCATAGCTTTAATACTCTCTGCTGCATTTATTTCTTATCCCGTTACTGTTTGAGTGAATTTTCAATCATACTTAAACATAACCATGCTGCTCAAAATAAAGCATTGCCACAGACACAGAAGTAGGCTCATTTGGTTGTGCGTAAAATTAAATATAAATTCTGAGCCTTTTGTGACAGTACAATTAAGCAAGAACAAACAACTTCATATGGGAATGCTTAACATGCAAAATAACGCAAGTTAATTGGCTCCATTTTGCTCGCAGACGAGAATCCTATCTTGATCCTGACACATGGTGACTTGTTGACAACCGAAGAGAGGATCGACATGAGGCTCAGATTATGCGAGCGTCTAGGAATATCAGAGACTAATGGAGTGTATGACATTGTTTGCCTCACAGAATATGGATTTCTCGCAGAAGAATCTGATCCGGTTACAGCGTATGCCTTAGCTGAAGCTGTATACAGGGCATTGCTCATCTCAGACAGGGGGCATTCTCCAAAGAAAAACCTCCAGGACTGGGCATTGTTCGTATTGTCATGGTTAATGTGCTTCATGGGTGCTCTCTTCTCCTTCCTCGCTGATCTTTGCTCAAAACTTGGACAGAGGGATAGGATGAAGCACTGAAAGCAAGAAGCGTCTAATTTGCTCAATCTGTTGTGTATCACTCTAACTAGTACAGATTTTATTTTATTTTATTTTGCACCCAAGACTCTCTCCATGAGACTTTAGATGGCCTGACTAAAATATTTGATGTAAATTACTAATGACAGAGGCTGAAGCAGTAAGCTGATCTTTTAATTTAGTTTTGCAGCCATTAATTAGTATTTCACCCTTACATTCCAAAAGAGAGTCCATACAATTTGAACACAGTAGAGGACAATACCTCTGCTCATAAATTTCTTAAGAATTTGAATTTCAAAAGAGAAGTGTTCCTGTTTGCCATCCACATTACAACAAAGGACAGTAGCAAGTGTTTGGTCCCTTATGCAAGAAGAACTAGTATTTTGCACATCCTAGTGATCTATGCTACCATTCATGTTATTTCCGAAGGCGGAACTCAATGAATGGTTGCAGACATGGTTCCGTGTTATCGAGGAGCATGCAGCTTTCTGCCGCGACACAAACACCGTTTCGGCCTTTTGCATGGCTTGTGGACTCGTGATACTTCGAAGAAGGACAGTTCTTTTTCCGCAGTACGAGTGGGAGTTCAATGTCGTGACTCAATCATTCAAATTATTATCGGTGAAGCCAATAATTATTTAGGCATCTCATAGAGAAAAATCAGCAATAGCATCAACATACAGCGACGTTTGGTATTGACATTTTATATATATATGTTTTTTTTTTAAATTTTAATTTAAAAATATATTGAAATAATATATATATATTTTAAAAAATTATTTTTGATATTAACATATAAAAATGATTTAAAAATACCAAAAATCAGGAATCCCACAAAAAAAAATCAGCAACAGCATCAACGTACTGCAACGTGTTTGGAATTGTTATGTTATATGTCACGTTGATACTGTGATAATGGTTGTTTTTTAAAGTATTTTTTATTTAGAAATGTATTGAAATAATATATATTTTTTAAAAAATTATTTTTAACATTAATACATCAAAATGATCTAAAAATACTAAAAAAATATTAATTTTAAGTAAAAAAATCAATTTTTTTAAAAATATTTCTGAAATATAAAAACAAATAAGCTCTCATTCTGTGACGATTTCATTTTTATATTAAGGTGAGCTGTGATATAAAACCAGTATTTACTGAATAACTGGTTATTGTATTATACTTATAAATAATTAATTAGTATTTGGTTAAATTTTATTATTATTAATTTTGATAAATGAAATGACCAGCAAGAACTGTACTGATTATTTAAACAAATACATTTAATTTATATTAAATATTTTACGACTTCTTAAACTTATACAGCATATGAACATGTTTTTTTTTATAAAAGTAATTCTTAAGTTTCAACACAAAAGAAATAAATAGGATGACAATATTTATAGGCATATCATTTTAATATAATGAATAATATATAAAAAAAATGAAATAGAATTATGTAAAACACTAGCATAATTGGTATGTATAATAAAAAAAAATGATGGATAAATTTTTATTTTAATAAAAAAATCCTTTTTTGTTAAAAAAGGATAAAAATGTTTATTTTTAAAGTGACAACTGCTTCTATTTCAAAGCAAGATATTATATTGATCAAACATCTTAAGATAAAAAAACAATTATTTTTATTTATTTATCTCATCCCTGACTAAGTACATATTTATTCTTATTATATATATTTTTGTGGTATAAGACACGAATAAAACCAAGCGCAAAATCACAGGATGTTCCTTCCTTTCCTTTTATCAAGCGAAGGACAAAAACGATGAAGGCATGGCTGGCTGGCTGCGTCTGGTCCAGAATCGGTGGCCTGGGTTTTTGTCTCTTCTTCCATCGTTATCTCTTTCATTACAACCTCAAGCTTTGCCATAACCTTTTCTTTTCCCTCCCACTGCTCATCTACAACCGCTAAGAAACAAAGGTGGCATCTTGTCTTGATTCTGCTTCATCTCACTGTCTCTGTCACAACCCATTTACCAAAATGTCCATCTACACCTTTCGCTTGGAGCTATGGGCATTTCTTGCTTTCAATCCTTAATTTCTTCTGTGCAGTGATTTGATAGTGTGGTCTGTGCTTTTGGGATTTGGGGTCGACCCAATACAATAAAAAAAAAAAAAAAAACTGTGTGATCAGTGCAGAAGGGTATCCTTCCTGTTGCACAAAATCGAGTGGAATTTCTTATTTTAATGGAAAACAAAGCAAAATAGAGCTTATTTCTTTGCTGTAATATTCTTCCTTCAACTTCACATTCACCTCCGAATTGTATCTTTATTGGAAAATTTTTCTTTTTCGCATTTAGGGAAAATATTAACTGAGAAATAATCACCAAATCATTTCTTAAAAGTTTTCAAATATTGAATTTATAAATCTATTAATGGAATCTATCATTTAATGCATGATATTTTCTCAAGAGAGAAAAAATCATATATATATATATATATATTAAAAATACATGTCATGAATGATAAATGGGTAATTGTAGACATTACAGTTATTAAATGATAAATCAACGCTAAAGAAATAACAATTTCCACGTTATTTCATATGAAATGCACAACATTGCTAAAAAAAAAAACTATTTTGAAAAAATTATAATCAAAAGGGTAGAAGAAAATCTTTGGATTATGGAGGGTGACTAAACTTTCTGTTACCGATTGTGATTATAAAATGATGTTTGTAATTGTTATAATTATTATTTTTTAAAATATTTTTTATTTGAAAATATATTAAGATAATATATATTTATTTTTAAAAAATTATTTTTAATATCAGTACTGATTATAAAAAAATTTAAAAAATAATTTTAAATAATTTTTTTAAAATTTTTTCATGAAATGTTATTTAGAATACAATTTTTTTAATTAATGAATTCTAAAATTTTCCTAAAAAAAACGTTATGGTCCTGGAATCAACCACGTGTGGGTATTTTAGTCTATTAAAGAAAATTTGAATTAGGGTTTCTGCGCCGCAGCCCCCACGGTAGAAAACTAGCCGTCTTGATTCTTGAACGAGGCAGCTGTTATTATATTTGCAAGCCTCTTCAAGTGCCCTGTTTCCCATTCCCATGTTTCTTCTGCTTCTTTCCTATTAACACCTCCCTCGCTGCATTTATATCTCTCCTTCAATACCTAATGAGAATGTTTTTTTGGATGCTGTTGCTCTCTTCGCTTTAGGTCTCTTTGAGTTGAGACACACTTGCCTCTCTCTTCTCTCTCCAAGTCTCATGTCTGTTGAATCTTAACTTATCTCATATAGCACTTATTTTGAAGTGCTTGTCTTCAGTCTCTAGCATAACCTGTTTGCACTGATCATGGATTTCAACACAAAAGTGAGTGATCTTATCCTTTTTCCATAGCTTTTAGTTTTTTAATTTAGTGATGGTTATTGTTCGGTTTACTTGTTACTTAATGTCCTCGATTTTTTTAAACAGGGATCAGAGTCAGAGGACATGGATAGTACTCAATCAAGCAAGGGTAACGAGATCAAAAGAAGATGCATGGATTGCCAAACTACAAGAACTCCATGTTGGCGAGGCGGTCCGGCTGGTCCCAGGGTGTGTGTAATTATTCACTTTACAATGATCATCTTCCTCATGTCTCTTATTGTGATTCTGATTAGCTTTATTAATAATGTATACTTTTATTATTTGCAGACACTGTGCAATGCATGTGGGATCAGACAGAGGAAGAAGAGGAGAGCACTTCTTGGGTCGGACAAAGGAGGAGCGGAGAGGAGTAAAAATAAGATTGCTAAAAGTAGCAATAGTAGTAAGCTAGGAGTTTCATTGAAGCTAGATTTGATGGGTTTTAGAAGAGATGGGATATTGCAGGAAGATTGGAAGAGAAAACTGGGAGAGGAAGAACAGGCTGCCATACTCTTGATGGCCTTATCTTGTGGCTTGGTCCGTGCTTAGGATAAGATAAAGGAAAGCATTTTTCTTCTGCGTAGCTTTCTAGTTGTCTTCAAGTTTTAACCCCAATCAATATTCAATGTTTTTTTATGGGGAAATTGCAACGTGTAAAATTGCAAAATGATCAAGCAATTACATGAATACAAACAATGATTTCTTTTCACATTAGATTCTGTTGTTCATCGTTAAACATTCGGGATACCGAACGAAATCCAGCAGTTTGAACAAGGATTAACCTTTGATGGCAGTAAAACTCAGTTCCTGCGGAGGCAGACAATCTTTCATTGCTAGCAGACTACAAGATGCCTGTCAATGCCCAAATGATTGTAACTCTCTGAAGAATATAAATTTACGGTAGCCCAAGAGCTCCTTCCATTAGAGCATCGAGACAGAAAAAATGTGATTTGGTTTCTTCGGCCATTTGATGAACTTAGGCAGAGCGAGCCCCGATTTCTTCTAAATAGATGAGAGGACATGAAACACCATTTGAGTCATGATTTTACATGATTCACTTCTAGCAGCAGGCGACACTTGCCAAATAATTCATTTCATATTTAAAAGTAACTACCCATAATTATTATATTATCCCACTTATAATTGTTATATGATGCCACTTTAGATAATGGATATTATTAGAACTTAAAAGCTATATGAGATCTGCAACATTGAATAAAATGCGATCAAGCACTCTCAAGTTCAATTCATTGACTTCTCTTTAGCACTTGGATGCATAGTTTTAAAACCCGGCTGGTTTGGGGTTGGAACTGAGCCGAGTTTGTAAAAAAATAAGGGTTGTTAAAAACTTGGCTGACCTGGTTTACCCGACGATCAAAAACTCGGCTGTAACCCGTTAATTTTTTTTCCAAAACAATATCATTTTGATTTGTAAAAAAATTAAAATTGACCCGAGTGATTTAATCAAAACCTGATGACCTGTGCTTTAGACTGGATTGACCACCAAGCTTGGCTTAAAAACACTGCTTGGATGTGCCCCGTTTAAGCTCATGGCTATTTAAGCAATGATTAAAGACTTTATTTAACAAAGATCCCAAGAATAAATGAAGATTGCTTTTATTTAAGAAAGAGGTCAAGTATAAAATAAAAATTATACAAGGCTTCACTTGTGAAACATATATGTAAACTATCTATTTTTAAAATATTTTAAAAAATCTCATTTATATTTCTTTATAATTTTTATTCTCCTGGGCCCGCTGAATAGATCCATCAAAGACACGCTGAGGACCCAACATGCTTACGTGAGGGAAGAACAGGCAGGCTTCATGGGCCTCTACTTGTTAATCATTTCACGCTAAAAACCAATCCTAGAGGATTGGATCGACCCTACTTCTACTAGAGAATTCGAGCGGATGCCTTACTTCCTTCAAATGCAGAAGCAGGAAGAAACTTCTGAATGCTTCGAGGTGCCTCTCTCACAATGGATACACAAAGAAAAGATGACTATAAAGAAGTGACATGTAAAATACAGCAAGGCACGACATGCTATTGCCACGTCAATAGTTTAAGACACGTGTCTCCACATAAACAAATTCTCTTCTCTAGAAAGTCCCCCTCACTTCTTTTTCTTGGTTGGAGCTGGCCTTCGTTCTTGATTCTGAACTTCGAAACAAAAGTGCTAATTAACTGTATAATTCAAGCATCAGGGAGCGAATTTGAAGATGATCCAGTCAAGACTAGCTGCAACCGCAACAAGATCGTATAGGTCCCTCTCTTTAGCCTACAATCTAGCTCGAGTTCGAGGATTTGCTACAGGACCAACTGGTCGCCCTGCTGATCCTGAGGTTTACGCTGACCGTGAACATGAAATTCAACATGCTGTTCCCACTGGAAAACCTGAAGTAAGATTTTCGTTCTCTTTTATCTTTTTTAGAAGTCATTTGATTGATCAGTGAAAAGTGATATCCACAGAGACCAATTTATATATAATTTGCAGGAAATGGCAGGAAAGTACGAGCCTGAAACCGGCAAGCGACAAACAGAAGCAGAATACAGACTCAGTAAAGATACCGAACCATCGGCACCACCCAAACCGCCACATGTGCCTACTAAAAAGCTGGAAAATGCTGGAGTTCACAATCCAGCAGAACCCATTGTCCAACAAAGGCGAAAGAACTCAACATTGACACTAGAAGCAGTTAGCTGCGCTGGACTTGATGGCGCGCCATGGCCAAAGGATGAGAGAAGCACCAAAGAACAAGTAGAAGATGACAAGGAATATTTCAGGCGTCGCAAGGCGTCGCCGTTGTCAGAAACTCAGGTGGCGGATACTAGAAAGCCGATAACAAGGGCAACCGATGGCACTGCTTGTGAAGAAATTTATAAAGAACCTGGAGACGTGATTGGGTGGTTGCCAGAGCAACTTGACACGGCTGAGCAGGCACTCGAGAGAGCTCGAAGAATTTGGATGGAGAATGCTATGCGTGGTGATCCTGATACACCACATGGTCGGGTTTTAAGAGAGCTTCGAGGAGAGTGGTTTTGACCTCTAAAGACGGAGATTAATACTTGGTTGTGTTTGAGTAGAAACAATAGAAGCATGGTTTTGAATTGTGCTTGATTTCAAATTTAAGTGTTATAATTTCAGGAATTGAAATTATATTTTGTAATGTAATACAAATAAGAATATACACTGTAATAGTAAGTTCAGCGGTCACACTTTCTAGTAGTAGTGTGTCATGATTTTTGTTTTTAAAAACGGTTTTTTTTTAAATATATTTAAATAATATATTTTTTTTAAAAAATTATTTTCATATCAAAACATTAAAATAATTTAAAAATATAAAAAATTAATTTTAAACAAAAACAAATTTAATTTTTTTACAAATATTTTTTGCCCTGAAAAATTATTTCGTCATGGTATGGAATGTTATAATATGGCTGATGTAAGTTGCATGGAATAAGTGTTTAGTGTAACAATTTATCTGATAATGATTTTTTGCCTTTCTGTTTCCCAGACAAACTACGAATGCGACCATCAATCCCATTTCTTCTTACAATTTTCCTTCTGGTAAAAGTTAAATTAAAAGAACAAAAAAAAATTTAAAC
Organism: Populus simonii; assembly: GCA_007827005.2. Taxonomy (NCBI): domain Eukaryota; kingdom Viridiplantae; phylum Streptophyta; class Magnoliopsida; order Malpighiales; family Salicaceae; genus Populus; species Populus simonii. Next base: position 8,974,510 of record CM017477.2, read on the forward strand.
TCAGAATTCCTACTTAGTGGTAAGGCAGTCTGTTAACTAATTAGTGGTAAAACCGCCGGTTTCCAGTTATATTCATCACTGTTGTTTTAGCAATCGTTCTTCCCTGACAAACTAATTTACTGTTCTGTAAATTTCTGCAATTGATATTTGATAGGCCGCCAACTAAAGGTGATGTGATCGATGAAAAACGTCGACATAAGAAAAATCCAATCAGTTTTCGAATATATCTTCTCAATTAATTAATTAGTTTAATAATTTTATCTATTTTCCCATTATATTTGATATTAAATACGTAAAGATAAGTTGTGGCTAATATCAGATCTTATTAGAGGTAGAGATTTTTTAATATTTAAATAAATATATTTTTAGAAAGGAATGTTTTGAAAATATATATACAGTAAGGAATAAAAATTGTAAATTTTTATTTTAAAAGTCTCACGGTATATTTATAGCCAATAAATCTTGTTATTTTATGAAAAGAAGAGTTTAAAGTGTAATTTCATCCTGATAATATTTAATGAGTAATAAATATATTTTACATCTGTATTCATGTTTGATGAAAATATAATAGGTCTCTCAATGATTTTTATACACCTAAAAGTTGTAGAAAAATTAGGGTCCAAGATATCAAATGTATCTGATCCTATGAAGATTAAGTTCTTTTCCTAGACTAGACCTAAGAGAGCTAAGTCCTTTCCTTAGTGAGCCTAAGGGAGGTTGGGTTTGTTTCTTGGATGAGTCCAAGGAAGGCTCGGTTTGTTTATTGGACATGTTCTAGGAAGGTTGTTCATTTCCTTGGATGTACCTAAAAAGGATAATCATTTTTTTAGCGTGCTCGAGACTTGACACATTGTCAACCTCAATATACTTGAGACTTATCATATTGCCACGCTCAATCATGGTTGTATTTGACTAGTGCTAGACATAGCGTGTCTTTACTGGTACATGCTTGTGTTCTAGAAAATTAATACTTGTAAATCTTTTTTAATTCAATGTTTTTTTTTGTAAAAATATATTGATAAAAACTTAGTTAATCATAAGAAATAAGAAATAAGGACCACGTTCCTATTTTTCCAATTCTAATTTCATTGTTGACGATAAATATAACAAAAATGGTGTGGTCGCCAGTACACTCGCTCTAAATTTTGGTTCTTTCCTCCCGTCTTTAAAAACCATTAAAAGTTCATGATTTGCTACCCTTCTCTTATCTCCGGCCTCCATCTTTCACTACTCTTTATTCACCAATTATGATAGTAATGGCAAACCGCATGAGAATGCTGCTATTAACCCTTTCCACTATCATGACAATCAACTTCTCATTATCATCAACAATTTCTGAAGTTTCTAAAGAACAGATACCATGCACAATGTGCTATTCCTGTGACAATCCTTGTCAGCCTTTACCATCGCCGCCTCCGCCTGCTATCCCTGAATGTCCACCGCCTCCTCCCCCACCTTCTCCACCGCCACCTGCTATCCCTGAATGTCCACCGCCTGCTCCCCCACCTTCTCCACCGCCACCAGCTATCCCCGAGTGTCCACCGCCACCAGCTCCTATTAATGAGTGCCCTGCGTGTCCAACACCACCGACACCATTTCCGCCTGTGCTACCGCCTAAGCAGTCGTATTGGCCGGCTGCTGGCTATTCCTTTAATGGACCGCCAGCTGGTTACGGGAACAATCCAGTGCCGTACTTCCCATTTGACAATAACAACCCACCACCTTCTTTCTCTTTCAAATCCGTTCATTTGAAGCTGCAGTCCATTGTTCTCTGTATTTTTCTTTCGCTTACTTTTCTATGCTTCTTCTAAAAATTAACCTCTTAGGAAGCTTGGAACTCAGAGGAGAGGAAATTCCATTTAACAAAGCAGCAGGCCCTGGAACTGCTAATCTAAAAGAAGAAATATGGCTTAGCGCTTGGCAGTCAATTCTATATATGAAAGATTTTTCTGTTTTCTGCCCCCTGTAATTGTTCAATAAATATTCATGCACGTTATACATATTTAAGATAGTAAAATACATAAATCTGTAATCCCAAATACGAATTTAGCATATAATTTTCATTTTTCATTCCTCACATCAATCCAGTTCATGCGTGTGTTTGACTGTAACATCTAGACGCTTGTCTTGTCTTTGATTAGTTTAAACTCTTCCTTCAATTATTTCTTTCCTTATTTCCTTTTGGCCGATCTAAGAAAACTATTCTGTCAGTCATTTCTGACCGAAATAGCGATAGAATACTAATAAATAAATAAATTAAAATTTCATGAAAAATTTCAGCGGTAATTTGACATGTTAGTAATACTGACAAAATTTCTAACGAAATTTCTATCAATGATTTTAAATGAATTAAAACCTAGCTGTTCTTTATTCCCTCCATTTCTTTATCTTCATTTCTTAAAAAACCCACCAGCAACCTCTTAAATTCTCCTTAAATTTCAGTCTTCCTCTTACAAATCTGACCACCCAATCTGCGTGCATCGACCACAATTTTTTAATAGTGTCTGTTTCCATCTATTGGTTCCATTTTATGTTAAGTTTCACACCATCAAGTTAGTAACCCATCTTTTTTTTTTAGCACATTTATGTTTTAAGTTAATTTATTGAAATTTATTTTTAGTTTTTTTGGTTACTTGTATATTTAAGTGTTTGATAGCTTTTTCCTAGATATTTTTGTTGTATTAATGCATGATTTATATGTTAAGGTATGTTTGAGATTTGGAGAAAATTAATTTTATTTGTCATTTGATGAAATTGAAATTGATTTTATAGTTTATGTGTCTTATAATTAAAGAAATAATAGGTAATTTAAAGGGTATCAATTATAGATTTGGAGAAAATTAAATTTATTTGTCATTTGATGAAATTAAATTTGATTTTATAATTTATGTGTCGCATAATTAAAGAAATAATAGGTAATTTAAAGGGTATCAATTATATTTTGTTAATTTTATTGTTAAGTTAAAAATTTAGGAAAACTTGATTTTTATGGAATTAATAATAATTAAAATGTATTAATTTAGGTTGAATAAGTTTGAATTGAATAAATGATGGATAACTAGTTTGGTGATAATTATTTTTTGTTAATTTTTTTGTTTAGTTCACATATTGATGGAAAATGAAATTTGTGTAGAATTGATAATTAGTTATTAGATTACAAATTCATTTTTAATAAAAAGTTGTCATCAAAATTTTATATAGGTTTCATAGCAATGAATGATTGTTATTGGATATTTTCAAGATTCTAAAGAAAGGTTGTATAGGCAAGATTATCTTAAAATGTTTGGGGGTTTTATTATTTTTATACTTTCTAATCCAAAGAATATTAGCGGGAGTGTGACTAGATGTCTATGTGCAAAGTGGAAAAAATAAAAGTATTCATCATAACGATGTTGTGACGATAAATATATTTAAAAAATAATTTGTTGAGAAATACTTATATTGGTTTGTACACGAAGAACCCTATGTTTCTTACGAAACCATGTTAGAAAGGATGGTTGACTCAGATTTAACTTCCAACAGCATACAAGGTTCATGTAACATTCTTTTAGGTGAAGAACTAAAAGTCTAATGAATTGTTATGGGATGGGTTCACAACTTATAGTAAGTTTCCAATTATTAAACAAGTGTTTACCATCAAGTCAAATTATGGATTAAGTGAGGTTGGTTATGACTGGATCATTGAACAACAAAAAAACATGTTACTTGAAGGTAATAAGGTGAAAAATAATTTTTATGCTGCAAAATCCATGATGAAATCTCCTTGACCTAAGATACAAAAACAAAAATCCAAACTTTTGCATGTTATATTAAAGTCAATATACAAATTTTACCTAATACAGAACTTGTCCCTATTTTATTTTTCATTTTACAATGATCCTCTCTCTCTCTCTCCCATTTCATCAAATCCTGGCAAGCCCTCTTTACAAATCTGGCCACCCATCTTGCCATCCCTGATGCAACCTCTCTCCAATAGCATAAGCTTTTCTCTCTTGGTTACATGTCTTATCAAGCTTCACTTCACTAAGTAAGCAAACCAACTCATTTAGGTTTTAAGTTAATTTACTAAAATTTATGTGTAGTATTTATAATTTTCTTCTATTTTTAAGTGTTTTGCTTGTTTTATAATGACAATTTTTTTTTTATTAATATATGATCTGTATACTAGAGTTTGTTTGGGTTTTGAAAGAGATGAATTTAATTTATCACTTGATGAAATTGAGTGTGATTTTGTAACTTAGATATGTTAGAATTGAAGAAATGACGGGTAATTTAATAGTTATAAATAATTTTGTGATACTTTTATGGTAAAGTTGGAAATTTGAGAAAAAAAATGATTTTGTATGGAATAATAATAACTAAATGTTTTAATTTAGGTTGAATAAGTTTGAATTGAAAAAACAATGGATAACTAGTTGGGTCTCTTTTAGTCAATTATGATTTTTGTTGAAAATTTAAGAAAAATTAATTTAATATATAATTTAGAACAATCATGGTATTAATTGATATTATTATTTTATTGATGATATCATGATATGAGAATTTATGATGTTTATAGTAGAGACAGTGATTATGATGATAATAGTTATGATGATAACATTTGTAGTGACATTTATGATAATAATAATAATAATAATAATAATAATATCGGTTATAGTGATGATGTTTGTTATGGTAATGATAATATTAATAGTGGCTATGATATGTCAACTAGTGGTGGTGGGGAGGGTGGTTATAATAACTATGACGGTGATAGTAAGGTGGTGATTATTATTTTGACAGTGGAGACGTAGAAAAGTTATGAAGAGATAATGATAAAATGATGATTATATAGATAAAAAAATAATAGTGGTGGTGATGTGGTCGATAATGGTGTGGTAGTGGTGATAAAATAATAGTTATATTAATAAATGTTTTGAATTGTGTTTATTATTTCATTCTAGGTACCATGTAATTTAGAAGAATCAAGTTCAAGTTCAACAAAAACGTTACTAATTTTTCAAGTAATAGTAGTAGTGTTAATGATAATGCCGTAAATTTAAAGATGATTATAAAAAAGCACATGATGTAGAAGTTATCTATCAATGCTATGGGTGTATTGGGCTCAACTAATTGCAACTATGAATTTATCTTTTTGTTCCCTTCTTGGCCTTCTAGTTGAGGATTTCCTCCTTAATGTTTTTGTAACATATTTGATGTGATGTACCGGGTATATATATTTTATATTAATTATTTGATTGTATTTTAATTGTAATTTTAATGATTTCTTGCTTGAATCTTAATGTATTGTTTATTTTTTTAAAAAATATTTATGTATGAAATTCTGTTTATTTTATTATTGTATACTGCTATTTATATGAATTTATTACTTAAATCTTCTAACCGTGAAAACCCGCATGTCAATTTTTGTGTAATCCATTTAACATTATTTACAGTAACAAGTTTTGTATTCAACCAACAATTTATAATAACAATGAAAACTTTTTAAATATCGATCAAATATTTTGGTGGCATCGTGCAATTTGTGTAGTAGTGCCTCTACCATTGCGTTGTCACGATGATATTTTTCTGGTGCCGTTGTTATTTGTTCGGAAAGGAGGACACATGGGAGGGGATGAACCGGCCTCGGTTCCCTTTTGCACTCGTAATACTTACTGGCTACCCTAGTGGGTGGACTGACTCAAAATATGGAAGGAATAAGAGCTGCCATTTTTTAATTTGTTCTTGTTCGTCTTTTGATAATGGTGGCGTAGAAGATAAAAAAAACCAGGTCATAGTACAGTCACCAATATATTTACACATGGCCGGTGTGCCCTTCTTCATTGCTAAATACCAACCACCACCATTTTGTTTCAGCACCATTCTCCCCATCCTCAGTCCTCCCAATCCTTTTTCCCTCCCTCAAAAATCTTATGAACAACAACACCAGTTTCTACGGATCCTATCACCATCATTAGAAATTAAAATGATTAACCCCAACTCCCTATCAGTATCATTCTTAATTCTCTTCATTTTGCACACCGATTACTTTTCATCAACCACATCGAACATTACAGGAGTTTCCAAGGACCAAATACAATGTACAATGTGCTCTGCCTGTGAAAACCCATGTCAACCCCTTCCATCTACTCCTCCACCACCACCCCCTGTCTCCACTTGTCCGCCTCCGCCAGCGGTTGTCTCAGGCTCCCCACCGCCACCATCAATGCCAAATTCAGGCACAACTTACTACTCGCCACCGCCACCTAATTCAGTGCCCACGTACGCGTACTCCCCTCCGCCACCACCTGCTGATGTTGCTGGATTTTATCCGCCGCCAAGATATGGTAACTATCCAGCGCCTCCGCCACCGAACCCTATACTTCCGTACTTTCCATACTATTATTATAACCCTCCACCATCGTCTTCTCCTAACTCTGTTCTCTTGAAAATGAACCCCATTGTTTTTTTCATTTTTCTTCTTCTTTCTTTCTTTCCTCTGTTGCTTCTAAATTGATCAGAAACTCATTGACCGATAAATGCAGAGGTTTTTCTTTTCTTTTCCTTATTAAAAAATAAAAATTTCAGTTATATTTCTGTACTTACAGATAATTTTTTAGAAGGTCATCCAATTTATTGTCCCTTTTTTTATAAAAACAAATCTACTTAGAATTTAGAAATGCATGATGAGACGCAAAAGCTTTGCTTTTGCTATGGGCTAGACCGCTAGAAGAAGCAGGATAAATGAAGGCTGCGGGGATCAGAGAAATGTCTACCACCATGCTACATGTGTAATTCTCGAAAGATGTATTTTTTTGTTGCTCAAAGAAAAAAAATAATTGAAATCAAGGATTTAATATAATTAAATCAAGGATACATCAGATTATAAATCAAGGATTTTTCAGTGAACTATTTTAAAAAATAAGATCCTGAAACTAGACGTGCTAATGATACCAGCAGTATACATCTTCTAATACGTTAGGAAATATCCATAGCTGAAAAGAAGAAGAAAAGAGAGTAAGAAAACATAAAATATAAATAAAAGAATTTAGCAATCCATTTTAAGAAATTGAAATCTATTGGTTTGAGAGAATATATTATAATATTAGATTTCATATATAATCTCTGAATTTACTATTTATTGTAGGCTAAACCCATAATTTGCCTTTTGTTTTATCCTAAGAGTGAAATATAAATTAGTCTCTTTAGTTTTTCAAAATGAATTAAGTTGTTCTTCTAGTTTTAGAAATTAATTAATTAATCCCTTAACCAATACTGATCATTTTTAATTTTTTATTTCAAAAAATACTTTCTTTTCTCATCAATCTTTTTCATATGATCTACTTTTTATATCCTCTAAAATAAAGTTAAAAAAAAAAGAACATGGAATGGACAAAATTAATTAGATTATAAAATACAGAATCTAATTAATTAGTTTTTGGAAACAGAATAACTATTTAGTTCGTTTTGCAAAACTAGAAATTAAGATTAATTTGTAATCTACTCTTATCCCTAAGCAGTCTCTATTCTGTTAATCCAATCAAACAAATCCATTGTTTAATGTTTACGAAAAATTAAAAAAACTGCATGGTCTCGAAATCTCTGTGAAAGTAGATTGGATTCTTATTGGCATATGTGCCATCATTAATTTATCAGCACTTCGAACTTTGAAGGCGAAGGAAAAGATAGGGTCAAGCTTTAGAGGTTCTTTTAAGAAGATCCTCGTCTTAAAAAAACAAAGAGACGGAAATGATTGATTGGCAAGGTTCCTAAAGGTGGTAACGACGTGGGAGGTGGATTACAGTCGAGTTTTGCACCTCTGGAGATCCATGTGCTTTGTTTGGTTGGCAACCGACGGCGGTGGCCCCGGGGAGAGACGGCTTGAATATATGCCCTCGCACATGCCACCGTTCTATTTTTATTTCCCCTCTAAAATGGAGGAGATGCGAGGACGAGGGCTCCTGAGACTAATTCAAACTTCGAGTCTTATTTAGATGAGATTCAAGGTAGATCTTTCACAGTGAAAAGCAGTTTGGTTTTGGTTGAAATCTGTGTGTGTTAAAGATGGATAAGATTTTGAAATTAGTCTTATCTGGGAAACTCATTCATTCCATTTATACGTAAGATTGTTGAAGGCACATGTTTTTGTATTCCTAGCAAAAACCTAGTCTCCTGCAGATCGTGGAAAGCCATAGACACAAATAATAATCAATGTCCAAGGATGTAGCGGCGGCATCTCTCCTACAGCCATCTGTGAAATCATTTTGCTCAGAGAGGTTTCTTGTTAGAATCGTCAGAACGTAAAGAAGTACACATATCAGTGATCAAATCAGAGGAATTCTGGTTCAGCCGAAAATTAAAGACAACAATTAAAAAAAAATACATAATATTTTAATGGGTGAAAGTAGCTTTATATAAATTCACAAATTTATTTTCTCTAAAATAATAACAATAAAATTTGCCTGTTTAGGAGGTTTATAAAACCTTAAATAAGCCAAACCCTACTTCAACTAGAAAAATAAAAAAACAAAAAAAATCTAAAATTATAAAGGAAAGAAATATAAGAACCAAAAATAAAAAGAAAAATCACAAAAATTATCAAAATCAAGAAGCCTCAGGCAAGATTTTCGATATACTAAAATTTGACGATTCATATAGCGATGCAGTGGCTATTATAGAAAAAACAACTTTCAAAAACTCCTGTAAATATTTGAAAGTGATCCAACAGTCGGATTAAAAGTAATAGTCATTTTGAGTTGTTATTCTAGTCTGACGCAACCATACTTCCTCTTGGATCTTGACCTATTCTATTGGTCTATATATGCATCTATTATGCAATTCATATAATTAATCTCAAGCAAATTCTCATCTAGTTGTGGTAGATTCACACATGACTGTTCAAAACCACCCATTATTGCATACCTGACTGCATCATTCTTCATGGGTTGGAGAAAACTCGTCCTCAAGTTATGTTTCTTCTCTAAATAAGAAGTCAAGTGTTGGATATTAAAGACATCAAAAGTCTTTATATAATGAGGAAGACGAATAATGTAAGTATTGTCATTTATCTTCTGCAACACCTCACAAGGACCTATCTTTATTTCCTTTGACTTGTTATACTCGCCTACTAGAAACCTATCACATGTAAGATCTTTCCATTACTAGGGTTTTATACTTAGATTGTTGTCATCGATAGTCTGCTTAATCTACTCATGAATATCATGTAAGAAATTTGCTATATTAGTAACTTTGATGCTTAATCAACCTATACGAGGAGTAGGAATTAGCTCAGTGAACCAACCGAGCTATTTTATTATTATTATTATTATTATTATTATTATGGTATTGAGATCTACTTCTTTTCTGGTTGTGTTTGTCATTGTTATTCATTAAAAACTGATAATTTTGTTGATTGATAATGACTTGTGCTAGCTCCACAAGAAAATAGCACTTGTCTTTTGCTTAGTTGGAGTGTGTTCATCATTTATAATCAGAAAACTAACAGCGCTAGTGGATTTAAGATTTTTAGTGTTTTACACCTTTTCCTTTCTTTGTTTTTTTTTTTTTTAAAAAAAAGAAATGACAAAGCAAATCATAGAATGATACAGGAGAAATTCGCAAGGATTATATATATTTGAAGCCAAGGGCTCTGATTATTTAGTTTCAAGAAATCAAGTCCTATAGGCAGTAGTCTGATCATGCAGCTCATAAACCTGTTGTATTCGCTATTTCCTTCAATTCTAGCATTATGCGTCATCTTACGATATTATTCAAAAAACACACACATTCATTGCTCTATTTTGGGCTTGGTAAATGCCATTTTCCTTATTCAATGTATTCTCTCCCTCAGAACAATGCTATTTCTTGAGAATGTTCAACAAGATGAAATGATCATCTCAAGGGTCTTTCTGGAAAAGAATGAAGATAATTCGGTGAGAACAATTGACACTAACTTACTCCATTTTAGGTAGCATTGATTGCATCTTTGTCACTGTTATGGTGTGGAACCCCAGGTTTCTTCTCTCCCTCTCCCTAATTCATGCGTGAATGTGAATGAAAGAAAAACGCTCGACACTTGACAGCATTCGGTAGACAAACGAAATGGTGAAGAAAGAACATATTCAGAAAACAGCCACTGATTTCCAGTATTCCCTGTGGTCCCTCATAATAAGTGAGAGCATGAATCCTTCCATCTACCAAGGTTTTCTTTCCAAATGCATTTGCTCTCATTTCAGCTGCAATCCCTCTAACCGTTTCAGAACCAACCAAATTTTCCAATGTTAATTAATTAGTCCCAGACTCACGTATCGGCGTTGCAAATAAGCAATAACTGCTGACAAAAAAGTCAGTTATTGGTTATTTTTTTTTAATTCATTTTAAAAACAGACGGACGCTTTATTGGTTATTTTTTGGTTTCATTTTAAAAATAAATAGATATAAGATGAAATAAGATTAAATTCAGAATCCATTAAAAATGATAAAGAACATTCATTTCCCTTCCCAAGGTTGCCTAGTTTTTTTTCCAATTGATGCTATACATATCAAGTTCATTGTTGCTGTTCATCTTAAAAAACATTTTAATATTGTTGTTATTTTTTTTATTAACATGAGTGTCCGGGTCAGGTTACGCGTACCTCAACTAATCTCATGAACCCTAAATCTAACAACCATGTAAGTCTTCAGTGACCCTGAAATTTATAAGACTTTAATTAATGATCTCTAGAGAGTAAACCTAAAGCCTAACCAATTGAGTTACACCCTTCAGAATTGTATTATTGTTTCTCATTACACTAGACATTAAACTTGTGAACTTTAGATTTTTCATCTGAAATTTTAGGAAGAAGCTTGGTTTGATTTATTCACTGTAAGGATGACAATAGGTGTTTAAGAGTCTATTTTCAACTATATACATAAATGAGTAACGAAAATTCTCACATACTCGTACCTAATTCATAAAGATATCCATATAAGTATTTATTATTTAACTATTTAATATTCAATATAAAATAAAATATAGTAATACACACACACATTTAAGGTATGTGTATTAAATGATAAAATTATAAATGTTTTGTGTGTGTGTGTGTGTGTGTGTGTGTGTGTGAGAGAGAGAGAGAGAGAGAGAGAGAGAGATTAAAATATTTATATATTAAATTATAAATGTAGTGTGTGTAAGAGAGAGAGAGATTAAAATATTTATATATTAAATTAAACTAATACACAAACGATTACAAATCATTGCATGTATTACAAAAAGACTTAAAAAAATGATAATTTTATTATTTTATTGTTATACATGGATGACATGTTGATAATAAATCTCAACAAAGATCAAGTTCAACAATTAAAGGCATAATTAGTTAGGGAATTTGATATGAAAGACCTAAGACCATCAAACAAGATTCTAAACATGCAAATTTACAAAAACAAAAGTAAAAAAAAAATATTTGGCTTTCAAAAAAGAATTATTGGAAAAAATCTTGCAACGCTTCAACATGTAAAATTGTAAGCCAATTCCAACCTTATTTCTTGTTAAGTTCAAAATACCCTCATGTATATCTCCTAGCAATGAAACATAAAGGAAGGAAATGTCTCGAGTATTGTATTCATTAGGAGTGAGAAGTTTAATATTTGTCATGATAAGTACAAGACTATATACATTGCACAAGTAATGGGAATAGTTAGTTGATACATGACAAATCCTAGTAGAAAGCATTGAAACACCATTAAAAGGATTTTGAGATACATCAAGGGTACCTCAGATGTTATATTATGTTATAGATAATTAAAATTCACTATTAGAGGTTACGTTGATTTATATTTTGCAGGTGACCTTAAGAGAAGAAAATTCATTTAAAGCTATATGTTAATGACTGTAAGAGAAATTGTGAACTGAGTTTCTAAATTAAAATTTTTTGTATCCATAACATAAGCTAACTACATGATAGCTACCCAAGGTTGTAAAGAAGCAAAACGATGAAGAAGACTCATGAAGGAGCTTGGGCACAAAAAAGAGAAGATTTTCTTGTATTGTGATAGTCAGAGTATCTTGCATATTGTAAAAAATCCAACGTTTCAAGAACAAAACACATAGATGTCCAATATTATTTTGTTCATGAAATGATAGAAGATGGAAATATGGGTTTTCAAAAGATTTACATCAAGAAAAACTTAATAGATGTTTAGACTAAACTAGCCAACACTAATAAGTATATATAGTGTAGATCCTTGTATGGCCTAGTAGAAACAGAAGTAGCAAGAAGATAAAAAGTATATAAAGAATAGAAAAATCATAAATAATCAAGTGTTAAGACATGATTAAAATCAAAATTTTGAAGTAGAAGAATATTGAGCGTGCATGCCTAGGCCTGTTCATGGTTCGGTTCGATTCGGTTTGAACCACAATAATCAACCGAACCGAGTAACTTAAATTTTTGAAAATTCAAACCGAATCAAACCGAACAAAATTCCGGTTCAAACCGAACCAGTTTGGTTCTGTTAAATTTGTTTTTACAGCAAACAAAACTGGAAAATCTAATCATCCCATCAATGAAGGAGACCTCTCCTAAATCAGCTTGTAAATTAACAAACTGTAGAGAAAAAAAAGAGAAAAGCAAACCCCTAAATCTTGTCGTCGATTGATTTCAGGAGGAGGTTAAGAACTTCAACATGGTAGAACCAAAAACCCATTCAAATCCCTGGCATCTAAACCCCCATAAGACTATAACTAACACCATTGAGTACTAATCTTCGATTTCTACCCCTAACCTTTTTTTATATATAAATTTAACCAAACAACTAGTATTCAAAAATCATAGCTATCATCATCAAGCAACTGCTGGGTTCTCATCAGAGAAAAAACATCAGATTCAGAGAGGGAGCCCTTCTCCTTGCAATCAACAAAATCATCATCACCATAGGGATCTCGAGCAGGATCAGACTTGTTTATGGCGGAAAGAGCCTTGTCGAGAAAGGGTTTAAAAGCCATCTCAATAGCTTGCCACCCAAATGCAAGAGCCCTGAATGCAACCACTCCTTGTAGTTGAAAACTTAGAAGGGAAAAGAAGAATGATTTTTGAGGTGGAAAGTTAGTTTGCAGTGCAGTCTTTGCCACGGACGGTGGTTTTTTTTGAGGGAAGGGGAGTTTGTGAAGGCAGGGGAGAGGGGGGTTATGTTAGGTAGGGTTAGGTTAATTAACTTTATACTCCTTAGCTGCCAACGGGTTTTTTATGATTTTTTAGTTGGTCTGGTTCGATTTGTCGTTTTTATAACTAAAATCAAAACCGAACTGGATTTATTAAAATTTATGGTTTTAAAAATTGATTTAATCAGTTTTTTTATCTCAGTTTGATTTTTTGATTAATTTTTTTAATTTTCTTAATTTTCTCCATCGATTTTTTTAAACACCCTTATCCATGCCGGTTGGCACTGAACTTTGGATGCACTATTTGTTTGATGCCTTTTAATGAGGGCAAGATGGGAATCTGCCTTACATGCCTTTGATGCACAACATACAAGAGAGAAATACGAGTGAAGGAGAGAAATTTCATAAAATTATGAGATATTTGGGAGAATGTATATATGTGATATTTTTAATTCTATTGATAGAGAGATTTTTAATAATTTTTTATTAATAAAAAGTGATTATAATTTCCACGTAGGAAAATTTTTTTATACTTACTCTTTAATATAGCTAAATTTAAATAAATTCTTCAACTTTTCTTTTTTTCTTTTCTTTTCAAAAGGTACATTCTGAGCTCCTAGCAAAAATCCTTGATCTTCGTAGCGCTGCCAGCCTACCACTATAACACATTCCATTGAAGGCATCGCTCAATTGTTTTACTGTATTTTTAGTGTATCAGCAGGTTACTGTCAAGTCTTTATATAGTAGCTCCTGCTATTAGATTGTTAGAATGTGCAAATCAAATAACAAAATTCAGTGTGTGAAAAGTGTTTTAAAAGTATTTTAAAAAAAAATTAATTTTTTTTTATTTTTTTCTTTACTTCAATTTAATATTTTTTTATGTTTTCATATCATTTTGATATGATGATATGAAAAATAATTTTTAAAAAATAAAAAAAATATCATTTTAATGTATTTTTAAGTGAAAATAGTTTAAAAAGTAACCGCAACCACACTTTTAAATAGACTTTTTCCGTGGCTGCATTTTTATAGACCAAACTATCCTTGCTTTTTTCAAGAAATAACAATATTATTTCTTATTTTTTATAATAAAGACAAGTAGCAATATTTGTCAGGTGTTTACTGAAAAGCACCAAAAAAATAAAAAGATAATTTACTGGTGGCATGAAATTCCCGTGCATAATTTTATTTCATTAAATAGGATAGACATACCGTAATTAACAGAAGGGTTATCGGAGATCTTAGAATCAATTAAGATACAACAGGAATAATTAAGGGGAAATTAAATTAAAAAAAAATAGATTGAACTATTTTCTTAAGAAAATATTCTATGATCCACGTCAATTATACCAAACCAATCATATTATGGATGGTCAAACCTTCAAATCTATGAAGCGGATTTTGGAGTACCAAACTATGAGGACATATAGTCAAAGTTGATAATATCTCTCAAGAATTAAGGGGCATTTTGGTCTAGCTGAATGGATTTTGCCTAGAATTTTAGAAGCATTTTGGTTCTATATCAATTTTTTCCGTCTAGCTTTCGGCAAACCACACTCGTCTAATTACCCAAAACCACGAAACGACAAGCACTAATACTATTAATTAAGGACAAATTAATAAGCCCTTAATTATGTGCTATTTGATGAATAGAATATTGTAAAGTGAAGAATCATTAATTTACGACATAAAATTAATTGCGACATGGCATGCATTAATTGGGTCAATTATTTATCCATTTTAGCATGTTATCAGTAAATTATTTTCTTATGGGAGATTAATTGTTGGTTATTGTCTTATATTATTTTTAACTTGTTTATATGAATGGAATTATATCTTCACACAAACTCTAGCTACTAATAATATATATATAAAAAAACTCATTAATAAAAAGTTATCATAAATGTTTTTCCATATCTATATTTTTAATATTTTGTGCATGTATAATTGAAATAAATTCATTGAAATAAAAGAATTCAAAAAAAAAAAAACAGAATGCTATTATATCAAGTTAAAAGTCAATGAAGACCTAATAAGATATGGACTTTGCTTGAACAAAGGACTAATTGAATAAAAATATAATTCACAAATTTGAGATATATTTTTATCATACAATCAAACCAATTTTTATTTTAAATAAAAATGATAAGATATTTTCTTAATTAAAATAGTTATTTACATGCATTTTTCTCTTTTTTTTCCCTTGAATGGACACAAAACTCTCTTGCGTGGTACAATATAAAGAATATTGTAAAGAATATTGTTTTAACTATGCTTATAAAATAAAATTATACTAAATTTCTAAAGCATATATTTTAGATTTTTCTTTAATTAACGTGAGTGTTCGGGTTAGCTTGCGCGCACCTTGACCAATCTTACGGGCCCTAAGGTTAACGACCATGTAAGCCTCCAGTGACCATCATATTAGCAACCATAGGGTTCGAATCTGAGACCACAAAGGGTCACTACAAGATTTAACAGTTTTACCGACGGAATTTTTCCGTCGGTGTAAGACACATATTCCATCGGTAATTATATTACCGACGGAATCAAAGACGGAAATGATCCGTCGGTGAATCGTTCGTCGGTAATGTTTTGTCCGTCGGTAAATCCGTTGGTAATAGAATTACCGACGGATTTACTGACGGAACAGACGCGTCGGTAATAATTTTTTTATTACCAACGGAATTACCGAGGGATTTACCGACGGAAATTCCGTCGGTAATTCCGTCGGTAATTATTGAAAAACATTTAAAAAAATTCATTTTATAGAATTATAAAATAATTAAATTAACATAAATTAACACTGTATAATATATACTCAAAATGCTTGGAAAAAAGAATAAGAAAATCAATTCAAACAAATTTGAAACAAATAAATAAAATAAAAAATAAATTCAACTAAAAAATTAATTCATATGAAAAAAATGAAGTTCCAATTGCTAAAAATTTAAAAATCATATAAATAAATCTACTAAAAATTGATCTCATATGAAAAAAAAATCTCACAACAACATTTATACAATTATTAAGAACAAAAACAATTAAAAATAAAATAAAAAACAAATATAGTGAAAAAAATCATGAAAAAAGAAGAAAAAAGAAAAATCTTACCTTAATGTAGTTGCAAGTGAAGCTAAGGAGAGAAAAAAAATTTCATTAAGCATATTAATTAAAAAAAAACTAAGAGGATAAAAGAAGAAAGAAGAAGAAGACATACCCAAGCATGGAGGAAAAGAGAAGGAGATGAGGAGAGAAAAGAAGAGAAAGAAATAGATAAGAAATGATGTTTTTTACATAAAGTGAAGAAGAAGAAGAAGACATACCTTAATGATGTTTTTTACATATAGTGAAGAAGAAGAAGAAGTAGAAGAAGAAGAAGAAGAAGAAGAAGAATAAGAAACGGGTCTCTTGTGAAATAAGGGCATTCAGGCTTTTTATTGGGGCGCTTTACCGACGGATAATTGAATATTAATATTTTTTAATTATTCCGTCGGTAATTCCATCGGTAATATTTAATTTAAATTTTCAATTTCGTAAAATTTTTTCAGAAACCGCCAAAAAATTACCGATGATTTTTCAATCCGTCGGTGATTCCGTCTGTAATATTTAAATGAAAATTTTAAATTAATTGAATTTTTTCAGAAAACCGCCAAATAACACCGACGACTTTTCAATCCGTCGGTGATTTACTCTCTGGAAAATACCGACGGAATTTTCCGTCGGTGATTCTCTTTGTAATTAACATGATGAACAGTGTTCACAATTTACCAACAAATTTACCGACAGAATTTGTTCCGTCGGTAATTCCGTTGGTAAAAATGACACGTTATCATTTTTTTTTTGCTTTGATTTAATTTTTTTTCCCACGGTAATTCCCTCGGTATATACCAAGGGAATATTTCCGTCGGTAAAATCCCTCGGAAATATTCACTCGGTATTTCCGTTTGTATTTATCAATTTTCTGGTAGTGGTACCATTAAATCACCTACTAGATGGTTATATATTTTAGATTTTTTATAATATATATATATATATATATATATATATATATATATATATATATATATATAGTATTTCAAATTAATAACTATTAAATTCATGAAAAAAGAGTAAAAATATATAGTTGGATGATATATTTGCAAATTACATGTCAAGAAAATTTAGCATATAATACTATTCGTTTCCGCAACACGTTGTATATCCATGGCAAGATCACAAGAACTTCTTGAATCCATACGTTTCTGAGTGTTCTGTGAGGTGGTGCCTAATAAAAGCACCATTCCTTTTAGTTTTTTCTTGGTTAATATCACGCACGAATGGTGGGTTGGTAGCTAGAGTCTCTGCGGCCGTTTTTATGGCAGATGTGGACGGATGCTTGATTTTTATTTTTATTTTTATTTTTTTGCTTGATTTTCTGGTTGGGTGGGAGGGTGGAATTAATAGAATGTTTGTACTTGAATGTGAAATTTAGTGGATTAATTCGGATTTTTGGTGGATCATACCCTCTTGAAACCTCGCCTTTATAGCTACAAGACACCTCGCATGGTCTAACGAGGATAGTTTCTCCCCTTTCAGGGTGATTAAATTAAGAGTATTCCGATGAATGAAGGAGAAAACCAGTACCCAGATTGTATTGAAGTCTATTTCTACTGTTTTCGGATGTTCGTTCTAGTGATTTTTGTTCGGCTTCGCTGTCCCAAAGGATTATAAGTTTATTTCTAGGCATCTTGTTTGTAAGGCGGGAATCATGCTCGCCATTAGTGAAACTCCATTTTTATATATATAATGCACCTGGCTTCAATCTTTTATCATAAAGATTTTGGCAACTGGAGTTCCACCATGTACAGATACGATATCACGCAGCAAGATTTATGCTTCACGCAGCAAGATTTATGCTTCAATAATGTTCTGAGTAACGCTACAATTTTGAACGTGGTACTAATTAATAATTTCTAACATGATAAGCAAGTTTGCAAATTGCAGACCCCATCTTATAAAAACGACGATTTTTTTTCAATAGAAAGAATATGCTTTCAACTCTAACAGTCATTTAATAAATAATTTATTAAAAAAAAATTCATCAAAACAAGGAACATGTCTATGAAAAGAGTAAGCGTGAACTAAGTCCAGACATGTTTACAGTTTAGGTTGGTGCTAGCGCAAGCTAATCCAAAGAGGACCAGACACTTGGAGACCATGTTCACAAAATTTCAAATTAATTCAATAATTAATCAAGATAAAAAATTACACTTATTTAACTTATCCAGACTTTTTTCTTAGAATTGGATTTTTGATATGCATCTCGTGCTAGATAAAAATATTTCAAGACTGAGTAAGGCTAAAAAAAGATAAACTTGTTCTGTACTATTCAGTAAATAATTAGATTTCTATTTATAGTTTGAACTAGTTTACTGGCTTTTCCTTGGTAAAGAAAGGCAGTGATATAGTTTTCGCTTGCTGTGTGGGATAAGACAGGGACCTCGAAGGAGCGTGGACAAGAACTGTTTGCATTGACTGAATGGAGCTATAATCCAAGGGCCGGGATCTTCTGCTTCAGGCACGTGAGATGCACAGAGTCATTCAATGGATCGATAATACAGAGAGCGACAGCCTCATGAAATTCAGGTACGTAATTAGCATCTTTCATTTATGAATCGCCACCCTTATCTTATATTACTGTATTTCATATTTATTTATTTTAATGGCTTCCACACCAATATAAGCATGGTGGGAGTTGTGGCTCAAAGCTTATGAGTCCAGATTTATCAACCTTCAACCACCCGCCCCACCCCTCTCTTTGCCCCTTTATTGTCCAGGATAAACTGCATAAAAACAAAACGGAACCAGAATAAATCAGAAACACACGCACATATCACATATGGAAGGTATCTCTGCTAGCATGTACACGAAGATGAAAGGGTACTGGAGTAGGAGAGGGTACGAGAGGATAAATGGGTCGGGTCGGATTCGGAGGAAGCGGCCAGTGGAGCTAGGCTCGGGTAGCTCGACTTCAAGGGGGAGGGGGTTTAGTTTGCGGATCAAGATCAAGCCGAAGCTTAAAATCCTCAAAATGTCTTCTCCGAGGAAGTTCTTTGTTTGGCTGCGGGATGCCTACGTGAAGATGATGCTTGGGCTTGCTAATTCCAGGGCAATAGGTACTTCAGGGTACGGTGACGCGTTTGGTGCACGCCGCCCAATCAAGGAGTATGATGAGAAGATGATCGTTCAGATCTACAAGTCGTTGGTGATGACACAGGGGCAGTTGGTGCCACGCGACGCAGCCAGGTTTGGCTCCATGTCTAAACTTACTGCTATTTCGGAATAGCTGGCAGTTGAGGTTTTTTTTTTTTTTTTGTCTTTTTAATGGTCAAATAAATCAACCCAAAAGGAAATTGTTCATTATTCCATAAATCTCCCAGAGGAAAGAGGGAAAAGATTATTTTCGGGTTTATAATATAATGTCCTTGTAATTGCAACAAGTAGACTAATTCTTCAGGTAGCAATAAACCTAGTTTTCTAGTCACCCCTCACTCACGAAAGAGAAGATTTTATATTTCTTACTTTTTTACTAGTGGTTAGAGGGATCAGGCATTCTTCATGATGGTTGTACAATTAGTGAATAAAAAGATGAAATAAACATATTGTGCAAGTCATGCGCATGAAGTGGGGCTCTAAAGAAAGACCAATTTCAATTCTAGAACAAGAAAAATGAAAATGAAAATGCCAATCCCACTTTCTTGATACAGACCAGCTATCAATATTAAATGGCTTTGCTGCTTAGTGGTCCTCGACAGGAGAGTGACCACTAAGCAGCAAAGCCATTTAATATTGATAGCTGGTCTACATCCTGTTTACATACGCGACCAAAATAATAGTGAAACATGAAAATTGTTTAAGAAAAAATCAAAATAAAATTGACCATTTGACGTGTCGCAAAATGGCTGTCAGAAATCTTGAAGATGGGAACCAGACATGTGCTGTGCACCGGTAAGCCGACTCCTGCCGGTGGCTTAGCTTACAGAGAGGAGGGCAATCTCTAAGGCCAAAGGATACAAGATTCATAGTCATCATGATGGCTTAAAACTATTTGAGCAGAATAAGAAAAATTAAGAATTTATAGCTGTTAAATGAGAATATCCAGGAATAATTCTATAGCATTGAAGATTAATGTTTAATGGGTTTCAAGAAATTATTAAGAATACATACCAAGAACTCGAAGCCCCATGATTCGGTAAAATCTTAAAGGATGCTTCATTTCAAGAACATGCAGGCTAGCTAGCTGGGGTGATCACACTGGTTAGGACGGAAGTAAATATTATCTCAACATTTGCATCTAAATTAGTTCCCACTTGCAGTCTCTTCTCCCAAAAAAACATTGTCCATTAAAATATTATTTCAATTTTTTTTTAATTTAATGTATGGGGCAACCTACGCGCACCTCGACTAATTCTACGGCCTTAAAGTTAACGACTATGTAAACTTTCAGTGACCATCATATGAGCAATCATAGGGATTGAACCTGAGACCACAAAGAGAGCAAACCTTTTTGTCTCAAACTTTTATCACTAGACCACCAACTAGATTGTGGGTATATACATGCTGACACAAATTCTTAATTTCCACGCTGGTTACATAGCCCCGAAATTCTGGTATTTTAATACACTCGCATTTTAACTCTATATACAAACCCGTCCAATTTGGACCAAACTATTTGATAGGAACTGGTAATTAACTAACTATCTAAATACCAAGATGCTTTTTTATTGATCTGACCAAATACCACACCGAAAAGGTTAAGAAAGACAAATTGCAATGGGATTGCTTTGTTGTCTTTATGTTTTTCATTTTTTCCTCAGCTGTCTCGAGTTAATTGGGTAGTCATCGTAATGCATAAGTGATGGCTGCAGCTCACCCGTCGGTCTCAGAAAATTTTCTTGCAGGACTGCAGAGGACCCCTTTCTGTATAAATTTATAAGATCATGAATCATGCAAATCAGCAAATGCAAAACGACGATGCATCGTTTTCCCTCAACCACCGAAGGGATCTGTTATCTGTTTGTTTGAGTTATTAATCGCTGTTGTTGCGACTAAAAAATTAGGTCGATTTGAATTAGAATTGAGATTAACCAGCCTTCCTCCTTAGCCATCACATATACAAAGTTACCCATGGTTAGCCCGGTCCAAGTTTAAACTCAGCTGTTTGTTAGGGTATGGATGAAAAGTAGTAACTTGAAATAAAGTTATCTGTTTTTAAAACAAAAGGTTATATCTTTTAACATGGTTTTGACGGAAAAATAAACTTTCTCTTTAACATTTATTCGGTCAAAATTCTTACATGGAATAACGTATTAATTTTGATTTATTATTTATTCTTGTTGTGCAATCAAGAATAAAAGATTGAATAACCATGTAAAACAATATTATTGCAATCATATGGCTAGCTAAAGAAAACAGGCAATAAATTGTTTTAAGGCCAGTGGGTTATGATCCTGCCTCAATTTACTTCTTCAAGTTTATTTCTTATATGAATGTTTTATGTCTTGAAGAAACTATATCAAAAGAGAAGAACAACAATCTTATTAATTATTTAAATTATTCCAACATGGAATAGATAATTTGTTAAAAAAAAAATGATTATGTTAAAGTATATTATCTCCTGTTAAATTTCCTGTTGTGTATTAATTCTCTGCGTACTTGTTGTATTGATTATGCGGGGAAAGAAATTTTGTGTTGCGTGATATTTTCCTTTTGTTGTTGTATTGATAGAAAAAAAGAGTTGCATATGTGGATAATAATTACTGGTGAAAGAATATCTTTTAAATGCATTTCTATTTAACTGAGTTCTTTTGTTTAAGAAGTTTATTTGAAATTATATTGTTTCTGTTATAAGAAAAAATGTATTCTGTGGGGCGGAGGGGGGGGAATCTGGTCTTGGATTGTTACTCTTGCTGTACTCCAAGAGGAATTCTTTGCATATATATATATATATATATATATATATATATATATATATATATGCATATGCTGGGATTTGCACCCAGACAATTGGAGAAAAGCCAGCAGCCATTGCTGGGTGCTGCAAGGTGTTTGATGCCTTTGAAAAATTAATTTTGTGCATTAATCAAATAACAGTGTTGTTTGCATTGTACAATTAGTGCTTTTGTTTTGCATAACCAGGGTGTTTATTAAATTGCCCAGCCCGTAACCTTTGGACTGCTATATGTTTTTTGAAATTTGCAGGCGGTATATTTATGGATAGATACAAAAAAAAAAGGTGTTTATTTAATTATGAAACATATTTATTAAATTGTCTTTTGAAAAATTAGTGTGTTAATTTTTTATGGTTCATTTTAATTAATATTATTTGAGATATATAATTGTTATATATAATTGCAAAGTTAATCTTGTTATTGAGATAACATGTGGATAAAAGTATTGTTAATAATTTCAATGTACCGATTAACCCGGTAATCTTTGTGGTCTCAATTGACCTATTGGCAAACCCGATTTCTAAACATTCTCCACATAAAAGAAAACCTAAAATAACTTAAGTGGTATAGATTTAAATAGGAAGCATGACAAAGCAAGTTTTCCCAGACGTTCTAATGGTAATAGCGGTGGCAAAAAGAAGTTCAAAGAAACTTGCTTTATTTGTAAAAATCAAAGAAATCACCATAAGGGTAAAGGGAAGAATGCATAAAACAACATTATTGAGAAAGTTGACGGGGAAGCTACTAAGCTTATTGTAGTTATGTCAGAAGTAAACTTGGTAGACAAGGTGGTGGATTGATATTGGAGCCACCTATCATGTATGTTTGATAGGAATAATTTTCCAACTATGCAACAATTGCTTATGGAGATGAGCAAAACAGTTGTTCATGTAAAATTCTTTTGTGTGAAAAATCCTAGGCCATGTGAAGGTAATGCTAAGGATGATATCTATAAGAAAAAAAATATGAACAATGGGGTTCATACTTCTAATATTCAAAAGAATTTGGTTTCTTGTTTGCTACTAACTAAAAAATGGGTTTAGTTTGATTCTTAAGTCCAACAAGTTGGTCCTCACAAAGAATGAGATTTTTATAAGTAATGGATATTTATATAATGGGTTATTTAAGCTTAATGTGATGACTATTGTAGCAAAAAGCCAAGAAGACTAATAAAGATTCTTTTTTTGTTTAATTGGTTTGAGTCTTCTAATCTATTTCATAGACATAACTAGTAACCCTCTAGAATTGATTCACACCGATATTTATGATTTAAAATTTATGCAAATTAGAGGTTGTAAAAAGTACTTTTCAGTGATTACACAAGATGTTGGGTATGTTTATTTGCTAAGAAGCAAAGACAAGGTCTTAAAAATGGTTAACCATTTTAAAGTGAGGTTGAAATCCAACTTAGCATGAAGATAAAGATAATAAGAAGAGATTTAGAATAGTGTTGAATGCAAGAATCGAACATTGAAAGGAATGGCAATAATATGTTGATAAATTCAAAATTACCTTAAAACTTGCGAGGAGAGGATATTTTATTAGCAAATTATATTCTGAATAAAATACCTTATAAGAAATTGAACAAGACACAGTGTGAATTTTGGAATGGTCAATCATCATCCTATAAATACATGAAAGTGTGGGGGTGTCTAGAAAAAATTACGATTTCTCCACCAAAAAAAATCAAAATATAGATTGTATTATATGAGATATCCAAGCTATACTTAAAGGGTATAGCGATGTTAATCAGATAATTGATACTAAAGATTCAAAATCCACAAAATAAGTTTATCTTTACTATTGGAGGAGTTATGGCCTATTGAAAATTCTCTAAATAAACATGCATATCCAAATCCATGAAGGAGTCTGAGTTTATAGCTTTAGACAAAGATGGAAAAGAAGCAGAGTAGCTTCTAAAACTTTTTTAAGGATATTTCAAGTTAGCCAAGATTTTATGCCAACAATCTGTATACAATGCAATAACCAATTTGTAATTGGTAGGGCATAAAATATTATATATAACAGTAAGTCTTGGTATAATTGTCAAAGATACAATATTGTAGGATAGTTTCTTTCAAATAGGATTATTTTTATTGACTATGTAAAGTTAAAGGATAATTAAAGCCTATATCATCTTATATTCAAAGAATTTACATGATGACAACCCAACTTAGTTGATGGGAGATCTCAAGATTTAAGTTTTAATGGACAATTAAATCATGTGTCAATTCAGTAGTTACACTCTTATTTATTTTTATGACGAAAGTAATACATGTAGTGAAAACCATAATAAACTAAGTTTTTAATGATTGTTATAGCTTTGATATATTCAAGTGGGGTATTGTTAGATGTTCTTAATAAGAATCACATATGTGAATGTGAAACAAGACCACTTCTATAAGAATTAAAAGTGTTAAATTCTCTAAAGCATTCTCTGAAATCAGGACGTGTTTAAGGTCAAAATGAACACAACCGTGAGAATCAAAATTGTAGAAAGAAGAATTGTGTGATTTCTATTGCCCAGGTTTACATGAAAAACTTAACAATTCAAGACATCATATTCACTGGTTAGCCAAGTGAATCCAATAGTTTTGACTAAAAAAAGATTTAAGGTCAAAAGCTATCTTACCCAATATAACGATTTTTTGTTATTATTTTCTATTTTTGTGTGTATTTTATATTTATTCTGATCAAATAATTTTTATTCATGTAAATGAATGTTACATGTTACGATATAAATGAGAAGTTTTTTTAAAACTAAAAAGTTATAACATTTTATTTTAAAAGTTATATTAAAACTAACTTATGGAATCGCCAAAAAAAAAATCTGAAATGATTTTGATTTTGACAATGAAGAAAACTTCTATGCTTTGCAAATCTCTTATCTTTTACATTCATTCAAAATTCTTACATGTAATAATATATAAGCTCTTGTTCGTGGTTTATTATTGGTAAAGATTGAATAATTATAAGAAACAGTTCTTTTGAGGACACAATGTTACATGGCACCGTCCAATCAAATTAGGTGGTGGAGTGGATCGTGACATGATAATGGGTTATACAGTGAACCTAAAGTAGGTGATTGTTCTCCTTTCCTTACCTCGGCTTTTATGGAACGCAAGAGTGAAAGAGCGTGTTTGGCAGTGTGGTTGCGAGTGCTTTTCAAATAGCTTTTCGTGCCGAAATGCATGCCAAATGATATTTTTTTATTTTTTAAAAATCATTTTTGATATCAGCACATCAAAACGATCCAAAAAGTACAAACCGCACTCAATTTTAGCAAAAAAAAAAAATTTTCAAATTTGGACGAAACACAGATACAAACGCAGTACCAAAATCTTGTGTGATTCCATTTGTGCCATGTCCCATCACCATTCTCCCTTGTCCCTCCACTAAACCTTTTTTTTTTTAATAATTATTGTTTTTTATGAGTTTTTATACATGTATTTCATCTAATTTTTTAATATTTTAAAATTAATAATTATATAAGTTTTCAATAATCCTGATATTTATAATATTTAAATTGATAATCTTTACAGAACAAACTCAAAAACTGATCAATTAAACTACACCTCTCTTCTAAACTTGCTTTTACTGACTGAGTTTATGGTTTCGTTGTTATTTTGCATTCATATTTAAAAAGAAACTATAATTTATTTATTTATTTGTGAATTTATTAGGATTATATAGATGGTTTGTCCAATTAAGATTTTATCAAGAAAGAGCTCAGCTGCAATATTAAAAACTAATTAATTGTATAATAACTTGATCTTTGCCGTTCCTCGTAGCGTGGAACCTTTTTAACGATAATAAACACATGCTTTGTCTTTATAGAAAATAAGTTTCTATTTTAATTCCTAAAAGAATACCATGCATGCGAATTGCAAATAAAATATAAATTTATTTATTTTAATCAAATTACCCCATACCTTAGAAAGTATAAGACACTCGAATTTATGATAATTTGTGCTCTTGCTTCATCTTTTGCGAATGCTTGCAAGCATACAGATATTTCCACTGCATATGATCATAACTTCGTCAGTCAATTACTTCAATTAAAATTATTTCGGGGAAATCTCTTTGTTTTGATACTTCTGTCACAGAAAAAAAAAAAAACATGGCAAAGCTTTCGTATACTAAGTAATTGTTTAAGTAATTGTTTATTTGATGAAAAATAATTTTTTTAAGTAATTTTTTTGAAAATTAAATTTTTGAAAAATAAATTATTTTTTTATGTTTGGTAATGTTATGAAAAATAAATTGAAAAATATTTTTCAATGTTTGGTTATGTCATGAAAATGACCTGGAAAATAACTTATTAATGTTTAATTTTTTTTCAGGTTTTTAAAAATAATGAGGAACAAATCTTACAAATTAAAAGGTTAAATGAAAATAAAATTGAAACAAATTCTAATTTCATAAATTATCTCAAATAAAATAAATAACAATCAAAATAATATAGATCAAATCTAATAGATAAAAAAATTGAAAGACGATGAAATTAAAATAATTATAATTATAATTTCATAAATTATTTCAAATAAAATAAGTAACAATCAAAAGAATGAAGACTAAATTTGATAGATAAAAAATTTCAATTAAAAAAATAACAAGAGAAAAACAAATAACAATCATAAAAATGAGGACCAAAGTTTATATAAAAATCTAATTCTAAGGGATAAAATTGAAAAAATATTCAAAATAAAATATATAGCAACTAAAAATTTGAGGATCAAATTTGATATAATCAGCAAATAATATGACGTTTTTAAATTTTTCACAACTTTTAAAAAATATTTTTTATCTAAAATAAAAGAAAAATATTTTTATGATAATCAAGCCAAATTTTTCATCGACTGAAAAATATTTTTTATTAACCAGTTTTTTAATGATAAATAAATAGAAAAAAAAATTTTAAAAATTTTATTAAAATTTACTTTCAATGAAACAAAAGAGCTAAAAGCAATTATCTCTTCGTGATAATGAGATTCCATTGATTATTATGAACTCAATGATTGAGTTTTTTTGCGCTCACTGTGTTGTTCCTGGCTGTGACATATTTTTGCCTTTTGTTGATCTGACGTCATTGCTAGTACGTCATTGATCATGTTAACTTCAACAATCCGACGTCATTTTAATTATATTATTACAATTATATTATAATTACAATTACACTGTAAATCATCGGGAACCAATTAAGGTATATTTAAATGTTCATTGAAACAATGGAATGAAACTTTTGCTCTATCAAACAAAAAAATCGACAAAGCTTGTAATTGAGGATAAAATAGTCTTTCTAAAAAGATACATTAAACATTAAAAGATTAATTGAGGATAAATTAATATATATAGTGAAATGACTTTATTACTTTAAAAAACAAAAAAAAAAGTATAAGTCTTTAATGTAGGGGATTTTTTTGTCTTTTTAATATTATTTGCATAATTAAATTATGATGATACCCTTTATCATCCATGGTGACTGTTATAACGAGTCAAATCGTGTGAAAAATATAAAATTATGAGGGGAAAAATCACCATTTAATTTTATAATTACAAAAAACTCCAACTGGTTTTTTAAAGTTTCTAAATAAAAATCTGGTTATTCTAAAAGAAAAAAATTACTACCTCTAAATAATACTTTGACTATTCCAAAATTGAGGCTTCCTGGTCACAACTCTCGCTTCCTTTCTTTTCAATGTGTGTGCGCTGGACAAATGGGAAATACTTTTTCTCTCCTTTTGACTTGCCTTCTCCCAAATGGTAAGAGCTCCTCTGTTTTTTTTTTCTTTTTCGGGTTGGACCCCCTCCTTTAATTAACGGTGCACCCATTATTTATATCACTTATTGCACTGGCAGTTGGGGAATTGCATTTAGCATGGAGCAATTACGCAATATCTGGGGGACTGTGGTCTCACTGTATTTTTTTAAGTTTTTTATTTTATTTTTTTAAAATTTTATATTAATATATTTTTCTATTGTTTTGATTTTTTTTCCGTAAAACCTTATTTGTTTTTGCGTTTCAAAAGCGTTTTTAAAAAAATTTAAAATTTTTTAATTTTTTTTTTGCTTCAAATTGCTATATTTTGTGTGTTTTCAGATCATTTTGATGCACTGATATTAAAAATAATTTTTAAAAAATAAAAAAATATATTATTTTGATGCATTTTCAAGTAAAAAGTACTTTGAAAAGCAATCATAAGTACATTTCCACCAAACATTTTATACATATTTTTTACTATACATAAATTTTAATCACAATTTTTACCAAACACGTATCTAAATCAAACTAACAATAACTAACTATTTTTTTAAAACCACAATCACAAAAACTATCTTAAAAACAAACATCCACACTGCATTTAGTTCCCTTGTCCACCTTTACCTTTTTGGCTGGATTCAAATGGTTTTGAGTCGGTTTGACCACGCTCAAACCGAGTGTATTTTTGGACTTGGTTCTTTTTTCTTGGATCACTTTCATTAGATCAAAACCAAACCCAACCAAACTCATTTTGAATTCAAGTTGACATTTTTTTATGTTTGGTATAGCCGTTGTCAAACCAAACTTAATCAAGCCTCCCTTGAGCTTGATTCTATTGAACAATCCTCTTCTTCTCTTTTTCATCTTTCTCTCTGGTCTGTTATTATTCACGTCAACATTTACGTAACACTTTTAGCCCATGCAGTATGGCTACAATTCGAAAAGCTAGCTGCATCTTAGAAGCTACTCCTATATTTTTCTGAGGCTACATTTTATTTACATAAAAAAAGGTAAAGCAGGAAGGAAGAGGATCTTGAACCATCTTCTTAATTCTCACTTACTAGCTGCAATTAACATGAGCATCCTGCACAACTACGCATTGGTTCCGTACCCACTGCCTCCTGCAGTATGTAGCAATGCCCATAACCAGAACATTGGTTCTAGCTCACGAACATTATGACGCCAACGGTCTCGCCGGTACACCTTAATCCAGCAGTGGAGACCCGACCCGTGTTTTCGACCGAGAGGCCAGGCTGGAGTTGGACCGGAAAGAGTAAATCGTACGGACTGTTAAAATGTGCTCACCGAGGGACACGCTTCACAAGGTATAATCATGTGGAGAAATGAACAGCTGTGCTGCCCAGAAGGCGCAGGTGCACCGTACACCTGCGTTCTATAAATTGGACTGTGACCTCACTGGCTACACTTTTTATCAACGTGGACTGTTGTTACTGGATTGACCAAACCAGCTGGTCTACACTATCTTAAAACATCTTTTAAGAAGCCTGATACCTCTGCTGTTGTATCCGATGCCTGTCCCCTGGATTTCCTTCTTCATGTAATCCAGCATTTTCCCTTCCTCCCGCTCTTTTAACTGTCCCGATTCCTGTGCAATTGTTTTTTTTTTTTTTTACTTATATCATGGTTTGAAGAAAAGAAAAGAAAAATTCAAAAACTTATAAAAATAAGTTTCTAAACTAGTTATATTAATTTTTTAAGTATTTTTTTATTAGAAAATATATTAAAATAATATATTTTTATTTTTTTAAAATTTATTTTTAATATAACTACATCAAAATAATTAAAAAAATCAGACGGTTACTTAGACAAACGGTGCCTGCATGCTAAATGTGAGCTAAATGACAAAAAAGTCATAGGGGGTCCATAGATTCTGCGGGACCCGGCCCATCAGGGTTAGCCTGTCGATTTCTATATAATTGGTTCTCGTGTCCTGTCATTCGAACAGTCCACGATAGTAACTGTGCATCTACATCTTTCTACTTCAAATTGCATTTCTTGGAAGAAAAAAAAACATATATCACCAATAATTAATTCAAACCTAAACGACGTCGGAGAAGCGTTGTAGATATGCTTTAATTTATTAAAACTGTAAAATTGCTATTTTATCTTGGGAGTAATTAGTCTTTTTATTTTTTTAACATATTATAATTACTTTATTGTTTTTAAAACCAAAACTTTAATCCCTGGCCTTCGGGGCTTCTTTATACCAACTTTTTTTTCTATGTTATTATCAATTTAATTTTAGGAGCAATTTAATATTTTAATAAAAATAAAAAGTTATTGACGTGGATAAAACAACCCAACAAGTAAGTTATCATTATTGTTTGGGAAAAAAATACATGGACTGCAGCTGGCACCATAAATTTAATTGATGACTAAAACCCAGATTTAGAGCTTGTTTGGCAGTGTGGTTACAAGTACTTTTTAAATAATTTTTTGTGCCAAAATGCTTGTCAATGATGTTTTTTCATTTTTTAAAAATTATTTTTAACATCAGCACAGCAAAACGATCCAAAATGTACAAATCATATTAAATTTTAGCCAAAAAAAATCAATTTTTTTGGGAACGCAGGTTGAACCGCGATCCCAAACATGCTTTTAATAAACAACAAACAACCTTTTACTTTTATTAGAGGTGAGAAAAAAATTAAAAAACTAATTAAATTAAAAAAACCATAAAAAAAATAACTGAAAAAATAAAACCTTAAAAACAAACCGATTAAAATTTTTTTAAAAAACTAATTTAGTTTTGATTTTATAAATTTAAAATTAAAAAACCCAAACCAAAAACAACCTCACGTAACTTCCACTCAAGCTAGGCCCAAATCTACCATGCAGGAATTCACATTAGAAAAGAAGAAGAACCCTGATCCTAAAATTATTAAAATTATCAGAGGATTGCAATTCATGAGAAAAAAAATTAAAATTGAAGATCCAACCTGGATAGGGCAGCATCCAATTGGGAGTATCTAGAATAGAATTTGGATTTGGATCCAAGCGAAGAGTGATGAATTGATAAAATAGGGAATGGTTTTCGCTTATAAAAACTAATTTGTTTTTATCTGGAGAGAGAATATCATCAAGAGAAAGAAAAACGAGGGATGAAGAGTGGTTGTTTTGTGTTTATTTTGGGTTATAATATATTATATACGAGGGTAATATTGTTATTTCACATGGTTTGAAATTTTAGATTGATTAAGGATATAAAATGTAATTTTTAATATATATATATATATATATATATATATATATTAAAAAAAACTATAAAAGGCTCAATGTATTTTTCTTTAATTTTTTTTTGCCAAAAAATAGCATATTTGGCATGTATAAATTGTAATTAAAAAAAAAAAGAACCAATGGAGAAAGTTGTCATTTTAACTAGTACGCGATAAACAATTGTGTTTTTATTGGAAAAAAAAAAAACAAAAGTACACTGCTTTGTTTAAAAAACAAAGAAGTTTTCTTTAGAAGTGGTGCATGACTTGACTTTAAAAGAAAAGCAGGTATTAATCCAACCGTGCTTTTAGAACATAATCAATTCAAAAGTATGTACATTTTCTTTCCTGCACACTTGCCTAAAACTTTTCATAGACTAGCATAGGATAAATAAGTATTTAAAAAATAATATAGTTTTATTAAAAATACAATTGAGAATAGTAACTTTAAGAAAGTGCTTTTAAAAATTTAAAATTTTTTATTTTATTTTTTATTTCAAATTAATATTTCTTTGATGTTTTCATATTATTTTGATGCGCTAATATTAAAAATAATTTTTAAAAAATAATAATAATAAAATATTATTTTGATACATTTCTAAAAAAAAAGCACTTTAAAGTTAATTTAGGAAAGGCAAAAAAAACCCTGATTTTTTTTTTATTATATTTAGTTAAGATATTATTTAGTGTCTGTATTTAGAGTTAATTTAGGATTAAAATAAAAATTAATTTATGGTTTGATTTTTTTATTCAAAATCATTGTGTTGAAGTCTGTATTTCTAATTGTGTTTTTATTAAAATCATGCTATTTCCTTGATATTTTTTTTGGCCTTTGCTGATTTGCCAGATTTTTGGCACCATGATTTTTCAAAGGGATTGTGTTGTATTGGGTGTTATGCCATGACGTGGCTATTATGTTGTAATGTGTTGTTTGGTGACGTGTTGTGGGGGTAAAAATAGTATCTGGTAACTAGGTGTCGTGTTGTGATTAAAAATGTTTAAGATAGCTAAATATTGTTTGATTACATTATTTTGTTGTGTTTTCGAGATGTAAAATGACCAATAAGTACTATAATATATTAAAAACATTTTTTTATTTATATTAAGTGATTTAAAACCGCTTAAAATCTTATGACATTTGTACATACATTTTACGAGAGTGGTTCTTAAGTTCAAAAAACTAAAAAAAAAGAGGATTAATTAGGATGATTATATACATTGACATGCCCTTTTAATAAAATCAATAACATAAAAAATTGAAATATAATTATGTAAAATACACTAACATCTATGGTTGTGTAATTAAAAAAATAACAAAGAAAGTTGTTATTTTAATTAAAAAATCATCAGCACATAAAATAAGAGAAATTTTACAATGTCCGTGGAATAATTAATGATTTTCTAGGCTCATTTTTTTTAAAAAATAAAAATAGGATAAATAAATTTTAGACCGAGATATTCTTATTATTTTTTTGTGGATTATGAATTTTATTATTTTTTTTTGTTTATTTATTTTTAAATGAAGCACTTAACTAACTAATATGATAATACTAGTTTATAAGAATTTCTAACAAGACACTTGTGTTTTATTTTTTCAGATGTTTTTCGTTTAAAAACTGACACCAGTTTTGATTTCAAAATTAAAACATGTTTTAATTAAACACTATTTTGTAGACTAAACACAGCTACACTTTAAAAACATGTTAATGCAAAACAAGCACATCGATGTGTCCTATATGTATCTGTGTT
This sequence comes from Populus simonii, assembly GCA_007827005.2. Taxonomy (NCBI): domain Eukaryota; kingdom Viridiplantae; phylum Streptophyta; class Magnoliopsida; order Malpighiales; family Salicaceae; genus Populus; species Populus simonii. The sequence continues at coordinate 9,007,372 of CM017477.2, forward strand.
TTAAAAATATTTTTAAAAAAATTAAATTTTTTTATTTTTTTCTTTATTTCAAATAATTATTTTTTAATATTTTTAAATTATTTTGATGTGCTGATATCAAAAATAATTTTTAAAAAATAAAAAAAAATATTATTTTAAATATATTTTAAAATAAAAAACATTTAAAAACAACCACAAACATAATTATAAGTTACATGCCTGCAGCAACAGCGGCTCACATGATTTAACACCGGATAACCGCTTACAAGGAACAAGTCTTCTGTCATTTTTATTGCAGTATTTGGTTTGGTAGTTGAAGCGTAGATACTTTAAGATAGTGATGTGCAATTGACAGAGTATTTAAAACAAAGTAAAAAAATTAATGGTTTTAAATTAACGATTAATTATGTTTAATTGATGTCGTGGCATATTGTGTGTGGGATTTGCATTGAAGATATTTTTAGATACCTTTTTTTTTTTTACAGGTGTGTTTTTTACAGGTGTGTTTGGTAGAGTGTCAAGACATGATTAGAACTATATTATATTTTAATTATAATTTAAAAAATGTTTAGTTAATTAACATCTTTGCATCAATTTCATTAAAAATTCTATCTTAAAGTTTTTATTATGAAAAAACTATGATTTATATTTTTTATAAAACAAGGAAAAAAAGCTTCGATAGCTCTAGTCTCTTTTGATAAGAATAGGAAAATTTAAAACCCAAAAAAGATTTGCATGACTTTACAGAGAGACTAACGTCACATAATACAAATAATGTGTATTTTATATTCTAGAAACATGTAAAAATACCGTTCTTATATTATATTCAAGGTTTACGAATTTTTTTAATATAACTAATTGAATATAAATATATTACTTCGTGTTGAATGGTTATTTTTATTTTTGTTGTTATTGTTGGACATTTAATAAGAATATAGGACCTAATTAGGTAGAAATACTCTCCAATTCACAGTAAAATATCAACTAAATTTAAATAAAAGGTAGTTGAGAAATTAATCCCTTTATTAATCGTGGGCTAAGTCTCGGTAGCCTTGAATTCACATACATATAATTTCATGGTTGATTTTTATTAATTAAAATAAAAATAATAAAATCTAATATAGCATATCTTTATAGAACATGAAATAACAGCACTAAGCCGAAAGATTACAAGAATTTGTGCACAAGGTTTATGCATTTATGTTTTTAGCCCTGTTTATTTTCACAGTTTAACTATGTTTTTTTTTTCAATTATTTTTTATCGTTTTGATATACTAATAAAAAAATATTAATTAAATATATATTCAAATGAAAAATACTTTAAAAATAATATAATACAATCGGAATACCATCCTTTTAAAAATAATATAATAATAATTGGAGAAGGGGAAGGCACCTTTTATTAATAAGTCAACATGATGTTGATACATTATCCATCCCTCCTTAAATTTCTTGTATAAAAAGAGTTTCGATACATCTACGCGCTCAGGATTGGAAATGATGAACGAGGACTGATTCTAAGAATAATTAACTTGGTAGTTAAGACTAGTTCTAACCGAAGAGTAATTCAGAGTTGAAACAACGGATGAGGTTGACTAATACAACAGTCCCAAGAAGAGTGGACCCAGCTGTTCTGTTTGTTTCGTATTTATCAATTATTTTTTATTTTAAAAGATATTAAATTAATATTTTTAAAATATTTCTAAATAATTTTGATATGATGATATAAAAATAAAAAATTGTTTTAATATAATTAAAATGGTAAAAAATCAAAAGACAAAAACATTTTGTTTTTTCATTTCAAAATTTAAAAGTATTTTTGAAAAAACTAAAATTATTTTTATTTTTTTATCTATTTTAAATTATTTTTTAAAAATTATTTTAATATATTTATAATAAACCATAAGAGGATGGGTTTCGGGTAGCAATCAAGAAGGTCCGTGCAGGTCCGGGGACGCAATCGTAATTGTGGCAGACGAGAGGGACAGCTGGAAGTTTCCTCCGAAGAAACCAAACCCAATCAATGCTATTCGTATTACTACTTTTTTTTACATCCTGTAAATACAAACACATAAAATGTATATCCATTTAATAAAAAAAGAAATCCTAAAATAATATATATTATTTCCTAAAGTTCGCTTCGCACCGTTTACTGCTGCATTTTATCGTATTCATTTACCAAAAAATAAAAAAATTAATAGCTAATATTATAGCTTGTTTGGCATTTCTATTCTACGGTGGAAAACACAAAGCAAAGCTGAAAAAAGAGAAGAAAAGCAAGCGCCTCTTGCTCTTCTCTACTGCTCTGTCTCTCTTTTCTGCTCCTCTCATCTTTTCCTTTTTTTCTTTGCGGGATAGGGTGGGTTCAAGTAAAAGAGGTGGAGGGGGGGTTAGAGTGCTCGGTGGCGCACGCTAGCACCAGGGGGCCTAATTGTACGCCCTGGTTCATCTCATGGATTCCTCTATTCGCTTCGTTCTCACGGCAATTCTACATTGAAAAGGGAAAGAGAGAGAGATCGAATCGAAACTTTACTTTCCTTTAATTCAATCTACCATTTGCTGTAGAGTCTTCAACAATTCTGGCGGACCTCAAAGGAACCCTAGCGTTCCTTCGATTGTCCTTTATCTCAATAGTGGCAGATCGGTTCGATTTTAAATCAAAGTACAAGAAGAAGAGAAGAGGGATTTATGGTGCAAAGATGCTTTGGATTCTACGATTCTCAGGCTTCTTCTCTGCCGCAGTTGTGATGATTATACTCTCTCCTTCCATCCAATCCTTCCCCCCAGCTGAGGCCATTCGCTCCTCCAATCTCGACGGCTACCTCCGTTTCCCCATCCTCCCCTCCCCTCCCGATTACCTCCCTCAACTATCCTTCCGAAGGTCGACCATATTCCGCAATGCTGATGAATGCCGCTTCTCTGCCCGCCAAATCAGGGGCAAAACCAGTGTCTGTGATCCTTCATTGGTTCACATAGCGATTACTCTCGATGTGGAGTATCTTCGTGGTTCAATCGCGGCTGTTCACTCAATTTTGCTTAACTCGTTGTGTCCAGAGAATGTTTTCTTCCATTTCTTAGTCTCTGAGACCAATCTGGAATCCCTAGTTCGATCCACTTTCCCTCAATTGAAGTTCAAAGTGTATTATTTCGATCCGGAGATTGTACGCAGCCTCATCTCGACTTCAGTTAGGCAAGCGCTTGAGCAGCCACTCAATTACGCCAGGAATTATTTGGCTGATTTGCTAGAGACCTGTGTTAAAAGAGTGATCTATTTGGACTCTGATCTAGTTGTCGTTGATGATATCGCAAAGTTGTGGGCTACTAATTTGGGTTCTAGAACAATCGGAGCTCCAGAATATTGTCATGCCAACTTCACAAAGTATTTCACTTCGGGTTTCTGGTCTGATAAGCGGTTTTCAGGGACATTTCGGGGGCGGAAACCCTGTTACTTTAACACTGGAGTGATGGTGATAGATCTGGTGAAATGGAGAAATGCCCAATATACGAAGTGGATTGAGAGGTGGATGGAGGTCCAGAAGAGTGACCGGATCTACGATTTGGGTTCCTTGCCGCCGTATCTTTTGGTATTTGCGGGAAATGTGGCGCCGATTGAGCACCGGTGGAACCAGCATGGGTTAGGTGGTGATAATGTGAGAGGTAGTTGCCGGGACTTGCATCCGGGTCCGTATAGTCTATTGCATTGGTCAGGTAGCGGAAAGCCGTGGCTCAGGCTCGACTCAAAGCAACCGTGCCCTCTTGATTTCCTGTGGTCACCATACGATTTGTACGGACACTCGCGTTTATAAATTCTACTCGCCGGTAAATTTATTACCCGTCAGGAACTTTTTTTTGTTAATTTCTTTCTTCTTTTTTGTTCTTTAATTTCGTTCTTCCTATGACCTCATTTTTTTTCTTTGATTTTAATATCAAATCATTTCTGAGGCGATTTGTATTCTATTCTATTATTCCTGCCTTTGAAAAATAAAAAAAAATATATAAAAAATAAGGGAGACATTCAATTTGTTATGGTGGTGCTCGTTGGTATTTGGGATTTTAGTTAAAAGCTGAAGCAATTAGTGTAAAAACAGAACGTCTCTGCAGAAGGAAGGAAGAAAGCTTGTCCTTCAATGGAGGGGTACAGTTGTTGATATTGAATGGAATAGACAAATTAGTGGGCATTGAAGTGGGGATATTTTTGAGATGGCCAATTGTGCGTTTTAATGTCATTAAATTACTGGATCGGTTGCAAATTGCAATTGTAAATTATTAGCGTTTTGGTCGGTGTCGGTCTGGTCTTGTGCATTTTGTTTTGTTTTAGGCTCTTGGGAATTTCTTCTCTGTAATCAGTACCCGTGAGGTTAGTGGGGAGAGTCAGAAGGTGATAACATTGATTTTCTCGACAAAGTGATATGGCATTTGGGAAAATGTGGCACACTGTGATTAGGAGGGAGGACTTTACAGAGGGCAGCTTTGGTTTTCTTCTTGGACAAATGGGAGGCCATGTGAGTAATGTAGAACAGTTCTTAGGAAAGGGACTTGGAAAAGAGTTGTGCCAGGTTTCTTTTTCCTCGCGCATCCTTTAGCTTTTTTGTACTTCATTTCTTAGAATTTGTAAGCAACTCTTGTCAAAATGAAATGGTACTAATGAATTTAGCAAATGAAGAAGAAGAAAAAATGTTTCGAACGATAAGCTGACATACTTGTAGGTGGAGTGCGATGAACAAAAAAAGAGTAAAAGGGCCATGGACTGGGGGCATGTGAGCTAAAGCTTAATTATCGTTCACGGCTGGAGGAGCTAAATCGGAAGAATCTCGGAGAAGTTCACGGGCTGTATTTTGTCTTGTCCTTGCCTTGGTGGCAGCGGCACAAGACTTGTGAACCATCTCTCGATTCCGTTCCTTTGCACACTTCGGTGGCAACCCCCCTATTCCTTGCTTGTTTGTATTTTGTGGTAAGTCTACTACTTGAAGTGATCGTAACAAGTATAATTATAATTTATCCAGCCAACAAATATAGCTAACAAGTGAACTAAGAAATGTATAAACGAAGCTTGGAAGCTGGGCAATCAAATTTATTTTGTGGCATGCCCAGATGGCGTTGTTGCGTAGCAAGTGTCCATAGTAGGGACAGGGGACTGATTCCTTTCGGCGTGGCATCACACACGTGGCCAGTTGCTTGGACTCTCCTGGAATCAGCTGCTTAATCATTATTGAGTTGAGTTGTCTTTAAACAATCTTATCAAGAATGAAAATAAAAGGATTATCCTGTGACCTGTATTATCAATGATGGTATTTCTTGGATTCTTTCGTTGTAGGCTCTGCTCGTAAGCAGATAAATTATCGATCCGTTCTTCCTTGTATATTACTAATGCTGATTAAGACTTGGCATCAGCCTTGAGTGGTTATTGGAATCACAGAAAAAAGATCAATCTGATTTTGACAGCTTCGCTGTCACAAGTCATCTGTAATCATATGCTAGGAATCCATTGTTAGAGTATCCATTGTTAGAGTATTTCAATTGAGATTCAATGAGGCCAGATGGTTCTAGAAGAGGGGAAGGAAGTACGAGTTCCGGAGCACGGAATACACGAGGCTTCTAGTATTTATTGGGGGGGGGGGGGGTGTTCTGGAGAGAGTAGGTTGTTCATGTGGGCGGCGTCGATGGTAGATATCGTTTGAAGTTAAAGGAAAAGGAGCAAGAAAAAACAACAATCTTACGAGCCCCAGTTGACGTGTTGTCCTATTGAAGACTGATAACATGTAAGATATGGCTTGATTCCGTACCTGATTCATCTGTTATGAACACCATATAAAACTCAGAATAAAACAAAGCAAAACCGGTCCCTTGGCATAAACTACAAACTTCGGCTGGATGTTATTTTGAACAAGATATGCATGTAAGGGTGACGTTGCTGCCGACACTGACCACAGAAACTAGCAGTATTTTGAAGGAAACGCCACGTTTTAGAATGTCTATAATTTAGAAATCGCCAAAGCCAAGTTGCTTGATTCTCTTTTATCGATTTCTTCATCTCGGAGGCTAGAACTAACTTCGTTATTTGGAAATCATGACAGGTGGTAAGTGTTAACGAACCAGATCATGATCAATAGTTACACAAGGAATGAAAGAAACACCCAAAAATGGGCACTCCCAGAGGTTCCACTACTTTCACCTCAGCAGAGATCTTAACAATGCTTTACAAGCCAGACAGTCGTCTTCATTTTGAGGCCAAAACCATTATCTGTGGCATGTGAAAGCTCAAGAAAGAAACAAAAGAAGAAAAGGAGCAAGAGAGAATGAGATCTTTAAAAGAAACTCGTGGTCTTGATAACCTTTACAGCTATAGAGAGCAATTCGGTTGATAAGCAAGGAAGGACCATCAACCATCCATGGTCCACCACCACATGTATTTGTACATATTAGGGAGCCACCACATTTAAACTCTGGCTAGCCAAAAACCACAAAGCAGCAGCTATCTGCTCCTTTCAAGTGGGTCATGTCACTTGTGAAGCATATTCAGAAATGAGTGAAGCCATCAATAAGGATGCTCTTTGGGGAATAAGAAATTGTAATTTTAGTCCATTCAGGAAACTACAATGGAACAAAGAGTAACTACATTACAGCAGTAAATCCACCCCAACTCCAAAAGTAGAGGAAAAATAGCAGCCAGCCCTATACGATAAGTATTATAATTAGCCCGGCTGTAGCCTGGTAAGCAAGTCAAAATTCGTTCTTAGAGAGCCTTCAGAAGCTGATGATCAAGTTACTTTCTTGGCAATTCTGGCGAGTACAGTTTACTCTAATATCCCCTATGAGGAGAAGAAATTAAGGTTCAGTTTTCTCCCGGCGGTTCCCTAATATTCCCTAAGATTTTGGAGGTTATGAATGCAAGCAGCTTCTTTCAACCTGGCACGCTCCTGAAATATTCATTAATGTTGCGGGGCATTAGTAATTGGCAACACATTGGATGCAAAATTCACACAAGAATAAGAAAGGTAGGAGCTTGATTAGCTGAGAGAGATTATAAAGAGAGTTTTGACAGGTGATGTATTTCATTTCTAGAATAAGCCACCACGCTTATTCTAGAAATGTAATTAAAATTCAAGAACATGCCACCACGCTTTTGGCATCCTGTTATTAGTCTCACTGCAACACAATAAACTTGCTGTAAATGGAGTTGAGCACACACCAAGTTTAAGAACCACTGTTATCTGCTTTCAAGTTTAAGAACCAACCAAGGCTGGCAGAAGCACAAGCGCCAAATCTTGGAGAACTCTCAGTATGGATGCAAACCAGTGGGTTTTTTCAAGTTTAAAATGCCTGCTTTAAACCTAAGACAGCGGGCTGGATTTAAAATGGTAGCAAAGTATCTCTAGGAACTAATATACATTAATTGTTCAAGATCAATTGATTAAAATGGATAGAAAAGCGATGAAACTAGACAGTGATACAAAGATGAAGCAGAGAACTTCATCTGCTTACACAAAAGCTACACCTACGATACAAAAATACACATCAAGGGATCTGAAACTTCATGTAGTCTTGTGTTCCAGGAGGACTAATGTACACCCACAGCAAAGAAATGATGATGGAGAGCAATCCGGACCACACATAGACAATGGTTGGGACCCTTCCCCTCCTTCCCATCAAGCCTTTGGCAAAGGGGTAAAGATGGGACAAAACCCAGAAGCTGAAGAACACTCCTCCAACGAGCCTGCTCCACTGAGGAAATGGGCTATACAAAGTTCTTGCAACTCCTACTGCAATTGCAATCAGGTTCAGCATCATTATTGTAATAGGAGGGACCATTAAAAAGCTCCACTTGACCACATATAAGTCAGCAAATTCATCATCTGCATCTTCAGGCGTGGCAGATTTAGATGTCAAAGTGAATGAGATGTCAACTCCTGCTATAACCTTCAGTAGTCCTTGTAAAACTGCTGCAGGATGGGCACTTGTTCCACCAATCAACCAAAACTGTTCGTTTCGCCACCAATCATGAAGTGTGATTCCTGACCATTTGATTTCTAGAATTGCAAGCAAGCATAGGGTGATGGTGATGGCCAACAAGAGGACTAGAAAGGTCACACTGAGGGATTGAACTATGAACTGGCCAGAAAAAAGAGAAATTGCAGGTAGGACGCAATAAACTATGAGAAACATGGATGTGAAAGGGTACATTCCGCAGTTGAAATATGCCACCCTCTGTAAGAATTTCATCCGGCGAGTAGCAAATAGAGCATTGTTCCGTGAAAAGAAGATTTCTACCGAGCCTGTTGCCCATCGAAGGACTTGGTGGAGCCTGTCTGTTAGATTAATGGGTGCTGTGCCTCGAAATGCATCCCTTTTGGTTACACAATAAATCGACCTCCATCCTCTATTGTGCATACGATAACCAGTCACCACATCTTCTGTTACCGAACCATATATCCATCCTACTCTTTTTCCCCACTCAGTTTTGTCCTCGTAGAAACAAGAGATAACACTAATTGCCTCTGCAACAGTTGCAGCATCTAAAGGCTCACGAGGCACCGCAAGGGAACCAGCTGGTCTTCCTTGTTTACCCGTTTCTTGCAAATCTTGAAGCAGCCTTCCCTGGTATTCTGCAACTGGGATGGATGCAGCTAGAGAAGTAGAGTTCCCAAACCTTTTAGGCAGAAGCAAAGACTCAATATCTGCATCATCATCATCGCTATTCTGGTCCCCATTGATTGGCAAAGCCATCTCATCCTCTTGCTTCTTTGCGGCCTTGGGTTTCCTCAAGAACAGTTTAATTTTCTTCCTACCAAACCATCCGTAGTGCTCTGTAGTTCTAGGAGGACTAAACCCATAAAGAGCAGTTCTGCGGAAAATACAACCTGTCCCAACATACATAGGACCCTGTAGGCCATCAAGAGCTCTCATGCTCACATCAAAGAATACTGTATTATGGTTAGCATACCGATCGCTTGGATCAATCCCTTCAAACCTTTGTGGGAACTGAACATAACAGATCCTATCACCACCCCTATCAAGCATAAAGCACATCCCTTCCCTCAAAGCCAAGGAGTTATAGATGTAGTGATCACAGTCCAGATTCAGAATGAATGGACCATTTGACATGATTGCGCTGGTTCTCACTAAAGCATTCATTGCCCCAGCTTTCTTGTTGTGATCATAATCTGGCCTTTTCTCTCGAGACACGTAGACCAACATTGGCAATCTGATATCAATTTCTGTGGTGTCAAGCAAGTTTTCACCATCTGCTTCTACACCAAAAACAGGTTCTGCATTTGGAGGAGCTAGCATAGCCTGAAAAGAAAAGCGAAAAGCAAAAATGTTGAAGGACACTCCATTCAACATCTCATTCTCTAAAAAATTTACAAAAAACTCATAAGCAAGAGAGTTTACCTGGATTACACCTGCATGGTCTCCTTTTGAGTGGTCTGCTTCTCCAGAAGTCCAAGTTCCCGGCCAATGAGAACCATCTGACATCCAGGTAGCCTTTGGTACCTTCACAATTTCTGATGGATTGCCCCCCATTTCCATCTGATTCTTCCTCGCTCGAAGCTCTTCATGGGCATTATAGGCATCTGATCTTCTCCTAATTGACTCCGTCAGTGAATTGATCCTCACCTTAAATTCATCATATTCTCTCTTTACTCTTCTCCTCTCTCTAACAAAATCAAGTCTCACTTTGTTCTTAAGAAAATCGCGTTTCTGCCCAAAATAAGCCTCAGGGTTCCTGGGTTCTATATTGTGTTTCCTACAGAAAGGAACCCAAATTCTGGCAAAGCTAGCTGTCTCAGCCAGAGCTTCAAACGTCAAAAGAGATCCACCATCATCTGATAAGTAACAAGCCAGCTTTTCTACCGGATAATCAACTGCAAGGATCGAAAGGATGGTGTTTGCAGTGACCAAAGGAGGCTCTTTTTCAGGGTCAGCCGTGGAAACAAACACATCAATGCCTGGAAGGTCTGATCGGCCTTTTGGGTTTCGAAGACTGGGGGATTCAAAGCGCTGTTTCAGCACAGAGAGGTCAGTCACTCTGTTTACAGGGCAGAGCTTAGGGAGCTGATCAAGAATCCATGACACACCAAACCATAACTCACAAGTTATGGACATCCCCCATAACCACATTGCTTCGCGATTGGGGTGTCGGATTCTCCATGTTAGGAATAGACCAAGAGCCGCAAGACGTATCATGATGAGTAGTCTGCATAGTAATAAATAACTTCATATTTTAGACACTAATCAAAACACAGGCGGTGCAGCGCCTAAAAAATTCGTATTGAAATTGATTTTACAACACAAATTGAGTTGTTCATCATCCAGTACCACTTAAAATCACATTATTTACACATAAAAAATTCACTAATAATCACATAATCCATACAGATTACAAACAGAGTGATAAACTCCCACTTCCAAACGACAATTAGCATAAAACCCATCTTCTGAAACCGTAAGTAACCCAATAAATTGAGAATATCAAACCAGCACATAAGTGATCTAAAACATATAACCAAATACTAAACCATGACAATCAAATGGCGAGTAGCATTAATGATTAAGTTTATCTTTCTTTCCGGTTTATATCTAGCCATATAGCCAAAATCATAGATTCAAGTGTATGGGTTTTTTGTTACCTGTAAGGGCTGAGAATTGCAGCAGAAACCCCAACCTTCCTGGTCAAAGGCCTCCTACTTCTCTCTCCAAAATCTGGAGGAGGCTCAAATCCATTAGCACCTGATCCAGCACCATACCCATCTTTAGGCCACACAGCATTTCCATAACCATAAGTCCCCTTCGTCTCAAACAACCACCTAGTATGGTCAAAATCAGGAGGATGGCTCTGCGCCTTAAACGACTTCACAAGTGAAAGCCTCTTATCCAATTTAGGCAATGGTAGTGCCTGATCATCTGCTTCACTTTTAGCCTCATCATAATCATAATCATCGTCATCCTCAGCTTCATCATCAGCATCCTTGTATGGTTCCTTGCAACCAGGACAATGGCCCCCTCCATTAGACCCTACACAATCTAAATAACAATCTCTACAAATCTTGAACCCACATTCACATTTTCCCCTAATTGCTTTCTCATCACAACCTTTCATTCCACAAACAATCCCAGATTTCAGAGACTCGTTGTTTTCCATTGAGCAATCAATTACATGCCCGCGTGTGACAGAATTGAACCCACCAGTGAAAATAGTACCAGAAATGAAACTCCTCTCAGGTTTGGCAGCATTAGTGATGTCTTCAGCTAGGCTTGTCTGTGAAGCTGAGAAGCTCTGGTGATCTGGAGTGGGAGGTATATGGACAGTGTAGGAGACGAACTCTGAATTAATCTCCTCCGTGGTATCATCTCTGGACATTGAACAGTATCTGCCTCCACTTGGGGTTCTGTTTCTACTGTTGCTAAGAGGGGAATTTGGGTTGTTTGAAATGGAAGCTCTTGGTACTGGACTAGTTAAGCCCATGCTTCTACTTCCTCCTCCTTTGCCTCCTGAGGAGACTGTTATGGTCACTGGAGATGAACATGGAGAACTAGCCCTTTTCACCATTTTCTTTGATGCTTGAGGGTTTTTTTTTTGGTTTGTTTTTTTAAAAAAACTCTCTCACGAGTGGCACATTCGAATGCTGAGGCTTGTATTGTATCTTTGGAAAGTAAGAGAATGTAAAATGAAGAGAACCCAAAGGAAGTTAAGTAGTTTCAAGTGAAGATGAAGATCTTCAACGGAGGTGGCAACGGCTCGATTTGAATGTTTTTGAGGCTTTTGGAAAAGGGTTGGGGTTTAATCACAACAACGGTCGTTTAATCTGAACCGCAAATGGGAAGTGATCTGACGGTTATATTTTGAATGAAACGGTCGGGTGTGGTCCCTGCTGGGAAGAAAGTCAAAAGGGCAGGCCCAATGGCTTTTCTCATTTTATATATATATATTTTTAATGGATGGGTTTTCTTAAAGTAAAAGCCGTTGGGGTGCTCTTTGATTCCACAAGTTACCGTGTGCACGTCGCCAGAGTATCTATTTGGAAACAATTGAGGTCTCTTCCTTCTTCCTTTTTCCAATTAATTTTTTTTTTTATTAAAATTGACTCTGATTTTAATTGTTTAAGGGTTAAGAAAATAAAATAAAATCCAATTATAAGATCGGAATGTAAAATGTAAGATGTTACAAACTGCATGTGATATGTAATTCAAAGTTAGACCTGCTTGTTTTTTAGTTTTAAAAATATTTAAAAAAAATTTAATTTTTTTTATATTTTTAGATCGTTTTAATATATTAATGTCAAAAATAATTTTTAAAAAATAAAAAATATTATCTCAATATATTTCTGAACAAAATACATTTTAAAAAATAATCATTACCACACTTTCAAACACATATCAAATAATAATAACAAGGAACTATTATTAAGGGAAATCCATTTTTCTCAAAAGTTCAAAACACATAAAAAAAAATAAAAACATATATTATAGAACAAATCAAGTTTATGTGTATATAATTAAGGAGTAAGGAGTCATCTTAAGCTAAAACCACTAAAGAAAATGGCTACTTTATTCAAAAGGGACATGTAAAAAGCTTTTCAAACTCATCCCTCGATTGTCTTTACTGTCGTTTTCTCGTGCAATTTTAGAATCTAGAGAATTCAAAGTTATCCGTTAGCTTTAGTGGGCCTTGGTCTGAAAGACAAGCCATGCAACAAAGTTGTTCGGTCAAGTTAGTCAGGCCTTGACCTAAGTTAGAGGGCTTCGACCTCATGCTATAATCACGTGCTAGCATGCTGCTCAAACTCTCTAATCCACATGCTCTGGAGCGCACTTAATTATTTGAGGGCACGTGCCATGTCAGCACAACTTTGCAGCGTCGCTACACATAGCGGCACCCACTTACTTCTCAATTGCAAAGATCATATATGGCTCCAGAACCTCTTATACTTGTGAAAACGCGAATTGTTATTGCGATCATGGATCTTACACGAGATTTTATAAGTTAACATGTATATAACATATAAAATCAGGTTAAAAACTTGAAATAGATTAACTTCGATCAAAATCGGTTAAACTCGTTCAAAAACGATCAAACTCGGTAAAATTAGTAAAACCAGACCGATTTCACGAGTTTGACAAAAGTTAAAAAATTTTGCTTACTCCATGTCCATGAGTCCCCCGACACTCCACCCCCGGTCTCTCCTTTCTTCTTTGCTGAAATCTTAAATTCTCAACCTTAGCAAACTAACACCAGCCGCTGCTAAAAACTGAGAAATCGTGAGACAGAGACGGAGTCGAAAAGGAGAGCAATGTCTTGGCCTTCTCGCTTCAGATCAATTGAAAAGGTATGTCATGTGATTTTCTCTTTTGTTTTCGACTACCGGTGTCTGCAACCGCAGTAGAGATCGTAGATCTACATATTCCTGTTTAATCATAACAAGTAATTGCATCGAAGCTAGCCTTTTCTAAGATTATGTTTTAATTCTCTAAGAGTGATGTTACTTCCATCCCTACTCTGTATCAAAAGAAAAGGGTCAATAAGAAATTAAGAGATCATAAAGTTATGCATCATGGTTTTAATAAGAGGGTTTAGGAGTTAGTACTCCATATATGTAATGAATATATTAAACTTAATTAGGATTAATAGATTAATATCTCTCATTTCATGATTAACATTCAGTTTTGTGCCTTTTCTCCTCCGCTAGCTACTACTAATACTGAGGTAGGGTTGCTATTTGCAACCCTGACTTCCTTTTCTAATGTCCAAATGGAATCAACTTGCCTCGTTTGATGATCGATTACTACTATGGATCCATTTGGTTTCTCATCTTTTACTGCTGACCTCAAGCTAGACATCTTTCTATCAATATTTCCTGGTGTTGGAGGAGATCTCTTTCCTGAAGTAGATCTAGAAACAACTTGCCACTGCCACCACTATTTCTTGATGACGACCCATTACTAGCACCCGATCGCTTTTCTAGATTCCTAGTCATGGCCACAAAAGAAAAAAGAAGAAAGAGATGCAAACTTGCTGATGAGAAATGCTTTGGTTTGGTTCTGACTAGAAGTGAAAGAAATGCTTGCTGGTGAGATACAAACAAAAGTGGGTTTTTTTTTCTAGACTAGAAGTGAATATAGATCAACGGCAGAAAACGGGAGAGCATAAAATTTAATACCCACCTAAAATAAGAAAAAGAAAAGAAAAGCATATAACCAATACCAAGTTAAGATTAAAATTGTGCCACCTAAAATAATATACATAACTATGTTCTAAGAACAAAAAAAAAAGAAGATTATAAAACACATTTCACAAATATCACCAATACCAAGTTAAGATTAAAGTTGTGCCATGAACGACTTCTTCTTCCTAAATTCCAGTTCTAACTATGAACTGTGGTATTTTGTCCAACTCTCTACACTCTACATTATACATCTTTATTGATCCATATATTGATTTTTGAACTGCAAGATACATCGCATCTAAAAAAACTACTAGTGACAATAGACTTGACATGGGATGACAATATGATATAGATGCTGATAAGAATTCAAGAAGAGTTCAGTGCAAGTATTGTCAGAAAAGTTTTAGTGGAGGCTATGTTTAGTTTACATGACACACCAATAGATTGTTTGATTTAGGTTTGTTAATTTTTAGTTAATGAAATTCCATGGACATAATTATATTATATTGTATTTTTAAGTTATTTAAATCATATATGAATTTTTATTTGAATTATGTATTTTAAGATGTTTGAACATTTATATTGTTTATTTCATTTTTATTTTAATTGTGTTATATTATTATTTACTACTTGACTGGAATTGTCAATATATAATTAGTTAAAATATTTTACTTGTGATTTTATAATTTTACGATTTGAGTTTACAATTCGAGTTTATATTGTACATTCCGTGTTGTGTTAAAAAAACGTTTTTGATAACCTTGATTGCGATATTTATCCTTTTTTTTATCCTTGTTTTTATTTTTTATTTTTTATTTTTTTATGATTTACAAAGTTAATGATAAGAGAGTCCACTATACTAATAAAAGATTTGTTTTATAGGAGTTTAGGAACTAACCTAACTTAATTTAATTAAAATTCCTCTAAATCCCATTGTATCAATCATTGAAAGGCCTAATTTAATTTGAAGTTTTTTTTTTAATTTCATTAGTGACACTACTATATATGAGAACAAAAACAAAGCCAATTCATTTCTATTTTCCACATCACTAAAATCTCTTTCCATGGCTGATGAGTTGGAAACACTAGGACACGAAAGAGAGTAATTGACCTCCTCATAGTATGTACACTAATTCTTCAAAGTCTTTAATAAATCACCCATCAAATAAAAGTGCTCATCAAAATTGTTCTAACTATACAACATTTTTAAACTTTGTCACTCTCATTACACGTGACACAATTAACTATATTACATGCATCACCAAATGCATATAAACAACTCTATTTTCTTAAAGAGATAGGGTAGAATTGATCACCAGAGGGTTACGTCCAACATTTTATAAATAAGAAAATGCAACTTAAACAATAAAAGGAAAGATGTCAGTGTATCCCACAATATATTTTTTGAGATAAGATAGTTTTGAGGAATTGTATCCCCACTTATATAAAAATATTTTTTGATTTTTTTAATGAAAATAACAATATTATCTTTTTGAATAATCTCTATAAATTTTTCTTCATGGTATTGCTTATCTCCATGTTTCTAAATAAAATCCTCATCTCTCCAACAAAATCTCAATATCTCTAAATGAAGTGTACATGCAAAATCTTAATGTCTCCAATGAAATCTCTATGTCTCTCTCTGTATAGTGATTTCCTAAGCATTTATCTCGGAAATTTTTTTCATTGATTCTCTATTATCATTTGCACAATCCTTACTACAATACAACTTTCACTTCCACAACTCTTCATTTTATTTGAAAATGTTCTTCATTGTAGGTATATTTCTCATCTGGATCAAATCTTAAAACTACTTATGACAATTAAAAACTACATGAAAATTCTCTATGTTTTTCTCTTGGCAAGCTCTTAACCAAAAAAATAGGTCATGAAAAGCATGCAAATAGACAATACGCTGAACAAAATCACAATACAAAACACATGACAATAAACGACAATCACAACATACACTCTCATATGTTTTTTGTTCTCGTTTTCTTTATCTCATACTATTTTTCATATACAATTTACTAACTTAAACATAAAAAGATCCCTTATCCTTACATGAAACTTGTTTTATAGGAGTTTAGAAACTAGCCTAACCCAATTTAATAAAAATTCCTTCAAAGCCAATTGCTCTAGTCCTGTAAAGCTCAATTCAATTTGAAGTTGTTGTTTTTTTTTTTTTTTTTATCATTATCATAGTATTTTCTATCGTTTAAAATTAATAAGCCTTGTTATTGAGTACGTTAAATTCATCCAATCTAGAAGAAAAAAAAAATTGTTAAGCATTAAAAATATTTAGTATCGTCTTAATTAATAACCTATAAATAGATGTCATATACAAAATCCACAGTTAAATTTGTTAGTATCCAAATCATAAAAATTAAATACCATAAAATCTACAATTAATTTTTTTTTTTAAATCTAAAGTGCTAGATATCAACAACGCCTCTGAGATTAAAATCAAACACAGATTAAAACAAGAAAAGCAAAAAAGAACCCAATTTCAAAGAGAAAACCCAAAAATATATGCTGATGTAAAATCGTAAAAAATCTCATAAGATCCCAATTTTATGACTTTTAGGGATTTTAATCATTCAGGGTTATTTGCATTGTTAAATTTACAATTTTCTATTCTTTTCCTTAGGAGGCAGTGGTTTAATTCGATTGTTTTACATACTCCATTTGAAATTGCATTGTTGGAGTAGCTACCCTTTTCATCATTGTGGAACGAGCATGGACGGCCTCTGTTTATTCCTTCTGCGTTAGCTGGTTTCATGGTGGACATGGTTGAATTGCAACAAACTGTGTGTGATTTTTTCCTGAGAATTTGAAAACAGTTGAATATCCTTTTGTTTTTATTAGGAGGGCATGGCCCTAAATCATCCTATGAAAAATGAGCAACGCCAATCTCCAGAGAATGACCGTAATTAGTTAGGCAATCCACGCAGCTGTTAGCTTTTTTACAGACATGAGGAATCTGAACTTGCCTGGAACGCTTCAAATGGGAATAAGAGTTGTTCGACTTATCCCCCTGAGTAATATTCAACTCCACCGCAAGAGTAGAAACTACCTCCGACACCACCTGCTTAGACCTACCGTCCTTTCCAAGCTAAATCCGGTCTTATGAAGTTACCCCACAATTTTAAATTCTTTCAGGCCACTAAAAGCTTATATATTCATTAACTTTAGAATCCATGAAATTAGTCGAGGTGCACGTAAGTTGGTCTGCACATCCAATTAATATAAAAAGAAAAAGAAAAGGAAAAAAATACCCCACAACTCTGCTTTTAGAACAGAGGCAAGCGCCAATATTGCCAGGCACCCACAGCATCCCTATGCAGACCCCCTCCTGAAGCCTTGCCTGAATGCATCAATACCAAACCATGAGTATGATTTTAATCATGCATTTTGAAGGAAAGCACCAGGCAA
This sequence comes from Populus simonii, assembly GCA_007827005.2. NCBI lineage: Eukaryota > Viridiplantae > Streptophyta > Magnoliopsida > Malpighiales > Salicaceae > Populus > Populus simonii. The sequence goes on from CM017477.2 coordinate 9,024,948, forward strand.
CAAGCTCTCCCCTCCCCGCTCGAGAACCCAGCTGAATAATGGCAGCTTCACTAGTGCATGGGATAGTATCGATCAGTAGCCAATCTTTCGAGACAAGGGAGGTAAAAACTCAGCATCAAATATAGCAGCATTTCTCCAATTCCATATCTGCCAACAGTTGATTCAAGATGCTCGATTGGTATTGGTATTTTTTTAAAAGGATCTAGCTTGAATTCGAGCCTTTCTTTTGTAAGAACAAAAACTAAAATGAGTGATTCTAGATCAAGTATATGCCTTATCTCTTTAAAAAAGAAAAGTTCTATGCTTGACAGAGACTCGTGCAAATTCAAAAGGGCATGCAAATTGCTTTGTGAATTCAAATTGATTATATAAAAACATGGTATGTGCCATAAAAAATAATTAAATTTAAATAAACATAAAACTTCAAATCGGAAATAATATTTGAAAAATATTTAATGCTGGTGGGGATACACATACACCTTAAATCATGTTGAATATAGCTAGGAAATGAAGAAAACCATTAAGGTCCTGTTTGTTTGCTGGAAATTTATTTTTTTTTTAAGTGAATTTTAGGAAAGGGAATTCCAGAAAAGTGAATTATTTTCCGATATTTAGTAGTGTAATGAAAAATAAGTTGGAAAACACTTTCCAGTGTTTGGTTATGTCATGGAAAATGAGCTTGAAAATAACTTATTGATGTTTTAATTTTTTCAAGTTTATTAAAATAATAAGGAACAAATCTTACAAATTAAAAGGTTGAATGAGAATGAAATTGAAAAAAAATATAATTTTATAAATTATCTCAAATAAAATAAATAATAATAAAAATAATAGAGATCAAATCTAAAAAATACAAAAAATAAAAGATGAAGAAATTAAAATAATAATAATTAACATTTCATAAATTATTTCAAATAAAATAAGGAACAATAAAAAGAATGAGGATTAAATTTGATAGATAAAAAATTTCAATTAAAAAATGATAAGGAAAAAGTAAATAACAATTATAAAAATAAGGATCAAAATTAATATAAAAATTAAATTCTAAGGGATGAAATTGAAAAACAAATATTCAAAACAATATATATATATATATATATATATATATATATATATATATATAAATTAAAAGTTTGAGGATCAAATTTGATATAATCAGCAAATAATATGATATTTCTAAATTTTTCATAACTTTCAGAAAGTGTTTTCCGTCCAAAATAAAAGGAAAACACTTTTCTGATAACCAAGTTAAATTTTAATTACTATATGGCCATCAAATCAGAAATTTTAATATAAATTAATTAATATATATATATATATAGCCAGTAATTTGATCAGATTATATGGAGAAATATCCTTATAATTCCATCCGAAATAAGGTTGTCATGCATCATTAGAATATGAGATTTTTTTTTATCACTATCAGAATATTTCATGATAAAGAAAGAATTGGTCTCGCAAGCATGGTAGAAAACGCATCCAAACCTTTGAAAAAGAAAGATTATATATAAGGAAAAGAGAAAGCTTCAAAGTTTTAGTTGGTAAAAATATAATTAAGATTAAAAGACACGCTAATTTGCTGGAAGGGGAGATATAATTGCTTGGGAACTGGGAATAAGCTAAGCCTAAACAAGCACAAACTGACGAAATACTACGCTGTACATAACAACGACCCGCTGCCACGTGACGCGACCTGGTCTTTCCATCCATTTCCTTTCTCACACAAAAATAAGTTATTAACGGTTAGAATATTCAAAACTATACAGACCAGTTCCTCCCTCTGTGATCTCATGCTCTCCTGATTGTTTGCCGGCACGCCACTTTGATTTACCAATTCCATGCCAAGCTTCTTTAGCTACTCCACTTCCTTCCTTCTTTCCCCACTACTGTCACCCTTCATTAATTCTTTCTTCTTGTTAACCCATAGTAATATTCTTCATCATCGAAGACCATGGCTATCAGAAATCTGTGTGTAATACTCGTTATAATCTCACTTTCTGCGTACAGTTCTCTCTCTCAGGCGCCGCCACCGCCACCGAATTCCACTTGCAACGACGTGTTCGTCTCCTACACCTACAACAGAGGTCGTCCTATACCCCCCTTTGATCCCACAAACCAAGCGTACAGGTTCGAATCCACTGTCACGGTGCTCAACAACGGACGGGATGAGCTCAAGTCGTGGAGGGTCTATGTTGGGTTTCAATATAAAGAGCGCTTGACTTCCGCAACTAATGCTGTGTTGGCTGATGGGACCCCTCTGCCTGGTTTTGTTGGAAACGGTACAGAATTTGTTGGGTTTCCTGAGACTGACCTCAAGACTGCTATTGATACAGCAGGAGATTTGACCCAGATGGAGGTTCGGGTCGAGTTGGTGGGCACCCAATTTGGAGTTGGAGATCCTGGTATTCCTCTGCCAAATAATTTGACTCTTGTTAATGATGGCTATACTTGCCCTGCTGCCACAACGCAAGGTAAGTCATTTCTAAACTGTTAATGAAGAATAGTTCAGTATTAAGCTGTGTCCGCGCGTGACTATCAAAATTATTTATTTATTTCAGAGAAAAGGACTTGTTATAATTTCGAATTTGTGATAGAAATTCCAAAGAATTGCTTAGAGGAGATTATTTCATAGAAATACCCTGCGTATATTGCTTTAGTGTTGAAATAGAAATTTATATATATACCACTGTTCAGTAGCCTAACAATGGTGTAGTGCTCTGATATTTGGGGCTTGAAGATGAGAAGCAAAATTCAGGATATTTATGTCCGAACTTCTTGTCAATCTTTTCACATTCTTTTTGTCATTGAAGAACAGATTTGAACTTGTTTGTCGTTGACGATGGGCTATTCTCTGACTTGTACAGGAAATGAGATGCACTTGTGCTGCACCAGGAATCTGAGTTCTAGACTAGACAACAATCTGGAAGATAATTTCCTGCCACGCCAAGATGGTGATGTTATCATCATGTATGATGTGACCAAAACATATGAGAATTTTTATTGGGCACAGGTTAACATTTCAAATCATAATCCTCTTGGGCGTCTTGACAATTGGAAATTAAGCTGGGAGTGGATGAGTGAAGAATTTATCAATGCCATGAAAGGAGCTTATCCTTCTGTTGTTGATACAAGAGATTGTATTTATGGCAGGCAAGGTCAGCACTACCCGAAATTTGATTTTTCTGAAGCATTGAGTTGCGAGAAATTGCCTACAATTATTGACCTTCCTCCAACAAGTGAAAATGATACAAACCTTGGCTTGTTCCCCCTGTGTTGTCGAAATGGAACAATTCTATCACCTACCATGGATCCGAGCAAATCTTTTTCAGTTTTCCAGATGCAAGTGTTCAAAATGCCACCAGATTTGAACAGGTCATTGCTCATTCCACCACAAAACTGGAAGATCAATGGGACATTTAATTCAGACTTTGAATGTGGGCCTCCAATACCAGTGAGTCCAAGCCATTTCTCTGATCCAAATGGTTTGCCTTCAAAAAGATCAGCAGTTGCCAGTTGGCAAGTGGTTTGCAACATAACACATTTCAAGGACCAGAGCCCAAAATGTTGTGTGTCATTCTCAGCCTTTTACAATGATTCTGTTGTTCCATGTAGTACCTGTGCTTGTGGCTGCAACACCAACCCAAGCCAAACCTGCAGTGCTAATGAAACAGCTCTTCTACTACCATATTCAACTCTTCTACTCCCATTTGAGAACCGGACTAGAGAAGCCTTGGAATGGGCAAGAATTAAAAGGATGACTGTGCCAAACCCACTTCCATGTGGAGATGGTTGTGGAGTTAGCATAAACTGGCATGTACTTTCAGATTACAGAGGTGGCTGGAATGCAAGGATCTCTCTTTTCAACTGGGATGATAATGCCTTTGCAGATTGGTTTGCTGCCGTGCAATTAGACAAAGCAGCACCAGGCTTTGAGAAGTTCTACTCTTTCAATGGAAGTGCCCTGCCTGAATCCAACAATACACTATTTATGCAAGGTTTCAAAAACTTGAATTATCTTCTGGCAGAAAGAGATGGAGACAACCCAAGAAAGGATCCTCGGGTTCCTGGCATGCAGCAATCAGTAATATCATTCACTAAGAAAAAAACCCCTGGCATTAACGTGGCTGGTGAGGATGGGTTTCCAACCAAAGTTATCTTTAACGGTGAGGAGTGTGCTCTCCCAGCAATACGTCCAAGCAGTGGTCATAAGACAAATGCAGCTCCTTTCGCCTTTGTTATAGTTTTGGCTCTATTGTTCATTCATTGATTGCCTATAATGCAGGCATTACCACTTCTATTTTTCTTCAAAATTTATCAAGCAGCTGCTAATTTCTTGATTGTTGGATTTATTTATTGGCTCAGTTTAGTCTGCAGCGCCAAATTACACGTTTGGCAACTTGGATCGGGTTGTATTTAGAATTTAAACCATTATTAGTTTATTACAGATTGGAGGTTCTATTGGCTTCTGTGATAGACCACCATGGTGCTGTGACCACAAATTATGATGAGAAAAGACATCGTTTCTTGTTCTTATTGGCAATCAAGCGTGTAATTAGCATTTGAAGAAAGCAACTTTTCTGTTATTCCATTTTTTATGTGCTTTAGAGCCGCAGTTTTGCCCCTTCCTTTTCTTTACTTGGTTAATTGGACGGTCTACGAACTAAACCTTGTGGGAGACAGGCAATGGAGTTGCCTTGTTCTGTTCCTTAATCTATATCCATCAAGTACTCGGTTTATCAGTTGGGCTGTATTTTACATACAATTTAAACCATGTCTAGAGAGGATGAGAGAGAGGAAAATAGAGAATAATTATCCACTGCAATTTACACCCGTGCTTCTCTTGTTTGGTTGGAAGGAGATTTGAGAGGAAAGAGACAAGGGGGAAATGGCAAAATGTCCAACAGTCTATTTCTTCCTTCTCAATCTTTCATGTTCAGAGAAGTTAAAGAACGAGTTGAGCGCCTAATTCATCCCATCTTGTTCATCCATTCTACCTCGTTATTGCTTAATAATCATTTCCACCAGAAACAAACACGATATAAGATTTAAAAGGGCACAGATTAACAATGAAGAAACTATAAGCTTTGTCTAAACGCAACTCATAAGCTATCAAACGGCATTTATGCAAGCCCACAGGCAACATTGAGTTTGTTCTGGTTGGTAATTCAGCTCGCATCAAAGATTATCAATTCGCACACTAGCCCTTCAGTCTAAATATGTACAATGTTGATCAAAATGAGAAATCAGATATAACCAGCTTGATGAGAGAGAGGGATCCAGGCTAGTTAAAAGATCAATGAATGCCTGCCCAAAATAGAAACATTAAACCAAGTTTCGAATATGAATAAGATGGTATCTAATCTTGGTTTTCCTTAAAGGAGGAAGCATCGCACGAGAAATATTACAGGTCAAAGAGGAATAGGATCTCTCCTCACTGAAGAATCATTATCAGATTGACAGGCAGTGGGGTTATAACCTATCAAGTGGTTCGGTGCGCTGTTGAGGACAAAAGAACCTTAATTAGTTCCTACCCTACTCTTGTTTAAGAAATGGTGAATATTGAACTGTATGACCTTCAAAAAGCTTGGAAAATGAGTGAATTCCCAGAAAACTAACCTCCAAGAATGGTTCCTGCAAGATCTCACTTTGATCTAATTGTTGGAGGAAAAATAAAGAATCACAGTTCAACTGGGGCATAGTGTCAGCCTAGATCTCCAAAAATTACAAACTAAAAGGCTTTGAGAATGAAGAGCAAAATTTCCTTGGGCCCTATAATCTTCAATAAGCGATGGATGGCCGATAGAACATTTTGGCTGGATGCATCTAATAGAGATGTACAGTTGAGAAGAAAATCAAGTGAAGAGGATCTTGTTAATGAGTAATGACTTCATTCTGGTATTCTGGAGTTAAGAAGGTTCTTATGATCATCATATGAAAGCATGGAGCTGCTAGAGTTTAGCATCAGATGTCTACTGGATTGTGGAGTTACAGCCACAATGGATCAGAGGTCCATTGGTGAGATGCTGCGCTGGAAACTGGCATGAAGAATGGTGTTGGGGGTTATAGCCACCTGAAGAAGGGAATTGCTAGAAAATTGAAGTTCCAGGAACACTTTGAATCTGCATAATGATATTCGCGCTGGCGCTGTGGAGTGTCAGCTTGTTTTCTAAGATACAACCTGTACTTTGTTTTTTTATGTAGTTGTTGCTTTAGTCATTATCCTTTGCCAAAAAAAAAAAAAAAACAAGCACACCACACATACACAAACAAACTTCCATGATATTGTAGATAGTGATGAGTGTAGACCTTTTTAAAAAGGAAAAAAAAAGAAGACCAAGACAATGGAGGTGGAATTAGTAAAGAAATTCTTTCTTCCAGGGCCGAGATGGTTCAATGCTCTAACAAACTTTTCATGGAGTTCACTAGTCCAAACCATTCATTTCTTCCCCGTAGACAAACCATTGCCTTCATCTTCATCATCTATTTTCCTTTTCAAGGTCATAGGATGTCCTGCATTTCCAGAGACTGTACAGCTAACAATACAAGAATTCTCCAAATGCAATTTATCTTCTTCCTTTCCTCTTGGCTGTTCTAATCGTTCTAAAGTGTTGCTAATTTTCTTGCGAACCACGTGCTGCCACAAGACTTTAAGAGCTTCCATCTTAACAGACTTGATCAAACAATCACAAGCACCCTGAAGAACACCCTTCAAAACAAGTTCTTGTTCATCATCTGATGATATGACTAGGTTACATACCAATATATAATAAATGTTAGTTTCATATAAAAACGTATATATATGGTGGCCATCAAGTTAATAATCAGATAGAAGACTAAATGAGAACTTACTGACGACAGGCAAATCCATTTCTGATCGGATGATCTTAAGGAGCTGAATTCCATCCATTTCAGGCATTTGCAAATCATTTCCAAGAACGTCAAACCTGTTCTTATCCTCTCGAAGCATTGACAAAGCCTCCTTTCCTCTTCCACATTTGGTGAATGAACATGTTAAAAAGTAGAATTATATATGTCACAAAAGGATGTGGGAACCAACCCCAAATTCGTTCATGAATTCGCCATCAGGATGTGCGAAAACAGTACTTGAATTGATTGGTTAAGACTTGTGGAATAAGCTCTAATTAAAATGAACATGGCCATTAAATAATTTGAGAACGAATTTGATATATATCTATGCTTCATCACCTGTGAAGGGGTGAAAATGAATGATGTTTAAAGAGAGATGAATCTGGCGCATTTGATCAAGCCAATCACAATGTCTTGATTTACTGCATGAACCTAGAATTTGCTGTACCTACCGATTTAAATTATTTTGGTTTAGCAAGGATTTTGGAAGGTAGAGCCCGCTCTAAACAAGATCCCAAGATCGTTCAAATCCAGTTCCAATATGGATATAAAAGTGAAAAAGTGATCTCTGCGCGGTGTTTCTCTGTGTGGCTGTATTGTATTTTTAAATTTTTTTAGTTTTAAAATATTTTTTTTAGTATTTTTACATTATTTTAATATGCTGATTTGGAAATAAAAAACAACAATATTATTTTGATTTATTTTTAAATAAAAAATATTTTAAAAAATATATAATCTCATTTATAATTTTAAATATGCTTAGTACGGTCTTCTTTTCTCATTTGAGTTAGGTTCTTAAGATAAATCAGATTTTCTGAATAATCTTTATTCAACTTATTAAATAAAGTAGGTAAGTTAGAGATTGAAAATGGACATAATATTTTTTTTTTATTGTATTCAAAGAATAACTAGACAAGACTTCTAGTAGTAATAGTAGTTGAGGAGAGTTGTTAACAAGCAGCAGTTACTTGTTCTTTTTGTTTGGGTTAATTACAAAAGATACCCTCTAGTTTACTTAATTTTTTCACCTATCTCCATCATTCTAGAAATTACACTTTATGTTTTAAAAATTTATAACAATTTATATCCTTATGCCATGCTAGCAGACTAAAAAATAAATAAATAAATAATATTATTTATTAAATTCTCATTATATTTCATTTAATGATTAAAAAGTTTTTATATTAAATATTATAAAGTATCCATAAAATAAATAAATAAAAAACATGGATGTCATCCTCATGCGTGTTTGGTATTGTGGTAACTTTTGTGGTTGTGGTTTGAGAAAAGTTATTTTATAAAAAGTTATTTTAATTAAAGTTGGTTTGGTATTTATGTATGTTTGGTTAAAATTAAAATGTTTGATTAACACAGAAATTGATGTGGTCCATACACAATGAATTAAGTTTTTAGCTGTTACTAAATATTTATTTCTCGTACTTAAAATATAAAAGCAACCACGTAAACAAACAAACATTTCAACTCCTTCATTCAACCTAGAAGCTTACAATCAACACCTACAATAATATACTAAAACCCAATTGATATTGTACCATCATCAACAAATTCATTATTGGTTCTCCTCGGAGAACAAGTGCAAGTAACATATTTCTTTCCACTCGTGCTTTGAGTTCGGGCTCTCAAGAAAAGAAAATCTGGAACTCTATGTCCTTGACAAATGCTATCATAAACTAAACAAGAGGAACCTAATAATAGCAAATAAAAGCAACCCGGAAAAGGATTCCAAGGTTTGGATCAAGAGCTGGTCGTGTGGCGCTGAGCCTTTAAGCTTTGTTGCTATTTCAATGCCGTCACCAAACACTGACCTAATTTGTGTAAAACATCATTAAAGCTCCAGAAGTTAGAGCTTTCACAGGATAAAGCATGCATACTAGAAAGAACCAGATGATCCCATTTAATCAAGCATAAAAAACAACTATTCAACAATGGTGGAGGGGGAAGAGAGAAGGAAGTCACTGAACACAAAGTTGATTCCTTGTGTATTGAAATTCCATAGGCGTTCTAGCTTGATGAGCGCTATCCTTCTTGAAAAATCCCTCCCTTCTTATTTGCCATAATCAACAGAGAGTACAAGACTTCTCTCATCCCACTACCCTATTATCCTTGTCTTAGATGGCTGGAAGACAGAGGCAATATCATGATAGGAACAACAGATTCAGTAGCGATCACATCACAATAGGATGGAAATGGATAGTAAATTGAGTCCTGACTCTATATTCTAAGACCATTATACCTTCTCTTTGGATGTGAAAGAGGAGGCTTGGAAGCAGAGCATCATTGAAGGTAAAAAACTATATATTCTTAGATTATTATTCTTCTCGTTGGATGTGAAAGAGGAGGCTTGGAAGCAGAGCATCATTGAAGGTAAAAAACTATATATTCTCCCATCCGATCCAATCTAGAGGCTGGGTTCATCACATCAAAATCAGTTATTTGGAGCTTCACGCTACACGTTTCCGCTATGGTCTTCCCTTCTTTTTTTCTTTTTAATTAACATGGGTGTTCGGCCAGCTTGCATGCATCTCAACTAATTTTACAGGTCCTGAAGTTAATAACTATGTAAGCCTCCAGTGACCATCATATTAGCAATCACAATACTCAAACCTGAAACCACATTAAAAAACAAATCTTTTAATTTTAAATTTATATCATTAAATTATCTACATGGTTGCTATAGTCTTCATTTATTTAGCTGGCTTGAGTGTGGAATAAAGTAGATATTCTTCTTGCTAACTTTTTATATATGTGAACAGTAATGTATACATAACAAAACTTAGAAAGTATAAGTAAAATAAACAAAAAGCATAATTGTATCGGTAATATATCATAAACTATTATGAAAAATAATTAAATGATTCCTTAATTGAAAAATAGATCAATACATTAAGATATATGATATTTATTAAATTATCCAAATTATATAAAAAAATAATTTTAAAAGATAAAATATAACTTTAAACTATCTTGAATCTTAAAAATGCTAAAATCCTATTTCACAATTAATTTATATTATTATTTTCATTGTTAATTTTCTTTCTCATAAGATAAACTAGTCAAAGTACTATATATATATATATATATATATATATATATATATATATATATAAAGCCTTTAAATTGTAAATCAAAGTTTATAAATATATATATTAAAATAATGAGTAAATATATTTAATTTATCATTACAAAAACATGCTGATACAACAAAAATCTAAAGTTTATACATATTTAAAATTATAAACATATAAAATCATATAAAGTCAGTATATTCCTCAATAGACTCCCGTGCATAATTTTTCTTTAACTTGTCACGGAATTTCTCAATAAATCCGTAATCTCTCGAGTAAGAACTTCAATCATTCGATTGGCATCAACGCTCTCGCGTGCGCCTTAACTAACTCGCCCATTTTGGTTCGAATTTTTTGAAATTTTACAGATACTTCCTCATAGTCATCCACCCAGACCGGCGGCAGACCTATAGTAAAAGCATCGCTACTGCACTGAAATTCAATTTTTTTTATAGAAATCGATCAAATTGAATTTATTAGAAAGAGATGAGATAGTTACCTGGAAGTGGAGGAACTGGAAAGAGGAGTCTTTTTGGGTAACGACGGAGGAGCTTTGAATTGCTTTCTCAACCAATCAAAGCTAGCTTTGGGTGGGCTTTGCTCGTTTTTCTGGATCACGACTGGGCTGGTGTTTGGGTGGGCTTTGCTCGTGATTTAGGCTTATCTTAGCCCCCAATCCCCCCTTTTTTTTTTAATTTAAACTTGTTTGTTTCTTCAAAAGTATTTTTTTTAAAAAAGTAAATTCAGGGAAAGTAAATTCTAAGAAAGTGAATTATTTTTTGATTTTTAGTAGCGTAATGAAAAATATTTTCTAGTATTTGGTTATGTTATGGGAAATGAGCTGGAAAATAACTTATTAATGTTTTATTTTTTTCAAGTTTATTAAAATAATGAGAAACAAATCTTACAAATTAAAAAGTTGAATGGGAATGAAATTAAAAAATATATAATTTCATAAATTATCTCAAATAAAATAAATAATAATCAAAATAATAAAGATCAAATCTAAAAAATAAAAAAATAAAAGATGAAGAAATTAAAATAATAATAATTAACATTTCATAAATTATTTCAAATAAAATAAGTAACAATCAAAAGAATGAGGACCAAATTTGATAGATAAAATTTTTCAATTAAAAAATGATAAGGAAAAAGCAAATAACAATTATAAAAATAAGGACCAAAATTAATATAAAAATTAAATTCTAAGGGATGAAATTGAAAAAAAAATATTCAAAACAAAATATATATAGCAATCAAAAGTTTGATGACCAAATTTGATATAATCAGCAAATAACATGATATTTTAAAATTTTTCATAACTTTCAGAAAGTGTTTTCAGTCCAAAATAAAAGGAAAACACTTTCCTGAAAACCAAGTCAAATTTTTCTTTGACTAGAAAGTGTTTTTTGTTGATCACCTTTTCTAATGGCAAACAAACACAAGAAAGTTTAAAAAATAATTTCTCGAAAACCAGTTTTCGAAAAACAAACACAACCTTAACTATCCTTCACTAGCTTTGCTCCATTCATTTTCTTCTTCGATAGTAACAGTAAAACTAGTACCTAAATTATATGCTTATTTTCAATTTGGTCTTGAATGTAAAAACAATTCTTGAACCTGGATGTTATCCAAATTCACCGATCAGAGAGCGGAGAGGATTAAAAAGCATGTGTGCTCTGCATATGCTCCTTTATCTTCAATAAAAAAATTAGTTTGGCAGGTACCAAAACTTAAAATGCCGTTAAGATTTAGAAAAAATAACATTATTTTAGTAATAAAATAAAATAAAAAACAAGTTCTTTTTATTAACATTGTCCAAGTTAGATTTCAATCGATGAATCATCTAATTAACTCACCATGTTAAACCATGTTATGCAGAGTCTTATAAATATATTGTGAAGTTGATTATAAATAAATCCTAAACAAACCTCGAAGTAATCCTTTAAATATAAAATAATTATCGTTTTTTTTTTCAATTGTATCTCGACATGTCAAAAATCCTCAATCAAACTATCCTTTAATGTCCAACAAATCTATCACATTTGGGGTTAATTTACTAGTATGTCATATAGTTGAGGAATGATTTCAGATTTGTTTTAAAATCAATTTGGAGATGAAACCAGCAGATTTTTATCCACTTCAATTAGTTATTCTTTTTTTTTTTTTTAGTTTAACGTGGGTGTTCGGGCCAGCTTACGCGTACCTCGACTAATCCCACGGGGCCTGAAGTTAACGACCATGTAAACATCAAGTGGCCATCATATGAGTAACCACAGGACTCGAACATGAGTCCACAAAGGGAGCAAATCTCTTGGTCCCAAGCTCTTATCACTGGACCACCATAGTTCAATTAGTTATTCTTAACAAACTTGATGAAGGGATATGATTTAGAATTTCTATATACGTTTTGAGATGTTCTAAACAAAATAGAGAATAAAATCCAATACTCGAAGGAATGTCCCAATCCATAGTTTTTAGACCCAGTCCGGTCCAAGATTCAGGTTCTGGGTTTTGACCGGGTAGCCCGGGTCAAAAAATTTTTTTAAAAAATCAAAATGATGCTGTTTTAGTAAAAAAAAAAAGTCAACGGGTTACAACCGGATCTTGCCGGGTCAACCTGCTGAGTCAGCCGGGTTACACCGGGTTGTTTCGTTTCTTGTTTTTTCTTCAACTCAATCCTATTCTAGCTCTGGATTAACTGGATCTTGAATTGATCGATCAGACGGAGTGGATTTTAAAACTATATTACATTTCATTTCGAATAGACTAGTGTGTGCATGGGTACCCCTCTCAAATCAATCAAGCTCAACAAATCAGAAGGGTCTAAACTCTAAATTGTAATTGATGAGGTATTTTACTATTTCAAAAGATAATATTTTTAGATTGTATTTATTTTTATATTTAAAAAATATTTTGTTTAAAAAAAAACCTATTTTAAATTTTTTAAAAATAATTTTACATTATTTTAATATATTAATATCAAAAATAAATTTTAAAAACAAAATAAATATTAATTTAATATATTTTCAAATAAAAAAACATTTAAAAATCAAATATAATCACTGTAAAAAAAATAAAAGGCAAAGGTAATAAAATAAAAAACCGAAGAAGACCAGACAACCTAGGTCGGTTAGCACAGGCCCACAAGACAGAACTTAATTAACAAGTAAATTTTTCGAAACATAGCATCAAACCTTTTAGGGACTAGAAAGTCATATAATATACCAGCATAGAAGAAGTCCACTGTCTTGTCGGTCTAAACGACCTCAACAAGATAAATAGGTGGTTGAGGGCTGAGCGTAGTTTTTTGTGATAATAAACGGAAGGCCGAGGGTAATTTGATAAATCGGAATTCGTGTCCTTGAGAATCTATTTATTAATCAACATCACCTCCGTCTTTTCTCCGAAACTTTCACTTGCCTTCTTCGTCTTCATCTTCTTCTTTGGCTGCTGCTCCTGCTCCTGCTCTACTGCTCTACTGCTACTCTTTTTTTCCACAGATAGAAAATCAAGAAATCTGCCATAAAAAGAAAGACAGAAAGTTAATTGATTTTTATTCAACTGATTCTTAAATTAAAATGGAAGATGATACATGGAGCTTTGGTCTCTCCACTTCTTCTTCAAGAAGCTATCAATCTGCTCTCAAGTCTCTTTCTGGTATGTTTAAGATTCATTTTTTCTTCTATCATTTTTATATCTGTTTGGTTTTTTCCTGTTGTTGTCTTCTTCTTTTTTTTCTCTTTTAGGGTTTTTTTTTTTTTTACTTTTGTTAATTATAAAAGGTGGGTTGTTGTTGAAACAGATCTTTGTATTGATTTTGAAGATATAGAAGAAGAAGATGATGATTTAAGGACGGAGTATCCGTGTCCTTATTGTACAGATGATTTTGATTTAGTTGAATTGTGCTTCCATATCGATGAAGAACATTATTTAGAAGCCAAGTCAGGGGTATTTTACTTTACATTTCTACTCTTTAAAAATATCACGTTCGTTTTATTTATTGTGTAGCTGCCTTATATTGACTGCTTGCGCTGGGTAACCATTTAATGCTTTTCGTTGCTCTATATTGACTGCTGAGTAGAACCTATTGAATCAAGAGGGATCGGTTTACGGTTTCATTAATTGGCCATCTTTCTCTTTTTAACAGTAGCTACGGGTGAAAAAGTTTGGTTTATATCTATTCAATGCCTTTCGTACTTAGCTTTTAAGCGTTTTTAATCTGGGCCATGTGCTTTTTATTAAAGAGTTGTTGAACTAGTTTGATATTGAATCCTATTTCTACTTTTGTTTTTGTGGATAAAAACGGAAAGGGTTATTGTAAAGAATCATAATACATTCTTCTTCTTGGAAGTCTTTCCGTCTTATATACCATAAGCTCATGAACTGTAAGTGTTGACATTAATCTTCCTTGAAAATTGCATTTTTATTCAACAGGGTCTCAAGCTTCTTACTAATGCATGATTTGTTATTCAAGTTTCTGCACATGAACATTCTCATTTGGATTAGGTTATCTCCTTTCACTTCATTTCTATTGCACTGATATAATGGATCGCGTTTCTTTGAATTACGAATTTATCTTGATTCTGTTGAGGTAATACCCGAAATGAGAAAATACATCTGGATGAATCTGTTGAAATGATATCAATTTGTTTTGTTAAGAGAAAGGAGGGGGAGTAAGTGATCTGTTATGCATGTATGAGGTTCATTTAATACGTACTACCATCAGTAAAATGAGGATCTTTTCGAATTGGCCTAGTCAAGCTTGATATACAAGTCTTGAAGTACAATTTGCTCATAATCACCAATATGTGTTTGCAGGTATGCCCTGTTTGTTTCACCAAGGTGGGAATGGATATGGTTGATCACATAACAACAGAACATCGAACCATTTACAAGATATCCTTTTTGTTTGATTATTGGAAATTATTCATCTTCTCACCTCATTTACTTGATATCTACTTTCCATTTTGCTTACTGCATCTTGTCCTTTTACAGTCAGTTGAATTGCTCTTAGTTCTTTTATTTAGACTTGAGGCCATGTCTACATCCTTGATTATAAATTACAGTTTGCAAAAATTGAAACTTGGGAGAGTAGAATCACACTCAAATTATTCTTTTCTGAAGAAGGACTTAGAGGATGGGTATTTGCAATCATTACTTAGCGGATCATCCTCGGTGGTTTCTTCCTCCAACTTGGCACCTGATCCATTATTGTCATTTCTTTGCAATGTATCCCCTGCTGAGAAGTATGATAGTGTACAGCCTAGTTGTTCAAGTAAAGCAACCATAGAAGAGAAAAGTTCAGATGAGAACCTGTTGGAAAGGTTAGTTGTTTGGTTATGCTTTATGACATCAGTCACATGTGTGCTAATGTTTGTTCCTATTATTATTTTGTCTTTGGAAAAAAATAATCAAAGTACTTGTTATTTGGTAAGGTAAAAAAAAATGTATGGCAGTTCACGGATGGTTGAAAGAATATACACAAGGTTAGCTTAAATAGTGAAGTCAAAGTGTGGAAAGAGAGAATTTGAAAATGGTGAAAAAAATGTGTCCCGCTCCCTGTTTGGGGCCGTGATGTTAGGATCCGCAAAGCTTTTCTTAAGTTTTTAGCTGAATTAATTTTGATGTGATATGAATAGGTTGTTTGGAACCAAATTCAATTATAGTGTTTGACTTAAATTCAATTGATAAATAAGTTGAATTTATATTTTCGGAAAAGATAAAATTTAATTCATTTTGTTTCCTATATTACCCTCATTATCTTCATCTTATTTCTTCATGGGTATTTTGGAAAAGTTAGATTCAATATTAAATTTTTTCTTTTTGGAATTATAAATCATAGGGGTTGACCTCTAATTTACTTTTGTAGTATTTTTAGAGATTGAGTTCCATTTGGAATTTAATTCTTAACACTTCAAGGATTCTAAACATGAGATTTCATTAAAAATTTTGAATTTAATTCAATTCAATTAAGAGGGTTTCAATCATGTTGGAAAGGGTGATATAAGTGATTGGTGGGTCAAAGCATTTCCAATGTTACAAGTGCAAATTACTGCTAATTTGTTAGTGAACAATGATGAGAAGAAGAGTTGGATGCATATGACATTTTAAAAATGATGGGAGAGCCATATGATAGGGTCGCACCACCATCATTATAGCAAGCGCATGGATTTTCTGTGAGTGGAAAGAATAAAACTGAACTCTTGTGAGGTTGTAATCAACCATTCCAAAATAGGAAGGGGGGAACATTATCCAAGTGGCCATCATGATGAACAAGAAAGCCCTACGCCTGATTCCAAGCTCAATGCAATCTTGAAGTTCCTGTTGCTTGATTTATTGTCTTATGCTGTATGATATTTTGCACTTTTTCATACTTTCTTGTAAGATAGAATAGGATGAGGATCATGATTCAGCAAAGGTCGTCCATATCAATACTGCTACTTTATCGTTTTCTTGCAATACCAACTCCGTTAGTATTTTTATGATTGCAGGAATGATCACATATCACCTTTGTCGGATGAGGAACACATGGAGAAGGCAAAGAGAAGTGAGTTCGTACAGGGACTGTTATTGTCCACCATATTCGATGATGGCCTATGATGAAACATGATATAAGCGTTGTTGATGTCAACTTGAGATTATAACAAAACAAGTCTATTTTCAATGCTGTCTATGTTGAATATACCTTGACCAAGAGAGCTAGATTAGATGCAGCACTGAATTGTATCCCACAATTGTATGGAATCCGTAAGGCCAGATCGGAGCCAGAATTTTATGTACTTTAATTTTCAAAGCTCCTTGTGCTTAATTGAAATTTAGGGTTATTCTTCCAGCAACGTTTCAAATTCAAATATTGTGCACTTTAGCCTACATGGGTTTGAATTGTTGGGAATGGGTATCCTGTTTGTTTTTGTGAAAAAAAATTGAATTTTTTTATTTTTTTATTTTAAATTAATATATTTTTTAGTATTTTTAAATAATTTTGATGTGGTTTATTAAATGAGGAAGAAGCTGGTAAAAGCTCAGAGACGGCCTGATGGAGCACCCAAGCGATTACTCCATTTCAGCTAACACCCATTTAGTTAGAAAATAACTCATTCCCCTCAAACGAAGAATGGATGAAGAAAAAAATAAAACGCTTCTACTTTAGAATTGAGAGGTTCAAAATACTGAGAAACTGAAGCGAGTACTTGCTTTGCTGCATTCACCGAGTCTGCTGGCTGAGGGGTCTTTGTTCCTCCTCCTGTAAACTGCGGCCAAAAGACCTTCCAATTTCAAACTTAAACGATCCTTTGAGGTTCATCCTCCCCCCACACAGAAAATGAGTAATTGCCATACCTTCCTCATCACCACGAGACTTTTTGTGGGGAGCAGAATTTGATTGCTTTTTATAATTGACGTTTGTTCTTCAGTTTAGGCACACCAGGTCTTGAAGCTGTATGAGCAGACTCCAAGATATCACCCCCTTTATCTTCACTGGAATTTGATGCAGCGGGAGCCGAGAGCTCTGTGGCATTCCACAAGACTTGGCAATCTTCAAATCATTTTACAGCTCTGCATATTGAGCAGAGAAGCAGTGTCTTTCATCACTCTCTTGATCACTGCATACTGTACAAAAATCTTTTAATAATATGGGACAGGCCGGGTCATGAAATGCCGTGTATCTATCTGTATGTAACCGGCATGTTATGATATCATAGTCTTTTTATGATATTCTCCCTTCAACGTCATACAACGACTATTCATTTTAACTGGCTATTCGACCGCAATTCGTAATGGGCCGGACTTGTTTTTTCCAAGTAAAAAAATTGAATATTCAGGTTTATTTGACCGCGTTTTGTTAAGAGAAGAATAAAAAAAACTTTAGTAAAAAAATAAATATGTAAGTTCTTCAAAGTACTTTGTGGTATAAATCTTTTTAATTATAAATTAAATGTTTATAAATATATTTAATTAAATAAATTAATATTTAATAAATAATAATAATTATTAAGATATTTAATTTTACATGTATTTTTTTATTTAATACCTAGTTTATAAAATTTATAATAACTTTGGATTGTATTATGATGGTTTTTTTATAAATTATAATAATACTATGTAAAGACATAAAATATATAAAAAATTTAATTCCCGAAAAAATAAAAATAAAACAGATATTAACCAGCAGCCAAAAACTTTTTCTCCTTTTCTCCTTTTTTATTATTTTTGACGAGGTCAGTGCAAAACTATATATAATGACGAGTATGAAAATTATAACCTAGTTTAAATAAAAAATAACAACAGTCAGAGAAAGTGGGACCCAGGTGCGGCGAAACGTCCGGCTGAGAGATGATAGGCCAATCAAATAGAGCTTCGACCACAGAAACAGATTTCTTTATTAGTCCATAAAATAAAAATCACACAGACACACACAGTGAATTGAATCTCTCGCTATCTCTTCCTACAATACAAGGGAGATGTTCTTCCCTCCACCCTATCGACACCTACCCTCTACTTCGATTTCTTAGCTCCTTTAAAGAGGAGAGAGCTGAAGCGAGTTTTTGTCAAAATTATTAAGCAAAACTCTAACGGAGCCGGACGGATTCGAGAAGCAAACAAAACAGAGGATCATCTTCTGGCCATGCGACTCTGCCTGTCTGCAAACTCCCTCTCGAGAGAGGATTCTTTGTTTTCTTTCTGTCTCTCAAGTCTCTGCTTTTTTCTTCTTTTTACAAGAAATGCCCGCCACTGATTCTCATGCTCATGCCCCTACTAATCCCAAGCAATGTCTTCTCTGCAACGCCGGCGCTGGTGCTGCTGCAGGTACTATCCCTTTTTTCTTTATTTTTTTTCTCCAGCTTAGATCAATTACTTGAAACATTGATGTTCTTCTTTTTATTATTATTCTTTAATTTGGGTGCAGGAGTTATTGCTGCTACATTTGTGTGTCCTTTAGATGTTATCAAGACCAGGTTCCAGGTCCATGGTCTGCCTAAGTACGATGTTGCTACTAGTAGTATTAGAGGTTAGATTTTTTTTTTAAGAAAAAAAAAATTAGCTTCTTTGCAGGTTCCGTGTAATTTGCTTATGAATTACAGAGTGTTTTTAATTTTGGTCAGGGAGTCTTATAGTTGGTAGTTTGGAACAAATATTTCGGAGGGAGGGGCTGCGCGGCATGTACCGGGGGCTTGCTCCAACTGTGCTAGCATTGCTTCCTAATTGGGCTGTAAGTTGTAGTATTACGTGCTCAATTTAGTTGCCTGCTCATTTCTTATAAACATAAATTTCAAGAATAGTGATTTTGTTTCTGACTTTTGCTTTGTACATTACAACATTTATTTATCGGTGTAAAACTAAAGCACTTGACTTGAATTTACATTTTAGTTTGTGCGGAGTGTGTGATAATGTTTGCAAGTGTAGTTCAGAGCTTGCTTATGAGAATCTGGGGGCAAAAAACACCTATAAACTCTGTTATTATGCAATTAACTTTGTTTGCCTTCTTGTAAGATGCTTGAATTGTAGAAACATATTGAGCGAAAATGATGAAAGAAGAAAATAATCCACTCACAAGATTGAATAAACAATGATTAACTTGTCGTTCTCCTCAATCCATAAATCATTTGGTGAATTCAGTGCTATAGCACAAGCTATTTTTAGTGCCACCATGTGTTGGATCTTTTACGTCCTTCATTGACTTGGTTCTCTATCCTCAGAATAAGTAATCACTAGTGAGAACTGAGGCCGCAGGTTGAGTTTTTAATATAATGAAATGTACCTGGTCAAATTTATAATCTTTGATTCTCATTTCTCATTTCCCCCAGCTTTTGAAGACTTCCTTTTTTTGCAGAGCATGCTTCTTTGAATTTTCTTCTGCTGAATGACCTAATTTTATAATTTTTGCAGGTTTATTTTACGATATATGAACAGTTCAAAAGCTTTCTTTGTTCCAATGGTTAGTGCTGATTTGCTACCTTTACGGGTGGTAAAGCAAAACTTGATTATTGCTTTCTTTTTTCCCTGTGGCATAGTTTTTTGTTAAGTTACCTTTTTTTAGTGTTAATGAGCTCGTGATTGTGTTGTTTGTGTAGATGAAAGTCATCACCTTT
This sequence comes from Populus simonii, assembly GCA_007827005.2. Lineage (NCBI taxonomy): Eukaryota > Viridiplantae > Streptophyta > Magnoliopsida > Malpighiales > Salicaceae > Populus > Populus simonii. The sequence goes on from CM017477.2 coordinate 9,044,992, forward strand.
CAATAGGTGCTAACATGATAGCTGCTTCTGGTGCTGGAGCGACAACAACTATTTTCACAAATCCTCTTTGGGTTGTAAAGACAAGACTTCAAGTGCGTTTGTTTAGTTCATGTCTTATTTTGTCTGTAATTGTAAAAAGGATACTAATTAACCTAGCACTCACCAATTGAAGCATCTAAAGAATATTTAGACCAGGTTTCCTTTTTTTACACCTTGTATCATTAGCATGATGCATATAGCTCATTTGAGTCAGGCTTTTTGTTTGTTTACATGATGAACATGCCATGCCCACAGCCATGATGCACATTCGAGGATGGGCCAAGTGTGAGCTCACATGATGGAGAGGGGAGGACCTCCTCTCGAGTTCACATTTGTTATTATTTTCCGCGAGTAAGATATCCTACTTGTCCAGTCAACAACAATGCATTTGCCTTTGTGAAACCAGGTAGCATTAGCTAGATTGATGTGCTTAGGAGTTCCTTCTCTTCTTCTTGTTAATTTAGTTGCTTGTGATTATTATTATATTTTTTATTTATTTTATATGATATGTTTATGCAATGTGTACTTAAGTCATGACCTTGAAATTTGTGCATTGTACAAGGTAATGATAATTAAATCTTCTATACATGTAAATGACTTGTTCTGGTGTGGAAAGTGGAAAGATAGGAGAAGAAATAAATTGAACATAGAATCCTTTAGTAGGCCACTAGCTGGGAAGATGAGTGGATGCATGCGTATTTCATGGAGCTGAGGAGGTCAGCATTCACAGTATTGTTTGCTTTTGCTCTGCAGACTCAAGGAATGAGAGCAGGTATCGTTCCATATAGGAGTACACTGTCTGCTTTGAGAAGAATAGCTCATGAGGAAGGCATGCGTGGGTTGTACAGGTAGTGAATTCTACAAAGAATATCATTGGATTGTGTTAGATATTTATGTCTTTAGTTTGAAGGTGAGATTTAATATCTTGTGTGGCAATCAGTGGTCTTGTGCCTGCATTGGCTGGTGTTAGTCATGTTGCCATCCAATTTCCAACATATGAGAAGATCAAAATGTACTTGGCCACCCGAGGTAATTGATAACCAGTTTTACTCTCTTTGTAATTTCAAAGAGGAAAGAATTTTTTTCAAGTTAATTTCTTGTTCCAGGTAATACCACAATGGATAAACTAGGTGCACGTGATGTTGCTGTTGCCTCATCAGTCTCCAAAATATTTGCTTCGACATTGACATATCCACATGAGGTATGTTCTTGAAAAAATAATCTGATTTCATTAGTTAATATATCCGTGTTCACTAATCAGCATGAAAAATATAAAGGTCCTTGATGCTCAACTGCTCCCCACCTTCTCTAAGGTTCAGGCAGCTCTATAATATTTCGATGGTCTTCTTTTGGGGTTGCATGTGTTTTTAAAGTGCAAAAATTTGGATAATGAAACACTTCTTGCTTGTAATTGGAAGTTCCATGTCATTTTTTAGCAATCAGAATCAAATTTTAAATGTATTTTCGAAGCTGCCTGTGATTGTAGAATTGTTATTGAGATTGTTTTGTTTATAGGCATGTTATAAAATTCAAACTTATTATGTAATGAAGAGTGCAGTCACTTTTATCTTTAAAATAAAAATCTTATGATGCTGTTTCTTACACTCGGAAGCTTTTGCGGGTAGTAACAATCACTTAGCATTCAAGTTTCAGTTTTATGAGCTTGTGACATAGTTTAAAAAGATACCTGAAATAGGTAAGTATGAGAATTGTGCTCACTGACAAAAAAAAAATACCCTGAATGCCAATGCTTAAGGACTTCCCTTGGAAATCCTGTGAAGTGATGGGATACAGCTTTAAAAAATTCCCTTATTTCATTTCGCCACCAAAAAAGAATTGCTGAGAAAAAGCTATCCCAAATAACTCTATTGCCCATATAGAAATCACATCCTCTCCAGGCCATTAACTTTGTACCAACTTTCTTGGATCTCTATAAACCCACAGCTCCACGCACCAACTCCTGTAAGCTTCTTGCTTGCTTACTTTCTATGTGACACTAAATGCTTGACTAGGATTAGTAGCTAGTTGTCTTGGTTGACAGGAAACTCTTACAGATTAATTTATTCTCTCATGATTTTTTAGGTAGTACGCTCAAGGCTTCAAGAACAAGGCTTCCACTCAGAAAAGCGTTACTCTGGTGTGGTTGATTGCATAAATAAAGTATTTCAACAAGAGGGTCTCCCTGGATTTTACCGTGGTTGTGCCACCAACCTTATTAGAACAACCCCCGCTGCTGTTATTACATTCACTAGCTTTGAGATGATTCACAGGTTTCTTGTCACCCTTTTCCTTCCTGATCCACAGCCTCACACATTGTGAAGATGGATCTTATTTGAGAATATTGCATGGATAGATATGGCTCGCATTGCCTTGAACTGCAACATGGAAGAGCAGATGAGGTCAGTCAGTGTCATGATGTCTTTGTGATAATCCTTTCTCTAGATTATATTTATGTATTCTTGATTGTCTCAGGTAGTTCTTAGAAAAACTGGATGCATTGATGCCCACATCCCTCATTGAAATTCTGCAACAAGAAGTTGTCAGAGGGGGAGTGAATATCAATTTACACTTACAGTGATAATGATGATAAAAACGAGATGCTGTGTGAAATTTTCATATCAGAACATTCTCTTATGAATAATAATCAGAAATCATTTAACATCGTCTACTGAAGATTTCACACGCTGCATCCCCTTAGTTATAACCTGTGACCAAAGAACATGCTGCATAAAGATTGTTCATTGTGTGTGCATGATGGCAACAAACCTTGAACCAACTTCCTGCATCATGCTGAAATATCGATAACAGTGATTGGTATTGTGAACTCGTTGTCTTTATTGAGGAGCCCTTGGACTTTGCAATGACATGCCAATCTATTCAGTGATTACCAAGCAATCGAATGGGTGTGTGCCAGATGAAAATTGGCCATAATTAATGCCACTCGAGGGCTGTGAACAATAGCGATCCTGGATCAAGTCTTGTTTCTGATAAAAATATTTATTTTGGTATTCAGTAGCTTTGTACATTAACTGCGAGAAATCCAGTTAGCTCTTACATCTAATGGTGCGTAGCATGGATTGATATTCAATTATTGTATTTGATTTGAATTTAATTGATAAATAAATTGAATTTATATATTTTAAAGAGAAAAAATTTAATTGAAATTCAATTATATATTTGAATTTAATTGATAAATAAAATAAAATAGAAAGCCCCAAGTAATGGGCCTGTGTGTTGTTGTAAGCCGAAAGTAAAGCCCTCTCGCAAATCATGGTTTTGTATTTTATTAATTTCAATTAAATTTTCAAAGAATTAAAATTAAAATTCACAAATCTTCGATTTCCCCACATTTTTCGATTAAAAAAAAGTACCTAAAACTTATCCTAACAACCTCCATAAAACCCGTTTCCAACTTCAAAATTCTATTACAAACCAGAGGTCTTAAATTGAATGTAAAGTCTTGAAATGAATACATATTTCGGCTTCCATCTCCACTTTTCGGCCATGAATAAGTATTTCGTACGTACCAATCTATTCAACTCACTCGTACGACCTCTTTGACATTTTTTTACTATGATAATTTTCAAAAGAACCACTGTTGTTATCTTCTCTCTTTCCTTGCTTCTCCTCAATTTTTTCCTCTCTCCCACAGAAATAAAATCAAAAGTTAACAAAATAAGCTTGATAAGTATAGTTTAACTGGTCGGATTCTAAGTTTATTCTTCTAGAAGTCACTAATTCGAGTCTCATAAATCTCACGGCTACTATACACTTACATGGTTGTTTAACTTCAAAAGCCGTGGGATTAGTCGAGGTGCACACAAACTGACCTGGACACCCACATTAATAAAAAAAATTTAACAAAATAAATGTTAGGAAATGGTCCTTACAAACATCGAGTTAACAAGTGGGAAGATACTATAGACGCGGATTTATAGAAACTGTTCACTAGAACATTGATGATGATTTTGCCCTTCTCACTAAATACTCTGTTTGAGATTGTGGTAGCGGTTCTGGTTCAAAGTACTTTTCGTTTAAAAATATATTAAAATAATTTTTTTATTTTTTAAAAATCATTTTTGATATCAGCATATCAAAACGATTTGAAAACATAAATTTTTTAAAAAAAATAGCAAAAAAAAATCAAAATTTGAGGGAACACGGTTTGCACCACGTTCCCAAACAAACCTTAAAAATCCTTGTATTGGCTATTAGAACCATTTAGATTTTTTCAAGAATTTCAATGGTTACTACCAAAATAAAACCAGGACAAGTAATCTTTCTTTATTTTAAATGCATAGTGAAACAATTAAAATATCATTGGAAAAAAAAAATTAATTGACATTAAGGGTCAATTTCGTATTTTCACAATGTTTTTTTTTTCAATTATCACTCAGCTAAGGAAAAATTTGGTATTTGACCAAATATTAAAAAGACAAAAACAAAAAGCACAATGAAATAGTAAAATGTCTATAAAAAAAGATTAAAATTGTTGTTAAAGGGATTTTTTTTTCTTTTCACAATGGCTTTTTCATTATTATTGTATCAACTTAAGGGTAATTTGATATTTAACCAGATATAAAGAATAGAAAAGATTGGAGCATATGTGGCACACTCTTCGATGCGTGGGAGGTGCCTGAGCCATTCAGGTGACGCATGTAATGTCTCCCGGCATCAAACATTGCCCTTCTACTATGTCATTAGAAGCTTTGTCGTATTCCCTTCTTGGTGGTGTAGCGTGTGTTGGCGTTGGTGGTCCGGTTTGTTATAAGAAACTTTGATTTTTCTTTTCAATTTCATCTTTTCATAAAAAAAATTATTGTAATTTTGATCCTTATTTTTTGATTGTTTTTTTAGTCTTTTTGTTCAATTTATTTCTCTTTCCAACTTCACACTTCAATTAAAAATAAAATTTATTTTGTATTTCAATTTTAATCCTCATTCTTTTAATTATTATTTTTTGTTTTGGATCCTGTCGTGGAATTAATGTTCATTTTCTAAGTTAATCCTTCAATATTTAATTGGTTAAAAAATGAACTTTGTGATTTTTTCAGATAGAGTGCTTATGGTCTAATGCTTCTGGTCCTAGTTTGAAAAACCAACGCTCATTGACATCGTTTTTTGTTTTTTTACTTATTTTGTTTTCAGCTTTGTGAATTTTTTACATTTTATTTTCTATTAAATTATCATGATCTCATGCCCTAGACTGTGGGTTTAGAGGATTAACCTGAATTGACTTACCCTTTATTCCCTGAGTCGCAAGTTTGTCATACCACCTCAAAATGACTCTAGCTGGGTTTTTTTTTTGTCATTTTAGTTAATTTCATCATTATGTGTTTAATAGGATGAGAATTGAGTTACATCATTTGTATATTTTTACAAAAATATTTTTCCCCATGATATTGTTATTGTTTTATTTATTTATTTATTTATTCTGACTGATTTGTTATTATTATCTATTTTTTATCATTTAATTAAAATAAAATCAACTTATTTGATATAATCTTATTTTTTTTCCTTCTTAATAAAGCATTTGTGCTATTTGAACATTATTTTTAACCCATTAAAAAAAAACCATGCGGCGCAGTGTGTATACACGACTAGTGTGAAGGACTAAATCGAATATAGATTTTAAAAAATCACTTAAAATGTTTAATAAAACCATGATGTTTCATGGCAAAACAATCCAAAATGATTTCGTTTTGACCATAATAAACAATATATAAGAATGTCTAATCCACTATGATACTCGGTCTAGAGCAACAGTACAAGACTTTCTTTTGTTATTGTTATGTTGATTGTTAGTAAAAAATGTAGGCCTGCCTTTGTAAATGGGCAAAGTCTTGACTGTGAGGGCTACTAGCATCCATAGGCTTAAGTTGTGAAACCCAACACAGAATTTGGATATCTGTGTGAGCTGCAAAAGGATCCGTTGTTAGCGGGCTTTACACTAATTAAAGCTGGGTCTGGGAATTAGGTTCAATTGCACTCTTGAATTTTCTTTGAGCAAGCCTTGCAGGCATGGATTCTTCCCAGTTTACCAGTCGCAGGGCAAATAACGAAGGAATGTACAGCAGGGTAATAGTGCTGGTTGCTGGAAGAGCCAAAGAAACCTTTAGCTTTGGTATTGTATGCTGCCTGAATCAAGGGATCTCTGTATATTTTCTCAGTACAAAGAAAGAAAGAAGGGGGGAACAGGAAAGGATCGCCTAGCTTGGTTGGAAAACTCAAGTGTCTAATCACTCAAAAGTTTCTATTCCTGATACGATAGCCCGTTTAAAGGTTTATCTCAAAAGCTTACTTGCAAATTAAAGCTTCATTATTCAGATTAGGAGGGAAAATCCGTATCCCAGCGAGAGAACTGAATTATTTGCCCCTTAAAAAGTTATACCCCACTGAAAAGCTCGAGGACTTGAAACAAAGAACGTGATTTGAAAAATCTTCTCCTCATTTCTATTCCTTGGTGCCAGTTATTAGTGTAATAATAAAGGGAATAGTGCCCACAATTTGACAACTCATTATCTGAAAAAGGGAATCCTATGAGCCTCATCTCCTCATTGGAACATTAAGGCAACAGAGTTAGAGCCCGGAGGTCAAGTCGGTTAATCAAGAAATCCTTTTTTGACATTCTACGTGCAAGGGAACTCTCTTGTTTTTCCCATTTTGTTGGAAAAACAGAGTTTAAGTTATTGATCGAAGCAGGAAAGCTGAGCCATTAGATGTGATCAAAAGCTGGTCAAGACACTTTTGACAAATGAGGCGGCTAAGCTCAATAAAAGACATTCCATGAAGCAGATCACGTAGAAGAACGGGCAGAAGCCTTAATTTCACCTTGGAATTCTATGTGGGTGGGTGGCCAGTCTTTGATATTGCAAAGAACTGCCCTCTCATCACTCATCATAGTTTGGTCGGTTCAAAAGTATAGAGCCCTGAAAAAAAGAAACAGAGAATAAGGAGTGCAATGGTTTCATGATTCATTGGGAATGCTGGTTGGCCCACCCATAATTATAAAACAAGAAAAAAGGAGGAACAGTCTATGATGCTCCTCCTGTGCTCTTCCTTTCTTAATACCTTCCACTTTCGTTGTATTTGATTAAGGCTAACCCCAAAAGCTTAAACAAGAAGCACTCTGTTGCAGACTCCTTAACAAACTGCCATTTCTTGGGTGTAAAGGCTTGTTTTATATATGTATATCCTTAATCTTATTACATGACATTCGCTCAGTAGTTTTTAACTGTGTTTTGTTGTTAGATTTCGCTGGTGCTTGCTTTCCAGATGGACCTGCGATAAATATTTTCATTTTTTGACCTTCTGGCCAGCAAAGAATAATAATTGTAATGATTGCTAGGTGCCTTTAACTTTGCCATGACATGGCTACTGTTTGTTCTTTTTACTATGCTCATTCCCTCCATGGAAAGCCTAAAGTTACCCTTGAAAAGCCACCGTTTCTGTTTAGTGCACACAGGTGGGAGTTACTTAGCCTTCCAGACTAGGCCCCTGTTTCCCCTGTGGAGGCTGGAGCCCCCATGAAAATAAAAATATTACGAGGATGCCAAAGTATTCTTAATGCCAAACTAAAATTAAAAAAAAAGGGCACCAAATGGTAGGCAATTGAGGTTGGTGGTTCTTCTTTCTATTATATATGTTGCTTGTATATTGCTCAAATTGGGTAAACCTTTGTGCCTTTATTAGTTACACAGCAAGTATGCATATAATCATATATTTTGGCCAAATCCGGTTCTTAACTGTTATAAAAAAATTACAGGATGAATTTTATAATAGGAAAGAAACTAGAAAAAAATACAAGATTCAATCGTGGATGGACAATATATATATATATATATATATATATATATATATATATATATATATATATGGGTGTTTGGACCAGTTTGCGCATACCTTAACTAATCTCACGGGCCCTGAAGTTAACGACCATGTAAACCTCCAGTAATCTTAAAGTTTATGAGACTCGAGCTGATGATATTTAGAGAATAAATCTAGAGTCTGACTAGTTGAGGTATACCATTTTCAATAATATATTTTAATTCACACGTGCGAGGAATTCTAGGCCAAGAAAATTTAGAAACCTTGTAAAATGTAAATTACAACACGAAACCAACAACAAAATAAAATGGAAATGAATAAAAAGATGGGCATTTTATTCAGTTGTGTGGATAAGATGATGCATGTGCTCCCATTATATGATGTGGCTCACCATCTTCACGGCATGAATCTGCACATTCCTGCACCAGAAAGTGATGTGCACCTTCATTGTAATTCATGAATATAATCATTTTAAGAAGCCAGGGGTCAAATTTGTGGGTTCACCAAACATGTGAAGCTGATAATTAAGGCAAATTAAGGAAAGATGATTACTTCTTTGATGCTTTAATTAGCAATTGATAATCTTATTGCAAGTCCTCAAGCTTAACTACAACATTTGCAATAACAGTCCATCAATTAACCACCTTTTGTGTACAATACAGGACTATGATTATGGAAATAAAATTAATTTCCATTTAATAAAATTTTTTATACATAAAAAAAAAAGGAGGTTTGGCGCTTGCACAATTATGCGTTGGCCAAAAGGGCATTTGGGATCCTAGATAGCATGGAGTATGGACCATCTGTATATCTTTCCGATGAGATCACGGTGGCTTCAAACTGATTTTTTACTATAATATGACGTGAACATGAGAGAAAATCTGTGAAAATCCGGCATGATTTGGTTCCATATTTTGCCAATATAGACATTCTTTTGGGATTATGGTCTAAACAGAAATTTGCTAAAATTTAATTTTTTTAAAATAAAAAAATATTTTAAAAATCAAGTACCAGTAAACTCTTAAATATCCGTAAAGCTACCTTTCAGTTTTGGCGTAGACATTTCTATATAAGGCATTTTATGAGCACATACATGGACATGGGAGCTGCTTCTTTCCCATACCAAGAATATATGAAGTTTTCAAATCCATCCATCCATCCATCCGTCCATCCTTATTGGCTATCTGCCAATTGCCTTTTTGTCATCCATTTTAAAATATTAATTTGCCTTTATCTTCAACTTTTTTTAAAATATTATTCATAGGATGAAGAATCAAAATCTTCCTCATATTCAGAGAGTAAAGTTTAAGAAAATAGAAAACAAATTCTCCATTTTAGATACTTTTAAAAAAACTCTGGCTAAAAGTGTAATTTTTCATTGGCTAGAATTTTCAGCTTCTATCATGCACACAAACATCCCATTGAACTTGTTGGCCCTGGAGGATGATATTTTGGAAGGTTGCTGCTACTTATTGTTTTTGTGTTTTAAAAATATTTTTTTAAAAAATTTATTTATTTTTATTTATTTATTTTAAAATAATATTTTTTTATGTTTTCAGATCATTTTAATATACTGATGTTAAAAATAATTTTTTAAAAATAAAAAAAATATTATTTTGATGCATTTCAAAGTGAAAAACATTTAAAAAAAACCATAACCACATTTCCAAACACGCAAGTCTAATGAGTTTTTTTTAAAAAATAAATATTTTGTTAGGGTTTTTTTTCAATTATTCTATCCATTTTTTTAACTATAAATCCCTATTCAAGATAATTTTTTTTTTATTTAAAATGACACAGTTTTCTCCTTTTCTTTTCCAAATTCAAATAACAAGAGGAGAAAGGTCTATCGCTCTATAATTTATTTATCATAATTTTGCCCCTTACGGTAAAAGTCACGGGCTTAGGTTGCAGCTGGCGGAACATATTTTTAAAAGCATCCAATAGAGATGTGCCACCTAACGGGAAGCACTGTGTTTATATTGACGTGGCTGCTTCTAATTCGCCAGTTGAAGTGTTTTCTAATTACACGATCATAACTTTGTTAGAATAGAATGCTTTATGATCAAATACTGGTCGATCGCTCGTGAAGTGGGACCTAGTAAAGCCGCGCCCCGTGGGCCTCAACCAGAAATCCAAAGCTGGCTGGTTCGGTGCCGAACCATCCATTTGAATTTTTTGAACGTTGAAGGCTTGAAGCCACCCGGTTTCTAGTAGGTCACTTGGCAAGGCAGGACGCACGATGCCATGCTGCGTTTTTTGAAATTTAATTTTATTTGATTTTATGATAATTAAAATAAATAAAAACTTTATCATCATCTATAAAAAAGTTTCAATGAAGAATCATGACTCGGTAATATTTGCAGCTTCGTCTTTGCATCGTTACAGTCTTGATGGAAGAATTCAAATAAAAGAGATAACAAAATAAAACATGATACGTAACACATTTTATTTTTCTTTTGTTCTTTTTTATTTTTGAAAAAAAAAAAACAAAGCTATCAGCGTGCTTAATTTTAGCCAAAGTAATGAGTAATATCATTAGGTGATCTGAACTGATAAGAGCTACAGAATTCCGATCCAAATACAGTGAACGTGATGACATGTCAGGCGGCGTTTGGTTAATTCGATCATGATGAAACTCCACATAAACTGGTTGGCAACCGTTTTCAACCACCATTCCGCTATCTGAAAATTACCCGCCGCCTAACAACTGGGGGCCGTTTTCCATTTGGCTGTATTACACGCATGGAAATATATATATATATATATATATATATATATATATATATATATATATATATATATATGGTTGCTTTTCAACTTTGTACTTGCTTAAAGATTGTGATTGTGGTGAATGATTTTTATTTTTATTTTTTTAAAGTTTGTTTGTTTTAGTGTTTTATAAAAATATTATTGTTTTTAATGTTTTACAATAATTTTTATGTATGTATTGATGTTAATTTTTTTTTCCCATAGTGTTTTATTTTTTTTCAACATTTTTGTAGATAAAAAACTTTTTTTAAAAAAAAATTCAAAAGCAGAAGGAATTACATTCTCAAACAATTGAGTGTCATTTTCATGTAACATTTGGCTGCATTAGACGCCTGGAATATATATGGATGCTTTCAACCTTTTACTTTCTTAAAGATTATGCTGGATTTTTTCTTTTTTTTTTTTTGGTGATGTGCTAATAAATTTTTTTTAATATATTTTAAAGTAAAAAATACTTTTAAAAAATATTAAAAAATAAAAGCAACCGACTCTCCTAACCAATTAACCTAGGTAAACAACTTTCTAGATGGTGGCTCAGTGATAAGAGTTTGGGATTAAGAGATTTGTTTCCTCTGTGGTCTCAGGTTCGAGCCCTGTGGTTGCTCATATGATGGCCACTGGAGGCTCACATGGTTGTTAACTTCAGGGCCCGTAGAATTAGTCGAGGTGCATGAAAGCTGGCTCGAACACTCACATTAAACTAAAAAAAAAAAATTTAACCTAGATGAGCAAATAAATTTCTTTTAATTAGCTATCTGTTTACTTTTACTTTGATTCCAAAGAAAAATTTGTGGTCGGAGGAGGAGCTCTCTATTTTTATGAGATTTGGCGTCATTCAAGCTTGAGTCACAAAAAAATCACAAAAGGTGCCAGATTCACAAATGTAGGAATAGTTATGGTCCAAATATACTGGACTAGCCTCTCTCTGTTTTTCTTGGTGCTGAATTAGAAAATGGAAGCTGAGTTCAAGCTGAGAGTGACCTTGGATTGATTTGTCAAGACTCACCTCTTTTCCAATCTAAAGAGTTCCCGACTAGCCCAATTTCCCTAAATTCAGGAGCATGACTCGGTGGACGGAGCTTCTGCTAGTCGCATGGGAATATATTGCATTTGGGATTTCAGTAAGCTTAGGACAAACTTATGAACGTGGCACAATTATGTGTGAGAGAGTCATTGAGATGGACCGACACACCGCCCACCTACTTTCATAGCAATGAGGTTTTGAATTTTTGAACGGTTTTTTCCTTTTTAAATTTTGAACTCCGATCCAGTGGAAGGAAGGATCTCTATTTTATTCTTTAGATTGGCCACCAAAATAAACCATTATTCAGTCGATATTTCATTTATCTTAAAAATCTTGTAATTTAATTACACTTGTAATTGTAAAGATTCAATCGATAATATAATTGTAATTCTAAACTTTTATATTATATATAATAAAATCTAAAACAACCTAGTAATTATTTGTGTAAATATAATAAAACAAATAAGAAGATAAGACTTTATCTTATGGAGAATGTTTGCACTGTGTTTTTTAAAAAATTTAATTTTTTTATTAAAAATTAATTTTTTTATGTATTTTGGATTATTTTTTATACGCTAATCTTAAAAATAATTTTTTTAAAATAAAAAAATATCATTTTAATATATTTCGGGATGAAAAACATTTTATAAAACAATACTTTTTCCAAACCAGTCTAATTACAAGAGGTTATAGTTAGAAGATTTTCTTGAAGTGCTAAATAGTTGTACTAGTGGTTATTTTTTAAGTAATTTTTACTTAAAAAATATGAAAGTATTTTTTTTTTTAAATTTTCTAAATTAAAATAATAATAATAATAATTTAATCTTAAATAAAGAAATTTAAATTTTTAATAAACTCGCAGCTACGTTGCCATGCAAGATCTAAAAATATGGAGTCACAAAATAACTCTCTAGAGTCTAGCCTATTATTCAAAGGAGAGCTAGTTCTCACGCCACTCGAATTGACTGGGTCTATAACCCAAGCTAAAAAGAGCGTGAAAAACACACTCCAATCCTTTAATCAGAAAGTTAACAACCTTGATCATGCACGCGCTGCTAAAATCACCTGAAGCACGATGGCAGTGATCGTGTTTAGAAGCCAAGAGGTTCGGAGACAGGTACGGGAGAAGTAGCTTATGAGGAGTGAAGTGGGCAGGGGAGAGAGAGAGAGAGAGTCTACTACTGATACCATCCATCTATAAAGCAAAGTCATAAAAAGAGAGAGGAGGGTAGCTCTCTTTGTTTGTAGAAGAAGGAAGAAAAAAGAAAAATAAAAACTGAAAAGCAGAAAAAAAAAGCTAATGGAGAATGTGATATCTCTCTCTCTAGAGGTTTTAGCATCAAACTAACCTCTTAAAAAATATACATCGAACGTCCTCCTCATCCTCCCGTCCTTTTCTATATCTCTCTTCTCCGATCTATCTCTGTTTTTTTCAATTTGTTTCAGCTCCAACAGACTAAAATAGAGACCGGTTTAATAGTAAGAAAGAGGGAAATATATAGCAGCATACGTAACATTAATTTGCGACAGAATGGCTGGTGAAGGAGGAACATTGTCTTTTTCGGTGGCGTCCGTAGTGGAGGATGTACTGCAGCAACATGGTAATAGACTCGGAGATCTCGATTTGGAGTCCAGGAAAGCTGAAGAAGCCGGTAGTTTTTTTTCCTTTTTCTTTCCATTGCAATAGAACAATTCATTTTCTCGGAATTGTCTATGGGAAGTGTTAATTTTGTTGAGATTTCTTGCTGTTAGCATCAAGAAGGTATGAAGCTGCGGGGTGGTTGAGAAAGATGGTAGGAGTGGTTGCAGCTAAAGATTTGCCAGCAGAGCCATCTGAAGAAGAGTTTAGGCTTGGTTTGAGAAGTGGAATCATTCTTTGCAATGCTCTCAATAAGATACAACCTGGGGGTGTGCCTAAGGTAATGCCAATTTTCCTTCTCTCTGTTTTTTTTTCTTCTTACAAATAATAATTGTTGGACATTAGTAATTAATTAAATTTTAATTATTTTAGGTCGTGGAGAGTCCATGCGATGCTGCTCCTATACCCGATGGAGCAGCATTATCTGCATTTCAGTACTTTGAAAATGTAAGAAATTTCCTTGTAGCTGTACAGGAGATGGGGATTCCTAATTTTGAGGCATCTGATCTGGAACAAGTATGTATTGCTTTTACTATATGCAAGTGATGCTTTGCTTGGAATTAGATACGGAGAGCTTGATTTGTCTAACTCTGATTCATTTTATTGTATTTCCTAGGGAGGAAAATCGGCAAGGGTTGTGAATACTGTTTTGGCACTTAAATCATACAGTGAGTGGAAACAAACTGGTGGAAATGGGATTTGGAAATTTGGTGGAAATGTAAAACCGACAGTGTCAGCCAAGTCTTTTGTAAGAAAAAATTCGGAACCATTCATGAACTCATTATCCAGGAACTTGTCAATAAATGGAAAATCTTTCAACTCTCTGTCCAGTGATCTTGAGTACTCTAATAAAATGGTTGGTAAGCTTAACTGATTTTAAATTCAAGCACTTGCTTGCTCAATCAGCTTCAGATTTATGTCTTATTTTTTTTTTCATTTCCCCCCTCATTTCTAGTCTGGGTCTGGTTCCTTGAGCATGCTTGTTCGTGCTGTTTTGTTGGATAAGAAGCCAGAAGAAGTTCCAATGGTAAGAATCTATGCGCTCATTGCTGCTGCATTATATTAACATTTTGAGGAACACACCCGCGTCTTGAGGCTGCCAATCTGCCTCGGTATAGAATACTTGCTGATGTGTTGATTGTTGATCGCATTTCCTCAATTTCAAAAACTTAAAACCCAAATTTGCTGACCTCAGATACTACCAACCCTTAGAATTTGCAAGTACCTCTAACGTTGATTTTACATGTTCTCTGCTTGCAATAGTTGGTGGAATCAGTGCTTAGTAAGGTTGTGGAGGAATTTGAGAATCGCATTGCAAGCCAATATGATATGGTATGCCAGCTGATCATTCAAAACTAATGAGTTTGCAGAAGATAATTATTTGTCTAACTATTTGTTTATGTAACTCTATTGTATGTTATAGGTAAAGGAAGCTCCTAAAGAAATAGCCATCTCTCATGGAAACAAGTTTTTGCTGAAATCTACTTGTGATGATAAAAGGGTAATCTCTTAATCTTCATCTACTGAATAGCGAAAGGCCTCCTAAGTTCGAGAATGTTATCAAGACAATGAGAAAGTACTACCAGTGTGAAGCCTATGATGCTTTTAATTGTAGGATAAATTCTAAGGGGTTCATGTCTGTTGTTGAAATCATGTAGACTGAAGACAAAAATGTCAGATTGATAAAGAAAGAGGAATGCTTTCATAAAAACCAAATTGCAGAGGAGGAATTAAAAAATAAAACCGAGAAACAGCAAATGATCTTTGATAAACAACAAAGAGATATTCAGGTACGACTGGTCGTAATTCTTATCCACTATTTTCTTTTTCGGATTAATAAACTAGAGTGCTCCTCCTAATTATTCCTTGCTGCAGGAATTAAAAAACACGCTTAGTACAACAAAAGCTGGTATGCAGTTTATGCAAATGAAATTTCATGAGGAGTTTAACAGTCTTGGTAGGTACTCAGGAAGAAATTTGATTTTACTTTTGGTTATTTAGGAATGTTCCTTTTTGGTGGATGAGCATGACCGTTGTAGGGGGCAACGTTGATTAAGCATTCTTTCTATCTAAGTTTGGAGTTCTTGTCTTTCAACGTAGGGATGCACATCCATGGTCTAGCTCATGCTGCTTCTGGCTACCATAAGGTTCTCGAGGAAAATCGAAAGCTATACAATCAAGTGCAGGACCTAAAGGGTCAGTTACACTTTCCCACAAGAGATTAGGAATCATGTTTTTCTTTACAATGTATCTAAGCCCTAATATTTGTTTTGACCAGGGAGTATTCGGGTTTATTGTCGAGTGAGACCATTTTTGTCTGGACAATCAAACGATTTGAGCACTGTGCATAACATAGAAGATGGGAATATTACTATTAGCACCGCGTCAAGACATGGAAAAGGATGCAAGTCCAAGTCCTTTAGCTTCAATAAAGTCTTTGAACCATGTGCTACCCAAGGTCGGTTAGCTCATAATTTTGAATTTATTCTGATTAATGCAAATCAACACTCCTTTTTACACTTTTACTTACACTGCATTGCAGCGGAGGTCTTCTCTGATATGCAGCCATTAATCCGGTCTGTTCTTGATGGCTACAATGTTTGCATATTTGCATATGGTCAAACAGGATCAGGAAAAACATACACCATGGTAAAAAGAGAAACCGGGCATGTCTTGAATGTAGAAAATTTGTTTTCGTTGATGTTTATTTGTAAAATATGCAAAATTTCCTAACTTCATAATTCATGTTTGCAGACAGGGCCCAAAGATCTCAGTGAGAAAAACAAAGGTGTAAATTATAGGGCATTGGGTGATTTGTTTCTTCTAGCAGAGCAAAGGAAGGACATCTTCTGCTACAAAGTTGCTGTACAAATGATAGAGATTTACAATGAGCAAGTCAGGGATCTCCTTGTTACTGATGGAAGTAACAAAAGATATCCTTTACGAAGTGTTGTTTCCTGGTTAAGCACTAGTTATGAACTGGATTGCATGAGCAGCTACCGCTATTACCAAAACTACCTAAATTAAAAATTAAAGACATGAGAAGTCATTCAGACATTGGTATTCTATACAGTTAAGAGTAGATTGTGTAATCCTTAATTTATTGACACATTAGAAATTCGTAACAGTTCTCAAACAGGTCTGAATGTACCGGATGCAAACATCATTCCTGTATCATCAACACATGATGTTATTGATCTAATGAACCTCGGACACAGGAATCGTGCAGTAGGCGCAACAGCCCTTAATGATCGTAGTAGTCGCTCGCATAGGTGACTACTTGTTCTTTTATATATTTCTGTTTGCAATGACTCTGAGCAGTGACTTCTGGTGTGGGTGACTTATATTTTTATATTTTTGTGAATTGTAGTTGCCTGACTGTCCATGTTCAAGGAAGAGACTTAGCATCCGGAACTATTGTCCGTGGCTGTATGCATCTGGTTGATTTGGCAGGGAGTGAAAGAGTAAACAAATCTGAAGTGACCGGAGACAGACTAAAAGAAGCACAACACATTAACAAATCCCTATCAGCTTTGGGTGATGTCATCGCTTCCCTTGCCCAGAAGAATCAACATGTACCTTATAGAAATAGCAAACTTACACAACTGCTCCAAGACTCACTTGGTACGGTTGAAGTAAACACATTTTTCAATCTAGTGTTTTTCTGTTTCTTTCTCTCCATGGAAATGATTATGGCTTTGGAATGAAATTCTTCTTTCAGGAGGGCAAGCCAAGACACTGATGTTTGTTCACATAAGCCCTGAGCCTGATGCTTTAGGAGAAACAATTAGTACATTGAAGTTTGCTGAGAGGGTAGCCACTGTGGAACTTGGTGCAGCTCAGGTGAACAAGGGCAGTACAGATGTTAAAGAACTCAAAGAACAAGTATTGCATTCTCTGTTCCCTTTCTGATTTTTCCATAACATTTATCTTAACCATTCAGCACAATTTAATGATCTATATTAAAACTTTTCATCCCCACAGATTGCTAATCAAAAGGCAGCATTAGCAAAAAAAGAGAGAGAAACGGAACACAGAAGAAAAGGAAGTGAATCATCACCATCCAATTCTAACCATCGGCTCAGAGATGCAAATGATAGCAATCTCTTCCGGCAACCAATGGGTGATGTGGGCAACATAGAGGTGAGCCTCACTTTCCGATCATTGTTGGTTGAAATATTTCTTAAATAAAGCCGATCAAAATTGTAGTTGGTGGTAAGTGCTGAAACCATGGACAACAGCTACATGTTTCACTTCGTTTTATTTGGCATAAAATCTATGACAGTATCAAATATTTGAGTATCTAGAATTTATGCATTTATGAATAGGATTAGGCGTTAAAATGTGTAGAAGATTGTTGACCATTGACAGTCAGGTTTCCTTTACATTTCTAAAGGGTCGATTCCTTTCTTCTTCCTTATCTTTATACCCGTTCAGTTGTTTTGGTTCCTATAAATTGTGATGTGCTGCTGCTTCTTCAGGTTCACAAATCTACTCTGAGGCAGAAGAGACAAAGCTTTGATCTTGATGAGATATTAGCAAATTCACCTCCGTGGCCTCCAGTCATTAGCCCTAGTCTAAATTATGCTGAGGATGAGAAGGAAATGGCCTCGGGTGAGTGGGTAGATAAAGTCATGGTAAACAAACAGGATGCAGTAAACATGGTTGAAAAATCTCTAGGATGTTGGGAAGCCGAAAATGGCAATTTGCCGGATGCCTTTTACCACAAGTATCTTTCAGACTCTTCAAAAATTTACCCAGAACAATCCTTTAATATGTTAGTGGGTAACAGCCAGCTCAATCTTGCTAATAATGACGACATGGATGATATTGATGCTGCCACCAGTGATTCATCAGAACCTGATTTTCTATGGCAATTCAATCAGTCCAAGTTTACCAGTATGACAAATGGGATTGAATCAAAAACTAGCAAAGCAATTTCAAAAGCAGCCAAGAATCCAGAGTTAAGGTAGTGTAGATGTGATCTATAATTGCGTCTCAAATTCATTCATTTAATTCATTTAGCAGGTTTCTCTTACAAGTTTCAACTTTTGCAGCAAGAACTTGAATCCCTCGCTAGGCCCTTCACCATCACGAAAGTTAGCAAATGGAGGCGGAGTTCCCTTGCAACGGAACAGAAGGCATGCTGCTCCAGTTGACGGGAAACGCAAGATTGCAAACAGGAAGTAGGAAAGTTACCCCTGCTGGGGGGATTGCAGATTATTTATATACTTCGATTTTTTTTTTCCTTCTGAGCGAAGAAGGAAAGTTTTACACTGTTCCCTTTTTTTAGCCATTGTATTGTTTATAATATAGTTAATGCAGCAATAATTCCAGTTGCTTGTGTCATCCTTCGGCGAGCTCACCAGATGTGTCCTGACTTGCTTGGATTTGACGAGAGAGAATTTTTTTTTTTTTTTTCAGATTCCATATTACCACTTGTCTTTATGTGAAACATTGTAAACTCGAAATTGATTTCAATGACTAAAATTTTAATTCTAAGATCAAGGGTTTTAGTCCAACTGGATTTTAGTTGTGATTTTGATTGCATGTATGGAGTCAAACTAGACCTTTGAAGTTGACTCCATAGCTTAAGACACTTGACAAATTGCTCTCCCCTAATCCTCTTGTATTGTACGAGCACACTACCGGTAAAACAAATGGATGAATGATGGTTCATAAAAGAAAACAAGATGGTGAAAAGACAGAACTGGAATGGTTGTGTGAAACCATCTGCTTTAAACCTTCTAATAGCAACATCAAATTAAAGAAAAAAAAAACACAAGGGAGATGAAGATGGTGCCATCAGAGAACAATAATCAATTGTATTTTTCATTGCTTACTAGAAATAATGATTAAGAGAACTACAATCTGAACAGATATTGACAACATGTAAAGCCTATAATTTCTGCAACTCCGGGGAAAAATGAAAGATTTTCTCACCATTAACTTCTGGCTACTCCTATTTGACAAGAAAAATTGGATTTATGTCACTCCTGTGAGCCAGCAGGGATGGTGTTGATTGGTGGGCGCTGCCACGAAGAAACCTGTGATATTGGTTCCAATACAAGAATATCTCTGGTGATAACAGTAGAACCTGCAGCACTGAAACTCTCTTCTGCATCATCTACAAGAAGAGAAAGAACCCTTCTGAACAGGAGGAAGCCCTGAATTCATTGTCTGTTCCGAATGATGTGACTGTTGAGTCTATTCCTGCATCTGAGAAGTCCACCAATGTGCAGCTGCTTAATCCTAACACAAGAGGATGATACAGTAACATCTCAGTAGTCATCCGAACACAGGTTTCCTCACTAGACATCCCTTCAAGAAATCTTTCCCATCCTTCGAGGGATTTTAGGCAATTCGTCACCAGTCTTTCTCAGGAGTTCTTCAATAGTGGTTTCAGGCTTCAAATCCCAAACTGGCTTCCCTGTAAGCATCTCGAAAACTCTGCATCCAAGAGCCCAGGTGTCAGAGGGAGCCTCCTGGACATGATCAACCACTGACTCCGGGGTCATATACAAATCTGTCCCTCTGAAATAAGGATCGGACTTCCTTTTCTCGTTCTTCTCTGCTTTCTTCGCCTAACCAAAATCCCCTATCTTTGCCGCAAATTCAGTGTCCGTGCCGCCCCTTTTAGTTGACACAAGTAGGATATTCTCAGGCTTTACCCTGTCTATGAATATAGATATCTTGTGCACCTCTTCACATCCAATTCAGGCAACCCATTACTGATCAAATTATTTGTAAAGAGTTTGATTCGGCTAAATCTCAAAAGTAGAAGGACCGCCTTGATTTTTACCCAATATCCTTCACTTTTATACAAAACTGTTTAGTTTTTTTAAATAAAAAAAATTTATATACCGAAGCAATTTTATTCAATAAACAATCAAATTTATATATTTGCAAAAAGTATTTATTGAAAAATATAATAAAAATATTCAGTGATAAAATAATCCACATTGATTGTTTAAACTTAAATTATTTTCAGTGATAAAATAAAAAGGAGAAGAGAATATAAAACTTATAATTTAAATTATTTTCTTTTTAATTTTCTCAAATACTCAAGTAACATAATTAAAGGCAGAACTGTAGCGGAGGTGGCCTGCCTATGCTTGAAATGAGACCTTTCCACCTCCAAGTGAACGTAAGCCACAGACCCATCCTCTGCCTCGGACCACCACACACAATTCCACCATGAATTGATGATAAATTTGTGGCCATCATCTCCTGTCCAAAACCAGCAAATTGGTGGGACCGCATTCCAAATATCAAGTAAACTTCATTAAAGAAGAAGTCTCCCGAACCTTCTATGATCTCTCGGTTCTCTTTCCTTATAAAAAACGAAAAACGCAATGGAAGAAACTACCCGTGTCGCGTGCTCTTTAATGTCAAACACTCTAACCATCTCTGAGGTAGCTCTCAGTCAATCTCCCTTTCTATCGGTATCTTTATAGCTCCAGAGGCCAAAAATAAATCCAAAAGTCACTAAATTAAAGCCGAGAAAACCATTACTACTGCTGCTTATGCCTGTGAAAATGTCTGAAGTGGGGCCTTGTTATTATTCAGTACTTGGATTATGTAAACAAGCTTCTGATTCAGAGATACGTGATGCTTATAGAAAACTCGCTTTGGTGCGTATTTATGTCTGTGATGTTTTTGTTCGCTGACTTATTGCGGTTCTTTACACAGTGCATGCTTTGATTTCTATGGGATTTTTGTGTGTGGAAGAAATGGCATCCAGACCGGTGGCTGAAAGACCAAGTAGCTGCTGGACAAGCCAAGAGGCAGTTTCAGCAAATTCAAGAGGCTTATTCAGGTCCTGGCATTACCCAAAATAAAAAAGAAACCGTGCGATTTAGTAATTTTTTTTTCTTAAAGATGTATAAATTTTGGTGGATATGTGTAGCTGATAATGGATTCATGTGTTTTCAGTGCTATCTGATAAAGGAAAGAAGAGAATTTACGATGCTGGAATGTTGGGCTTTCTTGGAGACGACGATGATAAAGTGAGCCTTTTTTTAAATCATGTTTTTTCTTCAAATATTCACTTCGTTTTAGAAAATTATTTCATGTATTACAATATGGATGTTGAATTGACTATTGGGATTTGGAAACAGGGGTTCTGTGATTTCATGCAAGAAATGGTTTTGATGATGGAAAATGTGAGATCAAAGGTAATCTCATATTTTTGTTTGATGACAGATCATCAATGTCTTTGCTGAATGAGTTATACATTTATGGTGAAATTTTGGCGGTGCTGTCTTGCTAGGAGGAGGGTAGCACTCTGGAGGATCTTCAAGCTCTGTTAATGGGGATGATGACAGAGGATGAAAGGGTGAAATCTGGGCTCAAATGGGACAATTTTCAACGTGCTAGAAAAAGGACACGATTGGCTGGTTCATGATGCTCCCCTGCTTCATTTGATTCATGGAGTCTTCCGAGTAGCAAGTTTATTTGCTTTTTGGCAACTATCCAGTACTCTAGTTCATTTTTAAAATTTTAGAAATAAAAAAATAATATTATTATAATATATTTTAAAATAATTTTTATTTTTGAAAAAACAACTGTGATATCTCAATGCAAAACAAAACAAGGTCGAAGCAAGAAACCAGAGGGAACTGTAAACAACAGATAATTGTTGATCAATTCACTCCTACCAAGGCAAACTTGGTGTTTTTATAAAAAAAATTTTAATATTTTTATATTGTTTTGATGCACAATATTATAAATAAATTTTAAAAAATATTATTCAAATATATTTTTAAATAAAAAATACTTTAGAAAACCAACTATCACAGCACTATCTTAGCATAAAATATTATTCACATTTATGATCAGAAACATGAGCTTGCTATTTGCCTACCTTGCTTGAATTTCAAGATTGGGACTTCCTTTCTGACAATGCCATTGTTTACAATGGCGGAATGCAAAAGGAAATGCTTTCATACATGAGAAAGATAATTAAACTGAAACATGAACCTTTCAAAGAGCACGTGTCCCATTTTTACAAGTCCAGTAGCATTTGAGATGATTCTATGTTTTCATTCAAGTCACTGATCGATTCAGCTAACATTCTCTCTGAGTTTATGTTCAGAAAATGTATGGAGACTAGAGTTTTTTTTTTTGTTGAAAAAAATAGAGTGCTACTGCTAACACACTCTCCTGGCATTTGTGGCCATAGCCGAGAATATTCAATTTTGGAACTTTATTGAGAACAAACAAAATTCAAGTATGAATTAAAACAATCAGAGAATTACACGGAGTAATTTATTTGCACCAGCTTAATTTTTGACTCCTAAAACCCTAGCCCCTTCTCTCACACTGAGCACCAAAGAAGAGGCAGAGTAGTTTGGCTGAGAACTGTACATTGAGATACGCAAGAACTGATAAGGAAACAATGCCTAAGGCAACGAGCGTGAAGGGAGATTCTACAGAAAAGCTCAAGGGAATCCAAATTCGATCACTTGATGACGACGATGAGGTTGAAGAAGAAGAAGACGATAGTGAAGAAGAAGAACCCGTAACACTAGGTATTTTGGAAAAGCCAAAGGATCGTTGGTCTCTTTTGCGTCAAGTATTTCCTAGCAAGGCTGGCGGCGCGCCGGTACTTATATTTCAACTCTTTAAAACTCCTTTCCTTTTGTTTTTGAACTTTTTTTCTGCCAATTATTATTATTCTTGTAAGAAAACACCCAGTATTTAGTATGCAAACTGATGTTATTAACGTCTATGTTGTAGGCGTGGCTGGATCCTGTTAATTTACCATCTGGAAGGTCCTGTGTTTGTGATATATGTGAAGAACCTTTACAGTTTTTGCTTCAGGTTTTTTTTGCTTCAGGTCCTGTGTTATGGACAGGGCAATAGTGACAGAAAGTTCTGGGCATCTTTCCAACAGCGCATAGCCAAAGCCCCCGAACAAGTGTTGAGGTGATATGAGCTAATATATTGTGAAATCGATTGCTGTGCTTAACAGTGTAGAAAACTTAGATACAATTTGAAGTCTATATGAGTGATTGCTTCAGCCATCATAAGCATTTCATTTAGTGTGGCACGGGTCCCTCTCATGGGATGATTTTATGGACCTTCTGGCTCCATATTTCCTAAACAACTGAACAATTTTTTCTAGGAAATGTGGAAGATTTAGACATTTAAGGGGCTCAAACACAAGCGAGGAAACTGACCCTCATCGGACATTGGCTAATCATTGAGACTCAGTAATATCGATACAACATATTGTATCTTAAGAGAGTAACTTGATTTTGGATTTGAGAAAGAGTTGAAAATTGGTATATTATTATATGTTTATTCTTAGAAAACAGTGGTTAAGATAAAAAAAAAAAATATATAAGTTGTAGTTTTTTCATAATCAAATTTTATAAGAGAATTTTCAATAATATTTATGCAAAACAATAGTATAAAAAAAAGGGCTATTTGTGAGGGTGTTTTTATATTTTTTGACTGGTTTTGTTATTATATTTAGGTTTTCTTAAGGGAGGCTTATCAATTTTAAGTTTTTAAATATTATTAAAAAAGAGTTATCGATGCGTGCACCGCACACGTCAACATGTCATGGCCTCCGCGCCATTCAAGTGGCGTGTGAGGGACCATGCGGTGGCCAAAGTCCTGATTTTGCCGTGGTGTGGGGAGTGACGTGTTGCCTATTTTTTTTTATGGTGTGGTGCATGCTCATAAAGGAGATACGATTGGGCTGTGGTGAAAGTTTTTTCTTTCTTCTCTCTTTTCTCTCTCATTTCCTAAAAAACAGCCTAAACTTCCAAAAGAATATTTGTGTCATTCGGTTTGTAATCTTATTGATTTTAGTCCTCCTTTTAATTAATGTTTATTTGGCTTTTGATGCTTGTTGAAGTTTGGATTTTTTTAATTTTATTCTTAGATATTTTATTCAATTTGATTTTTTTATCTGATTTAGTCCCTCTACTTTTAATTGCTCTATTTCTATGCTTTATACTTTTCTTGATTATTATTTTTTGCAATTTTGTCCCTTTTAATTTTATTGCATTTGTTTTTTAAATTCATTTTTGGTCCATATTGTTTTGATTGTTATATTTTTTTTCTTTTATTGATTTATATTTTTTTCAATTTTATCCCTCAACATTTAATTTCATTTAGTTTTTTATCCAATTTTGGTTCTCATTCTTTCAATAACTTTTTGTAATCATTTTATTAGTTTTTTTATGTTTTCCAATTTAGCCCTTTATTATTTTCTTTCATTTTTTTATATCATGTTTGGAATGCATTGTTTAGTTTTTAAATTGTTTTAGGTTTGAATATTTTACTTTGTTATTTTTTTCATGATTGCCTTTCAATAAGGCAGTCATTTATTGAAAATTGAATTTTTTTTTTTTTAAATTCATCACTTGACATTTTGTTATTAAACCTGAGTGATAGATTAGTCAAGTTAATTATGGTTGCCTTAGATTTTTTTCCCTTAATTTTTTTATGAGATTGATTTTTTTAACAATTTCATACTTTGACATTGAATTATTGACCCCTAAGCTATGTGATTTTTTTATTTTTATTTATGTTGAGTTATCTTGAGTGCGGGTTAATCAAGTTAACTCGGGTTAGCTTGCATTTTCTTACTCAATGTTTTTTTTTTAAAATTCGATCTTTTTTGTTAGATTCTTCTTTTGAAAGTCTATTTTTTTTTATTTCAATCTCGTGTCGTGAGTGGCGAATCAGTCGAGTTAATCTGAGTTGACTTAATTTTGTTTCCTCATTTTTTATGACTTTATTATTTTTTTTTCAATTTCATTATTTTGCATTAAATTATTTGCCATTGAACTTTGTTATTTTTTCTCTTCTCTTTCTGTTTTTTATTTCGAGAGCGGGTTAGTTAAGCTAAACCAGGTCAACGTGCATTTTCGCTCACAATATTTTCTATTTAAACTTGGGTCTTTTTGGTTAGGCCCCTATTTAAGAGGTTTTTATGATGTTTTTTTTATTGAACTTTGGTTTTTTATTAGGTCACCCTTTTGAATTTTTGTTTTTTATCACAATCTCATATCGTGGGTTGTTGGTTCATTAAGATACCCTAAGTTGACTTGGGTTTTATTATTTGGCATTGTATTTTTTGAAGTTTTTTTTCTAATCTTTGACATTTTGTTATTAGGCCTTGAACTTTATAATTTTTTTTTGTTTTTTTTTGTGGGTTTTTTCAGTTTCATATTCCAAACTGTGTTTTAGTTAATTTAACTTGAATTGTCTCGAATTATTGTTACTTGAATATTTTTTTAGCGCTGGAAAAAGTTTTGCCAGACTTACGATGTAGCGCCTGTCATTTATCTAGTGTTTTATGAATTAAGGTTCTACCTTGCTGTTTAGATTTTTTTGTATTTTTAAATTATTTTAATGTATAGATTTTAAATTTTTTTAAAATATAAAAAATTATTTTAATATATTTTCAATTTTTTTTAAAAAATTAATTTTTATTATAATTTCAAAAAAACTAGAACTAGGATTTTTTTAAAAAAAACTAGCACAGCGATTAAAAAATTTAAACA
This sequence comes from Populus simonii, assembly GCA_007827005.2. Lineage (NCBI taxonomy): Eukaryota > Viridiplantae > Streptophyta > Magnoliopsida > Malpighiales > Salicaceae > Populus > Populus simonii. The sequence goes on from CM017477.2 coordinate 9,070,820, forward strand.
GAATAATATGCCTAATTGTTTTTTTTTATGAAAAACGCGGGTTTTGCATGCATGACTATCAAACAAATAATTTTTCATGACTAATTTTTTAGTCACTGTGCTAAATCTTTTCTTAAAGAATAGCATAGCATGGCATCCCCGTCCTGACCGAGTTTTATTCCATTTTTCTCTTCTCACCTCTCCCGATAAAAAAGCTTGCTGCTATCTCCTCGATCTTCGCATTCTCCAAATCTTTTCTTCCTTCCTTCCTTCCTTCTTCCCTTGATCGACTAAATTAGAATGAAGATGTATATGGTGGCTCGGCGACTCTCTAATGGATCCACGACCTCGCAATTTCCAGCTTCCTTGCGTTATGGGAACTGGTTTAGGGCTTATTCAACTGCCTTCAGAGAGGAGAGGGACACGTTTGGTCCCATTGTTGTCCCTGCTGATAAGTTCGTTATTCTATCTCTCACTCAATTTTTCACTTCACTTCGCTTCATTTCCCTTTTTTTATTTTATTTATTTCTTGCTCTGTTGTTTTCAATAATAATAATAATAATAATAATTCAGGCTATGGGGTGCACAAACGCAAAGATCATTGCGGAATTTTGATATAGGCGGCGAGCTTGATCGAATGCCCGAACCGATCATTCGAGCCTTTGGCATCCTCAAGAATGCGCAGCTAAGGTCCATTTTTGGTTGATTTCTTTTGCGATTTTTCTATTGTTTCAAGTGCTAATGTAGACTAATTAATCAGCTTATACTTTTAAGAAACCTAAATCTTTATTCCTTATTTGAATTTTTCATTTTGTCTTGAGATATTTCTAGTTACTGACAGTAGTACTTAATTAAATCTTGAAGTTAATTAAATGTTATTTCAGATTAACATCTGCACATCTTGTTGATTTTGTTATGATTATTTTTAGGATTGTGATATGTCAATCCTAGTGCAATACAGTGCAGATTTATTATCATGAAGATTTCATTGGGTTAAATATAACATAGGTGATTTATTTTATGGCAGGTGAATATGGAGTATGGGCTTGATCAATCGATAGGGAAAGCAATAATGCAAGCCGCCCAGGAGGTAGCTGAGGGAAAGCTAAATGATCATTTCCCACTAGTTGTGTGGCAGACTGGCAGTGGCACTCAAAGTAACATGAATGCTAATGAGGTCAGCACCTTCACATCTTTCTTTCTGTTTCTTTAACCGTTTGCTGAATTCATCCAATAAAAAGACGGGGGGTGGGGAAGCTATGACCCCTTTGTTATTTGATATGAACAATAGACCAAGTAATATCCTCTGGGAAAAAGGTGTGATTGGGTTTTGACTTTACTCTCATCCTGTGATTTATAGCTTCCTCATTTGGCTCAAGGTTAAATTGTAGGATTTGAAGAGGCTTGGTTCTTTGAGACATTCCAATAAATTTGATACCAAAAACCATTAGTGAATATTGTGCCACTTGGCTATGGGTAATAGTGCCGATTGATTTGGCCTTTGATAAACGAAAACAAACCTCATATGCTTTATATCGATGATTGTCCTGTCTGCCATGTGTTTAACTGATGTAATTTTGTATTTTGACTCTTTAAACTGTAGTCGTCAATGGTGAAGAACATAAAAAAATCTGATGGAGGTCTTTCAATTTACCTACTTATCCCTTGTAAATTTTCCTGATATGGTCACCCTGTATCCATTATAGTGAAATTGTAGCGCTGAGATTTCTCCCTTAAATGGTGCTTATTCTTGTTCTGGCCTAAGTTAGTAAACTGATTTTTTAATGTTTTGGCTTGCACAACTAAAATTAAACCAAAAGACTTACTCTGCTCTTGGTTCTGACTGATGCATATCCTTTGAGACATCTGAACAGAAGGTTCTATGACATTGTTTCTCTTTAATCATTCAAGGTCATCTGATACGTGGCCATAATCTGGTTTTTGGTAACATTCAAAATTGAATAGATTCCATACCTAATGATCATGTATTTCAGGGTACGGTTCAACGACACACAAAAGCACACACTAGCAGTCAGAATTCAAAAACGCATCTGTTCTATATTGATTTTGATGCACACAAAGAATGCTGTTCTAAACATTCATCCTGTAACCAATTAGAATGAAAACAAGATGGAAGTTGAATGATCGTTGAAACCAGTGTAGAATAAGTCATCTTGTATACATTTGGCTTGTGCAAACTAGACTTGCTTTGATTAATCTAATACTGAATGCCATGAAAATTCTGGCTTCTCATTCCAATATGATATCGCACATTGATTTGTTCTTTTCTATGATGTTCTTTCCAGGTTATTGCCAACAGAGCAGCTGAGATCCTTGGCCATAAGCATGGGGAAAAGTTTGTGCACCCAAATGACCATGTCAACAGATCACAATCCTCTAATGACACATTCCCAACTGTAAGTATGATTTACTTTAGGACTTGTGTCAAACTAATAAATCTAACTATTTCTAAAAAATTTCTATTTGAATCAACAACTTAATGCGCAAGCCATCCATGTGAACTATTAAATACATATTTGTAGCAGTTTTATCAGTTGTGTCTTTTTCTTATTTAGGTAATGCATATTGCAGCCGGAATGGAGATAAATTCAAGATTAATACCAAAACTGAAAATTTTGCACACTACGCTCAATTCAAAGGTTTGACTTTGCTTTATTCTCCTCTTCTTTTTTCTTTTTTGTGGTTTTAGAAAGGAAACATTTTGATGTTTTTTGTTTTACGCAAGCAAATAGAAATGTGGCTGAGTTGAACTGCTTCTATGTGTTCAGTGCATTTAATAGAATGTTTTTAGCTTTGGGAATTCCCTTTAATTTATGCATGTTGATCATGCCTTTTGATTACATGGTTGGCATTACATCTATGCATATTCTACTCCAGTGTTGATGTCCTATGTTGTTCTGCTCCTTTATCTATGGTGCACTCATTGGTGGGAAGCTTGCCTATTTGTTTTTGTGTTTCAAAAGCGCTTTTGAAAAAATTTAATTTTTTTTTTATTTGCTTCAAATTAATATTTTTTTAGTGCTTTCAGATCATTTTGATGTACTGATGTCAAAAATAATTTTTAAAAAATAAAAAATATTATTTAATGCTTTTCTAAGTGAAAAGCATTTTGAAAAGCGACCGCTACCACACTTCCAAACACCATAGGCCATGAACCATAGCAATTATGATGTTTGTTTGCTTGCTATTAAGTACTTTACTTCTTAATGCCAGAAGATGGCCTAACACATTTTTATCCATGCATGCTTTTGTCAAATCTGCAATTTCCTAGATTTATTTTCACACATCACGGAATTTCATAATACAAAATTTCCAAATATTCATTTACTTTGGTAATTATTCTTGTTATTATATTTTTCAAATTACATGTAATCTTCTAGAAATTTTAACAATCTATGCCTCCATTCTGAGATCAGCCTTTTCCTTTGCATTAATGCGCATATTTTCTTGTATTTATACTGCTACTACTGTACATGGAGTAATACTAGTCAGTTCTAACCAGTCAGTTGAATTCAAAGATATTCTTAAGATTGGGCGCGCACACACTCAAGATGCAACACCATTGACACTTGGGCAGGAGTTTAGTGGCTACACTACACAAGTAAGATATTCTTTCTGTGTCATTGGGTCCTCATTTTCTGTTGTTTGTGCTTCCTTCTGATAATTCGGTTCCTATTTTCTGTATCTTTTTCTCTGATCCAGTAGTTTGGTCCATATTTCTCTGTTGTTTGTGCTTGCTTCTGATGATTCTTGCCTTGTTTGCAGGTGAAGTATGGAATTGACCGCCTGGGGAGTTCAATATTCTTTATGTATAGCTCTCTTATCTCTATCTAAACGACTAAGTCTTCCAGTGGTCTCTCTCCCATCCCACCCAAAACCATCCCTTCCAGCGTTAGTGCACAAGAAGGAGCTTTTGGCATGTGCACGCTACCCCGCATGTATCAGGTTGGCAACACATGTATTAGATAAACTTTGTTCTACTATTCTTTTCTCCTTTTCTTTTCTTATCTTCAGATATGACATACTGGAGATTTTATTTGAGCAGCTTGCACAAGGTGGAACTGCTGTGGGGACTGGATTGAACACCAAGAAAGGGTATGTAAGGCCTCAAGGGTGAAGAGTTTAGTTTCTAAGGCCCTGTTTTTCTAAAAGGAAATTTGGCCTCTTCAATGTTTGTGATTCTTATCACCCCAAAGACAGGAATCACAGTTTGTTTGCTTCCTTCTAGCTTTGTTTTGAAGGTTCCTCTCCCATCTTACCCCCAAGGGGAAAGAAACTGTCTTTTTATAGCAACATTTCCCATGCTCAAATAATGCTATTAATTCTATGTTTTATCTTTTATTATCTGTAAGAAAATAGTGAATTTGGAGAGATCCAGTTTTCTTGAAATCTCATGGAATTTATACATGAATATTTACGAACCATTTCAATGAATTATTTTTTACATTTTTTTATTCACTGGAATATTTAGTTTTAAGGCATGTCTGTTCTTTGACAGTCATCATTCTTTTCCTCCCATCTAGGTTTGATGTAAAGATAGCTTCAGCAGTGGCTGAAGAAACAAACCTGCCATTTGTCCCCGCAGAAAACAAGTTTGAAGCTTTGGTTGGTTTCTAAGTTCTTCATAACTTTAGCTTCTTCTTTTTCTTCCAATTTCATTAAAGTTGTAACAGTGCAATTATATCTGTCACTTCAAAAAATAGCACATTTATATCTATCACTACAAAAAATACTTCTGCATGCTAAAGCAGTGCCTTTCTTTTCCAGGCTGCACATGATACCTTCGTTGAAACTAGTGGAGCACTCAACACAGTCGCTACTTCTCTGATGAAAATTGCAAATGACATACGCTTATTCGGAAGGTCTGTGCAGATTGCATAATCCACTTCTTCCTGCTCCCACTTGTGTGCTTTACTTTTGTGGCTCACAATGTTTTCCTCTTGCAGCGGTCCACGATGTGGCCTTGGTGAACTCGTTCTTCCTGAAAATGAGCCAGGAAGTAGTATAATGCCGGTAAATCTCACACCATCTTGTTTGTTCGTGACTTAAAATTTGGGATTCACAGCAGCACATTTTAAGATTTTATTGCAATGCAATGTTGTCATGTTTGAGTTTTTCTTTTTCAGGGAAAGGTTAATCCCACTCAATGCGAGGCTCTCACAATGGTCTGTGCTCAGGTAAATTTCTAGTGTTTTCAGTTCCATCTCATTAAATATCATATGATCCACTATAGAACTTGTCTGACCTTGAAGGCAGATACAGAGATTACATATTCACATTTTTAATAGGTTTGCTGCAAGCTTGCTCTAAACCAATCAAGCTGTTAATGCATTTTTTCTTAATGTTGCAGGTTATGGGAAATCACGATGCTATTACAGTTGGTGGATCAAATGGTCACTTTGAACTAAATGTATTCAAGCCAATGATCGCTAGTGGCCTCCTAAATGTATGTTAATGGATCTGTGATGTCCTTGTTATTTTGATATTGAGGTTTCAAATATTGCTTTGCTTAAGAGTGCTTTAACGTTGGATGTTCCACCATGAGCTCATTTTGCTTCAGCAGGCAAAATCAGTTTGATATGATGGTTCTTTCATCTCCTTAAAGCAGTTCAGTTTGTTAGTTTTGACTTTGTGAACCTTTGATAGCTAGGTTAGGTAATGGGTTCTGTTTGAAGTCACTGGTAATTAGTAAACATGGGGAAAAAAAACACATATTTCTTGCTCAAGGTTTTATCATATCAATCAAGGATTTTGAATGCAATCAGATTTTGCGAGAAATTTCTCTAGAATTTCATTTATCAATGCTGCTGGTGCATAATGATGCATGAGTTTGTTCTCATCTGGCATATCTAAATGCATGCAATAAAATCTTATGGTGATGGACCCTTGATAGCATGTGAAATCAGATAGCATTTTCTTAGCTGATATTAGGATGCTGATTATTCTGCTGTGCTGTATTACTGATTGGTGATGTTTTACTCAACTTTTGTGTTTTACTCTTAGTTGAGAAAACTAAATATGTGGTCCATTTTACTCAACAAGTGTGTTTGACCTTTTTCTGGCAGTCACTAAGATTGCTTGGGGATGCATCTGCTTCCTTTGAAAAGAACTGTGTGAGGGGAATTCAAGCCAATAGGGAAAGAATTTCAAAATTACTGCACGAGGTCAGCTCTCAACAACTACAGAACATTTAAACTTATTTTGCATTTTTATATTCTGAAGCTCGCTGATCATGTTTCATTGCTTTTGGCAATTTGCATGGCCTTGCAGTCGCTGATGCTTGTCACATCATTGAACCCTGTAAGTTTCTAAACCATGTCCATTTTTTATTTTCTCATGATTTTACGTGTGGAATATTATCTCATGGTTCCACCTTTATTCCAGAAAATTGGGTATGACAATGCTGCAGCAGTTGCCAAGCTAGCCCACAAGGAGGGAAGTACTTTGAAGGTGATGATTTCTACCCATCTTAGTTATTCCGCTATATATTTTGGGTACATGCCTTGTGATGTGCATGTATTGTAGGGGTAATGATTTCTGCCTTGTTAGATGCATGAAACTGATTCTTACGAAATCAATTCTATTGGTGCTTAATCCATTTGTCTTTTTTGGAGGTGATCAAATATATATCTTACAATAAATACCTCTGCAGGATGCTGCACTGAAACTTGGAGTGCTCACCAGTGAAGAATTTGATAACCTTGTGGTCCCTGAAAAAATGATCGGGCCATCCGATTGACAAACTAGTTAAAAGTTTCCAGTTTCTGAGAATTGATTCCCAAGACTTCGAGCATCAAACAACAAGGTTTTCTGTTTTAACTCTGCAACATGTTAAATCACTTGGTACAAACTATTGTGGTCAGTAGTGGCACTATTTTGTTAAACAATATTCTTAGAGGTTTCCCACCAGCGGGCTTCTTTCATTTTTCAGAAAAGCAGCCATAGCCACTGATGAGGTTAATAATGGGAATCCTCCCTCGTTTGTAGCCGATAGGACTAGTTATACCAGAAAAACTTACATGCTGCGGTGAAAGAAATAATATTTTTGTGGCGAGTAATTTAATGGCTTTTATGGTTTAGTAATACAATGCTTTAGTGTATCCGTGCACATTTATGTTTGAGTAGCATGTCACTCTTCTGTCAGCTTCACGATAGAATGTTTTACATCTCTGTAGTCTCGCATATTTAGCCCTCCTGTTTGCTTTATTATAAGCAAGGTATGGCATGTGCGGGTACTAGGTTTTTGACATCCTGCATATCATTACACATCGCAGGTTCTGCAGCTATGGAAATCAAAATAGGTCCATGTCAGCAAATTGCTGTAATGAGAAGACTGAAAGAATAGCTGGGTCATCTTTTAATTGATGTGACATCTCTAGGAAAACAATCTTAGCCACGCTACTCAAATGTGATATATTATCGCTATTTTTATTTCCTTGTAGTAGTAATGACATTTTTTTGGGCATGTAGTTCCCTTAGAAAAGAAAATAAAAGGCGTTCATATGGATATTGACCTTGTGCGTCTCTGTAATACAGTAGAGTCTGGCTACTTTTTTCGACTCTCTAATACCTATTTTTCTTCTTCAGTTTCTGCATAACATGGCCTTGAAAATCACAATTAAATTAAATTCAATTTCAAACAACCTTGCAGGTCAAGCCCACCAAGTCCCAAACCGCAGGAAGGAGAAATTTCTCACCATTCGCACCATAAACGTTATAACTTGCCTTGCTAAATTTATCCACCATCAAATTTCCTGGATATCCTGGATAAGCTCCAGCACCAAATATTCCAGGACATGCTGAGACAGCCTCCAGCGGTGCCAAGATATCACCTTGGAAGTACCCGGTCTTGAAAGGGTTGGTGGCAGCTCCTGCAAGAATAGTTGCAATATTGATAACCATGCCGTCGGCCCCAACACCATTAGGTGCAGCCAGGGCCTGGCCTGGAGGACCATAAGCTGGAAGTGCATAAGGCCATGCACAGAAACCAGGACACTGCACCGCGTCCCCTACATGTGCATATACTATCACGCTTCCCTTAGGGGTCACCAAAACGCTATCATGGAAACCACAGGAATCCATGCAGAACTTCTCCACGCTCACATCTTTAGCAGTCAAAACCAAGTAGATGGCATTAGAGTCTACTGGTAATTTGTTGCTAATTACTATGTTGTTGTTGACTAGGTTGCCTATTTGGGCACGCTTGAGGTTCTTTCCTAAAGAATATGGATCGCCAACTTGTTTAACGAGTCTAACAATCCTGGAAACTGGGGTATGAGCCTTGTCTTTGTAAGAAGTGACAGTTCTCCACCATGTTGAGACACTGGGTTCTTGGTGGGGAACAAGGCCCTTGGGACTGAAGGAAGCAAAGAAATCGGTAATTGTGGTTCTGTCCTTCAAAGAGAAAGCCCCGTACCATACAAGGTAGATGTTAATGCCACTCGGTCGGGTCAAGAGAGGGCCTCCATGGTACGCGACTGTGGTGGCTAAGGAAGAGGGTTGGTTTCGGCTTTGGTTCAGCCCATACGACCATGCTGCTAGGGCCAGGGTATTGACAATGATGAAGCGGCAGAAGAGAGACCTGACTAACATTTTGGCCATTCTCGGTTTAAGATTCTGTGTTTTTGTGGATGAACAAGTTTGTGTCTTGAAAAGAGTTTGATGATGGCCCTTTATAAAGACTAGTGAGCTGGTAGCAGTATTCATAGGTTGATGAGTTTGGGGTTAATTTGTATGCATTATGGTAAAAGGGGTTGGCTAACCCGACCTTAATGTAGTGAAAAGTCAAAGAATCAGTATAACTGGGAAGGTTTTTCTTTAATTTTCTTTGTTTTTCTTCAGAGTGATGGACATTATATTTTTGTGTAATTTAAGCAGAGTAATTAGGTCGTCAAGATCTCATGGCCATTCAAGCAGAAGAGGTCACTTGCAATTGTGGATTGGCTTGTGTGTCAAGGGTCCCTTGTCCGTCCGTGTGACACGTCGCTAAATTCCCTGTTGTAATAATCCATTCTTCTCGTATCCCATCATGATCGACCCTACAAAGATTTGGCTTTATACATGTTTCAATATAGGCAAAGTTTCCTTTTCAAAATAATGTATGATAGAGAGAGAATAATGATACTAATAGTAATGGCAAAGTTTAATTAATCAGGTTTTTGGCTTCTTAGTGGTAAGTTCGAGGACAAAAACCAATGTGTTTGTAGCTGTTAAATGGCATGTTGGAGTCAATAAACAAACTGTGTCAATAAGTTTAGTTCATGCCAAGCCTACTTTGCTAGCAAAATTAATAAAAATATGAAAACACATAGCAAACTATATTTAAACTTATTATGTACATAACAACTTAGTTGATCGATCATCGTAGATATTATTATCGATTCTAGTCACATATATGATTAATTTATGATCGATTATAATTGATCCATCATGATTTATTTAATTACAAAAACAATATTGAAGCATCTTATGTTAATAAACATAAAAAATACGTGAATAACAAATGTTTTTACTAGTTCAAGAATTGCTCAAGAACAAAAGATGCATAATAATACAAATTATTTATAAAGATTTCAACATCATCATCTTATCATCATCTTGATAATTTGCATGATTGATTATTGTGTGCCAACTAATTTGAAAACAATCTCAAGTTCCTCCAATAATAAGAACTTAAAGCTCTAGAATATTATACTGTGAACTGAAATGAAAACCAAAAAAATAAAAGGAAAAGTAGAAGGAATAAAGTAGCTATGAACATGAATGTGAGAGGATGAACATGAGGTGAGAATAGAGTAAAACATCCCATTTTTTTAAGTGTATAAAATTGAAAAGAAATAAAGTTAATTAAGAAGCAAAGTAAAAAAAATAACGAATAATTAGAAAATGTGAGAGCATGGAGAGTGAAATACTCACATCTTTTCGTTTACTAGTAACTAGTAATAACTATTATTATATATAAAAAAAAAAAGAGGGAAAAAGAACCGTAGTGAAGAGGTGGACAGAAACCTTCAACTTTGACCCCGGTAGGGTGCGCCGCTTTCGCAGTGGTAAAAGAACGGCGTGGCAGCTTGTGCACCACGTTCTGAATCTCCCTCTGATTCTGTCTCCTCGTGAAAAAATCCCATAGCCTCCGCCCTTGTAGGCTTCACCCCGGTCCATGGATCTCATCACTTGGTACGTAGTAATGTCTGGCTGACGACAACCCACCCATGATTTACCACACAGCAAGGATTTAAGCTCACTAATTATTAACAAAGAAACAAGAAAACATAGATAGCTTTGAACTTGTTAGCAGGAATTAACACGAGGGCAGATAAACATGTGCAATAGAATATTTGCTCCCTAATGTGCTCCGTTACTGATCAATGATCATATATTCTCATTATTGTTTCGATATCCAATTGTGAATCGAAGAAAGAGATTTTGCATGGATCGACTGCTGGCTCGAATCTAGATGGCCTCAGCTGTAACTCGTTCTCGAACAAACTCATTTGTTATCCGAACCAATATCTCAAAAATCTTATAATGATTTTAATTTTGATACTTGCAGGATAAGTAATCCTTTTTAGGATCAGAAAGCAACTACAATTGTTGATTTTTTTCCTTTCTGATTTGATGATTCAGTAGAACGCAGGCATATATTGTTAAATTTACGCCTCTTACCTTCGATCACGGGTCAACATATATAATCTAGCTGCATTCATCCCTACTGAGTATTTAAATATATATATTGCAGTTGATTTGAACATCATCGGACTGTTTCTTATACCATATATATATACACGTCTCATGGGCTGACAATTGACAAAGAACTAACCGACTGTCCAATCTTCTATCTAAACTGTGTGGATTTCTACTGAATGAACACGATCATAATCCAACCACAATTATTGGTCAATAGATGCAATTGTTTTGACGCGCCGCCGTGCCCATTCATACACAGTCTAATAAGCAAAACATGTCAAACTGCGTGGGCTCCGTCTAATTAATGTTAAAGATAAGCATGGTTAGCTGCATGATTATGTATTGATAAGATGAACTGAGATCAACATCCAATGATTTAACCTGGGTACATGCATGGAATAATGTGTTGATCTGCACGTTTTATCTGTAGTGTACTGAAAAGGATGATTTTACCTGCTCGCTCTTTTCAGGCTCTAATTATACACCGCCACACAGGCAGGCAAATAGTCGTGGATTGCTGTCATGCATGACACTTCAACAACCATCAGATTGAATTGGATTGGCCGACATGACAATTTCCTTCCAAGGTTTTACGTGGGTACATCAGTAAAAGGGGATCATATATGGTTCGCTACCTCCTTGCTTTGTGAAAATAGAGTATCAAAACCGATATTTTTGATTGCCGACAGATTCACCATCTACCTAAATTCTCATCATTGTTCTTAAGTTATTTACAGCACGTGTCCTTTGTGCCTATGCGGTGAGAATTTCGGGGCATCCGTTTAATTTATTTATCATGCACGGTTCAATTAGTTCTTTCCTGGTACATGTATATAGTTTGTCGGGTCTAAATTCGTTACCTGATACAACTTGTCTCATTTTTTGTTCACCTAGCCCGATTCGCAAGATGGGTTTGCTTTTTATATTGTTTGTATCCTTTTTCACAATATATCAATTCGAGTGTGAATAGTATGTTTAAAATCTAATTGAGAAAAATATTAATTTTAATATACAAGAATATCCTAAATTTGAAGATTAAAACAAACATTTCACTCAACGGGGTAAACATTTTTCTGATGGCATATGGACAATAAAATTTGTTATTGGTGAAGTCGTGAAAACTTTAAAATTAGATTGAGTTTTCGATCATTACATCTTGGATTGAAGTGTGTGGGTTTGGATATAGGTTTTGTCTAGGCTTGGTTGTTCCAACAAAAACAAGTCCCCATGTTGATATATGTAGGATGATAAAATAACATACAAGATTGAGAACTAATGTAAAGCAAGTGAAAAGTGTGTGGAGAGGGGATCGAGCATGAGCAATGTGTGTTGTGAATGAACAAGTTGTTCTTGAATTCTTGAATGGTTTGAATCTCTCTGACTTACCTGGGTTACCAGAGTTATTTATAGACCTTGGTCACACTTACCTTATTGGGAGTAGTGTTGCAAATACCTTATGTTGCATGGAGCTGCAAGTGCCTCACGGTGAATGATGCAGAACGACCTCGTAGTGAGTGGAGAAAATAAATACTATTAGTGAAGAGATTGATGCATGTCATTGGTTTGTAGTGCTTATTGTGTCATTAGTGAAGAGGTTGATATTTCTACTATGCATAAAGAATTTTTATGCGCGGAGGTGCCCATGTGGTTGGTGCTCTTGTGCTTGCACAAATAATTTATGTGTGTGAAGGTGTGTGTGCACCAGTGAGCGATGCACAACTTCTTGAAAATAAAAAAAAAAAATACATTGAGATGTGTGTTCAATTAGGTATTTAACAACCCAAGACGGGTTGGAATGGGCGAGAGAGAGGCTATTTTGGTCGACTAAATGACCAAGAATCTAAATGTATATAATTGATCAAGGAGAATATATAATCATTCATATAAAAAAATAGTTGTAAACCCCACCGGACAGGGCTTTAATGACAATATATTTGAGGAGGTTCTCCATGTTGACACTACAAGATTTAACAGTTTTACCGACGGAAAATTCCGTCGGCGTAAGACACATATTCTGTCGGTAATTAATTTACCGACGACATCACCGACGGAGCATTTCTGTCGGTGAATCCTTCATCGGTAATTTTTTATCCGTCGGTAAATCCGTCAGAAATAAAAAAATAAAATTACCTGCTTCATTTCGTCGATATATCCCTCGGTAATAATATTTTTTTATTACCAACGGATTTATCGACGGAATTACCGATGGAAATTCCATCGGTAATTATTTAAAAAAAATTAAAAAAAAATCATTTTATAAAATTATAAAATAATTAAATTAACATAAATCAACACTGTATAATATATACTCAAAATGCTTGAAAAAAATAAGAAAATCAACTCAAACAAATTTGCAACAAATAAATAAAATGAAAAAATAAATTCAACTAAAAAAATTCATATGAAAAAAATGAAGTTGCAATTGCTAAAAATTTAAAAATCCTATAAATAAATCAACTAAAAATTAATCTCATATGAAAAAACAAATCTCACAACAACATTTATACAATTATTAAGAACAAAAACAACTAAAAATAAAATAAAAAACAAATATAAAGGGTTAAAAAATCATGAAAAAAGAAGAAAAATCTTACCTTAATGTAGTTGCAAGTGAAGCTAAGGAGAAATTTTTTTTTTCGTAAAGCATATTAATTAAAAAAAACTAAGAGGATAAGAGAAGAAAGAAGAAGAAGACATACCCGAGCATGGAGAAAAAGAGAAGGAGATGAGGAGAGAAAAGAAGAGAAAGAAATAGATATTGATGTTTTTTACATATAGTGAATAAGAAGAAGAAGAAGTAGTAGAAGAAGAAGAAATAAGTCTGTCTCTTGTGAAATAAGGGATTCGGGCTTTTTATTGGGGCCCGTTAGCGACGGATTTACCGACAGATAATTGAATATTAATATTTTTTAATTATTCCGTCGGTAATATTTAATTTAAATTTTCAATTTCATAAAAAGTTTTCAGAAACCGCCAACAATTACAGACGATTTTTCAGTTCGTCGGTGATTTTGTATGTAATATTTAAATGAAAATTTTAAATCAATTGAATTTTTTCAAAAAACCGCCAAATAACACCGACGACTTTTCAATCCGTCGGTGATTTTGTCCGTAAAGAACAACAATTAACAGTGCAATTGGAAAGTGAACAGTTCTGGAGCTCTCTGGAAAATACCGACGGATTTTGTCCGTCGGTGATTCCCTTTGTAATTGACATGATGAACAGTGTTAACAAATTTACCGACAGATTTTACCGACGGAATAATTTCCGTCAGTAATTTCGTTGGTAAATCCTGACACGTCTTCAATTTTTTTTGCTTTGTTTTAATTTTTTTGTCCCTCCGTAATTCCCTCGGTATATACCGAGGGAATATGTCCGTCAGTAAAATCCCTTAGAAATTTACCGACAGAAATATTCCCTCGGTATTTCCGTTTGTATTTATCGGTTTTCTAGTAGTGTGAGCATTTTCTCATTAAACCTCTAAAGATATCCTCTGGTACCCTTATCTGGGAGAGCTAGAGTATTTGTGGTGGTTGAGAGATTAGTTATCTTTTCATTTCCTAGAGTTTCCAAATTGTTGGCTATAGGAATAATTTTGAGTGAGAGATGTGAAAATGGAATGAATTAACTTTTGTTCAATTTCTTATGGATTGTGTAGCTAATAAAGTCATGAAAACTTCAGAATTGGATTGAGCTTTCCCTGGCAGTGTCTTGGGCTAAAGTGTGTAAGCTTAGATATAGACTTTGTCTCTACGCTTAGTTGTTCTTACAAAAACAAATCCCCTGCTGGATTAAAAGACCCTTTAATGCTTATGTTAGTAAATGTAGAAGAAGAAAATAATATATAAAAAAGAGAAATAATGTACGAAGGAGCAAAAAGATGCATAGAATAGGAAGCATGAGCAACACTATGTGTTATGAATGAATATGTTATTCTTGAATTGTTGAATGACTTGAACCTCTCTAATTTACCTAGTTGACTGGAGGTATTTATAGACCTCACTCATGTTTATCTTGTGGATAATGGATAATGGTGTTGTAGATACCTTGTGGTGCATAGAGTTGCAAGTGTCTCATGGTTAGTGAAGTTGCACATATCTTATGGTGAGTGAAGTTGAGCGATCTTGTGGTAAGTGGAGAAAACAAATACCATTGATAAAGAGATTGATACTCGTTATTAATTCATGGTGCTCGTTATAACATTGGTTGATATGTTGGTATCACTTCTCTGCATAAATAACTTATGCACGCGAAGGTGCACAAATGAGTGGTACTTCGATGCTTGTACACATAATTTATGTGTGTGGAAGAGTGTGTGTGTGTGTGTACCAGTGGGCAATGCACAACTTCTTGGAACTCCAAAAAAAAAAAATACATTAAGATGTGTGTTTGGGTAGGTATTAAATAGCCCAAAGTGAGTCAAAATGGATGAGGGAGAGTTTGTTTAGTCTAGGCCTATGAGCTTAGCCCAAATACCTAGAATGTTTTTTTTTTTTTTTTTAAGTTTTGTGTAGTATCAATCACTAGCTCAAATCAATAATAAGATTCAATAATAAAATAAAAAACCTCATATGATAATTTGGTTGACATAATTAAAATACTTTATCAATTATCAATTAGTATATATGTAGTTTAAATTGGCTTCTCAAAAACATAACTCTAATATATATTTAACTATAGTAATTAATAGCATGAATATCTTAACAATGACCTATCCATAAAAGTATTCTAATCATTTTAGAGCTGGTTTGCAAGGTCGCACTTCACTGCAGCTCAAATTAATGTTTTTTTAATTGAAAAAAATATCCAGGATACAAAAAATTACTTGAGATTATTATTAAACCTGTTTTACTTGGCCAACCTTGAAATCTTTTGTCTTGACTTCTTATCTAACCTATGTTTAAAATTAGCTTGTATAAGAGTTGTCTCGATGTGACCTAATCTACTTAGCAGGTCCCAAGCGACCAGTAAAAAGAGCGACTTGACTTAAAAAAATAAGTTTTTTTTTTTTAATATTAAGATAACAATATATTGAATTGACCTGAGATTTAAAAGTTAACCTGTCAAATCTATGATCCAGATTGTGAACTCTACCGGACTTAACATTTTTTTACATGATTACATAATAAAAAAAATAGACGCTCATAGAATTGAGCATGCACCAAATGCCAGGACATTTATTTGAGACTACAATAACTTCATAAAGAACCGATGAAAATAATTTATGAAGAAAAATTCAGAATCAAGCAAAAATTAAAAAATAAAATTAAAAAAATAAGAACAAAAATAAAAAAAGGACCATCTCTTTCACTATTCATATGAACCATGAAGGAGGTGAGTTGACACTCAATTATTTTAGATGTATCAAGTAATATAGCTAATAATGTAAATGAGTAATAATAATATTATATAAATTATTATATAAAATTGTACTATTTTCCCTCGAGTAAAAATAAGATTTATAAATAATTCTTATAATGTAATTTATGTTTATGTAAAAGAATTGGCATGTTTAATAATATTTTCATATCTGTTAAATTCGTGTACGGGTTGATCTAGTAAATTAATTATTCGAAATCCGAGCAAGATTTATAGTTAAATCGGCCAAGATTTCGACTCAATAAAACTCATTTAACACAAATGAGTTCTTAATAACTCAACTAAACTTGATTTAAACCCAGCTGGATAGTTAAAAACAGAAGAAAAAGAAAAAAGAACGAAACGCTCTCTTGTTTTTTTTGTTTTTTCTCCTTTCCCTTCTCAACTAAACATTTGCTCGCTTACTAGGGACTTTATTCGGTTGTCATTTAAATTAGACTAACTAGGCCTATTAAATATAGGCCCAATAACTCCATGAGATGGGCCTTCCTACAGGACCATATCTGATTTCACAGCTGGTCCCCCTCACAGTCCCTAAACAAAATAGGTCTAGTAACTAACACTAACAGGCTTCTCTTTAGAGAAAGAAGATCGCAATCGCACTTTATCACCGTTCCGTCATCGTATATCTGCAACCGGTAGATCTCGTCGCCGAGGGTTGCATCATGATCAGAATTTCTGACAAAAGTAACAAAACGCACTAAGAATTATTGAACAAAGTAGCCTCAATCAAAAGAATCTCTTAATTAAGCATCTATCACAAGGACTAATGTTTAGAGTGTTTCCAATTATTTTATCTAAATCATGGATTTGATGGAATATTCTAGATTAACTCAATTTTAATTAGTATGATTATAAGTTTATTTTTTTATTTATCTAATTTTAAAATTTAAATATTATATAAAAATAATTTATTTTACGGTGAAGCACAAACATCAAGCCTAGTAAAGTTTTTTTAGGTGGTGGTCCAGTGGTAAGAGCTTGAGATCAAGAGGTTTGCTCCCTCTGTGGTCTCAGGTTCGAGCCCTGTGGTTGCTCATATGATGGCCGCTGGAGGCTTACATGGTCGTTAACTTCAGGGCCCGTGGGATTAGTCGAGGTGCGCGCAAGCTGGCCCGGACACCCACGTTAAACTAAAAAAAAAAAAAGTTTGATTAGAACCCCCATACAAATTAAAATTCTTATCATCTGATTTTGCACTGACATGATTGGATGATTAGAGGAAAACTGATCACTTAGCGAAAGCCTAAATTTTATTACCCTCTGTCCATTAATTTTATTTTGTTTAACCTAAAATTCAAATGAAATTACTACTAACCAGCCAACACTAGGTATAAGGAATGCATGTTTCAATTAACAAGAATTAGGCCCCAAATAATTATAAGCCAATCAGTTTTATAATCTTACAAATTATAAATTATATAAAATATATCATTTGGGTGATTATGTTAGCTGGAACTCTCTTGGATAAATTTCAATTTGCCCTTCCAAGTTTGTATATTATCTTAATTTCACCTGAAATCTTTGATTTATTTCAATTAGCCCCTATAACTTTCGTCGTTGTTCCAGTTAGTCTTATTTTTATTTTGGATAAATTTTAATTGTTGTTTCCAGTCAGCCCGTCCATTTCCATCTGGAATTGTAATAGAAAATGTGTGTAATTTTCAATTCCATCCCTAAAGCTATTGAAATATCTCAATATTACTCAAAAAGTAAAGAAAAAGGAAATTAATTTTTATTGATTTTTTTCTAGCGCATTGGATATTATTTAAGAGTTTGTTTTATTATTAAATTTGTATTGGTTAATTACTAGCTTAGGCTTATTAACTTGCAATCCAAAAGGGGTCTTTTAGAACTTATTGTAATGAGAACAACCAAGTTGTTACCGGGTTCACATGTACTTACTATCATTCAATGATTCTTTTGTATTGAGAAGTTTTGTTCTTAGACTTTTTATTTTTTCATGTTATTAATTTATTGATTTATATTATCTACCTCTCTTATTTTATTTAAATCACTCATTGATTATAAAATTGTTGACTTATTTTATCAGATTTTAATGTAATTTAATTTCTTGACTGGAATTGTCAATATATAATTAGTCAAACAAAATTATTTATGATTTTATAATTTTACAATTTAAATTTATATTATATTTCTAAAAAACATTCTTGATAACCTTGCTAAGCATTGCTTTTGCACTTTCATTTATTTTTCTTTCAGGAGTTTTTCGTCATCTGCCTTTTGGATTCTTTATTTATTTTTTATTTTTTGGTTTTGCAACAACTTAGTCAATAATCTGACACGCTTTTCGTTAATGTGCTTGAATCTTTTCTGTAATTATAGATAACTTAATGAAACAGAATTAATATATTTTGAATTAAGAATATTCTACGGGACACGAAAGGGTCACATCATTCAAGGGTAACACGTGGGCATTTTGCGGAGCGAAGAGGACATTTGCGGTGGGAGCTTGTACTGCGTTATGTCTTCTAGTGGTTCTTCGTACGAAGAGAAGAATAAAAGGAGTACAAGTTTACGAGGCAGCATAAGCAAGGGGCGCCCACTGTCACACTGTTAGTTGACCAACAAAGAAAGGAATCCAAAACCATCAGCGCAGCTGGAAGTTCCAAATTTTGTGTTGGCTTTGTCTCGCTTCCAACTGCCACTTCACCGCGTTTGACTTCCCCAACCTCAACCTCCCCTTTGACCCCTGCTTTCCGATGCCTTCCGAGCACTTGCAATAATTATTTAAGTATTCATTTCCTGGTATTTGTTTTTTAAAGGCTTTTTCAAAAACCCTTTTAAAAACCAAAAACAAATAATATCTCATATCTCAACTATAACATCATGGAATTTAGAAGGGAATTTTACGAATTATTCCCAGACCACCTTGCTTGTGTCAAGGGGAATGGAGGAGGTGTGCAAGTCAGCAGATCCTCACGGTTTCAAAATATTTTGTGGCGCTCGGAGCTTGTCAGAGGGTCCTCAAATTTGCCTCAGCATATGACTCCATCATTGTTGATATAATAATTAGTTAAATGTTTGGAAACGCCAATGTCAAATCATGTTTTATGTTAAAAATATAAAAAATATTATTTTGATATAATAATTAGTAAAGTAACGTCTCATATTGTGGCAGTAAAGTAACGCGCGCGCATCACGTTTGCACATGTGCTATTTATGTTTATTTATTTGTCCTGTCCAATTATTTTAGCAAAATTGTAAATAAATTAAAATCTTTCCCCTGAATTATGCGGATTCAACTGGTCCTTGTTCCGTTAACATTATTATTGATCTAAACTGATTAGATCATCAAATTAAAACTCCTTTTTAAGTCTAAATAAAAAGAGAATAATAGGATTTACATTAGAATAATCTTATGTCACAATAAAAACTTGAATGCGTATCAGAATGAATACAATGGAAGGGTTTGAAACAGAATTGAGATTCATAACAAAAACACGAAATTGAAGGATAGAAATTTCATCAGATGACAGTTAACTTGTAAAAATTACATTTTGACAGCGAACTCAAGAAGTTCAATTCCTCTTAATTAAAACAACACAATCCTTAAAAACCATAATTAATCATCAATTTCCCAATCTACAAAACCAGCAAGATACTGCGCC
Organism: Populus simonii; assembly: GCA_007827005.2. Taxonomy (NCBI): domain Eukaryota; kingdom Viridiplantae; phylum Streptophyta; class Magnoliopsida; order Malpighiales; family Salicaceae; genus Populus; species Populus simonii. Next base: position 9,090,518 of record CM017477.2, read on the forward strand.
GTCGCCATTACAGAGGTGCAGAAGTGACAGGAGCATCAACACCATCATCAAAAAAGCTCCAAAGATTACCCACAAGGCTTTCCTGGGTTGTCCCATTTGGTGCCGTTGATTGCCCATCCAGATACGGAATCTGATAAAACTTCATGAAATTCTCAAACGCCATTAACTCCTCAGTCAGCTTCTGCACCTCGCTTTCTTCCTCCCCAGTTTCCAAATCCACCACCACCACCTCCTTGTTCATCACCTTTTTCTCCTCCAGTTTCTCTTCTTCCACCTTCACTTGACCCATATAATTATTGCTCTCCACATTCTGATTACAGCCCAACAGTCCTGTCACCTCCTCTGAACCTGACCTAGAATCATCCTCCCCAGAACTAACAATTGGTTCGTTAATTAAACCATTTGAATGGAAGGTTTCGATCTGATATGCATCATAAACGTTCCCAGAATCATAACCTTTTGAGAAATGACAAGTGGGGGCTTGGTACAGGAAAGGCTTGGTGTTCGAGTTTTGGGACGTGTAGTAATGGTCATCTTCGTTAGGAAAATTGACTTTGGCTTTCTTGCCGCGAATCTTGCGAGCCTCTCTGTCGTAGGCTCGAGCTGCTTCCTCAGCCGTGTTAAATGTACCGAGCCAAACGCGGACTCCTTTTCTTGGGTCACGAATCTCAGCTGCCCATTTACCCCAAGGTCGTTGCCTTATACCTCTGTATAGATTCTTCCTCTGCCTCTTGGCATTCGGCTTCTCCACTTGTTCATGATCCCCTGTTTTTGCATAAATTCCACATTCAAAATCAACTTTTTTTTTAAAAAAAAATAATTAACAAGAAATGAAATGAGAGAAACTGGTACCTGAAGTGGGCTGGGGTCGTTTGAGAGTGAATGGCTCCTGATTGCGGAGAGGACCCGGATACGTGTCGAAGGGACTGGGTTTATTGAAGGATGAGTTGGGCCAGAACTCAGAAGCCGCGACGCGGTGGCCACGGTTACAAGGGATGAGGCCAGCCAAAATAGCACCGCCACACATCTTTCTTCAATTAGATAAAAAAATAAATAAATAATAAGAGAAATCTGTTGATAGTAAAGGAAAGTAGACAATGGAAGAGGGAGTAATGAAGACGACTTCGAATAGGATTTTAAGAGAAGGATTCTAAAATGGAAGGATTATATGTAGCGTGAGGAAATGAGGTAGGTGGGTGACAGCAGTACGAACAAGTGGAGAGGCTTTGGAACTTTCTTTCCACTGGCATCGCCTTCCTATTTTGCTTGGGTCTTTCGTGGACGTCAATTCTAGTTAAATTCGAGGCTTATCCTTCAAGGTCCTGAAAGGTAATAAAGGAAATAAGAAATATCTAAAAAAGCCAAGGACAAGGTGATTCCTTCAGAGACGGAGGGAGGAGAAAGGAGTCATTGCATTTAATTAATTAAGCTTCGCGACTTTTGTTCTTTTCTAGGATTTCGGTTTTGTTATTTTAGTATTTCGTTTGTTTTTTAAATTGATTTTTATTTAAAAATATATTAATATAATATATATTTTTATTTTTTTAATATTTATACGTTAAAATGATATAAAAAAATTTAAAATAAAAATATATTCTTTTTATTTTTTTAAATATTTTTGAAATACAAAAATGTTAGAAATAATTATACAATAAGGTATGATTTTTTTTTGTTGGAATCCACAAAAAAAAAACAAGAATATTTAAGAAAGCGTTTGGAAACGCGGTATAAACCATGTTCCTTTAATTTTTATTTTTTTTTTATGTTTTTAGATCAATTTGATGCGCTGATATCAAAAATAATTTTTAAAAAATAATTTTTTTTTGATGTATTTCCAAGTAAAAAACACTTTGAAAAGCAATCGCAACCACACTTCTAAACACAACTAACCAAACATTTTATACATGTTTTTTGCTACATATAAACCTCAACCACAATTTTTACTAAATACATATCTAAATCCAACTAACCACATTTAATCATATTTTTTAAAAAATCACAATCACAAAAACTACCTAAAAAACAAACACAGAATTACCTAACCATATGCAGACTTAAATTTTATATTTTTGTAAATCGAGAAAGAAAGTTTCAGATTTTGCTTGTTGTCTTGAGATAAACAATAAAAACACTATAGAATGCATTCGAGTACTTTCAATTTTTTTTTTTTTATCTTTTTGAAAAAATTGAGGTTTCCACGACAAAAAAAAATTATTTCAAGCTAATGAAGATAGATGAAAGGATCTAATTGATAAATTATTGAAATGTCAGGGATATGATTGATTGAGAACAAATATTTAGATAGAAATGGATAAAAACCATAAAATGAAATTAACTCATCAACAAATTAAAGACTAGAAATTGTTCCTGGAATAAAAAAAATAAAAAGAAAGAGAAAAGCTTAATAGTCATGGAAGGGAGAATAAAATATTATTTGATTGTGTTCTCTTTGGTAAAAAGAAAAGGGAAAAGAGAGTGTAAAGAAGAATTATTCGAATTCTTATCCATTACATTACAATTACAATTTTAATATATACTTAAAGAATGAGGCTTTTAACATATATATATATATATATATATATATATATATATATATATATTTTAATTGTTGTTTTCTATGTCCAAATTAATAATTAATTTCAAAATATTTGTTGAGGAAAGAAACATTCCAAAACAAGAGGACCAAAATGTAAAATGAAGAGAAGTCTCATGTCCAAACTCAAATTCATGAAGAAGTACTTTTTAGTCCATTTATTTTCTTTCTTTTTTCTTTTTTAGCCCCTACGGTTTTTGGAATTTCAATTATTGGTGCAAATATTTATTTATTACTATTTTTTTAATTTCTGAACGCGGGAGAGAAAGTTATCAGATTACAGGGTAGCCTTCACCATCCAACATCATTTACACAACAAGTCTCGTTTTTTTTTTCTTCCAGAAATCGTTTAAGCTCAACTCTGGTCCGACAAGGGAGAGTTTAACCACCAACTATAATAATGGCAGTGAAAGCATTTAATCTGAATTTAGCGACGCCACAAAACTCAAAATTAGTGTACCATGCCATAAACACGCAATTTTCTTCTCTTTAAAACACACATTCTACCATGAACATCAACCATTTAAGTGCAGAAAAACCACCAAATTCATCAAAAAATCTCCAGAAACATAATTGCAACCTAAACTCCCAAAATCTCTTCTCAATAAACTGTCATTAATTCTTTAACTTCCTCAATAAACTGCCAAAAAAACTTCATAAACCATTCATCTAACAGTAAGTATTCAACCAATATTGGCATCAGTTTATGAACTTGGATTTTACCAAAAGTTTTTATATCAACTGCCAAACACACAATCCTAATTTTCACTGGTGCATACATTTCAGACACCCTTTATCATATTCAAATTTGTTAATGAATGTCTACATTCATTAACAAATCATTCCTTAATTCATCATATTCAAACATGCATACACCCATTAAAATTTTCTTGATGAATACATTTCAGAGTCGTAGTTAGGGTCTATAGACACACCAGATCCTAGGATATACTATTTCAAAATCTAGCTATATATGCAGTTTTTTATAAAACTCCTCATGATTTTTTTCCACGAAATTTTTATCCTTATTCCTAGCTCTTCAAAGCTGCATTAGATGTGACTTAATCTTAAACTTATTATCCAATATTGTATCAAGTGTTTCACCGGATATGCTTGAGTTTGCATTAGTAATTGAAAACAACTTCTTTACTATCCAAATAGATTTAACTGGTTTTATATTTCTAGGCCTAATACAACTATGCTAGTCTGACAAAGACTTAGGCTGCGTTTGGAAACGCGGTTGAAACCGTGTTCTTTTAAAATTTAATTTTTTTTTGCTAATTTTTTTTTATCTTTTCAGATCGTTTTGATGTGTTGATCTCAAAAATAATTTTTAAAAAAATAAAAAAAACATCATTTTAATGTATTTCTAAGCGAAAATACTTTGAACCGCAACCGCTACCACTACCACAATTCCAAACAGGCCTAACCATGAAAGATTTGCTACTAGGAAGCAAAAAAAGCATATATTTGCCATATATAATTGTTACTCATACATGTAGCTCCAATATTTTCCTTCTAATTATTGTATCTTTTTAGATGATATCCATGTTTCAATTTATATTCTATAAGAACATCTCTAAAGTGAGAGATATTATTGAAAACCTGACATTTAAAAAACTTAATTGATCCATCAACACCTACCTTAAATATCTTATCCTTAAAGTAAGATGTAGAATTAACAATCTTCCTTTTCTTTTTCTTTCCACCCTTTCCATTTTCATTCTCATTGCCTTCATAGCTACTACTAGAAGTTTCACCACCTTCAACAACATCTTCATCATTGCTTAACTTTCATTAATTTTCTGAGTCACATGCACCATTCAATACTTGACCAGAACAAGTATTTCTTTATAAACTATAAATCCATTCATCTTCATTTGCATTTAAGAATTCAAATCCTTCTCATTTGAAAGAATATAATCCTTGTCATCTTTACTAGAATCCATATCCTAGTAATCTTCTTGTATTCTTCACTTCCTGTATTATAATTTGAACTATCTACAACTTTATTATAACTACCAACACCCACTTTAAGAATTAGTACCATAATAACCAATAACCATTAGGAGTGTAGCTTAACTGGTCAGGTTCTAGGTTGGCTTCCCTAAAAATTTCCAGTTCGAGTCTCACAAACCTCAGGACCACTTGAGACTTACATAGTCGTTAATTTCAGGGTCCGTGAGATTAGTCGAGGTGCACACAAGTTATACCGACCACTCATGTTAATAATAATAAAAAAAACAATTAGTACCATAATTTCTGTCATCTTTATCAATATCCACAATTGTAGTTGCACCATGTCCAGAAGCCAAACTAGCACCATCATCATCATCTAAACCTTCTTCTCAAATAATCAATATAACTTTATTACCATCATTGTTGAAAGAACATTTTATTCCAGCAGACCTACCAGCAATATTTGGTTTGTCTATATAACACTTGGGCGATTTTGGAACGAAGATTGGTAAAGAGAGGAAATCGAGCTGCAACTCAGATCTTCAATCATTGGTGTTAAATTAATTGAGATCAAATAAAGAAAAGGAGGCTACAATTATGAATTATCTGTATATTATGAATGCTTAGTCTTAACCTAAATACAAATAAAGTATATATAGGTCAAACTGAAAGTACTCTTCTACCCTTAATAAATAAGACTACATAAATATTATTTAACATCTCCCCTCAAACTCACGATGCGGCAGCTACAAGCATCGAGAGTTTGCCAACCAGAAAACGAAAACGAGAGATGGAATGCGCCTTGGTAAAGAAATCTGCAATCTGCAAGGAAGAAGGAACAAAAGGCAAAGCGATGGTGCCATGTTTGAGATGATGACGAGTAAGATGACAATCGATCTCAATGTGCTTAGTGCGCTCATGAAAAACCGAGTTATGAGCAATCTGAATAGAACTCTGGTTGTCACAATACATAGGAGTAGGATGAGAAAAGGAAATTCCCATATCAGCAAGTAACCAACGTAACCAAACAATCTCTTTGGTAGTAGATGCCATGGCACGATATTCTGCTTCGGTGGATGATTGAGAAACAATAGATTGTTTCTTGCTCTTCCAAGAAATAAGAGAATCACCTAAAAAGATACAGAACCCGGTAACAGACTTGCGATCTGTGGGATCACTACCATGATCAGCATCAGAGTATGCACGCAACTCCAAGGAAGAGGTGGATGAAAGTAAAAGACTCTGAAAAACTGTACCCCGAAGATATCGCAAAATACGAAGAACAGCTGCCCAGTGAACAGTAGTAGGAGAAGCAACAAACTGACTAACAACATGAACAGCATATGCAATATCTGGACGAGTAATGGTGAGATATACCAAACTCCCAACAATAGTGCGGTATAAAGTAGGATCTGTCAAAGGTAAACCATCAGAAGAAGAGTACCTTGCGTTAACCTCAATAGGAGTATCTACAGTTTTGTTATCAGTAAGTCTAGCCCGCTCAAGAATATCTGCAACATATTTCGACTGAGAAAGAAGGTAACCTCTAGGTGAGTATGCTACCTCAATACCCAGGAAATATCGAAGATAACCCAAATCCTTCATTTCAAATCGTCTAGCCAACTCTGTCTTCAAAACTGAAATACCATTAATATCATCACCAGTAATAATCATGTCATCAACATATAAAGACAGAATGATACGACCTGCATCAGTGCACTTAATAAAAAGAGCAGAATCATGACTGCTAGAAACAAAGCCAAGAGACGAGATCACAATAGAGAATTTCTCAAACCAAGCACGAGGTGCTTGTTTGAGACCATATAATGCTTTCTTAAGCTTACAAACATATCCAGAGTCATGTGAAATACCAGGAGGGGGTGCCATATAAACTTCTTCTTGAAGATCTCCATTCAAGAATGCATTTTTAACATCAAGCTGAGAAATATGCCACTGACGAACCGAAGCTACGGCAATAAGAGTGCGAATAGTAGTCATTTTTGCAACCGGGGCAAATGTCTCCTCATAGTCCATACCATACTGTTGAGAGTATCCTTTTGCAACCAACCTAGCTTTGTATCGCTCAATAGACCCATCAGAATTAGTCTTGATCTTATACACCCAACGACAACCAACAACACTCTTACCAGGAGGTAGAGGAACCAGATCCCAAGTATCTGTCTTATGCAAAGCAGAAAGTTCCTCATCCATAGCTTGCTGCCAAAGCGGATCAAGAATTGCCTCTTTATAGGAAGAGGGCTCAGAGAGACAATGAATAGAAGCTAAAAAGGAAGTAAATGATGAAGAATAACAAGAATAAGCAAAATCTGGTAGTTTTGTGGACTTACGAATGCGGATGGACTGACGTGGAGGTGGATCCACAATCTCAGATGAAGCTTGAGGGGCTGTAGATGAGAATGGAGCTTCAGGTGTGCTAGAGAGTAAAGTACCAGTACCTGCAGAGTTATGATTACAAATTGATCGAACATAGGGAGAGGTATCATTACCAGAATCCTCAGAAAAAGGATCTATATGAATAAGATCAGATTTTGTCAGGCTATGAGTAGTGGATGGAATAGAAAAGAAAGGTATATGCTCAAGGAAGACAACATGACGAGACACATAAAGTTTCTGAGTTATTGGATCAAAACAACGATACCCCTTTTTACCTTCACCATAACCTAGAAAGACACAAATAGCGGATCGAGAGGATAGCTTATTGCGTTCTACATGAGGACGAAGAACGAAACAAGTACAACCAAAAACTCTAAATGAGGAATAATCGGGGACATACCCATATAACTTTTCAAAAGGAGATAGACCCAAACTATGAGAAGATGGAATTGTATTAATCAAACTTACAGCAGTAAGAACAGCTTCTCCCCAAAACTCACTAGGAACAAAGGCAGACAACAAGAGAGAACGAGCAGTTTCAACAATATGCCTATGTTTTCTTTCAGCTACACCATTTTGTTCAGGAGTATCTGTACATGAAGTTTGGTGGATGGTTCCATCTAAGGCAAGCATTTGACAAAATTTATTAGAGGTGTATTCCCCACCCAAATCACATCTAAAGCATTTGATCACAGCAGAATGTTGAGTTTTGATAAGAGCTCGAAAAGCTGCATATATCTCAAAGAATTCAGAACGATGTTTCATTAAATAAACCCAACAATAACGAGTATGATCATCAATAAAAGAGACATAATATCGAGACCCTCCTTTTGTGGAAATAGGGAGAAGGTCCCCATACATCAGAATGAATCAAATCAAATGGTGAAGATGAAACAGAAATACTTCGATTAAAAGGTAAAGCAGAAATTTTGCCAGTTTACATCCACTACAATCAGAAATGTCACAAGTTTTCAAATTTCCTAAAGCTCCTGTGGATGCTAAAAATCTCAAACGAGAAGATGAAACATGACCTAGACGAGAATGCCATAAATAAAAGCTAGAAGATGAAAGACTCAAACGAAAAGAAGACAAATCAGCAGTAGTAGCAGCAGCGGTAGTAGCAGCAGCGGCAGCAGCAGCAACTGGCACTTTTAACTCATCCAAAATATATAGTCCATTCTCCCTACGGCCTGTCCCAATCAGCTTCTGAGACTGCAGATCCTGTACACAACAAAAAGAACCAGAAAACATGACTAAATAATCACCAGAATCACATATTTGACCAACAGACGCAAGATTCAATTTGAGTTTTGGAATAAGATAAACATTAGGGAGAGACAAGTGAGGTGTGACAACAGAACCAACACCTGCTAAGGGCATGGGAGTGCCATCAGCAGTCATAACAGGAATGGAGGACAAAGGGGACACTGAGGTAAAAGATGAGGAATCTGGAGACATATGATGGGAGGCACCAGAATCCAAGACCCATTCAGAGTGTGACATACCTGAGGAATTATGAGGCAACTGACCTATGGAAGAAGCGGACATTGCTTGTGGCTGCAAGGAGAGAAACTTCTGAAATTGCTCAGCCAAAGTATTAGGATCGGTAATAGAGCCTGAGGAAGCGACTGCTGCAGTATTGTGGTGTGGTGGTTTATAACCCTGAGGTGGTCGATGAGCATTAGATTGTGACTGACTGCCAGACTTCCAAGCTTGATTCTGTTGTCTCAACTTAGGACACTGAGCCTTCCAATGACCTTTCTGCTTACAGAAACTGCACTCATCAAAGCTAACCCTTGTGTAAGGCTTGTTCTGATGATTAGAGAATGGCTTAGAAGGTACTGCTAGTACAGAAGGATTTGAAGCAGAAAGCATTCCCTTTTCAGAATAAGACTGAAGACGTATTTCTTCAGCTAATAACTCACTGACAACAGAGTCAACAGAAGGCAGTGGAGTGCGATGCAGAATTGAACCTCTAAGTCCTTCGAAGTCACTGCGAAGTGCTGTTAAAAACTGTACCAATCGTTGCTGCTCTCTACGCTCAATATAGGCACCACATGCCTTTAATTCTGCTGATTCCGTAAGAGCCAATTGATCCCAAAGATCTGTCATAGCAGAATAAAACTCTTGAATACTCATATTCTTCTGATGAAGAGCTCGTATGTCATTCTCTAATTGATACTGTTTTGCAAAATTTGATTGCGTAAATAACCTTTGCAGATGATCCCAAACCTCTTTTGCTGTTTCATACTTCGCCAACTGCGTACCTATCGAATGCTCAACAGAATTGTTGATCCAAGTAATGATCTTTGCATTATTTGCTTCCCATGTATCTATCAAAACAGCATCCCCCTCCTCAATATTCTTAGGTATTATATAAGTTCCACTAACATACCCCCACATCTTCTTACCCTTAAGAAAATTTCGCATTACATAGCTCCAATACGAATAGTTCTTCCCATCCAACCTCACACTCACAGACTGAAGCGAATCATCTCTTTCAGTAGCCATAATTAACAATCACAGAGAACCAGAATGCAAAAAGCAGCGGAAAACAAAATACCAAATTGCAGAAACTGAACAGAGATTGTAGAAACTAAACAAATATCTTCTCAAAATTATACGATTACTCCAAAACACAAAACTAATTTGCAGAAACTGAACCCAAATACCAAATTGCAAAAGCTGAAGGGTAGACGAAATACCAAAATAATTGCAGAAACTGACGAAATACCAAATTTTGCAGAAGCGGAAGACAAAATCTCACTCCAAAAAATTTATTGTGCTTGGGATCCGCGAACTTGTGCTTGGGATTAAGCCTCGTTTCATAAAACCAGCTCTGATACCATGTTAAATTAATTGAGATCAAATAAAGAAAAGGAGGCTACAATTATGAATTATCTGTATATTATGAATGCTTAGTCTTAACCTAAATACAAATAAAGTATATATAGGTCAAACTGAAAGTACTCTTCTACCCTTAATAAATAAGACTACATAAATATTATTTAACAATTGGAAGAGTCAATCTCCTGCTGATGCCACTTGGGAGTTAATTTGCTGAGGACTTTAATCTCGGGTTTCCATAATTTGACCTCGAGGAATAGGCTGAAAATGAAGGGGAAAAATGTTATGAATTGAAATTGATAGGAGGGAAATCCATGTAGCTCAGCTGGTACTCTTGAATCAAAGATAGTTTACTGTGACTCTACAAAACGCAGCATGTTACTTATTGTCCAACGCAACGTTTTGATGTTAGTTAATTTAGTTATTTACAGTTGTTTTAATTACACGTGTTGTAGGAGAAAGAGCCCCTAGAATATTGTAGCTCTTCTTAAAAGGCTGGTTTTGTAATAGAATTTGGATTATACAAAAACAGAATGAATGAATGAGGCACCAGATGTTTTCTCTCTCACTTGATTTCTCCTCCTCTTCTTCTTCGTCTTCTCTACTCTAATCTACATTCAATATTCTTCCATTGTCATTGCTTAGCTCAACGTCCCTGGATTATCTGTTAGTAGGAACCATTCCAATAGTCACCGCACCGACTAGTATGTTGCAACAAACATAGCTAGCAAGTGATGCTGTCACAGATCACGCACAAATTCAGCAAGAAGAATCCACTCAATCGACATTTATTTCATCCAAGAATCATGCAAATGAAAACTCAATCATATCTCCACAAGATACCATTCAAAGCTGAAAATAGTTTCCATAGCTGTACCTCGCTCATGCAATGTTATACAGTATTTCAGAATTAAAAATGTATACCATGTATAGAATATATGTGCACAAGATTAACCTATAAATAATAACACTTCATGCATACAGAAGGATTGAAGTTATTTCCAAATATTCATTCTCTGTAAGAATTACTTTAGTCTTTGTTTAGGTCCTTTTGCATATTCATTTAATGATCTCTTTTATTAGCCTATCTAAAGCAAGATTCTATTTGTAATTTTCCCATATAAAGCTAAAAGCATATACTAAGCTGTCATATCTATTCAAATATTGAATTGTATTTTATCCAGAAACAGTTAATTACAAGTATACAAATTTATTTCAAGATATATAGCAAATTAAGGCACGTCCTGAATAAAAATGCCGAATAAAATACTGTCCAAGTCCAAGCCATCATGCTGGATTGCAATGTGTCCTTGGTGCAGCAGTATTGCTCATCACGTTGCTCACACCTCCTCTCCTACTGTGCATACAATTAGTCTCCCTTTCCTTTCTATATTTTATTTCTCAAATTAGGCACCCAATCGAGCAAGCAGTCCTATAAAAGGCCATGGTGATGGTAGCGTCCCATATCAACGTAAAGTTCTATCCCTGTCCTCTTTCCAATGGCTCTAACCCATTCCTCCTCCGCCACCTTATTCCTCCTCTTGTCATTGTCAGTGATTGCCTCTGCTGGCGGTTACGGCTATGACCCAAAGCCAGATACAGCCAAGCCAAATTATACTTACAACCCAAAACCACAGCCAGACACTTCCAAACCAAAGTATAGTTATGACCCAAAGCCACAGCCAGACGTTGTCAAACCAGACCTCCACAAACCATATTACGACTCCAATCCGAAGCCAACCCTCCCCAAACCAAAATTCACAGAACCAAAACCAGACAACGGGTATGACTCAAAACCATACCTTGGCCAGCCAACCATCCCCAAACCAGACACTGCCAAGCCAAATTATGGTTACAACCCAAAACCAGAAGTTCCCAAACCGAAATTGACAATGCCAAAACCCAACTATGGTAATGACCCGAAACCAAAGTTGATCGTACCCAAACCAGACACTGCCAAGCCAAATTATGGTTATAACCCAAAACCAGAAGTTCCCAAACCAAATTATGAATATGTTCCAAAACCAAACCTTCTGAAACCAAAGATGACTGTACCCAAACCCGATCATGGTTATGTCGACCCAAAAGAAAAGGTTTATGATCAACCAAAGTCAACTACACCAAAGCCAATCACGCCACATGATGGTATGCCCAAAAACCAAATCTCCCGGAACCAAAGTTATACATACCAAAACCACGTAATGACAAGCTGGATTTTGAGTATAGCCCAGTCGGCATAGAAGGTTTTGTCCTCTGCAAACAAGGCTCTAACTATACCCCTATTGAAGGTAATTTCTACACCCTCTTTATTCTTCCTCGGATTCAATGTAATAATTTGTTTCGCTTGTATTATTATTCTTACAGACGCTGCTGATCAATGATATTCTTTCGTCATGTTTTCCTCACAAAAACTATTTTTGTGTGTGTAGGAGCTGTGATAAGAATAGCCTGTACTGCTGTGGACCAGTATGGTTACAAGAAAGTCCCTTTCTCCTGCTTGACAGAAGCAACTAATGCAAAGGGTTACTACTTCAAAACATTGCCAGCTTTAAAGCTCACAGAATGCAAGGCTTACCTTGAAAGCTCTCCATTGAAAACCTGCAACGTTCCAACAGATATGAACTATGGGATTACCGGTGCTCCCCTTTCAGCTTATCACATTCTCCATGACAAGAAAATAAAACTGTACTCCATGAGGACTTTCTTCTACACCTCGACGACACCTACATCAACCCCTGCTGGTTATTAAATTGTCTTCTCTCCATGACTACAATTCATCTATTTGTTACGTTAATGTTTAAAGCTGTTGTAACGGCTTGATTTCCTTCTTGTTGTATGGGCTTTTGTCTTGATGATCAGTTTCATTATCGGGAGAGTTTTGTGATAAAAATTCTTCAATTAAGATTTTTCTTTTCATTTCTTTTTGGGAGATTAATGATGTATCAGTGTCACCGAATATTAATGAACCACAAGGTCATTGATTTTTTTTCTTAAAAATAAATAAATTAAAGACTAGTCTTTTTGGTATTTTGTCCTCCGGTTAATTTTATCATGTTTCCATTTCAATGTGTGCGTTTATAAATATTAATTTCAGGAAGCGAGGTTTCTCAAATCCAAAAAATAAACAAAAAAAAAAAGGTTTATAAATACTAACTTACTTGGCATGTGCTTATCAAATTTATTATTTATTTAATTTATAGTATTTAATTTCTATGTTTTGATAACTTGTTAGAATTATTTACAAATGAATAAATTTAAATGTTTATTGAATATAAATGTCATTGATTTTCAAATAATTATATATTAATTTTGATAATTATAATAAATTAATTATCACATAATTTTGATATTATTTAAGGGTTTTTGTATAATTATATATATAAGAAATACTATATGACTACTCTAGTGTTGTAATCTCTACCTTTTCTATTGTATATTGCCTTATACATATAAATAAATAAAATTAATTAACTAATTGGCTAAGCCTCTTACTTCTTCTCAACTTGGTTTCAGAGTCTTTAAGCTAGCGTCTTACTCGTGACAGACTGCATTGCTGATTTTGTTTTAAATTGCTAAGAGTTAGTTTTTGTTCTATTCTTATAGTCTTCCTATAATATTCTTGACTCTGGTGTCAATAAATATTTTCTTATGAATATTTTTAACTCTGGTGTTGGTAAATATTGCACAACACTAAAGGTATAGTTTTTGTGACTTTGATGCCAGTGAATAAATTCGCAAAATTTTGATTAAAAAAAAGAAATTATTTTTTATTTTCTTTTTCTTTAGAAAAAAAACATGTATTGCATATCATATACGTATTTCGCAATAAAAGTTCATAAATCATATATACAACAAAGCCAACAAAACCACACGAAAAAAAAAGTGTGAGGAACCCATAAGTAAATCAATGAAAACCTCCAGATTTTTATGAAATTTTCTGATATCCAAAAAAAACTTATTTAGTTAAATATCAAAACAAAAAGGTGTGAAATAAAAGCAGAATGTATAAAGGTATATTTTACCAAACACATCCTTCATCCAAAACAATTTGCGCTGGCCGGGCTTAAGTCCCAGACCTAGCCAGATCTTAATTTTTTATTTCTCTTTTTTTTGGGAAGAAATTCAAAAATTTGGTTACAACCGAAATCAAAGGTAAATATAAAGTGTCTTTAATATCTATCTCATGACCAATCTTAATGAGTAAATGATAGGTTGCAACACTTATCACTTTCACCTTTGAACGATTCCCCATACAGACGAGTCGTTTACTTTCCTTTGGATTCTGGCTTGTAAGGAATCGATCCCTACACTGTGTTGTTATTCATATGAGCAAAAACACTATAATCAACCAACCAGGTATTAGAAAGGAACTTAAGCAAGATTTGATTCATAACAAGTAAAAGAAATTTTATTACATTTCTTTTCAAACCAAGCTTTATATATGTTTGTTGGAGTCCATCTTTACATGTCCTTTCTTATTATAAAAATAACATTTGATAGTAAAATTATCTTTTTATTTTTTATTTACTTAATTTTCTAGATGCATTTTGTTTCTTTGGTGGGATTTATTTTCCATTCCCTTCCTTCTTGCTAACTTTGAGGAACTAGCAATGTTGCATGTTTTTTTCATGTTTTAAACATACTCGCACTTAAATAAACATGTTAATCAATTTACTTATGCTTCATTGATCCTTGATTATTGGTGTTATGATTAATTTTGAATGGACCAAACTCATGAGAAGGAAGTGAATTCAGAATGAATTGAAACAGAAAACCATTCTTAAAGCATTTAGCGATGCAACTTTATCTGCCTTGTCGAGAATATGATGTTGAACTCCTCTAGTACCATCATACTTCATGGTAGTTAATTCTTCTATAAGAGTGCTTGCTAGTGACTTGTCAACTGATCCTTCACTGAATTCATAAATTCCTTGGGATTTTTCATCTATAATTGAGAGGTTTTGATGTTGTTCGCCGGAATTATCCTCATTAACATCAAACTAAGCATGTATGAGTACTTCTCTCCGGCTTTCATTTCAAAGACTTGTTCATCAGTGTTGTCATCGGTAATAGCTTGGGTTTTATTCGTCAAAAGTGAAAAGTCCAAATCCAAAGTGTTAATATATCAGACTTGCCCAGTTGAGAACCAAAATACTTGGAGTATATGATTGCAACACAGTGGGGATTAAAACTAAAACTTTAAAAAACATTCTGACAATGAAGCTTAAGTCTATAATATAGAATTTTATAATTCTAAATTAATAGACTATTCATGTCACCTGGTTCACCTATGGGCAAAGACCTTATATAGCGCATGCATTGTCCACTCTATAGATGCAAAAATATCAATCACCTTACCGTTTGATATAATTTTCAATTACTACTTAAAAATATTAATCACTCTATCCAATTCATAACTAGTTAAAATGACTCTTCTTCAGGCTAGCCCCATTCTCCTAATTATGGTGACCTTTGAAGAATAATATCGTTGTCTTTAAGATCATAATTTATGAATAATCTTTTAATTATTTGATTTAATTATATCTATAAGGTTTAGTACGTAATCTAGGTCACTTTGGCGACAATTACACTAATAAATCTCACAGTGCAAGATTAATCAACAATATTATCTAACTCTTTTATTAAGTAAACTTTAATGTGATCATAAAAAATATAAAAAAAATAACTTAGGATATTATGGCTACTCGTAATAGACTTCACAATTCACCCTTCTCTACGACCCACATTTTACTATATTCTTAATATATATATAGCATTTACCATGCTCCGCTACCAATTGAAAGAATAATTTAAGTCATGAATATTAATCACTGGAACAATAAAATGAATTCAATCGGGCTTTTTTATACCAATTGAAAGAATAATAGTTAATTAACAAATACTAAAGAGTGTGGCTAAATCATTGTAGCCACACTCATACAATATTATTCACCTTAATAGTTTTTTGCACATTTTGCTTATTCTTTTTAATTTCATAATTTAACAACTTAATTTTTTTATTTAATTTAATTTTTTTTTATCCTTAAATATTAAGATATTTTTGTAAATTGTGCTTTATATTTTATTTCTTTATACTAGTATATATCTTATGGGTTTACTTTTTTCTTCTTCTTGATTTCAACCTTCGACATTTTATCTGTTGGAAGTTAAGCTTTATAATTTTTTATTTGTTTTTTATGAATTTATCTTGAACTCATGACTCAAATCGCGAGTTTAATAGGTTAACTCGATTTAACTGAGGTTAATTTTTTCGGTTGCTCTTTCTAATTTTTTTTTTCTTATTTTATCTTTTAATATTGGGTTGGTTGAATTTTGGGCTTTCTAAAAAAAATTTTATTTAACTTTTATGAGGTTATTAGAATCTCATGACCTGAATCACATTTTTAGTGGGTTGACTCTATTCATTTTTTTCAGGTCCTTTTTTAATTGTGCTCTCTGCTACCAATTGAAAGAATAATTTATGTCATGAATATTAATGACTAGAACAATGAAATGAATTCAATTGGGCTATTATACCAATTGAACGAATATTAGTTATTAGAAATAAATATAAAGATCGTTGTGATAGGTTGTTAGGGATTATTTTCACATATAAAGCAATAAGCATATCATAAGCTGTCATCATGTCTATTCAAATATTGAATTATATTTTATCCAGAAATTAACTGTTAACTACAAGTGTACAAATTAATTACAAGATATATAGCAAATTAAGGCACGTCCTGAATAAAAATGCCGAATATAATACTGTCCAGGTCCAAGCCATCATGCTGGATTGCAATGTGTCCTTGGGGCAGCAGTATTGCTCGTCACGTTGCTCACCCCTCCTCTCCTACTGTGCATACATTTAGTCACCGTTTCCTTTCTATATTTTATTTCTCAGATTAGTAACCCAATCGGGCAACCAGTCCTATAAAAGGCCATGATGATGGGTAGCGTCCCATATCATCAATCTGAAGTTCTATCCCTGTCCTCTTTGCAATGGCTCTAACCCATTCCTCCTCCGCCACCTTCTTCCTCCTCTTGTCATTGTCAGTGATTGCCTCCGCTGGCGGTTACGGCTATGACCAAAAGCCAGATACAGCCAAGCCAAATCATACTTACAACTCAAAACCAAAGCCAGACACTTCCAAACCAAAGTATAGTTATGACCCAAAGCCACAGCCAGACGTTGTCAAACCAGACCTCCACAAACCATATTACGACTCCAATCCGAAGCCAACCCTCCCCAAACAAAAGTTCACAGAACCAAAACCAGACAACGGGTATGACTCAAAACCATACCTTGGCCAGGCAACCATCCCCAAACCAGACACTGCCAAGCCAAATTATGGTTAGAACCCAAAACCAGATGTTCCCAAACCGAAATTGACAATGCCAAAACCCAACTATGGTAATGACCCGAAACCAAAGTTGATCGTACCCAAACCAGACACTGCCAAGCCAAATTATGGTTACAACCCAAAACCAGATGTTCCCAAACCAAATTATGAATATGTTCCGAAACCAAACCTTCTGAAACAAAAGATGACTGTACCAAAACCCGATCATGGTTATGACCCAAAAGAGAAGGTTTATGAACAACCAAAGTCAACTACACCAAAGCCAGAGATTATCACGCCACATGATGGGTATGCCCAAAAACCAAATCTCCCGGAAACAAAGTTTTACATAGCAAAACCAAGTAATGACAAACTGGACTATGAGTATAGCCCAATCGGCATAGAAGGTTTTGTCCTCTGCAAACAAGGCTCTAACTATACCCCTATTGAAGGTAATTTCTACACACTCTTAATTCTTCCTCGGATTCAATGTAATAATTTGTTTCGCTTGTATTATTATTCTTACAGACGCTGCTGATCAATGATATTCTTTTGTTATATTTTCCTCACAAAAACTATTTTTGTGTGTGTAGGAGCTGTGATAAGAATAGCCTGTACTGCTGTGGACCAGTATGGTTATAAGAAAGCCCCTTTCTCCTGCTTGACAGAAGCAACTAATGCAAAGGGTTACTACTTCAAAACATTGCCAGCTTTAAAGCTCACAGAATGCAAGGCTTACCTTGAAAGCTCTCCATTGAAAACCTGCAACGTTCCAACAGATATGAACTATGGGATTACCGGTGCTCCCCTTTCAGCTTATCACATTCTCCATGACAAGAAAATAAAACTGTACTCCATGAGGACTTTCTTCTACACCTCGACGACACCTACATCAACCCCTGCTGGTTATTAAATTCTCTTCTCTCCATGACTACAATTCATCTATTTTTTACGTTGTTTAAAGCTGTTGTAACGGATTGATTTCCTTCTTGTTGTTTATGGGCTTTTGTCTTGATGATCAGTTTCATTATCGGGCCGGAGAGTTTTGTGATAAAAATTCTTCAATTAAGATTTTCTTTTCATTTCTTTTTGGGAGATTAATGATGTATCAGTGTCACCAAATATTAATGAACCACAAGGTCATTGATTTTTTTTCTTAAAAATAAATAAATTAAAGACTAGTCTTTTTTGTATTTTGTCCTCCGGTTAATTTTATCATGTTTCCATTTCAATGTGTGCGTTTATAAATACTAAGTTACTTGGCATGTGCTTATCAAATTTATTATTTAATTAATTTATAGTATTTAATTTCTATTTTTTGATAACTTGTTTAGAATTATTTACAAATGAATAAATTTAAATGTTTATTGAATATAAATGTCATTGATTTTCAAATAATTATATATTAATTTTGTTAATTATAATAAATTAATTATCACATAATTTTGATATAATTTTAAGGGTTTATATATATATATATATATAAACCCTTAAAATTATATCAAAATTATGTGATAGTTATATATATAAGAAATACTATATGACTACTCTAGTGTTGTAATCTCTACCTTTTCTATTGTATATTGCCATAAACATATAAATAAATAAAATTAATTAACTAATAGGTTAAGCCTCTTACTTCTTCTCAACTTGGTATTAGAGTCCTTAAGCTAGCGTCCTACTTGTGATATACTGCATTGCTGATTTTGTTTTAAATTGCTAAGAGTTTGTTTTTGTTCTATTCTTATAGTCTTCCTATAATATTCTTGACTCTGGTGTCAATAAATATTTTCTTATGAATATTTCTAACTCTGGTGTTAGTAAATATTGCGCAACACTAAAGGTACAGTTTTCATGACTCTGATGCTAGTGAATAAATTCGCAAAATTTGGATTAAAAAAAAGAAATTATTTTTTCTTTTTTCTTTTTTCTTTTCTTTTTCTTTAGAAAAAAAACATGTATTGCATTTCATATACGTATTTCGCAATAAAAGTCCATAAATCATATATACAACAAAGCCAACAAAACCACACGAAAAAAAAAAGTGTGAGGGACCCATAAGTAAATCAATGAAAACCTCCAGATTTTATGAAATTTTCTGATATCCCAAAAGAACTTATTTAGCCAAATATCAAAATAAAAAGGTGTGAAATAAAAGGAGAATGTATAAAGGTATATTTTACCAAACACACCCTTCATCCAAAACAATTTGCGCTGGCCGGGCTTAAGTCCCAGACCTAGCCAGATCTCAATTTTTTATTTCTTTTTTTTTTGGGAAGAAATTCAAAAATTTGGTTACAACCGAAATCAAAGGAAAATATAAAGTGTCTTTAATATCTATCTCATGACCAATCTTAATGAGTAAATCATAGGTTGCAACACTTATCACTTTCACCTTTGAACGATTCACATACAGACGAGTCGTTTACTTTCCTTCGGATTCTGGCTTGTAAGGAATCGATCCCTACACAATGTTGTTATTCATGTGAGCAAAAACACTATAATCAACCAACCAGATATTAGAAAGGAACTTAAATAAGATTTGATTAATAACAAGTAAAAGAAATTTTATTACATTTCTTTTCAAACCAAGCTTTATATATGTTTGTTGGAGTCCATCTTTACATGTCCTTTCTTATTATAAAAATAACATTTGATAGTAAAATTATCTTTTTATTTTTTATTTACTTAATTTTCTAGATGCATTTTGTTTCTTTGGTGGGATTTATTTTCCATTCCCTTCCTTCTTGCTAACTTTGAGGAACTAGCAATGTTGCATGTTTTTTTCATGTTTTAAACATACTCGCACTTAAATAAACATGTTAATCAATTTACTTATGCTTCATTGATCCTTGATTATTGGTGTTATGATTAATTTTGAATGGACCAAACTCATGAGAAGGAAGTGAATTCAGAATGAATTGAAACAGAAAACTATCATTTACATGCATTCTTAAAGCATTTAGCTATGCAACTTTATCTGCCTTGTCGAGAATATGATGTTGAACTCCTCTAGTACCATCATACTTCATGGTAGTTAATTCTTCTATAAGAGTGCTTGCTAGTGACTTGTCAACTGATCCTTCACTGAATTCATAAATTCCTTGGGATTTTTCATCTATAATTGAGAGGTTTTGATGTTGTTCGCCGGAATTATCCTCATTAACATCAAACTAAGCATGTATGAGTACTTCTCTCCGGCTTTCATTTCAAAGACTTGTTCATCAGTGTTGTCATCGGTAATAGCTTGGGTTTTATTCGTCAAAAGTGAAAAGTCCAAATCCAAAGTGTTAATATATCAGACTTGCCCAGTTGAGAACCAAAATACTTGGAGTATATGATTGCAACACAGTGGGGATTAAAACTAAAACTTTAAAAAACATTCTGACAATGAAGCTTAAGTCTATAATATAGAATTTTATAATTCTAAATTAATAGACTATTCATGTCACCTGGTTCACCTATGGGCAAAGACCTTATATAGCGCATGCATTGTCCACTCTATAGATGCAAAAATATCAATCACCTTACCGTTTGATATAATTTTCAATTACTACTTAAAAATATTAATCACTCTATCCAATTCATAACTAGTTAAAATGACTCTTCTTCAGGCTAGCCCCATTCTCCTAATTATGGTGACCTTTGAAGAATAATATCGTTGTCTTTAAGATCATAATTTATGAATAATCTTTTAATTATTTGATTTAATTATATCTATAAGGTTTAGTACGTAATCTAGGTCACTTTGGCGACAATTACACTAATAAATCTCACAGTGCAAGATTAATCAACAATATTATCTAACTCTTTTATTAAGTAAACTTTAATGTGATCATAAAAAATATAAAAAAAATAACTTAGGATATTATGGCTACTCGTAATAGACTTCACAATTCACCCTTCTCTACTACCCACATTTTACTATATTCTTAATATATATATAGCATTTACCATGCTCCGCTACCAATTGAAAGAATAATTTAAGTCATGAATATTAATCACTGGAACAATAAAATGAATTCAATCGGGCTTTTTTATACCAATTGAAAGAATAATAGTTAATTAACAAATACTAAAGAGTGTGGCTAAATCATTGTAGCCACACTCATACAATATTATTCACCTTAATAGTTTTTTGCACATTTTGCTTATTCTTTTTAATTTCATAATTTAACAACTTAATTTTTTTATTTAATTTAATTTTTTTTTATCCTTAAATATTAAGATATTTTTGTAAATTGTGCTTTATATTTTATTTCTTTATACTAGTATATATCTTATGGGTTTACTTTTTTCTTCTTCTTGATTTCAACCTTCGACATTTTATCTGTTGGAAGTTAAGCTTTATAATTTTTATTTGTTTTTTATGAATTTATCTTGAACTCATGACTCAAATCGCGAGTTTAATAGGTTAACTCGATTTAACTGAGGTTAATTTTTTCAGTTGCTCTTTCTAATTTTTTTTTTCTTATTTATCTTTTAATATTGGGTTGGTTGAATTTCGGGCTTTCTAAAAAAAATTTTATTTAACTTTTATGAGGTTATTAGAATCTCATGACCTGAATCACATTTTTAGTGGGTTGACTCTATTCATTTTTTTCAGGTCCTTTTTTAATTGTGCTCTCTGCTACCAATTGAAAGAATAATTTATGTCATGAATATTAATGACTAGAACAATGAAATGAATTCAATTGGGCTATTATACCAATTGAACGAATATTAGTTATTAGAAATAAATATAAAGATCGTTGTGATAGGTTGTTAGGGATTATTTTCACATATAAAGCAATAAGCATATCATAAGCTGTCATCATGTCTATTCAAATATTGAATTATATTTTATCCAGAAATTAACTGTTAACTACAAGTGTACAATTAATTACAAGATATATAGCAAATTAAGGCACGTCCTGAATAAAAATGCCGAATATAATACTGTCCAGGTCCAAGCCATCATGCTGGATTGCAATGTGTCCTTGGGCAGCAGTATTGCTCGTCACGTTGCTCACCCCTCTCCTACTGTGCATACATTTAGTCACCGTTTCCTTTCTATATTTTATTTCTCAGATTAGTAACCCAATCGGGCAACCAGTCCTATAAAAGGCCATGATGATGGGTAGCGTCCCATATCATCAATCTGAAGTTCTATCCCTGTCCTCTTTGCAATGGCTCTAACCCATCCTCCTCCGCCACCTTCTTCCTCCTCTTGTCATTGTCAGTGATTGCCTCCGCTGGCGGTTACGGCTATGACCAAAAGCCAGATACAGCCAAGCCAAATTATACTTACAACCCAAAACCACAGCCAGACACTTCCAAACCAAAGTATAGTTATGACCCAAAGCCACAGCCAGACGTTGTCAAACCAGACCTCCACAAACCATATTACGACTCCAATCCGAAGCCAACCCTCCCCAAACCAAAATTCACAGAACCAAAACCAGACAACGGGTATGACTCAAAACCATACCTTGGCCAGGCAACCATCCCCAAACCAGACACTGCCAAGCCAAATTATGGTTATAACCCAAAACCAGAAGTTCCCAAACCGAAATTGACAATGCCAAAACCCAACTATGGTAATGACCCGAAACCAAAGTTGATCGTACCCAAACCAGACACTGCCAAGCCAAATTATGGTTACAACCCAAAACCAGATGTTCCCAAACCAAATTATGAATATGTTCCGAAACCAAAGATGACTGTACCAAAACCCGATCATGGTTATGCCGACCCAAAAGAAAAAGTTTATGAACAACCAAAGCCAACTTCACCAAAGCCAGAGATTATCACGCCACATGATGGGTATGCCCAAAAACCAAATCTCCCGGAACCAAAGTTATACATACCAAAACCAAGTAATGACAAACTGGACTATGAGTATAACCCAATCGGCATAGAAGGTTTTGTCCTCTGCAAACAAGGCTCTAACTATACCCCTATTGAAGGTAATTTCTACACCCTCTTTATTCTTCCTCGGATTCAATGTAATAATTTGTTTCGCTTGTATTATAATTCTTACAGCCGCTGCTGATCAATGATATTCTTTTGTTAAATTTTCCTCACAAAACTTTTTTTTGTGTGTGTAGGAGCTGTGATAAGAATAGCCTGTACTGCTGTGGACGGCCAGTATGGTTACAAGAAAGCCCCTTTCTCCTGCTTGACAGAAGCAACTAATGCAAAGGGTTACTACTTCAAAACATTGCCAGCTTTAAAGCTCAAACAATGCAAGGCTTACATTGAAAGCTCTCCATTGAAAACCTGCAACGTTCCAACAGATATGAACTATGGTATTACCGGTGCTCCCCTTTCAGCTTATCACATTCTCCATGACAAGAAAATAAAACTGTACTCTATGAGGACCTTCTTCTACACCTCGACGAAACCTACATCAACCCCTGCTGGCTATTAAATTGTCCTCTCTCCATGACCACAATTCATCTATTTTTTACATTGTTTAAAGCTGTTGTAACGGATTGATTTCCTTCTTGTTGTTTATGGGCTTTTGTCTTGATGAGTATCATTAGTGGGGGAGTTCTGTGACAAAAATTCTTCAGTTAAGATATTTCTTTTCTTTTCTTTTTGGGAGATTAATGATGTATCAGTATCACCAATAAATTAATGAACCACAAGGTCATTGATTTTTTTTTTAAAAAAAATAAGTTAAAGACTCGTCTTTTTTGTATTTTGTCCTCTGGTTTTATCATGTTTCCATTTCAATGTGTGCTTATCAAATTTATTGTTTAATTAATTTATAGTATTTATTTTCTATTTTTTGGATAAGTTGTTTATAATTATTTACAAATGAATTAAATGTTTATTGAATATAAATTTACTTGATTTTCAAATAATTATATATGAATTTCAATAATTATAATAAATTAATTATCACATAAATTTATATGATTGACGAGTGATTTAAGTAGATTATTTTTAAGGTTGACGATGTTTTTCAATGAATAATAATAATAATAATGTTTGGGTTGTCTACATACATACTCTTATCTTTTTCGTTAAGATATGCTTCCCCAGCAGTAACTTATATATAAGTGTGCTAAAAGCAGTAACGGAGCTATGCAATTTATTTCGGGATGGCCATGCAAAAGTCTTAAGATGTTGTGTTTGGTCATTACAATTATGCATACTACAAATTAAATAAATTACCTTGCCTTGGCTCGGTTCAGTTTTTTAGAACAAAAACCGGTTCAAACCGGTTTGGCTCGGTTTTTTCCGGTTTGGCTCTGTTTTGGCTCAGTTTGGTTGGGTTTTTTTTCTGTTCGGGTTCGGTTCGGTTTTTTCGGTTCCAGGCTTAAAAAACCAAAACCAAACCTGTCGGTTTTTTCAAAAGTTTAATCAGTTTTTTTTCACGGTTCTGTTTTTTCGGTTATTTTTTTCCGGTTTTCTCGGTTTAATCGGTTTTTCGGTTTTTTTGAACACCTCTAGTCACCATCACCTCTTGCTTTTGAGATTTTGTTAAATTTTTTTGTCCATTTAGTTTGTAAATTAAACAGTGTGGTTTAAAATTTTAAATTGCTCATATTTGAGTTCATGAGTTTGAGAAAAGAGAGATGGTCGTTGAAAGACAATGAAAAAGAGAGATAGAGTTGACAAATGATCACTTTCTAGTGACGAAACTTGCTAATCTTGGTGTTAATAATTTATTATTTAACTATGAGAGTTCTATTTGGGTTTTTTTTTTCTTTATCTAGCCAAAATAAAGTAGATATGGCATTAAGATTTCTTTTTGGATTTAGGTTAATTTTTCATTTTTTTCAACTAGTTAAATGTTGATTCAATACCAAAAATGAGTTTTTTTTGGTTGGGTGTTTTTTTTTTTAAAAAAAAAAACAAATGGGTGAAAATGTGTTTTTTTACTCTTCGGATTTGGTTGCCAGCCTTTCCAGTCATATGTGGTAGCCATAATCTTGAACAACAGCCATAATCTTGAACAACAAACATGTTGCATGTTGTTTTTTTTCTTGGCATCAAGCCTGCATGCCTAACCTTTTTTTATTCATTTGATTTTTTTTAATTTTAACTTTCAAGGTCAGTTTTTATTGTTTTTCTTACTATTTGTTTTAAATAAATCCGTTAACATTTTTTTTTAATTTTAAATTAGGCTTCAAAAAAATTTTTTGGTTTTCTTTTTGAATCCTTCAACATCTATTACCTATACAATTTTCATTTTTTTTTCTTTTGAGTATTATATTATTGACGATGTACCAAAAAATCCAAGTAGCTTAGGAATAAAATTTATGTGTTGGATAATCAGTTAATCTTTTTAATTCTAGCAATATGATTCATTCTCTCTAGGTAGATGTTTGGTAGCTCATGACCCGAATCACAAGTTTAGTAGGTTGACTCTATTTATTTTTTCATGTCATTTTTTAATTAAATATTTTTTTAATTGGACTTTGTAATTATTTTTCTAATTTTATTTCTATGGAGTTATCTCAAACTTAGAAATCAAATCACAAGTTTGGCATGTTGACCTATGTTGACTCAATTTACTTTTTTTAGTTCCTTTTTTAATTGAATATTTTTTCAATATGTCCCACCAATAACTCAATCTTCTTCTTTTTTATTTAGGTTTTTTTTTCATTCTTAGATATTAGGTTATTTAGAAATTGAGTTTTGTAATTTTTAAATTTTTTTTTTCTGTGGAGTTATCTTGGTTCATGTATTTAATCCTTTCAGTTTCAATATTTAATATTGGATTTGTTGGAAATATAGCTTTATAGTTTTTTTATTTTCTTTTTATGAAGTTATCTCAATCTTATGATCTACGTTACGACGTTAACAAGTTAGCCCATGTTGAATTGCATTTTTTTGTCTTGTTTTTTAAGTGATTTTTTTTTTATTTTATCATTCAACATTGAGTTAGTTGAAAATTGGGCTTTATAATTTTTTATATTTGCTTACTGAGAGGTTATCTTGATTTCATGACCAGAGTTGTGGGTTGACAAATTAACCTGAGTTGACGTGCTTTATTTTTTTAATTTAATATGTTATTTTTTTCAATTTTATCCTTTCAACATTTAGTTGATTTGGAACTGGCTTTCATAATTTATTTTGATTTTCTTTCTATAGGGCTATCTTGATCTTATGATCTAATTACAAATTATTCAAGTTAACACAGCCCTATCCAATATATGTCACCGTCTTAATATTTGAGAAAAATATCATCTAATATGTTATTATATCAGTATTTAAAAAAGATGTCATCAAATATACATTATATTTTGAGTTTATAAATAAATTTTTTTATTAAAACACACATTAGCAATGCCTGGAAATTTATTTATGTTAAAAAAATTGATCTTACTCAAACCATAGTGCATGCCAATAATCTAATAATCTAGTTATTCTATAACATAATGCGGAAATAAAATAGTGACATCAACTATGTACAATTATAATTCATGATATCTGATGAAGAAATCTTTGCATCTTTGTTTATATATATTCAGTTATTTATTATAATTTATTTGATTTTTTTTATTAACATGGATGTTCAGGTTAGCTTGTTCAACTCGACTAATCTCACGGGCCCTGAAGTTAACAACCATGTAAGTCTTCAGTGGCCTTGAGATTTGTGAGACTCGAACTGGTGATCTATAGGGAGCAAACTCAGGATCTGACCAGTTGAGCTCCACTCTTCAGGAGGATTAATGAAGATAATTATCGAGGATAATCATTCATCATTATCACTTAAATTTTTTTTATAGATAGTTTGAATTTTAAAATTAAATTTAATTCACATGGATAAATCAATTTTTATGTTTGAATTCTTAGTTCTAGACGAAATTCAATTTATAAAAAATACGCAAGATTCTCTAGCATGCAACGGTAATTCCTCTTGAAATTCTGGTTGTTTATAATATTCCAAAGATACCTCTTTTCGATGCAGAAAACAGGATAAAAAAGTAAGAAAGAAGAGGTTGGTGATTAAAAACCTTTCACAAGTACGCAACCTTTCTGGTGTCAACTTTTCTTCTCTCTTAATCTTAGTTTGTACAGAACTTAATTCAGAGACGGGTTTTGAATCGGCAGCCCGTCTTCTTTGACAATATCATCATGAACTTCGTTATTGGGGTTTTTGCACCCCCTAACTTTTGAAGCCACACCTGTTGTGCTTCAACATGCTTCATGCTATCAAGTTTTCAGTCGCTAAAAAGGCCAAAAAGGGTAGCCAGTGCTTTACTACCAGACATAACTTCTCATGGAGCACGGTATAAGGTAAAAAATGTTTTGAACAAGAGCGATCACTTCAGCTGATTAAGATTATGCAGACATGAGCAAATCTAAACTTTCGAAAAACTGACCTGTGATGATTGCATGGTTTGGACAGAAATGTATTGTAAGAGAACTAGCACAGAAGGCAAAACAAGATATGCCACGGTATCTGACCATCAAGGGGTGTGTGTCCATCCTGAGAAAAAATCAATTAATATTGATGGTTTTAAATTTAAATATTCTAGAATTAATTACTCCTATTATATCATGAAATAAATAATACTTTATATAAAATATTTTTTATTATTCTATTAAACAATTTATAATCCCATTACGTACAAAATTCATCCGATAAGAACTACAGTTTTCATGCGTGTAATAAAATTAGATAAAATATTATCAGGTATAAAATTGATATTACAGTGCGAGTGAATTTAATTGACTTTACACTAATTTTTCGGGAAAAAAATATTGTTAACAACATAGTGCGAATGAATTTAATTTAATCTAAACTAGTTTTTTTTTTTTAAAAAAAAACATGTTTAAAAACATTAACACACTAAAAAAAACTGTTGACGTGAACAGTGCAATTCACGCTGTGAACAGTGCAGTGAATTGCACTGTTCATTATTTTTAAAGTAAACAGTGCAATTCTCTTGCACTGTTCATGCTAACTGCATTGTTCAGTACAGTATAATTAGCATGCAGAGTAAACACAAAGCAGCAAAATGTTGCCTTTTCTTTTTCTGCGTCACAGACGCAAAAATATGCAGAGTCCATATACAGTAAACTGTGTATTTTTTATTACCAAACAGCTGCAGACTGCATTTTGATTAAAACGCAGCCGCAGCCGCGTAGTCAAACAGGCTCGAAGCAAGATCCAAATGAAGGATATAAAGGCCTCTATTTTATTCATTTTCAATGAATTATATTTTAGCCAGAAACTGTTAATTAGAGTATACAAATTTCAAGATATATAGCAAATTAAGGCACGTCCTGAATAAAAATGCCGAATATAATAATGTCCAAGTCCAAGCCATCATGCTGGATTGCAATGTGTCCTTGGTGCTGCAGTATTGCTCATCACGTTGCTCACCTCTCCTATCCTACTGTGCATACAATTAGTCTCCCTTTCCTTTCTATATTTTATTTCTCAGATTAGTAACCCATTCGGGCAACCAGTCCTATAAAAGGCCATGATGATGGGTAGCGTCCCATATCATCAATCTGAAGTTCTATCCCTGTCCTCTTTGCAATGGCTCTAACCCATTCCTCCTCCGCCACCTTGTTCCTCCTCTTGTCATTGTCAGTGATTGCCTCCGCTGGCGGTTACGGCTATGACCAAAAGCCAGATACAGCCAAGCCAAATCATACTTACAACTCAAAATCAAAGCCAGACACTTCCAAACCAAAGTATAGTTATGACCCAAAGCCACAGCCAGACGTTGTCAAACCAGACCTCCACAAACCATATTACGACTCCAATCCGAAGCCAACCCTCCCCAAACAAAAGTTCACAGAACCAAAACCAGACAACGGGTATGACTCAAAACCATACCTTGGCCAGCCAACCATCCCCAAACCAGACACTGCCAAGCCAAATTATGGTTACAACCCAAAACCAGATGTTCCCAATCCGAAATTGACAGTGCCAAAACCCAACTATGGTAATGACCCGAAACCAAAGTTGATCGTACCCAAACCAGACACTGCCAAGCCAAATTATGGTTACAACCCAAAACCAGATGTTCCCAAACCAAATTATGAATATGTTCCGAAACCAAACCTTCTGAAACCAAAGATGACTGTACCAAAACCCAATCATGGTTATGTCGACCCAAAAGAGAAGGTTTATGAACAACCAAAGTCAACTACACCAAAGCCAGAGATTATCACGCCACATGATGGGTATGCCCAAAAACGAAATCTCCCGGAACCAAAGTTATACATACCAAAACCAGGTAATGACAAACTGGACTATGAGTATAGCCGAATCGGCATAGAAGGTTTTGTCCTCTGCAAACAAGGCTCTAACTATACCCCTATTGAAGGTAATTTCTACACACTCTTTATTCTTCCTCGGATTCAATGTAATAATTTGTTTCGCTTGTATTATTATTCTTACAGACGCTGCTGATCAATGATATTCTTTTGTTATATTTTCCTCACAAAAACTATTTTTGTGTGTGTAGGAGCTGTGATAAGAATAGCCTGTACTGCTGTGGACCAGTATGGTTATAAGAAAGCCCCTTTCTCCTGCTTGACAGAAGCAACTAATGCAAAGGGTTACTACTTCAAAACATTGCCAGCTTTAAAGCTCACAGAATGCAAGGCTTACCTTGAAAGCTCTCCATTGAAAACCTGCAACGTTCCAACAGATATGAACTATGGGATTACCGGTGCTCCCCTTTCAGCTTATCACATTCTCCATGACAAGAAAATAAAACTGTACTCCATGAGGACTTTCTTCTACACCTCGACGACACCTACATCAACCCCTGCTGGTTATTAAATTCTCTTCTCTCCATGACTACAATTCATCTATTTTTTACGTTGTTTAAAGCTGTTGTAACGGATTGATTTCCTTCTTGTTGTTTATGGGCTTTTGTCTTGATGATCAGTTTCATTATCGGGCCGGAGAGTTTTGTGATAAAAATTCTTCAATTAAGATTTTTCTTTTCATTTCTTTTTGGGAGATTAATGATGTATCAGTGTCACCAAATATTAATGAACCACAAGGTCATTGATTTTTTTTCTTAAAATAAATAAATTAAAGACTAGTCTTTTTGTATTTTGTCCTCCGGTTAATTTTATCATGTTTCCATTTCAATGTGTGCGTTTATAAATACTAAGTTACTTGGCATGTGCTTATCAAATTTATTATTTAATTAATTTATAGTATTTAATTTCTATTTTTTGATAACTTGTTTAGAATTATTTACAAATGAATAAATTTAAATGTTTATTGAATATAAATGTCATTGATTTTCAAATAATTATATATTAATTTTGTTAATTATAATAAATTAATTATCACATAATTTTGATATAATTTTAAGGGTTTATATATATATATATATATATATATATATATATATATATATATATAAACCCTTAAAATTATATCAAAATTATGTGATAGTTATATATATAAGAAATACTATATGACTACTCTAGTGTTGTAATCTCTACCTTTTCTATTGTATATTGCCATAAACATATAAATAAATAAAATTAATTAACTAATAGGTTAAGCCTCTTACTTCTTCTCAACTTGGTATTAGAGTCCTTAAGCTAGCGTCCTACTTGTGATATACTGCATTGCTGATTTTGTTTTAAATTGCTAAGAGTTTGTTTTTGTTCTATTCTTATAGTCTTCCTATAATATTCTTGACTCTGGTGTCAATAAATATTTTCTTATGAATATTTCTAACTCTGGTGTTAGTAAATATTGCGCAACACTAAAGGTACAGTTTTCATGACTCTGATGCTTAGTGAATAAATTCGCAAAATTTGGATTAAAAAAAAGAAATTATTTTTTCTTTTTTCTTTTTTCTATTCTTTTTCTTTAGAAAAAAAACATGTATTGCATTTCATATACGTATTTCGCAATAAAAGTCCATAAATCATATATACAACAAAGCCAACAAAACCACACGAAAAAAAAAAGTGTGAGGGACCCATTAGTAAATCAATGAAAACCTCCAGATTTTTATGAAATTTTCTGATATCCCAAAAGAACTTATTTAGCCAAATATCAAAATAAAAAGGTGTGAAATAAAAGGAGAATGTATAAAGGTATATTTTACCAAACACACCCTTCATCCAAAACAATTTGCGCTGGCCGGGCTTAAGTCCCAGACCTAGCCAGATCTCAATTTTTTATTTCTTTTTTTTTTGGGAAGAAATTCAAAAATTTGGTTACAACCGAAATCAAAGGAAAATATAAAGTGTCTTTAATATCTATCTCATGACCAATCTTAATGAGTAAATCATAGGTTGCAACACTTATCACTTTCACCTTTGAACGATTCACATACAGACGAGTCGTTTACTTTCCTTCGGATTCTGGCTTGTAAGGAATCGATCCCTACACAATGTTGTTATTCATGTGAGCAAAAACACTATAATCAACCAACCAGATATTAGAAAGGAACTTAAATAAGATTTGATTAATAACAAGTAAAAGAAATTTTATTACATTTCTTTTCAAACCAAGCTTTATGTTTGTTGGAGTCCATCTTTACATGTCCTTTCTTATTATAAAAATAACATTTGATAGTAAACTTATCTTTTTATTTTTTATTAACTTAATTTTCTAGATGCATTTTGTTTCTTTGGTGGGATTTATTTTCCATTCCCTTCCTTCT
This sequence comes from Populus simonii, assembly GCA_007827005.2. Lineage (NCBI taxonomy): Eukaryota > Viridiplantae > Streptophyta > Magnoliopsida > Malpighiales > Salicaceae > Populus > Populus simonii. The sequence continues at coordinate 9,122,260 of CM017477.2, forward strand.
TACTAACTTTGAGGTACTAGCAATGTTGTATGTTTTATTTCATGTTTTAAACATACTCGCACTTAAATAAACATGTTAATCAATTTACTTATGCTTCATTGATCCTTGATTATTGGTGTTATGATTAATTTTGAATGGACCAAACTCATGAGAAGGAAGTGAATTCATAATGAATTGAAACAGAAAACTATCATTTACATGCATTCTTAAAGCATTTAGCTATGCAACTTTATCTGCCTTGTCGAGAATATGATGTTGAACTCCTCTAGTACCATCATACTTCATGGTAGTTAATTCTTCTATAAGAGTGCTTGCTAGTGACTTGTCAACTGATCCTTCACTGAATTCATAAATTCCTTGGGATTTTTCATCTATAATTGAGAGGTTTTGATGTTGTTCGCCGGAATTATCCTCATTAACGTCAAACTAAGCATGTATGAAGTACTTCTCTCCGGCTTTCATTTCAAAGACTTGTTCATCAGTGTTGTCATCGGTAATAGCTTTGGGTTTTATTCGTCAAAAGTGAAAAGTCCAAATCCAAAGTGTTAATATATCAGACTTGCCCAGTTGAGAACCAAAATACTTGGAGTATATGATTGCAACACAGTGGGGATTAAGACTAAAACTTTAAAAAACATTCTGACAATGAAGCTTAAGTCTATAATATAGAATTTTATAATTCTAAATTAATAGACTATTCATGTCACCGTGGTTCACCTCTGGGCAAAGACCTTATATAGCGCATGCATTGTCCACTCTATAGATGCAAAAATATCAATCACCTTACCGTTTGATATAATTTTTAATTACTACTTAAAAATATTAATCACTCTATCCAATTCATAACTAGTTAAAATGACTCTTCTTCAGGCTAGCCCCATTCTCCTAATTATGGTGACCTTTGAAGAATAATATCGTTGTCTTTAAGATCATAACTTATGAATAATCTTTTAATTATTTGATTTAATTATATCTATAAGGTTTAGTACGTAATCTAGGTCACTTTGGCGACAATTACACTAATAAATCTCACATTGCAAGATTAATCAACAATATTATCTAACTCTTTTATTAAGTAAACTTTAATGTTATCATAAAAAAATATAAAAAAAATAACTTAGGATATTATGGCTACTCGTAATAGACTTCACAATTCACCCTTCTCTACTACCCACATTTTACTATGTTCTTAATATATATATATATATATATTATATATATTATATATTATAGCATTTAACCATGCTCCGCTACCAATTGAAAGAATAATTTAAGTCATGAATATTAATCACTGGAACAATAAAATGAATTCAATCGGGCTTTTTTATACCAATTGAAAGAATAATAGTTAATTAACAAATACTAAAGAGTGTGGCTAAATCATTGTAGCCACACTCATACAATATTATTCACCTTAATAGTTTTTTGCACATTTTGCTTATCTTTTTAATTTCATAATTTAACAACTTAATTTTTTATTTAATTTTTTTTTATCCTTAAATATTAAGATATTTTTGTAAATTGTGCTTTATATTTTATTTCTTTATACTAGTATATATCTTATGGGTTTACTTTTTTCTTCTTCTTGATTTCAACATTCGACATTTTATCTGTTGGAAGTTAAGCTTTATAATTTTTTATTTGTTTTCTATGAATTTATCTTGAACTCATGACTCAAATCGCGAGTTTAATAGGTTAACTCGATTTAACTGAGGTCAATTTTTTCGGTTGCTCTTTCTAAATTTTTTTTTCTTATTTTATCTTTTAATATTGGGTTGGTTGAATTTTGGGTTTTCTACAAAAAATTTTATTTAACTTTTATGAGGTTATTAGAATCTCATGACCTGAATCACACGTTTAGTGGGTTGACTCTATTCATTTTTTTCAGGTCCTTTTTTAATTGTGCTCTCCCCTACCAATTGAAAGAATAATTTATGTCATGAATATTAATGACTAGAACAATGAAATGAATTCAATTGGGCTATTATACCAATTGAACGAATATTAGTTATTAGAAATAAATATAAAGATCGTTGTGATAGGTTGTTAGGGATTATTTTCACATATAAAGCAATAAGCATATCCTAAGCTGTCATCATGTCTATTCAAATATTGAATTATATTTTATCCAGAAATTAACTGTTAATTACAAGTGTACAAATTAATTACAAGATATATAGCAAATTAAGGCACGTCCTGAATAAAAATGCCGAATATAATGCTGTCCAGGTCCAAGCCATCATGCTGGATTGCAATGTGTCCTTGGTGCAGCAGTATTGCTCGTCACGTTGCTCACCCCTCCTCTCCTACCGTGCATACATTTAGTCACCCTTTCCTTTTTATATTTTATTTCTCAGATTAGTAACCCAATCGGGCAACCAGTCCTATAAAAGGCCATGATGATGGGTAGCGTCCCATATCATCAATCTGAAGTTCTATCCCTGTCCTCTTTGCAATGGCTCTAACCCATTCCTCCTCCGCCACCTTCTTCCTCCTCTTGTCATTGTCAGTGATTGCCTCCGCTGGCGGTTACGGCTATGACCAAAAGCCAGATACAGCCAAGCCAAATTATACTTACAACCCAAAACCACAGCCAGACACTTCCAAACCAAAGTATAGTTATGACCCAAAGCCACAGCCAGACGTTGTCAAACCAGACCTCCACAAACCATATTACGACTCCAATCCGAAGCCAACCCTCCCCAAACCAAAGTTCACAGAACCAAAACCAGACAACGGGTATGACTCAAAACCATACCTTGGCCAGCCAACCATCCCCAAACCAGACACTGCCAAGCCAAATTATGGTTATAACCCAAAACCAGATGTTCCCAAACCGAAATTGACAATGCCAAAACCCAACTATGGTAATGACCCGAAACCAAAGTTGATCGTACCCAAACCAGACACTGCCAAGCCAAATTATGGTTACAACCCAAAACCAGATGTTCCCAAACCAAATTATGAATATGTTCCGAAACCAAAGATGACTGTACCAAAACCCGATCATGGTTATGTCGACCCAAAAGAAAAGGTTTATGAACAACCAAAGTCAACTTCACCAAAGCCAACTTCACCAAAGCCAGAGATTATCACGCCACATGATGGGTATGCCCAAAAACCAAATCTCCCGGAACCAAAGTTATACATACCAAAACCAAGTAATGACAAACTGGACTATGAGTATAGCCCAATCGGCATAGAAGGTTTTGTCCTCTGCAAACAAGGCTCTAACTATACCCCTATTGAAGGTAATTTCTACACCCTCTTTATTCTTCCTCGGATTCAATGTAATAATTTGTTTCGCTTGTATTATTATTCTTACAGCCGCTGCTGATCAATGATATTCATTTGTTAAATTTTCCTCACAAAACTATTTTTTTTCTGTGTAGGAGCTGTGATAAGAATAGCCTGTACTGCTGTGGACGGCCAGTATGGTTACAAGAAAGCCCCTTTCTCCTGCTTGACAGAAGCAACTAATGCAAAGGGTTACTACTTCAAAACATTGCCAGCTTTAAAGCTCAAAGAATGCAAGGCTTACATTGAAAGCTCTCCATTGAAAACCTGCAAAGTTCCAACAGATATGAACTATGGTATTACCGGTGCTCCCCTTTCAGCTTATCACATTCTCCATGACAAGAAAATAAAACTGTACTCTATGAGGACCTTCTTCTACACCTCGACGAAACCTACATCAACCCCTGCTGGCTATTAAATTGTCCTCTCTCCATGACCACAATTCATCTATTTTTTACATTGTTTAAAGCTGTTGTAACGGATTGATTTCCTTCTTGTTGTTTATGGGCTTTTGTCTTGATGAGTATCATTAGTGGGGGAGTTCTGTGACAAAAATTCTTCAGTTAAGATATTTCTTTTCTTTTCTTTTTGGGAGATTAATGATGTATCAGTATCACCAATATTAATTAATGAACCACAAGGACGTCATTGATTTTTTTTTAAAAAAAATAAGTTAAAGACTCGTCTTTTTTGTATTTTGTCCTCTGGTTTTATCATGTTTCCATTTCAATGTGTGCGTTTATAAATACTAAGTTACTTGGCATGTGCTTATCAAATTTATTGTTTAATTAATTTATAGTATTTATTTTCTATTTTTTGGATAAGTTGTTTATAATTATTTACAAATGAATTAAATGTTTATTGAATATAAATTTACTTGATTTTCAAATAATTATATAGAATTTCAATATATAATTATAATAAATTAATTATCACATAAATTTATATGATTGACGAGTGATTTAAGTAGATTATTTGAAATTTTGTTAAATTTCAACCTAGTCACATAAATTATCACATAAATTTTGTTAAATTTATATAATCCCCTAGTCACCATCACCTCTTGCTTTTGAGATTTTGTTAAATTTTTTTGTCCATTTAGTTTGTAAATTAAACAGTTTGGTTTAAAATTTTAAATTGCTCATATTTGAGTTCATGAGTTTGAGAAAAGAGAGATGGTCGTTGAAAGACAATGAAAAAAAGAGATAGAGTTTACAAATGATCACTTTCTAGTGACGAAACTTGCTAATCTTGGTGTTAATAATTATTATTTAACGATGAGAGTTCTATTTCGGTTTTTTTTTTCTTTATCTAGCCAAAATAAAGTAGATATGGCATTAAGATTTCTTTTGGATTTAGGTTAATTTTTCATTTTTTTCAACTAGTTAAATGTTGATTCAATACCAAAACTGAGTTTTTTTTGGTTGGGTGTTTTTTTGTTTTTTTTTTTAAAAACAAATGGGTGAAAATGTGTTTTTTCACTCTTCGGAGTTGGTTGCCAGCCTTTCCAGTCATATGTGGTAGCCATAATCTTGAACAACAGCCATAATCTTGAACAACAAACATGTTGCGTGTTGTTTTTTTCCTTAAAAAAAGGGGGTGGAAAACTTAAAAAAATAAATAATAAATAACACCTGGAAATGTGCACTTCTGCTTTTATTTTAAGGCCCATGCACTTAGGGCCATCAAGCCTGCGTGCCTAACCTTTTTTATTCATTTGATTTTTTTTAATTTCAACTTTCAAGGTCGGTTTTTATTGTTTTTCTTACTATTTTTTTTAAATAAATCTGTTAACATTTTTTTTATTTTAAATTAGGCTTCAAAAAAAAATTTTGGTTTTCTTTTTGAATCCTTCAACATCTATTACCTGTACAATTTTCATTTTTTTTTCTTTTGAGTATTATATTATTGATGATATCCCAAAAAATCCAAGTAGCTTAGAATAAAATTTATGTGTTGGATAATCAATTAATCTTTTAATTCTAGCAATATGATTCATTCTCTCTAGGTAAGGTGTTTGGTAGCTCATGACCCGAATCACAAGTTTAGTAGGTTGACTCTATTTATTTTTTCAGGTCATTTTTTAATTAAATATTTTTTTAATTGGACTTTGTAATTGTTTTTCTAATTTTCTTTCTATGAAGTTATCTCAAACTTAGAAATCAAATCACAAGTTTGGCATGTTGACCTAGGTTGACTCAATTTATTTTTTTAGTTCCTTTTTTAATTGAATATGTTTTCAATATGTCCCACCAATAACTCAATCTTCTTCTTTTTTATTTAGGTTTTTTTTTTCATCCTTTGATATTAGGTTATTTAGAAATTGAGTTTTGTAATTTTTTTAAATTTGTTTTCTGTGGAGTTATCTTGGTTCATGTATTTAATCTCTTTTTTTTTCAATTTCTATATTTAATATTGGATTTGTTGGAAATATAGCTTTATAGTTTTTTTATTTTCTTTTTATGAAGTTATCTCAATCTTATGATCTACGTTACGAGTTTAACAAGTTAGCCCATGTTGAATTGCATTTTTTTTGTCTTGTTTTTTAAGTGATTTTTTTTATTTTATCATTCAACATTGAGTTAGTTGAACTGAGGGGTTATCTTGATTTCATGACCAGAGTTGTGGGTTGACAAATTAACCTGAGTTGACGTGCGTTATTTTTTTAATTTAATATGTTATTTTTTTCAATTTTATCCTTTCAACATTTAGTTGATTAGGAACTGGCTTTCATAATTTATTTTGATTTTCTTTCTATAGGGCTATCTTGATCTTATGATCCAATTACAAATTATTCAAGTTAACACAGCCCTATCCAATATATGTCACCGTCTTAATATTTGAGAAAAATATCATCTAATATGTTATTATATCAGTATTTAAAAAAGATGTCATCAAATATGCATTATATTTTGAATTTATAAATAATTTTTTTATTAAAAGACACATTAGCAATGCCTGGAAATTTATTTATGTTAAAAAAATTGATCTTACTCAAACCATAGTGCATGCCAATAATCTAATAATCTAGTAATATTCTATAACATAATGCGGAAATAAAATAGTGACATCAACTATGTACAATTATAATTCATGATATCTGATGAAGAAATCTTTGCATCTTTGTTTTTATATATTCAGTTATTTATTATAATTTATTTGATTTTTTTTATTAACATGGATGTTCGGGTCAACTTGTGTGTAACTCGACTAATCTCACGGCCTCTGAAGTTAACAATCATGTAAGTCTTCAGTGGCCCTGAGATTTGTGAAACTCGAACTGGTGATTCTAGAGCAAACTCAGGTCTGACCAGTTGAGCTCCACTCTTCAAGAGGATTAATGAAGATAATTATCGAGGATAATCATTCATCATTATCACTTAAATTTTTTTTATAGATAGTTTGAATTTATAAATTAAATTTAATTCACATGGATAAATCAATTTTTATGTTTGAATTCTTAGTTCTAGACGAAATTCAATTTATAAAAAATACGCAAGATTCTCTAGCATGCTACGGTAATTCCTCTTGAAATTCTGGTTCTTTATAATATTCCAAAGATACCTCTTTCATGCAGAAAACAGGATAAAAAGTAAGAAAGAAAGGTTGGTGATTAAAAACCTTTCACAAGTACGCAACCTTTCTGGTGTCAACTTTTCTTCTCTCTTAATCTTAGTTTGTACAGAACTTAATTCAGAGACGGGTTTTGAATCGGCAGCTCGTCTTCTTTGACAATATCATCATGAACTTCGTTATTGGGTTTTTTTGCAACCCCTAACTTTTGAAGCCACACCTGTTGTGCTTCAACATGCTTCATGCTATCAAGTTTTCAGTCGCTAAAAAGGCCAAAAAGGGTAGCCAGTGCTTTACTACCAGACATAACTTCTCATGGAGCACGGTATAAGGAAAAAAATGTTTTGAACAAGAGCGATCACTTAAGCTGATTAAGATTATGCAGACATGAGCAAATCTAAACTTTCGAAAAACTGACCTGTGATGATTGCATGGTTTGGACAGAAATGTATTGTAAGAGAACTAGCACAGAAGGCAAAACAAGATATGCCACGGTATCTGACCATCAAGGGGTGTGTGTCCATCATGAGAAAAAATCAATTAATATTGATGGTTTTAAATTTAAATATTCTAGAATTAATTACTCC